>JADEZT010000007.1:625842-1251684 GCA_016618095.1 Colletotrichum echinochloae
TGGTCAAGGCCGACAAGGCCGACAAGGCCGACAAGGCTGACAAGGCCGACAAGTCAAAGGTGCACAAGCTCGCCCTCAAGGGAAGCGCAAAGCTCGTCGCCGAATTCGTCAGTCCCCCGACCAAGTGCGGCGCAAGCGAGCTAACATGGACTCGGCTTCCAGTTCCAATACTCCATCCACACAATCCTGTAGAGACCCATCCCCCCCCCTCGAGTCCTCACATTGCGCCCCCGATCTAACACTCTTCTCTCTTACAGCTTCCAAAGAGGCGTCTATCCGGCAGAAGACTTTTCAGCGTACGTTACTCCCCCCCTCTCTTTCCTCGCGCGCCGGCATTGGGAGAACCACCAGCTAACAGGTTTATTCCCAGGGTCAAGAAGTACGGCCTCAACATGCTAGGTTCGCCGACAAAACCCCCTTCCCCCAAACCGAATCGAAAGCTGACACAACGTTCCCTCGCCGCCGCCAGTCTCCTCGGACGACCAGGTCAGGGCGTACGTCAAGAAGATCATGGGCCAGCTCGACTGCTGGATGCTCCGCGGCAAGATCTCCAAGCTCGTCATCGTCATCACGGACAAGGACACGGGCGAGCACGTGGAACGCTGGCAGTTCGACGTCGAGATTTTTGGCAAGAAGTCCTCGTCAAAGACGACCTCCAAGACGACCTCCAAGACGTCGTCGTCGTCGAAACCCGCCGACCAGGAAAACGACGCGGCCGCCACCGACGCCGACGCCGACGCCGCCCCCGAAAAGACGGAGCAGGAGATCCAGGCCGAGATCGCCGCCATCTTCCGCCAGATCACCGCCTCCGTCACCTTCCTGCCCCAGCTCGGCGGTGACTGCACCTTCAACGTGCTCGTCTACGCCGACGCCGACTCGGAGGTGCCCGTCGAGTGGGGCGACAGCGACGCAAAGGAGATTGTCAACGGCGAGCGCGTCCAGCTGCGCGGCTTCAGCACCAGCAACCATCGCGTCGACACCCTCGTCAGCTACCGCCTGGCCGAATGAGCACAGCATCTACGCCGCCCTTTCCTCTCCCTGGTCGCTGCAGCAGCGACGTCGACAGCGACAGCAAGCGACAGTGAGAGACAAGAGGGAGGGGAGGGGGAGGGTGACGAAATGTAGGATGCGCCAGGTGCAGCATCCATCGGGTCGCTAGTAGCCGACCCGAGTCGCCAATGAAATGGAACCGGAAAGAGATGAAATGGAGACATCTTCGGGGGCACATATGGTATTGTGTGTATGGGGATGCAAAAGGTCGTGGGGGGTGGCGTCTTGGGCGTTTATACATGGTGATTTTGTATCATTGACCTTACTACGGGGCACAAAACAAAGGGACTGGACAAGTTAGTCAGTCATTCGTCTCGTCTCGCCTTCAAGAGAGAGAGAGAGAGAGAGAGGAACAAGAAGAAAAAAAGCACGTCTTTTTGTAATATGGTGGCGGTGGGTGGCTCTCTATGGCCCCCGATCTGCCTGCCCCTTTTTCTACGCCGTCATGCCTGCTTGCTTGTCTTCTAGTTCGTCTACGCAGTCAACACACACACACATACACCGCCGCCGCCCCGTCATGCTTGCAATGCTTTTTCCCTCCTTCGTCCACTGATGCAAAAACCGACCCAACCAACCTCCCTCGTCCACGCCCCAGTATGCGTCGTCATACTCCCCGATCCAGAGAAGAAGAAAAGAAAAACGCCCGTTGTAGCATGTTGCATTTCCGTCTAAACCATCTTGAAGAAGTAGACGTAGGCAAACTTTCTCATCTCGTCAATCTCGCCCGCCTCGACAACCTTTTCGTCGTTGAAGAGGACCCACTGGGGGCGTCCGTCAATCTCCTTGCGGATGAAGGCAACGTAGTGTCTGCGGCACACAGTTAGCATATCCGCGCCCCATGTCATGTAGTCGGACGAGTCGGGTTGTGTATACGTACCCAGCGTGGATGCTGGTGCCCTTGTGGCACGCAATAGATTGCAGCTGGTACTTGGCCGGGGTTGCTGCGCTGCCGGCCTCGCTCTTGGGAGCAGCCGACTCGGATCCGGCGGCCGGAGCGGCGGCGTCGTCGTCGTCAAAGATGCCCTGGTCCTCCGGATGGCTAAAGAGCCACTCGACGGCGCGCTCCACGTCACCACCCGTCTCGCGCAGCGCCTTCTTCGCTTGCGGCACAGAGAAGCCCATGGCCCCCAGCATCTCAATCTTCTCCGGGTCGGCCGAGCCGGCTCCAGTTCCCCCGCCGCCGCCCAGCACAAGGGGTTCGTCAATGTCGGGGTCCTCCATGTGCGCAAACAGCCACTCCATGGCCGCATTGGCGTCCGAGTTCCCGGTCGCGTGCAAGGCCCGGTCGCAACGGTTGCGGCCGAAGCCCATGGCTTCCAGCTGACTGACAGCCTCCGCGTTGGCGACAAAGGCCGGAGCGCTGCTCTCGGGCTCGTCTGGGAGGGTCTCTTCCGAAGCCTGGAGACCCTTTGAGAGGTAGTCGTCGAGGAGGAAGGGCTCGTCGGGCACGATGACGGGCACGTCGATCTTGACCGGCACCCAGTTGATGACGGCCATCTTCCTGGCGTTGACGACCAGGTTCTCGGGGAGAGTCTTGAACAGAGAGCGCTTCGTGTACCCGTCCTTGCTGCCGCAGGAGGAGCACGTCAGCTCCACCACCTCCTCGGCCGTGAAGTTGTCCAGGCACTCCTTGAGGGTCACAGCCTTGTAGGCGTCCCCCTGGGTCTCGGCGCCCTCGACGACGGCCGGCTCCTTCTCCAGGGGAACGTCGATGAAGATGTTGTCCTGCTCGTTGGACGAGTACCGCACCTTCTTGCAGCCGAGACACTGCAAGCGCTGCTCCAGAGTGAACCGGAACGGCGCGGTGGGGTCGCCCAGGTCCGAGGGGTGTTGAGAGCGGGAGACGAGCTTGAAGATGTGCTGCAGCAGCTCAAAGGCATCCTGCTGGCGCATGGTTGAGAACTCGGCATGGCCTCGGCCGATCAGGTGCTTCAGCATGGCCGGGGCCAGGCCCTTTTGGTGCGGTATCTCGGGGGAGTGTTCGGATGCGACAACGTCGGAGTCGGGCTTGGAGTACCGGCCGGAGAGCAGGCCGTCGGCCATCTTGCGGAGCTGCGTCTCCAGGTCCGCCGCGGGCTCCTGGACGCTGGGCAGGTCGCGGTCGGGCAAGTAGTAACGGCTCTTGAAGGCCGGCGTGTCGAAGAGGCACTGGACAATGCTGGCGAGGTAGCAGCTGTTGCCCAGGTTCTTGAGGCCGGTCAGGCCGGGGCCGAACAGAGGCTTCAGCTCCTTGCCGTCTTCTGTGGTCATGCTGAAGTCCCAGCGCAGGTTCTGCTCGATCTGCATCTCGGTCAAGCTCTTCTCCGTCTTTTGCCGGTTGGCCAGGTTGATGCCCCAATGGGCCAGGTGCTGGCCGAGGTCCCCGTCGATGCGCTCCTCGTCGCACTTGTAGCAGTAGACGTCGGCCGTCCCCTCGGGCGTGATGGACCCCAGCTTGACCGCGACGCCGTGGCCAGACTGGTCCGAGTGGGCGAGGGCGTGCGAGTTGCCGTCGACACCGCCCATCTGCTTCCGACCGCAGCCCAGGTTCCCGCATTCCAAGCAAAGCCACAGGTTCTCGTGCAAGTCGCAGGCGGAGCAGTGCCCGAGATCGCCAGACTGGATGGTCCGGGACTCGGTCTGCTGCATCAGGAGGATGTGCTCGCAGCTGGTCAGCTCCTGCTCCCAGGCCTTGACCTCTTCCTTGCGCGAGAAGGTGTTGGCCTTCAAGATGCCATCGACGATGGGCGCGAGCTTGTCGGTGGACTGGTCGAGCTCCTGGTTGCAGTCGAGGCACTTGACGGCGGTCTTGGTATCGTATCGGTCGGCCTCGGTCTCTGCGGCGATGGCCAGCTTGGACATCTTGAGGGGGGGCTCGTCTCGGACGACGACTTTGCGAGTGCGGCGGATGTTGAGGACGAGGGGGTGGTTCCAGAGCTGTCTGTGGAGCTGGGCGTGGTTACGGTCGCCGGCGCAACCGCCGTTGAAGCACTGGAGACAGACATCGACACCGGCAGGGTGGTCCTGTGGGGGTCAGCGGGTGTCGGGAGTGGCGAGCGACGTCGAGGTCAACGACGTACAATGGAGTCAAAGCACTGGGTGCAGTCTTCCCGGTAGACCGAGTTGGAGGGCGCCGGCGGTCGCAGGGCTGCAGGGAAGTTAGTAGGAAGCTCTGTACCGTCACACCGAAAATGGAGCGTCGACTAAGGTCGAGCAAGGCAGAGGTTTACCTGGACCCATGGACTCGAGGTGCGGGCACGCCATGATGAAGTGGTTTCCGAGGGCGTGTATTGTATCGTCTCGGCGTGGTGGCGAGCTGTGCAAGTATCTGTTGTGTGTTTTGAGGGGGAGGGAGGAGGAGTGAGGTGGACGGCGCGTTGGTTTTGAGTGCGGTCAAGCTTAGCCTCGAGCTGGGTGAAAGGAGACAAAGCAAAGAGAGGCAGAAGGCTATGTCGGTCCAAGCTCAAGTCGATGCAGAGTTGTTGTTCTTGGTGGAGGAGGAGGAGGAGGAGGGGGAGAGGAGCCGAGGAGGTATGGGAGAGAGAGGTCTGGATGGGATTGGACCGGAACGGCTGCCCCGCGTGATGGTAAACTGCCTTGTAGGTACAGGTAAGAAAGACTACTAGATTGTATGCAGATTGGTTACAGGGACCTGGTTTTGCCTGGAGAGGGTCGACAGCTTCCCTTGCGTTAGGTAGCTCAGCTCGACACAGTGTGTGTGTGACATGCACCTTTGGGTTTTTGGCGATTACGTAGTGAGGTGGGGGTTTGCTAGGTACATGTTGGCAGTACATTGTAAGCTGGTAGGTACCTACTGTACAATGTTCTATCGTATGGCTTGGTTGCATGACTACCTTCTATATGCATCTCCGTGATTCTGTATCCGGCTGGCTGCATCCCCCGGGGACGAGGCGACACATGTATACGATATACTTATGTAAGGGGGCCTCCCCGGACTTTGGAGGGTCGGACATGTACGTAAGAGGCAGCGACAAGGGACATGTCGGGCGGCGTGCCTATCTAATCAGATTGATTGCATCTCGTTGACAGCCACAATGACGGGCCGGCGGCGATCCACTCTAGCTGGGGAAGATCCATCCTGCCAGCTGGTCACCATCAGGTTACGCGCCTGTAGGTATCTGTAAGAGCTGGCAAAAGAGCGGAGTCGGTTTCGATACGCAGTACGTGCCTTTACACTACTGCCGGGCTAAAGTATCCGCAGCATCCGTGCCTCCAATCAGACGTCGTCAGCAGACAAGGAGTGGATCTGATAACGGTTGCAGCAACAGCAGCAGGCAGGAACGGGGGGCACGAAATTTCGTCTTCTCCGAGACGCCGAGCTGCTGGTCCTGCCGCGCTGCGCTGCTCTGGAATTTCCCACCCACGCCACAGCGGCCACACACCTCCATGACTTAATACATAATCATTGGACGCTCCCATTGGTCGGTCCCGCTATTCCGCTACCACCGAGATCGCCATCCTTCGCCGTCACAAGTCCCGCATCCCGTTCTCCAGAAAACTATTTCCATTCATCTTCTCCCCCCCCCTCCTACATCTCCGAACCACCTTCTTCAACCTTTTATATCGACCACCTTTTGTCCTCGTCGCCATCTCGACTCATCACCGATACCCTAAACCGACTTTTGCGACTTGACTCGTACCTACCAAACCCGCCCGCCGTCGATATCTAGCCACCTACGGCTCTTGCAAAAAAAAAACTCCAAATCCCCCGTCCGAAATGTTCTCCAGATCCCTCCGAGTCGCCCCCCGCAGGGTCCTCGCGACCTCTGTCCGCCCTTCTGCTCTTCCCGCCCGCCAGCTTGCACCCGTCGTCTCCGTCGGCGCGACGAGGGCCTACCACGAGAAGGTCCTTGACCAGTACGCAAACCCCCGGGTATCACGTTGGGAAGATAAAAGAGATAAAGCTAACCCGTCGTCCACAGCTACTCCCGCCCCCGTAATGTCGGTTCCATGCCCAAGGGCGACCAGGACGTCGGCCAGGGCCTCGTCGGCGCGCCTGCTTGCGGCGACGTCATGAAGTGAGATACCCACCCTCCATGATACTTTTGCTGGTTCAGAGGCTCGGTCGGTGTGCAATCGTCGTCGACTCTTGATGGACCGCACGATCGCGTCCTCCTTCAGAGTCTACGAATCTGCTACATCCGATCGATTCATTGCCCACCAGAGAGCATTATCTGATGCGCTTCAAGCTTGCAACATCCACCGCTGACAACCGCCCACAGGCTTAACATCCGCGTCGACCCCAAGACCAACATCATTTCCGACGTCAAGTTCAAGACCTTCGGCTGCGGATCCGCCATCGCTTCCTCCAGCTACCTCACCGAGCTCGTCCGCGGCATGACGTGAGCCACCCTTGCCCGCCCGTGTCAAGTCCCCTTCTCAACGATGCTAATAAACATGAAACAGCCTGGAGCAGGCCGGTCGTGTCAAGAACACGGAGATCGCTCAAGAGCTCAAGCTCCCCCCGGTTAAGGTTTGTTTACATCTGACTCGGGCTGTCGCCGCGACGCAACACGTGTTTGCTAACTCCCGTCTCAGCTGCACTGCAGCATGCTCGCCGAGGACGCCATCAAGGCCGCCATCTCCGACTACTACACCAAGAACCCCAACGCGAAGCCCACCAACCTGGCCGGCACCGAGGCCAAGACCGAGCCGGCCGCCTCGGCATAATCGCATTCACGTCTTCTCTTTTTTCGTTAACATGTTACCGGAGTTTGGCTTAGGGGAGGGCAGAGGGGACGCTGCGAATGGGTGAGAGAGGAAGCCCGGTTAGAATGAGGGGGCGCGATTTGACGAGGACGAAGACCGGGCAGAAATTGCCAGCACGAAGAAGAGCCGCCCATTGCTTTTTTCCTTCTTCTTTTTCTTTGGCTTTGCGTCCTATCACCAAATGATTTCCAACAAGAAAAAAAAACAACCGGAGTTTTGGGAAAGGAAACATGGGGTTTGTCTTCTCAGGGCTTGTATGGGTTGGAGGGAAAGCTTCCTCACCGCGAACCGCGACCACGACCGCAATGGTGACGAGGATCGCGACATGGAGGTCGATGCTGCCGCGAAGAAACGGGCCTTTTCCATGTCTTCTGCCAGGAGTGGGGGAGCAGGATTGTTGTACGTCAGTGTGAAAATACCAACTAGTTCTTCTGTGGCCAGCTTATCAGCGACCCGACAGAGACGGAATGCCAAGAACGACATTGTCCTGCCACTGTGCATACCCATCTTCGTTCCATCATGAGCTGTCCGTGGTGTGTCTTGGTGAGTGTTCTTCATGGGGTGTGTGTGTCCTTCGTGGACCCGACCCCGATCATCATGCGGGCGACCTGAACGCGCTCACAACCAATGCTCAACCCCTCCCGGTTATGCCAAACGGTGGAACGAGAGGCAAACATGGGCTTTACTGTATGTAGGCGATTCAACCCGTCTTCCAGATGTGAGCTTACTACGAGCATGCCCTCTTATGGCAATCTGAGTTCCCATTAATGTTTCGTCTACACGGTTCCTAATCCCAAACCTGACCGCCCTGTTCCACGCTCTCACAAAAAAAAACTAAAAAAAAGAAACTACCCCCCTCGCGGGTGAGCGGGAGGCGGCGCGGAAGGCAGCCCACCCGGCGACTCCTCCGCCATGTAGCCACGGAACCCCTCGTCGCTGTCGTCTCCGGACGACTCGTCACCACCCCCATCCGCGCCGGCGAAGTGCAGGAACAGCACCCGCACCAGGAACCCGGCGCTGACGAGGAGCGGCAGGACCTGGGCCGTGTCGGAGACGTGGTTGACGCCGGGGATGCCGTTCCACGAGACCACGAGCTCGACGGCGGCCGTAAGGGTCGCCGCAACGGCCGTGTCGCTCAGCGCCTTGAGCTCCTTGACCGCCACGATGTGAGTTTTCCTGTTGTAGGGGTTCACGAGCGAAACGTCAGCCGTTTTATCCTTTCTTTTCCGCGCCGGAGAAAGTAACACGGCGTGGCAAGTTCCCCATTTGATGGAACTCGGGACTGTGACTGACCTGACTCTCCGCTTCTTGCGCCTCTCGCGCCAACAGGGCACCTTGCAGCCGATCTTGAGCAGCAGGACGAGCACGCAGGCCAGCAGGATGACCAGGTGCATGATGGCGTTGGAGGCGACGAAGCCCTTGTTCCCCAGGCTGACGGGGCTGAAGAGGAAGCCGTACTGCCCGGAAGAGCACGGGTTCTCCGGCACGAAGGCGCACCAGTACCAGATGGCCAGCGAGGTGACGGCAAGGAGCAGGGCGAAGTTGAGCCCCTTGAAGGCGGGGCTCGGCGCCTCGCCGGACCACCGGAAGGGGTCCCAGTAGGGCCTGAAGCAGGTCACGGCCTTCCAGGCGTACAGCGGAACAAGGGAGACGTAGACGCCCGCGGTGAGGAGGAGCGCGATGTAGACGTCGGTGGGCTGCAGCGTGGCGACGGACAGCCGGGCGACGAGGCCGATGGCGGCGGCGGCCGAGAAGAACAGGCCCAGGAGGCGCATGTCGGGCAGGTCGGCCGCCTCGAGGTACTCCGCGACGATGGCCCCGAACCACTGGATGTAGAAGGCGACGCGGATGCCCAGCCCGTAGAGCCCGGGCTCGCCCTGCACCTGGCAGTCGGCCATGATGGGAGGTGACAATGGGTTCGCCGGGATATGTAAAAGAAGAAAAAAAGAAGAAGGGAAAAGACAAATGCAGCGGCAAGTCACTCGGGACATGGGAATGCTGTCGATTGCTGCCTTATAGTCCCCCCCTCCTGCTCTCTTTCTCTGTCCTCTCAGCTCTCACCTCGAGGGGCACCGCATTACCAATGTCGACATGCAACGTGGGCAGTCATCCAGACGAACAATAGCAAGGGTCAACGCCGCGCTCGGCTGTGTGACGGGGACATCGCCAATGGATAGACCCTGAGCGAACGGGCTGTCTTGCAGGGTGACGTGCTCTTCCGAGGTCCCAATGTGTAGATGGCCCAAGTCGCGGTCCCCATTTGACCCCGTCCGAACCCCATTGGCGGGGATATTACAGGGTCAGACGACAGATCTCTCCATCTCTCCGGCTCTCTCTATCTCTCTCTCTCTCTATGTGTGCGTGTATGTGTGTGTGTCACCAGCTGGCTGGAGAAATGCCTCTCAAGAACTGCGTACTGCCTACTGCATACGGCGCGGCCTCCGTTGCAGGGTTGGGCCGTCTTGCTGATGCCCAGGGAGCCATTGGCCGATAGCCCGGCCTCGACCTCTCCTGTGTGGCAAGATGCTGGAGTCTGCGTGGGTGTGCGGCATGGCAAAGTTGTTCTGTTCACCACCTCGCTGGCGCCAGTCGCTGGCACCGAGGCCTGATGGCTCGTTCCGCGTCCGGCCTTGGGGACTTCCCGAGACAGGTTCGCAGTAGGCCAGTCAGCCCCTCCTCGTTTTCTGTACCAGATTCAACGGAGCCGTTTTGGCGTGCAGATGCAGAGAAAGACGCCAATGGAAGCGTACATGGCCTAGATGGGAACATCTCACCACCCATGTAAGCTGATCAAAGTCTCTGTGCAGATGGCTTGGACCAGGGGAATCATGCACCTAGTCGGATTGGAACACACCGGCGACTGAGGTGAAAGAGAGTTCCGTGTCATACTTTTGGCAGCATGAGTGACAACTGGCAATGGAGGGGTTCAAAGAGGGGAAAGATGGGGGGGATGATGGATGGGCAGTGATGAAGCGGAAGTGGGAGGCGGGGGAGACGGGTGGAGATGGATCAGGGAAGGTAGAAAAGGGCCCGAGCTCCGGTCAGTCAGTACATTGTACGTAGTACGTACCTACCTACCCTCTGTACCTAGGTACCTAGATACCTACCCAGGTATCAGCCGAAATAAGCTTAGCGGAGGGTCCTTCTTCTTATCTCTCTATCTTATCGGCTTATCGTATTATCGATAGGTGGTTTTTTGAACTTTTTTTTCTTCTTGTTGCGACAATCCGATCCCCTTCCAGCCAGCCCGCGCCTCGAATCTCCCTCTTTCCCGCGTGCCCCAAGCCGAATTGTAGCGCGCCACTTTCCTCACTCGCACACAGCCCCCCCTCTCCCCTCCTTTCTTCTCACCGCTAAAACAATGGCCGCCACGAAACGTTCTCTCGCCGACACCGAGGCCGAGGCCGACGTCTCCACCAAGAAGCAAAAGGTCAAGGACCTCGCCGCCGGTGGCGATGTCGACGGCGACGAGGCCGCGGAGCTGAAGAAGCAGAAGAAGAAGGAGAAGAAGGAGCGCAAGGAGAAGAAGGAGAAGAAGGACAAGAAGGAGAAGAAGGAGAAGAAGTCAAAGTCTGCCGACGGAGACGAAGAAGCTCCCTCTGCCGAGGCCAAGGGTGAGACGGAGGAGGAAAAGGCCGAGAGGAAGAGGCAAAAGAAGGAGAAGAAGGAGAAGAAGAGGAAGGAAAAGGAGGCGGCCCAGGGCAACAACGGCACCGCCGCCGCCGCCGACGTCCCCGTCGTCACGGCCAGCGGCCCCACGCCCACCGCCGCCGTCCTGGGCGGCTACGAGCAGGCCGCCGCGCTGACCGCCCTGCCGCAGTCCGAGGTAGACGCCTTCCTGACGGCCGAGAACATCACGGTGACGGACCCGGTCAACAACTCGACGGCGCTGCGCCCGCTCCTCGAGTTCTCCTACCTGCCCAAGACGGACCTCGTCAAGAAGAACCCCTTCTCTGCCTACAAGAAGCCGACGCCCATCCAGTCGGCCTCGTGGCCCTACACCCTCTCGCGGCGCGACGTCATCGGCGTGGCCGAGACGGGCTCCGGCAAGACCATGGCGTTCGCGCTGCCGCTCGTCGAGGGCATCTCCAAGATCAAGAAGCGCTGCATCAAGGCCGTCGTCGTGTCCCCGACGCGCGAGCTGGCCATGCAGACCCAGGAGCAGATGGAGCACGTGTCGAGCCTGCTGGGCCTCAAGAGCATCTGCATCTACGGCGGCGCCTCCAAGGACGAGCAGCGCGCCCTCCTGCGCCGCGGCGCCGACGTCATCGTCGCCACGCCGGGACGCCTCAAGGATTTCATGGCCGACGGCACCATCTCGCTGCAGGACGTAAAGTTCGCCGTCCTCGACGAGGCCGACCGCATGCTCGACAAGGGCTTCGAGGAGGACATCAAGACGATCCTCGGCGACATGCCGCCCCGCGAGGCGCGCCAGACCGTCATGTTCACGGCCACGTGGCCCGCGTCCGTCCGCAAGCTGGCCGAGTCCTTCATGGTCGACCCCGTCAAGATCACCATCGGCTCCAGCGGCAAGGAGACGGCCAACGGCGCCGTCGAGCTGCAGGCCAACACGCGCATCACCCAGCGCGTCGAGGTCGTCGACCCCCGCGCCAAGGAGCAGAGGCTGCTACAGCTGCTCAAGCAGTGGCAGACGGGCGCCAAGAAGGACGACCGCATCCTCGTCTTCTGCCTCTACAAGAAGGAGGCCACCCGCGTCGAGACCTTCCTCCAGCAGCGCGGCATCCGCGTCGGCGGCATCCACGGCGACCTCCGCCAGGAGCAGCGCACCCGCAGCCTCGAGGCCTTCAAGGCCGGCACCACCCCGGTCCTGGTCGCCACCGACGTCGCCGCCCGCGGTCTCGACATTCCCGAGGTGAAGCTGGTTATCAACGTCACCGTGAGTTGTCTCCCCCTTCTCACCCAATCTTTTCCCATCTCTCCCTCTCTCTCCCCGTCGAGACGGCCTGGCGCTAATTCTCCCTTTACAGTTCCCCTTGACCATCGAGGATTACGTCCACAGAATCGGACGTACCGGCCGTGCCGGCAAGACGGGCGAGGCCATCACCCTCTTCACCGAGCACGACAAGGCGCACTCTGGATCGTAAGTGACCACACCATAGAGAAAAAGCCGGCATGGGCAGTCACTAACGCGCACGCCAACATTATAGTCTGATCAACATCCTCAAGGGCGCCAAGCAGCCCGTCCCCGACGAGCTCTTCAAGTTCGGCACCACCGTCAAGAAGAAGGCCCACAGCACCTACGGCGCCTTCTTCAAGGACGTCGACATGACCAAGAAGGCGACCAAGATTACGTTTGACTAGAGGAGCTGGGGGTTTTTTTTTTAGATTTTTTTATTGTTATTCTTACTATTATGTCTGGAAGACTGTCTAACTTTTCACCATTCCATCCTATCAAGGCGTGCGCTTGCGCGAGCGCGCGGCTACGCAGTCTTTGGTCTGCGGGCCGAGTTGTAACATTGCAGAAGGAATTTGCGTTCAGCGAAAAGTCTGGGCTAATGTTAGACGACGAGACATGGAATAAAAAAAAAGCGCAGGGATTTTTTTTTTAAAAAAAAAGAATTGGGGTTGAGGGGTAGGAGAGAAGGAGAAGAGAAGACGAGACTTGCATTAAAAAGACGACAGGCACGGCGGCGAGGCCGATGGCGACCAGGTCCCTGAAAGAGGAGGCGGAGGACGAGGCAGCGGTGGCGCGGCGGATGAGGTGGGGCGCGGATAGACAGACGATAGAAGTGAGGGCGTTTGGCCGCAATGAAGAGAGTTCAAAGGGCGTTCCCAGGCGGGCAAAGTACGACTTGACAAAGGCGAGGCTCCAGACGATGCGGCAGAGCATGTTGATGCAGTTTGCGAAGACGAGGCCCCTTGCGGCGAGGCCCATGACGCGCATGAAGAAGAAGGCGGCGGAGCCGAAGGCGAGGGAGAAGGCGGCCATCCAGGCCGACTGGCGGTGGACCTGGGCCTCGGAGGCGACGGAGGCGACAAAGGCCTCGGCCAGGCCGTTGATGGCGAGCAGCGGGATGTAGTAGCAGTAGACGGCGAGGACGTCGCCGGCGCCCTCGGCGGCCCAGCGGCTGCCGGCGACCAGGGACAGGAGCGGCGGGGCGGCGACGGGGCCGATGCTCACGACGATGGAGGAGAGGAGCAGGTAGAAGCGGAGCAGGGTGTGGAGGTGCTGGCTGGCCGTGGCCAGGGTCTGTTTGGAGGAGGAGGAGGAGGGCTTCTCGGTCTGGGTGTCTTGGGAGGAGGAGCAGGAGGGGGAGGAGGAGAGGAGGCGGCTGAAGTAGCTGCGGCTGCTCTCCTCGACGGGCTGCAGGACGAGGCGGGCGAGGAGGCCGCCGTAGTTGCTGGCCAGGGCGTAGACGCCCTGGGACTTGGGGGTGGCGAGGACGGAGACGAGCAAGGTGTCGCCCTGGGTGAGGACGTGCTTGACGAGGCTCTGGGCCATCATGCTGGAGGCCAGGCTGACGGTGGGGCGGTAGAAGTAGGAGAAGAGGTAGCGGCGAGGGGAGCCGAGGGAGGTGGGGAAGAGGGAGAAGCCGTCGGCGCGGGCGAGGCGGGCGGCGGACCAGAGGTAGACGAGCAGCAGGGAGAGGCCGTAGGCGAGCTGGCCGAGGGCGAAGGGCAGGACGCCGATGTCGAGGCGGGCGGCGGAGGCCCAGAAGGCGGCGGCGAAGGTGACGAGGCAGCGCAGGAAGGTGGCGGCGGACTCGGCGGAGGCGCGGGTGCCGAAGCGCAGGCGGGTCTGCATGAGGACGAAGCAGGGCTCCGACAGCAGCTCGAGGACGGCGGCGAGGGCGTACAAGCGGAGTGCGAGGAGGAAGTTTGGGGTGCTCGCGGTCGAGTGGTCGGCGGACGAGAGGTAGAGCCAGCCGAGGCCGACGGTGACGAAGCAGCCCAGCAAGACGGCGAGGTAGCCGAGGTTGACGACGGCCTGGCTCTCGCGGGCGAGGCGGGCGGCGGGGCTGTCGTGGCCGTCACCGTTGGTCTCGTCGTCATCACCATGGTCATTAGCATTGCCATCGGGTTTGGCCGTCTTGCCGTCGTCGCCGCCGCCTCCTCCTCCTCCGTGGCCGGGGCGGGTCTCCTGGCGCTGGACGGCGACGCGCAGGCTCTCGCGGGCGAAGAAGAGGACGGAGAGGTAGTAGACCTCGAGCTGGGTGGAGACGCCGAGGAGCTGGGCGGTCAGGAAGCGGAGCAGAAGCTGGTTGGCGACAAAGGTGACGGCGCGGGAGCCGATCTGGAGGATGATGAGGAGGGAGGCGCCGCGGACGACGGTCTTGCTGGCGTCGGCGGCGGGAGCGGAGTTTCCGGAGGACGGCATTGTGGCGAAAACAGAAAGAAAAAAAAAAGACCTCCCCCACCCCGATGACGGTCAAGTTGTACGTGTGGCCGTCGGTGTTGGCAGGTCGGCCGGGGGTAGAGTTGTGAAGGGAGGGGTTGAGGCGACGGTGTTTTGAGAGCGGGAGAGAGAGAACAGATGGGCGGGTTGACGTCTGTCAGTCGCGTGCCGAACGTGGGTGTGCCGGGGCCGGGGAGGAGGACCCACAGCGGTGTGTGGTTCAGCGCACGGCTGGAAGGATACCTAGGTACCTAGACAAGAGTATCTACCTAGGTAGACTGTATTGTACGGAGTACTGAAGTGCTGTTTAGCAGGAAACGATGGTGATGCAGTCGGTTAATGTCTGAATAAGTGGTAGCTTTGAGTTATTCGGGTCCATTTTTCATGGAATAGTCCTTTGAAGTACGGGCATGTTCAAGGCTACCTAATTGCGATTGCACTTGGCCAAGTGAACATCTATTAGGTAGGAAGATGGGGTATTCGGAGTACAACTATACAATTTGATGAGTCAGCGGTATTTCAATGACCCGAGTCCCGGGTAATCTCTGAGAGACAGACAGATACAAACAAGGCAAAAGTGATGAAGCAAGCTAGGCTAGCTAGCTGTCTGGAGGGTTGGTTAGATGAGTTGGTGTCCAGGGTCCAAGATGCGGGCCACCTCTGATGACTCCCAAGGCGGATGATGCACACACACACACACGCACAAAGTACTGTTTGCCAGGGCTGACGTCATTGTATTAGGGGAATCACACCTCAGAGACAGTCATTCGCTGGGAGTGACGATCCGTGGTGTCTGAAGTGATGATGAGTTGTACACGTAGTGATGGCTGGCGGGCGACTCACGCGTGTGAGTGTGAGTACACGGATACCCTACAAATACTTGGTACCCTTTGCCTGGGTATCGGTTTATGAGTAAGCAGATACGTACCGTGCCGGTAGAGCAGAGCACGGGCACACACATGGCAGTGGCAGTGCAGTGCAGGGACGAAGAGGAAAGACAATTTGAGCAGGTGGGGTCGTTCCTGGAGGCGTTCCTGGAGGCGTTCCTGGATTGGCGGGTACGGGGTGGAGATGTTTCCTAGTTTGGACGGCAGATTGGGCCTGTTTGGGCAGGATGCGCCTGCACTGTTGGATTGGTATTGGATGCAAACGCCTGTTCCTTCCCATCTGCTTCTTGCCATGCTTGTGAATGGGAAAGTGCCTGCCCTGCCTGCCTGCCTCACATTATTACCTATGCAGGTAGGTAGGTAGGTACTACTACTATGTACAGAAACAGAAGAAAGAGAGACGTACCTACCTAGGTACGATACTGTCCACAGAAAGTACTATCGAAAGAAGCTACCTCGCACATACCAAAATAGCAGCCAGGTACCGTCGATACCAGCAAAACCACGGCTTTCCTCTTCGGCTGCCACCAGGTTTCGTCTTTTTTGGCGTTGTACCACCACCACCACCACCAACACCTCCCTCCCTTTTGTCATCCCGTTTGGTGTCTCGTCTCTCTCCAAGTGAATCTTGTCCGTATCACTTGCATCAACACTTCTCGTCAACTCCCGCTTCGCCGTCCTGAGACCATCATCATCCCTATGTCGTCATCTCGTCTCTCTCCCTCGGTATTCCATCACTTCCTATCAACCTACGCATGTCCCGGCGCCGCGGCGTTTCTCGTTCCACTTGCAAATCCCTTTTGCCGGCATCTTGTTTTTTCCCCCGCCATCTCTTCTCTCTTCTCCCTCTCTCTCTCTCTCTCTTTGTTTTTTTTTCCCTCTCTATTCTTCCCGGCTCTTCCCCTCTTCCTGCAATATTTTACATGAGCCCAATTTCGGCTCGGACTTCACGCTCTCAAAAGAAACTGCAGTCGATCCCCACCGCCCTGGCCTGTTCCCTGCTGTCATCCACTACTACAGAGCGCCAACGGCCTGTCTTGTCCAGTAACGGCACACCACAGACACACCAACCCCAGTCACAGTTCGCGCTTGGATGGCTTGGATAGTGGGTGACCATCGCGATAGACGACCACACCCCCGTCGATACTCGACATTCCCTGTCCTGTTATCCCCTTCTTCAGCCCACGTCTGCGTCTGCTGCTGCCCGTCGCCTCCAATCGCGTCACAGCCAGCCAAACATATCCATACTACTACATGCCCAGTACGGCACAACAAACACAACAACCTCCGCCCACTCTCGACATAAACATAAGCCCGACCCCTCGACGTCTCGCACAAAAAACACACGAGAGAGAGAGAGAGAGAGAGAGGAAAAATCACCCCTCCTTGGCCTCTTGTCAGTCCCGCCATCTCGGCCTGGTACGGAATACAAGGTACCCAGACGAAAGCCGAGCCCCTCTCAGTCTCCCTCTCCCACCCAATAACCCGTGCCTCCGCCTCTGGCCTTTCAGCATGCTGCCCGCCGTAGCCTCTTGTCTGCCGCGATAGCCATGGCAGAACTCGGTACCAGTCCACCACCCGGTCCAGATCCGACTCCTGATCCAGACCCCAACATCACCTCAGATGCCGACACCCTCACCCTCCTCACCCACACCGACACTGACACCGACACCGACACCGCCGCCACCGCTGTTTCTGACCAACCCAACTCCCGCGACCCCGATGACGCCCGGCTTCGCGACCCCGACGACGCAATGCCCGACTTCGCCCAAATCCCCCCTGCAAACTTGCACGACAGCTCCAGGATCCAATGTTGCTGTGGACGTACCGATTGTGTCTATTTCAGGCACAGCTGCTCCCTCCTCGAAACGGTCGAAAAGGACGTCCATACCGCTGCCAAGCTGGGCAAGGTACGTCCTCGTTCCTGCGTCTTGGCTATTTTACCCATTTCTTCTTTTTTTTTATTCTTTTTTTTCCCCTTCCCTCGTCCGAGCTTCCTCTCCATCCCGGGAACATTCCGGTTGCACCGATCCAGCCGCCCGTCTCAATTTCTCGAGACATTCCAGCTCCTCATTTCCCTGATTAAGTTCAAGATAGGGTGTCCCGGCACCGTTCCAGCCTGCAAACCTTGCTTTTCTATCCAAATACTAAAAGCCGCCCCGAGATGCCTCCCCTCCCCTCCCTTCTCATGCCGCACTTCATGCCCACATGGCCTTGCTGACCTTCTCTCTCCAGGCTCTTCTTGCTCGCCATGAGGCATACATGGCCGACGCCGAACGAGATCGCATGTCATTGTCCGCCCGTATAGAGCAACTGGAATCCGAAAAGTTGGAGCTGCAGGCCGAGAACGCGAGGACCGTCGAGGAGAACCGCTCCCTGCTCGACCAGCTTGAAATGCTCAACACCACCGTCCACGACTCCGACATACGCATCCAGACCCTCGAGGCGACCTTGCTGTCCTCCCACCAGGCAGTCCGTCGCCTCGAGGGAGCCGCCGCCCGCGCCGCCGAGATGGAACGTCACATTGCCCTCCTCGAACAGGAGCAGTTCCGTCTGCAAAACACCCTCATCACCACCGAGTCCGAGGCCCGCTCCGCCATGCAGCGATGGAGGAAGGCCGAGAGGGGCATCTCCGACCTGCAGGAGCAGCTGGAGCGCATGGAGAAGGAGGCCAAGGAAGAGCGCGAGCGCCATGTCGAGATCCTCGGCCGCATGGAGCGCCAGCGTGAGATGGAAAAGGAGCTCAACACCGCCGCGGGTCGCCTCAAAGGAGCTGCCGCCGTCAAGTCTCTGGCCTCGGACAAACCCGCCGGCAGCGTCGTCTCCCACTTTGTCCGCGACCTCCTGCAGGACAATGCAAACCTGCAGCTGGGCATGGCCGAGCTGCGGGAAATGCTCCTCAACTCACACGACGAGATCCAGGCCATGCGCGACCAGTTGATGTACCACCAGCCCGTCGGCGGCAACCACGACGACGACCACGACGACGCGGGCGCCGCCCCTTCAACCCTGCGCGCCGAGATCGGGCCAGACCCCCGCGACGTGACCCAGCACATCTCTCAGGAGCTTCACATTCACCATCACTACCACGTTGTGGAAAAGACCAAACCCAAGAAGAAACGTCACAGCCTGAACCCGGCCGTGTTCCCGCCCGCCGGCATCTCGCGGTCCTCGACGCCGCCGGCCGTATGGCGACCCGGCCCTTTGCCGACGACTCCTCTGACTTCCCACTCCCACAAGGCCTCGACGTCGACCGTCTCCAGGCCGCCGTCCAACAGGTGGTCCGTCTTTTCGGAGCAACCTTCCGAGTTCGCGCCTTCGTCCGCCCCCAGTTCGCCGCAGTCGAATCCCCGCCTTTCCATGTTCGACAGGCCGATGCTTGAGACCAACATGCCCATGTCGCCGACGACGAGCTTGGATCCCACATCGCCTACGTGGAAGCTCTCGCACAACAAACGCCCGTCGGAGGCGTCGATCCGGAGCTTCTCCGTGCCCCCGAAGCTCCTCAGTGTAGCTTCACCGGCACCGCCAGCAGCGCCTACCTTGCATATGGCTCAGCACATCTCACACACGATCGAGGAAGAAAGGGACGAGAACGGCCTTGAAGAAATTCCGGCTCTCTCGACGACCAGCGATGGCCACACGGAGACGAAGACGGAAACCGAAACGGAAGTTTCCTTCTCCAAGTACGAGGAACTGCCGCCGAGACGTTTGCACCGCGCCATTTCCCACGAGTCCATCATGTCCTTGTCAGGGGGGCTGGACATCCACACGCTCAAAGTAAGGCCGAGTCAACTGACGCTCCGCCCGCTGGGTGGGGCCGACGCCGTCTTCACCGGTGTCACAGCACGGTCGACGATATCACGGGGCAGCGACAAGCGCAGCGACGTTCTGCTGCGCGATAGTCTCGCCGGCCGACCCGTGTCGAGGATGGTGTCGACGCCCGTTCGAAGCGCTTCGCCGGCGAGCACGCATTCGCAGTATTCTCAAAACTCGAGCGGCCTGGGCAGATGGGTCAGCTGGCGGCCGTGGACAGGAGGGTCGGTAACGTCGGCATCCCGGGTGATGACGCCGACAGCGGCACCGCCAACGCCAACGCCGGCCAAACGCGGAGGCAAGGACAAGGACAAGGACAAGGACGTCGTCAGAGCGCCGGGCATCAACCAGCCCGGCGCCATTCCCGGCTTCCAAGAGTACCTGGCGGCCCACCAACGCCGCGGGGCCCCGAGCAAGGTGCTGCCCGACGCAGTCGACGTCGATGCGCTGCGAGACGGTCTAGGGGGGTGATTGTAAGATGGAAGGCCATGCTTTCACGAGTCGACACGAGAGTTTTTACAAATTGCATTGCGAAAAGGAGCAGGGGCGCTTATTCTCTCTTTTTTTTTTTCCCCTTTTTTTTTCCCTTTCTCCCTTCTTCCCTCCCTGGGGCAAACAAACACATGCGGCGTTGAGATGTATAACTTGGGCATAGTTGAGGATGGGAGCTGGAGATACCCCCTACTGGTTTGCGCGCCGCGCTCGCGTTCACTCTTGGTTATTTTGATATTATCTTTTCCTTTGTCATACGGCCCGGCCCACCTATTTATATCCACGCAGGAAACCGGAACCACATCAAAAGCGTCACAGTTATAGCTTATAGACGCCACGACCATTTACTTTACAGCCTACAAGCAAGCAGTCTTACAGCACGAGGCATTCTCTCCTAAATATAATTTCTAGTTAATCTTAACACTCACAAGAGGTGCATACCTGTCAGCGTGACGCACATGACGGTCAAGGTTTCGTTGACTTGGGGGCACAGTGTCTCAAACAAGACGTCCCTGGGTAGCGCCTGTAACATGAATGAGCTAGCTGTCTTGTCACGGGTGGGAGAAAGTTCTTGCTAACTACGGCTCGATGGCTAAGCTCAGACATCTAAGTTGTGAAAAAGAAGAAAGATACTTTCCGTTGCCCCCTCCCACTCAAGACAGAGGGGGGGAGGCCGAACTTTCATGATCAAGGGTAGGGGGAACGCCTCCATGAACCGATTCCACCCTAGGCTAAACTCCCAAGAGGAGGGGAGGAGAGAGGTGCAAGAGAAAAAAGCGAAGAAAAAAAGAAGCCCCCCTCCATATCATTCCTCGTGACGAGTGTCCAATCTCTTGCGATGCCAAGTCTCGTCGTATCCTCTTTTTAAACGCCCCAAAAAGAAAAAAAAAAATCATTTCCATCATAAGCATCATGGCCAAGTGAGATGAATAGAGAGAGGTAGAAGGGGACATGATCAGTCGGCGCCAGGAGCAGAAGGGGCGTGAATGCCGTGGAAGCCGAGGCCGACGGCAAAGTCGCACTCGGCCCTGCCGAGCTCGGTCATGGAGCGGGCGTCGAGGCAGAGCAGGTAGCTACTCTGGGTGGTGCCGTCGAGGACGACGCTGAGGAGGACGCCGTCGTCTTCGGCGAGGGGCGGGCCGTCGTCGTCGGAGGGGCGGGGGACGAAGATGGGCTCGCCGGGGGTGTGGGCGCACGGGCACTCCCATAGGAGGGCCTCACGGGTGTCGGCGTCGGTCTTGACGATGGTGTCGAAGAGGGTGCTGAGGCCGCGGTCGGTGAGGCTGTAGACGTAGCGGTGGCGCCGGGTGAGGTAGGCCGGGTTGATGGTGGGGAGCTCGCCGGCGTGCGGGCCGGGGATGGAGACTACGAGTTCCGGTTCGGTGGCGGCGGTGGTGGCGGCGGCGGCGTTGGTCTCTTTCCGGGACGGATCCGGGACGCGGAACTTGTAGCGCTGGAGGCTCGCGTATCCGGTCTTGAAGCGCTCGTTCTCGGACCAGAACTTGTTCGCGGCGTCGTTGCGGTTGAGGATGACGTCGTAGTAGAGGTTGTAGAGGACGTTGAGGTTCTGGTAGCCGGCGACCTCGCAAAAGACCTCCAGGAAGCCGGACTGGGCGTCGTCGGGTGCGGGCTGCTGCTGCTCCTCAAAGGCGTTTGTGGTGTGGAAGAAGAAGGCGGCGGGGGTCTCGAAGGAGGCGACGAGGCCGCGGCCGTGGCGGCGGTCGACGAAGAACCAGGTGCAGCGGTTGGCGGGGTCAAAGGGGACGATGGCGTCGAGGATGTTGCGGTGCCAGGGGACGGCCATGCCGGCGTAGGCGAGGTGGGAGGAGGGGACGCAGAGGACGACGAAGGAGGGGGTGAGGAAGAAGCTGTGGATGTAGGCGGGCCTGGCGGCGGGGCCGGAGATGGTGGCGAGGATGTCGGTCTTGCCGGTGGAGGCGCTGGTGCGGAAGACGCGGTAGGTGGAGGTGAGGGAGAGGGCGAGGTTGAAGTTGTACAAGTCGCCGGTGGCGGGGTCGCGCTGGGCGTGGGCGCAGGACAGCGGGCCGGACAGGTCCGGGTGCAGCTTGTCCTGCTTGGCGACGCCGACGGGCTCGAGGGTGGCCGGGTCGATCTGCAGCATGGGGTTGGAGTCGGTGGAGAGCCAGACGGTGCGGAGGCGGTGGCCCTGGCCGGTTGTTGTTGATGCTGTTGTTGTTGTTGACGATGCTGTTGTTGTTGATGATGATGGTGATGTTGATGGCGATGACGATGGCGTCGTCGTCTTGTTGTCTTGGAAGCCGGGGACGTTGGCGTTGACGGCGACGCAGATGTTGGGGGCGGTGCCCTTTGCGAAGACGCCCATGAACTTGCCGAGGAGGCCGACGCAGGGGTCTGCCTTTTGACCAAAGGTGTAGCGGTTCTGGTGGCCGGCGGCCTTGATGGAGGCGACGAGGTCGTCGGACTGGCGGCGGGACGAGTAGAGGACGCGGGTCTTTGCGTTGGGCGACGACGACGGCGACGAGTCGTCCGGGGCGACAATGTCAAACTTGTGGGTGTGGGCGAGGCCGTCGAACCAGTGCGAGACATAGTAGGTCCCCTTGGGGGTGCCGTCGATCTTGCAGCAGCCGGGGCCGGTGCGGTAGAGGGCGCCGGCGGCCCAGGCGGGGATGTCGCCCTTGACGGCCAGCTCGATGGGGCCGCGTTCCTCGGTCAGGCCGTCAAACTGGTGGGCATGTCAGCCGGGGGGCAAGGGAGAGGAAGAGGAAGAAGAAGAAGAAGAAGAAGAAGTAGGACGAGAGAGACTTACGCCGGCCTCGTTGGGCCACTCGTCGTAGGGGGCCCGGCGTCGGTTCTCCTCGTACGTCTGTCGGTCTGCGGGTTCGTCCAGGGCGGTCCGGCGCACCGTCCTGGCGGGCAACTTGGCGTCGGTGCCCATGGCGACCGAGGTCGCCGAAGGGGCCGTGACGGTTGTGGTCGCCATGTCGCGGTACCGTCGTGAGGGGAGTTGGGGGTGTTGACCCTCTCTCTCTCTCTCTCTCTCTCTCTTCGTCTTGGCTCTCGTCAGTATGTTGTCACGTAGGGTCAATCAAGTTTGTGGGTTTGTGAAAGAAGTGCTGGTTTTCTGATTGAGATGACGGAGTCTTTTTTTTTTTTTATGTTTATGAAGCCAGACCAATGTACACACGAAAAGAGGCATCAAGTAGGTGGGATGTACTTACAGAGTTGGGTGTTGGGCCGGAAGCAGCCGAGTCGCAAGGTCAGAGAGTTGGGTGAGAGCGGTGTGGCGTGGTGAAGGTCGGTGAGAGAGGTCCGACGATCCTTTAACGGAAAAGGGAAACTTGGTAGGCCGGCCGCGTCAGAAACTGGCCGATTGGGCCTAGCGAGGTGCGGAAGAGGGAGGCTGCACAGGAGGAAAGAAGGGGAGTGAGTGGATGGCAATGTTTTAAAGTAGGAGGAGATGGAGGGGTGGTGGTGTGATGGATGGATGGATGGATGGATGGATGGACGGACGGACAGACGGACGGACAGACGAAGGGGCACAAGCACGAAGCTGGGATGCAGCAAACGAGATGTGTGCGTCTGGGAGCCGCCAAGCAGACTGGGGGAAGAGTGACGGCCGAGGGGTGTAAGTGATATCTGCGAATGGGACGACGGGCGGGCAAGATTGGTTACGGACGTATGAGAGTGGGCTTGTGTGTGTGTGTGTTTGCCTGTGTTGGCGGGGCGGGGAGGGGAGAGATATGGAGAGGGATGAACCAACCAGTCACCCAGTATAGGTAGAGGGATGGATGATGTGTTGAGATGAGATGAGATGAAATGCGATGAGTCGAGGTGAGGTGAGGAGGAGGCGATAGGTACCATGACCGATGCAAGAGAAGGGCGCCGAGAGGGGAAGACTGCAAAGAAGAACAAGAAGAAGAAGAAGAAGAAGAAGAAGGAAACTAAACAAACCTTGTTGGATCCGAATCACCAAGAGGGACCGCCTGGACCACGTACCTCAGAGGGGAAGCTTCTCCGGGGCGGTCACAGGAATCGACTATGCCGCCGACTCGATAGCGTTGCCGGGGAGGGGGGCGACGGGACGGTACGGCCGTAGCGGACGGAGGTGCCAAGGACCAAAAGCGACGAGGTCGATATGCGGGGCTTGTTGCCGAATCAAGACAAGACAGCTTCCGGGGACGGGGGAGCGTAGATGACAGGCTGGTCTGCAAGCCTGTGACGGAGTTCTGACGGGGTGTGTGTGTGTGTGTGATGTTTTTGGCGATGGAGGTGGTGTTTGTCGCGCAATACAATACAATACGATACAAGAACAAGCAAGCAGGCAGGCAGACAAGCAGCCAAGCAGCCAAGCAAGCAAGCAGCCAAGCAAGCAAGCAGCCAAGCAACCGACCAAGAAGGCTAGACAAATGTGTGCAATGCTGTCCCGTCCTGTCCGTCTGCGTGGTTGTTGTGATTGTTGCCGGTATGAATGTCAATCTTCTGTCCCGGGGTTGGGGGAATGCCGACAGCTTAAATGGACCGGGTGTCCCTCATTGATCCATTCATCGGATTCATCGGATTCATCGACACACCGGCACGAAACATACGTGGTAGTAATGGACGGCACGGCGTGTTTGCCAGCCAGCCCGAAGGGGGGAGGGGGTCCAGCCATATGGCGTCGTCATCGAATCGCACTGGGAGATGGGTGAGCTTCCTCTCTCTCTCTCTCTCTCTCTCTCTCTCTCTCTCTCTCTCACACACACACTCTCCAGCCAACCACATGGCCGGACTGAGTGACATTCCTCTTTTCCCCTTGTCGGAAAAGGTGGGAAATCATGTGGCTCATGTCAGGCCAAGCATCGATTGCAGTTCCCGGGTCGTCGGACCTGTCTGTCTGTCTACCTAGATAGATGCAGTGGACCAATGCAACCAACGTGCGTGGGCCATGCCATCGATGCGACTGTGAATGCTCGCTCGCATTCGCCTAATGCCAGATGAGAGATGGAGGACATGCCTCGTGGGTTTGTCGATCTGTGGATAAGCGACCCATGTCTCTCTCTCTCTCTCTCCCTCTTCCGTTCCGCACATGCCATGTACACACACCACAGTTATCGCCAAGACCTCTGCGGTATGTCAAGCAATAAGGGGCCATGCAAGTTACCTTTTTTTCGTCCGTCCCCTTGGGTCTCTGGTGAGAGAACGAGAGACACAGGGAGAGAGAGAGAGAGAGAGAGAGAGAGAGAGAGAGAGAGAGAGAGAGAGAGAGAGAGAGAGAGAGAGAGAGAGAGAGAGAGAAAGAGAGAAAAGAAAATGGACGACGGTGAAAGTGAAGCGAACCTCACAGCCGGGACGACGCCAATGGCTTGGCTCATCTTGTTTTACTTGTATGCAAGTTTGCTTTCCATGCAAGAAGAAGAAACACACGCAAACACACGTAGAAACTCACCCGTTCCGCGATCCTTTGCGCAACGCCACACCCCCCATGCCAGCCACACTACGCCACAGTGACACATACCCACAGAATTAAGCGAGGTGGATGTGGGGTGGCCACCCGTCGTCTGTACGCTAACCTAAGCGAACCAATCACGTGAAAATTTCTCCGAGAAACCATGCACATGCCCTTCCCCGGTACGTACCCTTGCATCTTCCCTTCTTCATCCTCACCACAACAACTGACCGACAGAC
The DNA here is from genome assembly GCA_016618095.1 of Colletotrichum echinochloae. Taxonomy (NCBI): domain Eukaryota; kingdom Fungi; phylum Ascomycota; class Sordariomycetes; order Glomerellales; family Glomerellaceae; genus Colletotrichum; species Colletotrichum echinochloae. The sequence goes on from JADEZT010000007.1 coordinate 650,800, forward strand.
AAACCGACGGACAAACTGACCATCATCTCACCGTCCCCCTCTCGCTTCGCACTCGCATAACGAAACTCGGACACCCTGAGCCTACAGCTCGACTCTCTTGGCATCCAACCCCCCCGTTTCGCCATGGCGACATTGCTTCATGCCGTTCCGCCCGTTCCGCACCCCCGTCGCTCTACTTCCATCCATCCATCCATCCATCCATCCATCCCATGGCCTTGACGCACGCCATGTTCGCTTACTTGGTCTCATAAACGGGTAGCTATCGCCTGGCATGAAGGAGAAACCACGCCACCACGTCCACGTCCACGTCGCACAACATCACGCCTCTCGGCTCTGGTCCAGCCCTCCCCCCCAGGACGGAGAGAAGAGCTCATGTCGGCACCTTCATGGTGGTTAGCGCTAGGAAATTGTATTCTTCGACTCTCACGCCTTTACGCATCTTCTCCCCCTTGCTCTCCACTCCGGCTACAGGTCGCCCGGATCGTCGTTCCGGATGGAATACCCCGTGCTGGCCTCCACCAGCTGGTACTCCACAAACGCAAACTGCGCGCCGCACCCGGGACACTGGGGCTCCTTGGCCTCCGCCCCCGTCCCCGCGATCCACTTGAACAGGCACCTCCGTCCGAAGATGCACCAGCAGTCCTTCATCTGCCACGCCGGCTCCCCGTGGTTCGGCATGTCCACCCCCGCGTGCGACCGCTCCGTCATGTTCGCCGGCGATACGTAGAACCCCCCCTTGCAGATGTTGCAGCTCCTCCACCCTTCGGCGTTCTCCAGCGGCCTACACGCCGAGATGGGCTCCGTCACCCTATCGAACAGCGTCCGCCGCGCCTTGTACTTCATCACCTGCCCGTTCCACTCGGCCCGCCTGTCAAAGTAGTACTTTTGCACGAGCTGCACGAGGCCCGTGAACGCTGGGCTGCCCGCCGACCCCTGCCCGTAACCGCTGGCCACTCGCGCCAGCTTCTCCAGGCCCTCGACCCTCGACGCCGCCCTCCACGCCGGCACCTGGATCACCTGCGCGAGCCACGACACGGCGAGGCTGAACCGCCCGTTGGAGATGCCGTTGTCGTACAGCAGGACCTCGCCCATGAACTTGACGAGGTTGGCCCGCCGAGACACCTGCGCCCTCTGCAGGGTGTGCGCCGCCGTCCATCCGTCGCCCCCCGCCCCCGCTCCCGCCTCGGCGTTCTCCAGCACAAGCCTGTCCGCCGTCTTGGCGGCGTCGCTCAGGCTCTTCTGGAGGATCCTGCGCCGCCGCCCGACGGCCCTCTCCGAGAAGAAGGGCTGCCGCGAGATGCCGTCGGTGAAGTAGAGGTTTCGCTCGCGGCACATGGCCGAGAGGGCGATGTGGCGGTTGGCCAGGACGTTCTGCATCGCCGGGCCCTGCACGCGCGCGTCCCCCTCGAGCTTGTCCGCCGCCAGGTCCGTCAGGTGACGGCGGGCCGCCCTGGTCGGGTTGTAGAAGTAGGCCAGCGGCCCGTTGGCCTCGCACCGGCACTCTCCGACCCGGTGGTCGTTCTCCTTGCACCGCCGCTCCATGAAGAAGGCGCTGAGCCACGACTCGGCCACCTCCTCCGCCGCCGCGTCATCCTCGTCGCCGCCCGCGTCCCACCGGCTCCGGATCCAGAGCAGGACGGCGTGGCAGTACTCGGACAGGTAGCTCTGGGCCCACGCCTCGTCCTGCACCCCGTCGCGCTTCCACTCGTCGCTGACGGGTGTGTCGCGCGGCACGGCGGGGGACTCTCCCGAGCAGGCCGGGCACATGAACTCGTACCGGCTCACCCGCGTCTCCCACTGCGGCGCCGGGCACGGGAACACTTGGGAGCAGAGGATGTTGGCCCTGACGGGGTGCTTCTTGTGCGTGTTCTGCTCGGGCTCCGAGGGGCATTGGTAGAACTGGACATGCTTGATGCACATGGCTGCCGACGGTGGTGATGTGATGACGGTGATGTGATGGTGGTGATGTGATGATGCTGGCGATGCTGGCAATGCTGACGATGAGGATGATCGGGTCCAACGAGGTAGTCGTACTTGTGTCTTTGTTTGCCGGCCAGTTTGCACTTTGAAGCCCGCTCGCAAACGTGTCGAATCTGGAGCAAGGTCGTGTAGACGCGGCTCGGGCCCCCGTCCAGAGCGGCAGAACCACGTCCATTTATGCGCACGCAAAGGCATCGTGTCGTTGTTGTCGTCGTCGTCGTCGTTGAACCGTGTCGTTTCGGCAACAAAGGCGACTCCAAGGGGTTGCTTTTCGTGCCCCTCCTGGGTGACATGTCCATTCAGACAGCCATGATGAGCGAAACGGCGTCTGAATAGGCAAGGGGCCGTCAGGGCCATCCGTGTTGCATTGTAGGGAATGGCGGGCCTGGTTTCTTTGTGAGACTGTCGAGTCACAACAGTAGGCCTCCCTGTGCCCCCTCTCCCGGATGTGAATAGGTCGTCAACCGAAACCGGCGGATAAAGCCAGAACGGGAACAAAAGGTGTCGTACCTTGCGGTCGAGGGAGAATGCCGGGCTGCCCCGAGCGTTGGAAGCTCGAGGCCTGCAAGGGACGGTCTTGTCTTGTCAAGACGAGACTGGTGAGAGAGAAGTTCAAGTTCAGTCGACCCAGCTTCCCTCCCCCCGCGCGCCCTGATGGAATCCCGTATTGTTTTTCCATAGGCTGGAGCTGGTTTGAAAGACAGGCTGCAGGTTTGTGATGGAGGGACTTTGACAGGCTAGACGAGGAACAGCTTTCGAATCAACGGGCGAAGCAAAGATGTCTGACGTCCAGTCAGGAGGACAAATCGATCCCGGAGTTAATCAGCATCTCACATGACCAACACGCTTTTCTTTCGCTTAGTGACACAATGGTGATGAAAAAAAAACATCATGTAAACGATTAAGGTGGTATCTCGGAAATCATATAAAACCGGGCGGTGTTCATCTATCTTTACGTCCCATGAGGCGCCTGAAGACCTCTTTGCCCGTTTCGCCGGGTGTCTCTACACACACACACACACACCGCATCTAAGCAGAGACGGTCTTCTCGTGGTGGGTGGTGTCGCCGTCGCTAGCCGGCACGGCCTTGTCGGTCTCGGCGGCCTGGCGGTCGCGGAAGGTGGCGGTTGGCCTCCAGCCGACGGACTTGCTGGCGACGCTGACCTCGGCGTACAGCTCCTCGACCTCCTCGAGGGTCAGGCCCTTTGTCTCGTAGATGAAGAAGTAGACAAAGGCGATGCAGACGAAGCAGGCCGCGAACCAGACGAAGAAGATCTTGGACTGCAGGTTGGCGTAGCCCTCGCCGTAGTTGACCAGGTAGGGGGTGGCGTAGGCGATGGCCCAGTTGAGGAGCCACTGTGGGAGAGAGGACAAGTCAGCACGGGAACACGATTCGGGGTGTGAAGTTGTTGAAGATGAGAGGGGAGACTTACGTTGGTGGCGGTCGACAGAGACAGGGACTTTGCGCGGGTCTTGAGGGTGAAGATCTCGCCGTTGACGACCCAGGCGAGGGGACCCCAGGTGGAGGCGAAGAAGAAGATGTAGACGCAGACAAAGGCGACGGCGGCCTTTTGGGCGGGCAGGTTGAGGACGATGATGTTGCCGGCGGCGTCCTGGCTGTTGGTCAAGGTGCCCAGCATGGCGACGATGAACTGCGAGACGCACATGCCGACGGCGCCCCAGAGGAGCAGGGGGCGGCGGCCCCAGCGGTCGACGGCGTACATGCCGGGGAGGGTGGAGACGACGTTGATGGAGGAGGTGATCATGCCGATGACGAAGCCGCTGGAGAAGCCCGAGTTCTGGAAGTAGGTGGTGCCGTAGTAGAAGATGAAGTTGATGCCGGTGAGCTGCTGGAGGGCCTGGAGGGCCATGCCGGTGAACTGGCGCTTGAGCACGGGGGGCCTGAAGCAGTCGAGGTAGCTGGCGGTGCCGACGCTGGCCTCGAGCTCGTGGGTGGCCTTGATCTCGGCAATCTCCTCGGCCACGTACGGGTCGTCCTGCGGCAGGCGGCGGAGCTTGGCCAGGGCCCTCGTGGCGTCCTCGACGCGGCCGCGCTTGATGAGGAAGCGCGGGGTCTCGGGCAGGACGATCATGCCGACGAAGAGGATGATGGACCAGAGGAACTGCACCGCGATGGGGATGCGGTACGAGCCCGTGTCCTGGCGGTTGTGGGTGGCGTTGTTGACGATGGCGGCCAGCAGCAGGCCGATGGTGATGGCCCACTGGTAGGCGCCCACGATGGCGCCGCGGATCCATTTAGGGGCGGTCTCGGACTGGTAGAGAGGGACTTGATGGCACACGAGAGTCAGTTTTTGTGTCTTTTTTTTCTTTTTCTTGGTTCGACTGTGGAACACGGTAAGAAAGAAGTGAAAAACTCACCCAAGGCGGAGATCAGACCGACACCGAAGCCGGCGAAGAAGCGGCCGGCCAGGAAGACGGGGAGGTCCACCGCGGCGGTCTGGAGAACGACACCGAGGTTGAAGACCCAGCAGGAGGCGGCGAGACCCCAGCGGCGTCCGATGGAGTCGGCCAGGAGAGGCGAGGCCAGGGCGCCGAAGAAGGTGCCGGCGGAGAGGATGGAGACGATGGCGGACTCCTGGCTCGGGGAGACGTCGGGCTGGCCAGTGGTGTTGACGTAGCCGGTGCTGAAGAGGCGTTGCCAGTAGGGCTGTAACACACACACAAGTGTCAGCGGCACGTTTACTTTGAACAAGGGGTTTGTCTTTTCTGCACCAAGCCCGAGAGCAGAGTGGTGGTGGTCTACATACCATCTCAAGGATGCCGCTGATGGTGCCGGTGTCATAGCCGAACAGCACACCTCCGAAGGCGACGAAGAAGCCAATGGCGATGGCGGGCCAGGTCTTGCCCGGCACGCCGGCGGGCTTGATACCCATGGTGACGGGAGTGCGGCGGCGACGGGAGGCTAGGTGGTTTGGGAGTTGTTTGTTGGTACCGGAGGCCCAAGCAAGCTGGAGGGGGGTGCGGCGGGGGGAGAGAGAGAGAGGGGGGGGGGGGAGAGAGGGGAAGAAGGAGAGTCGTCCAAAGAGGCTACAGACTTCTCAAAAGTATCGTCTTGGGTGTTGGGCACCGGTGGGCTTGAGCACGACAACTTCAATGGCAACAAGAAGGGGAAGGGGAGGAGAGGGAAGGACGAGCATATAAACTTCTCCGCAGAGCGTGTCTGTGTGTGTGTGTGGCACGACGCGGAGGTCCCGCAGAAGCTTCCCCAAGGGGGGGACGCGGGGAGCGGAGACAACCGTATCCCTTTCTGTGTGTGTGTGTGTGTGTGTGTTTCTCTCTCTCTCTCTCTCTCTCTCCCATCTTCGATCTTCCAATGTTTATGCGGCGGGCCATGACAAGGGCAACCGAGTTTTCTGGACAGGGGGTGAGGGGGTCATTGGGCTCAAGTCCAGACAAATGATGTGGGGTAGAGCCGTCGAACATGACACGGTAGGGCCGGTGCAACGATCACGAGGTTGATGGTACGGGATCTCAGAGAGAGAGAGAGAGAGGCTGCATATGGGGGAGAACAGGCCATCGAACCGAGTACATGGCCAACCATGGGCGTGTCGTGTGTATGACATACAAGCGGCGGGCGATGGAGGGGTACCGGATACTTTCGAACAAGTTCGTGACGATCTTGGATCGAGTTGTCAAGCTGTGTACCGTTACGTAGCATAGTAAAGTGCTTGGCGACCGACGGATCCCATGGGGCCACTCCCAAGTTCCAACCCCGACAACGAACGAGGAGAGGATGCCGGCGCGAGCAGCGATTGGAGGGTGTCAAGGACGAGGGGGGGAGGGGGGGATTCCGGGGTAGGTTGCGGCGGTCTGGCAGTGCCGAATGGACGGGTTCACTGAGTACTGTACATACAGACAGTTATTATGGAGGCAAGCAGGCAGCCATCCATCTCATCCGGCGTGTGTCTCGGGGCCACTGCTGGGGCAACTCGCGATGGCTCGCTGTCTGATGGGGTGAGGTTCCAAGTGAAGATGATGCAGACCACACCACGTCGGCAGTGTGGTGCACACGGCAGTTCTACCTAGTGTGCTCGGTTTGGGACTGGCTTGGCACCCATCAACATGACTACTGGCACCTAGTATAGGTTAGTGGTAGTGTACCCGTACCCTACGGACTGACGCGAACGCCGGGACGAGAAGAGTTTTTTCTTTTCTTTTCTTTTCTCTCCTTGTCTGAAGCGCGCCGTGAACGCTTGGGGTGCCCACAATCCCCACGACTCGATTTCCCATGTGCTCGTCAAGGTTTTCTGGAGAAACGGGGGGGAAGGGAGATGGTGTGGAGAAGAGGTGGGTTGAGACGGTTGTGTACACGGTACATTGGGTGATCATTTCTTCCCTCTCTCCCCCCCTTACATTACTATGTAGTAGTAATAATTCGTGGTTCGTTCTTGTCCGAGCTGTGAGTGAGTGGTGAGCGACTGTGCCGGACTTCATGCCGGTAGTATCCGTACACACACGGTAAACATCCTTCTCCGTCTCAATGGACGTTGACGGACGGAAGAAAAGGACTGCCCACCAGCATGGTGTTGGATAGAAAAAAAAAAAAGACTCGGAAAAGAGAGCGAAGAAAAGGGCGGGTGTGTAGCGCAGTCCATTGGCGCCGTCATGTCCCATAACTTGCTAGTACCCCGTACTTGGATGAGCGCTTTGAGTGGTATCCGTAATAAATCTACGAAAATGGTTACTTTAATTAGCCATCAACGGGGGTTAATGTGCGTGCGTGCTTGGACGATGGTGGCCATGCGGGCATCAGGATTTGCTTGCGACGAACAAGCAACAGCCAAGAAGACCAAGACGACGACCCTGCTACATACTACGTAGTAGTACACTAGCAGCTAGGTAGGAATCAACTAATCAGAGTCCCTCCCCGTCCGCCAAAGACTCTCACCCCAAAGCTTGACCTGCTAGTCTCCCTTGGTAGTCTCACTTCTCACTCCCATTCTCACTCTCACTCCCATTCTCACTCTCACTCTCACTCTCACTCTCACTCTCACTCTCACTCTCACTCTCACTCTCACTCTCACTCTCACTCTCACTCTCACTCTCACTCTCACTCTCACTCTCACTCTCACTCTCACTCTCACTCTCACTCTCACTCTCACTCTCATCCTCACTCGCTCTGTTTCGCCCATCCCAAGACAAACGACATGCAGCGTGCCGTGCATCTCGACACCAACGCATCGGGACCGCCGGCGCTATGAGTCTGTACTATGTACACCACAGATGCCACCCATCTACTCAGTACTCAGTACTCAGTACACAGTACCATGTAATGTCTCCCTGTCCGTCGCCTGTCCTTGTCGAGGGTCCCCCCCGGCCACCGTCGACCGTTGAAACCCTCCCTTTCGGCCCGTTTCCTTCTTCTCGAACCCTCCCCCAGCATTTCTCTCATAACTTACGCTGCCGCCCCCGCAATGTTTGTGCATTCGCCTCTGTCATTCGCTGCCGTCGCAATCCTTCATTTCTCCCGCCGTTTCTCTCGCTACATCCATCATGAGGCTGAGAGTCCTTCGTGCGTGTTCTCGCTCAAATCCCCGTCTTCCACAGATGCCAAGTTTTCCGCTCAGAGAGAGAGAGAGAGAGAGAGAGAGAGAGAGAGCTGCATAATGACCCAATTCAACATACGTACTGGTAGTATACGGAGTACCACTACGGATATGTACATTACGGTATGCCCCCTTTTCGGCCATCGTCATGAAGAAATGCCGTTCCTTGGACGGCCCAACCAACAGACATCCATCGACCTCTTGGATCCCTCGACAGTATCGTACGCAGTAGTAGTGGTAGTCACCTTGCTCCCCCCGAAACTCCAACGTCGGCGGCTTGGGTCAGATGCCGCTGCTCACGGCCGCCCATCTGTGATTCGCCGCCCTCACACACCACCAACCCCCCAAAAGTGCTTCCGTCTCTTGGTCGCCGCCACCATGCAGTGCTTCTTCTGACCTCGTGCCCTTTGTGCGCGTTCCCCGCCACCCTGGTCCGCACCGCCAGCTGAACGACAGACACTATTCCTACACTACGTGACTGGCCTTGTTTGCTGTCTGTACCCTTCGAATCGTCGAAACGGTACGCTTGCTTGTCGAGAACCTGCAAAACCAAGCCCCCAATCCATACTGGATCCCTCTGGGCCCGGCCCTGACTCTCATCCCGGCCAACATCCACAACCAGTCCAAAGCCCAGCACGCCAACACACCCCTTGGCCAATCGGGTCTCTTCTGTCATTCTCTCTCTCTCTCTCTCTCTCTCCTCACAGCCCGCACACCCGCTGGCTTGTTCGGGCCTTCTTCGTGCCTTTCTCCACCTGACTGCGCCAAAGTGTCCACTGTGTACCAAGTACCATGTAGTTAGTTGTGCAGACAGAGAGAGGCCTGCAGACAGAGAGAGGCCTGCAGGCGGCATCATGTAATCCGTCGCCCCACGACGACTTGGATCGAGTTGAGCCGCCGCCAATGCCTTCAGCCTCACGCTGTCCATCCAGATGCTTCTAGCCTGTGCTCGCCCTCGCACTACAGTCAACTCTCGGTTGGCCTTGTTCGAGATTTCGTCGCCCCCGATGAAATGCCACCATCATCATCGGGCCCAACAAGAGGAGCCCGCATCTTCACCGCCCCTTGACATTCCGGAAGGCGTCGCCGTCTCGGACCACGATGGCATGCTGCGGCGGGCTCGGAAACCGCTCTTTTGCGGGCGCCAGCGGGCGCGCATCACACACGGTCCCCACCAAAGGCCCGATATCTCCAGAAACGCGGGGTCGTCTTTCCCCAGAGCCCTCCTTTCGACGTTTCGCGTATCGACCATGTTGTTCGCTGTAACTCGTCACCTGGCGGCCCCCGGGCTTCTCTCCGTTCCTCGTCGTCCCGATGCTTTTTGCGGGTGAATATGGCGCAATCCAAGATGTGAACCATGTCGCCAGGCCGCCGAACCTGCCCGAGCTCCAAGTCCTTTTTTACCTTCTATACGCCGCCCCAGCGGCGTCTCCACCCGTTCGATCCGACTCTTGTTCGCATGGCGCCAAGCCACGGAGAACGCTTACAGTGACGAGTCTCGGACTCTCGGCCGTCTTCGGGCATCTTCTCCAGTCTACTGCGTAGCGAGGACCCATATGCCAGCCGGGTCATGGTAAAATCGGTACAGGACGGCCCAGGAGAGGTCCTCGTGCAGGGTCTCCGTTGCTTGGCCTCGCCGCCATATTCGGGAGAAGGTAACCACGGAGAGCGATAGCCAGCTTCAGGCCGTCGTGGGCTGCCTTCAGCACTGGATCTGCTCCCCGGGCCATCACGGTGCAACCAGTTGTCCGCGATCCCGCGTGAAGAGAGTATCTGGCGTCCGTCTCTCTGCTCGAGCCGAGTATGTGGGCTTGTCCCGTCATCGAGAGAAGCTCCACATGCGCCAGTCATCATTCTGCCAAATCGCCGTCTTTGCTATACTCGCTCTTCTCGGGCAGGGGACCCTATAAGGCCGCCTCTAGGGAGTACTACATAACCATCTTGTCTCTGGCCCGACCGCCAATTCGCGAAGAGCCCGTGCGGACTCGCCGAGATACCAGAGTCGGGCCGATGATGCTTTCAGGGGGGTATCGAGATGGAGCTGGAGCATTGAGGCGGACGCCAACCCCGCGCTGTAACATGTTGACGACTGACTGGCACGAGATCGATCGTTTTTCCCCCCCAGGTTTTGTCTGCTCCCACGCTCTCCGCGGATCCATAAGGCGGGGAAGATGGTCATGTCCTGTCATCTCGGATATCTTCAACCTGGTTTCTTCTGACCCGGCTATGGAGCCCAAATCCTGCTGGTTCGGATTAAACAACCGTCATCTACTAGTAATATGGCTGAGCGTGAACAGTGTGGTGCAAACAGACAAATGTTTTTTTTTTTCGTTGGGTTCCCTGAACTCGGACAGGGTGCTTTCGTTCGGGGAAACCCCCGGAGTGCTTCGCGAGCTCCGGTGCCGGGTGCCGCCGTTGGATCCACTTTCAGGGTCCGAGACGGACGGCGGTTCCACTCAAATGCCGGTATTCGGGTCCGGCCTCTCGTTCAAGAGCGGGAAGAGCCTACCGTCAGTTCAAATGAAGAACTAAAACGGGGCCGTTGGATCGATTCACGGGTTGAAAGAGGGCTTACCATCGGCCAAAGACCGGCTTCAACGCGGCGGATCATGGCGGACCCCGGAGCCTCGGCGAGGTTCTGCCCGGATATACCTCCCGTCTCTTGTGTTCGAGGGCCGCTCACGGCTGTTTGACTTTCTCCATCATGTAAGCACTGCCAAGGCTTGTGCCTTTGGTAAATCCCGCAAACTCTGTCGATCCCTCGGCGGGTAGAACCAGTCAGTCTCCGCTCAACCTCGGAGGCTCTGGCTCCGTCCTGTCCCGTGTCACAGCCTCCTCCCGCCCGCCTCTAGCGCAACACCGACGGCTCAGTATCATCATCTCATATACAGCCGTGCTGTTTCGGACAGGCCAAAAAGCCAACCTCGCCGCCGCTTGTTCGACCCGCCCATCATTTCCATCAGCAACACGTTGGCGAGCCACGGGGGTTGGCGACTGCCTGCTCTATCAATCAGTTCGGGGTCGCGTGGTGGCAAAGACGCTGATTACTGACAGAAGAACAGACTACCTTCTTCTTTCATCCTGTTTCGGACCTTGAAGACCGTTTGTTTTGGGTGTCGTTCGGTTACTCGCGCATATGTCAAGCCCCGGTCTTAATCAACACAGGACAGCCAGCATGTCAAGTACTGTGGCGGCTAAATGGTATTTGTTTACAACCTTAATCTAACTAGATTGCAAACCCCGATTCGCGTTTCATTTCCGGCAAATACATGGCCCGTCTACCACGGCCAACTTCTGCCGGCATCTCCACGGCGCTTAACTGCATCTGTCCCTCCGCATACTCGTGACCCTCCGTCCTTGCCGTCTTGGTAATGAGCTTTTCTTTTTTTTTCCTCTCCCCCGTTGTAAATGAAGGCCTCTGAAATACCAACGAGTCCATGCTGACCACCTCATTGGTCTCAATGTATGAGAAACGCGCGCGCGCGCGCGTGTGTGTGTGTGTTTGTGCGAGTGTGAAAACACCCTGGTGGGACGTACACTTCACACTCGGTTCTTTGCCCTCTTACATCCGTGACGTCCCTTGCCTGCAGCTCGGCACACTCGTCGGCATTGTTCATCAGGATGGCAAGCTGAGGGAACCACACCCGTTCGGCACCGTCTCCGACTTACCGGCAGGACTGTCACACGGCCCACCTCCCAAAACCAATGTGCCGCGGCAGCCCCTGAATACGCCTGCAGTGGTTCCGCCGTGAAGCGCCGGGTGGACTGCCGTGCGCACCGCCAATGGAAGCTTTTCCTTGGGTTGTGGTAGGGAAGCAGGACCTCCGGGCCGTTTAATCTACCTACCCTATAGTCCACGGAAGGTCGTGTAGGATGTCGTCATGTTCCCATCTGCCTATGCCCGTGATCATAATAAAGGAGAGCCCCGGCACAGTCTTCTCCCTCTCCTTCTTCATCCCACTCTCTCAACCTCCGGATACGACATCATCTCAGCCAACAAGTCCTCCCGGTAAACACTGCCCCATCATGAAGTTCCTCGCCCTCGCAGCCGCCGTTTCGGTGGCCGTCACCGAAGTCTCGGGCCACTACATCTTCCAGCAGCTGTCCGTCGGTCCCACCAAGTATGGCGTCTACCAGCACATCCGGAAGAACACCAACTACAACTCCCCGGTGACGGGTAAGCGCACCTCGGGCAACGCCCCGCCTGGGCGTGGGCGTAACTCGCTGACGCGCTCTCTCTCTCTGTCTCTCTCTAGACCTCGCCTCCAACGACCTGCGCTGCAACGAGGGCGGCGGCAGCGGTGCGCAGACCACGGTGGTCAACGTCAAGCCCGGTGATTCCTTCACCTTCACCCTCGACACCGCCGTTTACCACCAGGGACCAACCTCTCTGTCGGTCAAAGTGAACCCGCATCCCTCGACGCACCCACTGATGCATATATAGCTTCCTCTCCAAGGCTCCCTCCCACGTTCAGGACTACGACGGAAGGTGAGCGGGGGGCCCAGCGTCTTTCTTGCAGGGCGCTTTTGCGCGTCAGATTAGCGAGGGTTCGACGCTGACTCTATTCTTCAAAAAGCGGCAAATGGGCCAAGTTCAAGGACTTTGGCCCGACCTTCTCCAACAACCAGGCATCGTGGCCCATGAGCAGTATGAAACAGGCCCCGGCCGTACTCTTCCACCACGTCTCGTTTCGCAGGCTGACATCAACGTGTGTTCCCACAGCGACCTACGAGGCCAAGATCCCGACGTGTCTCCCCAACGGCGAGTACCTGCTCCGCGCCCAGCAGCTGGGCATTCACAACCCGTGGCCGGCCGGTATCCCCCAGTTCTATATCTCGTGCGCGCAGATCAACGTGACGGGCAGCTCCGCCCCGGCCAGCTCGTTCGCTCCGACGCTCAGCATCCCTGGTGCTTTCAAGAACACCGACTCTGGATACACGGCCAACGTAAGCATACCCCCCTGTAGAGAGAGAGAGAGAGAGAGAGAGAGAGAGCGAAAGAAGGTAAGGGGGAGCGGCGCTGACAATTTTCTTCTTCTTTTTTTTGCAGATTTACGCGCCTGGATTCAACTCGTACGAGGTCCCAGGAGGCAAGGTGGTAAGTTTCCGAGGCTCGTTCTGGGCCCCGAGTTCACTGACTGATCATCTTCAGTGGACCTGTTAAATTCGTCCCGTGACCGCTATCATTCGTTGAGAAGACATGACGTGCTCGAAAAGGTTGTCTCCCGGCAGGGAGTTCCAACTCTTGTCGGGGGAGGGGGGGTTGATACTGGGAGGCTTTGTCCGACGAGACGCTCGACCAGTAAATCAGTCCGGCCTGAGCAGGTAAACTTTCATGCCGCGTCTATGTTGGAGTCTATTTTGCCCGCACTTTTTTCTTCTTCTTTTTCTTGACAATGGAAAAATATAAACCAAAGCCCTGCATGTTGTCAGACATGAGATATTTACCAACGCTGCTCCTGAAACAGTCTAATGGCTGTTGGCTAGATTTAAGCATTCAACCCACGTGGGCGTTGCATCGCTTCATAAACTCGAGGCATAGTGAATGGCTGGGCTGGGAGACTGACGATGATTCGGTGCCCGCGTCGCGCGGTCTAATAGCTAATTCAATCCGGATGCTATGCTTTGTGACCTTGTGGCTCTCGAAAGATTGCCCTACACACCATCAATGTCAAGAACTAAGGAAATAAATAAAGGGAAAGAAAAAAAAAGAAGATAAAAAGACTGTAGCCGAGACTCGTGGTCGTTCGAGATCTAGGCCCCCAGTGAATGGGATGATCATGTTCCCCCTCACTTTGAGCAACGCGTGTAACGACGAATGGCCGCAAAGTTCAAGGTGGATGAGTCGCGTGCGTCGATACCGCTGCCAACCCACAGATAAACTTCCCCAATCACAGCGGTTGCAAGAGCCGGGTTGTTTGAACCGGCAGCCGCCAAGTCTCTTGGGATAGGTCTGCTTACGATGTATATGAGGAGCTCGCCACCGGTACCAAGAAACGCAGTAACCAACCATAAATCTCGTGCCTTGGCATGGTTAGCTCTACGGGCCGACTAGGTACGCCGCCTGGGCTCTTGTGATGATATAAATCATCCACTATAGCTGCGGCCCGAGAGGGGACCGGGGGTCTTCCCCGTGACACGGGAAAATTCACCGGTTATATTCAGCCAAGTCACATCGTGGCAACTCGGCAATCTAACTTCAACAGCCATTTGTTTCCATTAGGCAAGCGCCGGGACGGAGCATGCGGACGCTGGGCCCGTATTTTCCGAACGCGGCCCAGGGAGGGTGGCCGAGTCCCGTTTGTCGTTCTGACGCTGATGCTGGTGCTGGTGCTGGTGCTGACGCTGGTCCTGGCCAAGGACGAAAGAAAGGCTCGCGATGGAAATGTGCTATAAGTGAAGGATAATCGCTGCCGGGAACTTTTCCCTTGTCCGGCTTCACTTCTCCAGCAACAGCTCAACTGCGAACCTTCTGCTCCTCTACATATCTGCCGTCGCCACCGCTTGTAGCCTCAACTCAAGCTTCTGAAAAGGTTGTTTTCTTTTCTTTCTTCTTTTTCAAGATGAAGTCGTTTGTCCCAGTCTTGGCGGGCCTCGCCGCCTTCTCCGACCTCGCCTCGGCACACTGTAAGTTGTCGTTCCGCCACGGGATTCCCGAACGCTTCGGTGAACTGACTCTCTCCTCCTCCTTTCCCCTCCCGGTTCAGACCGCTTCACGAGCCTTGTGGTCGGGAACACCAACACGGGCGAGTACAAGAACGTCCGGATCAATACGAACCACAACAGCCCCGTCGTCGACGTCTCGAGCAAAGACATTGTCTGCAACGTTGGCGGCCTCTCGTCGGGCCCGTCGACGGGCATCGCCACCGTCGGGGCCGGATCGACTGTATGGCCCCCCCTCCCCCCCTTGTGTGGCTCGTCTTTCTAACGCTCGCGTAGGTCGGCTTCGTCATGGACCAGGCCATCTACCACGATGGTCCCGTCACCGTCTGGCTCTCCCCCGCCGGGTCAACCAACGTTACGACTTACGATGGCAGGTACTTGGTTTCTTCTCTGCCCCTCCCCCTCTTACTCTACTTATCATTTGATACATTAACAAGTTTAAAAGTGGTCCGTGGGCCAAGATCTGGGAGCTCGGGGCGCAGACTGGCAACGGACAGATCAAGTTCCCCGCCTCGAACCAGGCCGCGTTCAACTTCCAGATTCCCTCGTGCACACGTACGTCATGCTGCCCGCTCCAACCCCTCCCATCCTTCTCTCCCTCCACGCCGAGTGACAGCCGTCGAAGCTGACTCTTTTTGGATGAATTTTAGCCCCGGGGGAGTACCTCCTCCGAATCGAGCAGATAGGACTGCACCAGGCCGGTAGCAAGGGCGGGGCCCAGTTCTACATCTCATGCGCACAGATCAAAGTGACGGGATCCGGAAGCGGCCAGTTCTCCCCGACAGTCAGATTTCCGTACGTTATCTTGCCCCCTCCCAAGGGGTAATCCTGTTGCCAGTTTCCTGACATTATTCACTAGCGGCGCGTACACGGGCAACGAGCCGGGCATCCTGATCAACATCTACTACCCTGTGGTAAGTCGGAGTGCCTCAGCATCTCGTCAACGAGCCAAACTGACACCCTCGCAGCCGACGACTTACACCGTCCCGGGAGGGCCCGTCGCAAAGTGCTAATCTAGAATGATGCAAGCCGAGGCACGCAGAGGAGGCAGGACCAAGAGGGTGGTCAAGCCACGTCACGTCAAGTTACATTACGTCTAGCCTTTGCCCAAAGGGACCTGTCCACCCATGTCTGTCTGTGTGTGTGTGTGTGTGTGTGTGTGCGTGAGAGAGAGAGAGAGAGAGAGGGATTGTCCGACGACATGGAGGAACCAGATAATGTACATAAAGAACGGGTCATCATCAAAGTACTTTGATATATTGATCTGCCAAGATCTGCGTGCAGGCGCACAGCCTGGTACTGTCGGCATTGCTGCCGCGCCGTGACTCTAATACGCCCCCCGGACGATGATAATCCGAGGGAGGGGACGTTTGCCAACACCGTGACTCCGGTCACAATGACCAAAAGCAGGGAAAGAAAATGTCCGAACCACGCTATAACCCCCCCTTTTCCCCATGAAAATTAAAAAAAAAAAAAGAAAGCAACAAAAGAGATAAAAAGAAGGGTGAGGGTTGGGGGTTTTTCTTTTGGCGGGAGAAGAGAAACGCCTGCAGTTTCCGAGAAACTTTCAACACCTTTACAGCATTACCCATCATCCGAGAGCATCACAAATCATTAAAAGGTCCGCGCCGGTCATCGGCGATCGGTCCACCGGTGAGGGGGGGGGCAGACCCACAACGGCCGCACCGTCCGCTCCGTTCGCTCCGTTCGCTCCGCCCGTGATGCCGGGCCGACAATCATCTCTCCCGCCGAAACAAAGAAAGGCCCCAAACCCTGGCCGCAACCCTCACCCCGGCTTCACGAGGAAAAGGGGTTCCACATTTTGTCAGGGCTCCCGGGAAAGTCGAGATATTGCTCGGGGACAGGACTTGACGCCGACATGGGCCCGACACGATACGTGTTCAGGGCGGCCATGTCCAGGGCTAGGTTTCCGGACCCGTTCAGGTCCCATGGGGTTGCCGGCTGGCCCACGGGTATCTGGTTGGCCCTGAGACGGCTACACTCGTTGGCCAGGAGCCTGTAGGCGCAGCAGAGCGCGTCGTTCTTCTGGCTCATGTCATCGAGTTGCTGCTGGAGCTCTTCGAGACGCTGCTCCTTGCGCTTCCGGTAGGCGCGCTGGTTGGCGCGGTTCTGGGCGCGGCGCTTCTGCGGAAGGGGTGTTAGTCGCATGCGTGTGGTGATGCCGTGGTCCGAGGGTGAGCTCACCGAAAGCACCGACTCGCTGCAGTTCTTATATCTGTTGGCCCGCCTGCCCTTTTGGCCCGACTGCGAGGGGTCTTCTGATGTGCTGGTCGTCGAGTGCCCGTCGTCATGCGAGTCACCGGCCTTGCTGGTGTCGATGCTTGAGGTCGGGCTCGGCGGGCTCGACCAGAGTAATGACGGTGTGCAGTAGCCATTCTCGTTGGACGCCTGGCAAGCACCTGTTAACCCTGCCGTTCTCTGTGGAAAAGAGAAAGAGGGAGAGGGAGGGAGAGAGAGGGAGAGTCTGTGTGAGTAGTGAGGTGAACATACAAGGCGAGAAGCAAAGTGCGCCGAGATGATGTCGTAGGGCGTGTTGCCGGGTGCCATGGATGAGAAGCCCGAAGGCATGGCATACGCCGGATACTCGGGCGACGATGAGCTGTTCATAGTCCGTCCGGTCCTTCACCTGCTTCGTAGGGTAATGGGCAACGGTGCTGGCAGGATGATGAGCAGTATGCGGGTGCGGTTATCAGCAATTATGATGTTGATAACTGTGTTATTATCTGATGAGCTTGTCCGAGAATATCAAGACGGTTTACAAGATGGGGGAGGGGCGAGAGTGTGAGTGAGATGGAAGACAGACAGCAGTGTGGCGGTTTGGGAGGGGGAGGGTGGACGGGGTGGTTATATAGATCTTCTCTTTTATCAGGTGAGAGGGAGACATCGCCAGGTCATGTCCGAGAGGGGATGAAAAGATACGACGAGTCTACGACTAGCAGCAGCGGAAGAACAAGACAGGGGTCTGTCGTCCTGAAGATGGGGAAACTGGCTGGAGCCAATGGGGATGTTGGCGGCGACGGACTAGCGTACGGTGACGAGAGAGACGAGTACCTGCATATAGAGTCAGTTGCTACTACGACTGCCTGTGTGGCATCTCAGCCCTTTGCATCTGGGGTTTGGTATTCGGTGGCGCGGTGGTCTACAAATGTACGTATCTCCATGTCGGACGGGGGGGTGGGCATGGCTCAACTGACGTTGGGACCAGGATGGAGGGAGGGGGGGGGAGGGGGCATCAACATCCGTGTGCCTTGTGCATGTCTGAATCAAAGGTGCGAGGGTCTCGGTGCGTGGGGAAAAGCAGATGCCTGTGTGTATGGGTGGGTGTGTGGGTGTGTGTGTGAGTGAGTGAGTGAATGTGTATGTGTGTCCAGGGTAGTGCCGCCTCGATCAGAGGCTAAAGAAAAGAGGTTAACGCAGCACACACGCTGGTAGGGTTTGGAGCATGCAAGCTTCGTGTTGCCAAGTCTCTCTCTCTCCCTCTCCCTCTCCCGCCTTCACTCACTCTCACTCACTCTCTTTCTCGGGGTCCAAAGCAAGCTGCGTTTAATGTCGTGGAGGGGGGGCCGCCAAATTCTTGCGCAGTGAGACACAGACAGGCAGAGGCAAACATGGCCTCTTCTTTGGACTGGATCCATTGAATGCCGCGATGCCGACAGACCAGTCGCGTGTTTACGGTAAGAGGTTGAGGGCCGAAGACGAGCGAGCGCACGGGGACGTGCCGGGAATAGCAGCACTGCTCGGGATGTTATGGGCCCGCCGGTCATCCCGGGCACTAGTCGTGAGCGAGAGAGAGAGAGAGAGAGAGAGAGAGAGAGAGAGAGCTAGTGAGGTGAGGCTGCCCCCCTGGTGGTGTGAGGGATTCGGGAGGTGTGTTGTTTCCCTCTGGCCGTGGAAGGGATCCCGGCATTCTTTGGCGGGAGCTGATCCCTGACCAGTTTCCAGGCTAGCCAGCCTCGGACATGGTTCGTAATACCTTAATTCCCGCCAGCGGTGTTAGCCCTGTAAGACACACGAGCCAGAGAGCCAAGGCGAGCTCGGCCTCATCCGTTCGTGATATCATCTGCCCCACCAGGGGTGGCCGTTGTATGGACGAATGTCTCTGGGATCTGGCTGCAGGCCAACTTGGTGAGATGCGATGCAGCACGGCGGCGTCGCCGTCCAGTGGAGACGAGGGAGGAAGACGGGAGTGATGTGTGCGGCGCGCGGCAACTGAGCCAAGGCGGAAACGGGAGCAGGGCCTGGCCTGGATCGAAGCCGGCTGACATGTGCACGAGGGCGCCGAAAGCAACGCACACAAAACCAACGTTCACCGCGATCCACTAACCAGAATTAAAGCGGTGAGAGTGGACATGCAGCAGACGGGCGGCAGTCGCCGACTATCGAGTGAGCAGAGAGAGAGAGAGCGAGACAGAGCGAGACAGAGACTCGGGATTCATGGCATAGAGGGGGGGGGGGGGGGGACAGTCCAACTTCTGAGACAGTCCCAAGGCCTGCCAGTTTGCCCTCAAGATATCGGATTCGAAAACGGTCGTCATGTCTGGTCTTTGACATTGTTTTGACGGGAGTACGTATCGTGCTGCATCATCCCTTTCTCTCGTGGTTCTTTGGTGCAGCAGAGCAGCGAGCGATGATGTACGTGCAGATGCGGGCCAGAGCTGACTGGTTTGATCCCGTCTCTCTGTGTCCGTGTGTCGCTGTGTCAATGTGTCTCCGTTGCCCTCGATCGAGTCGTCAACTTTCCTGTCTCGAGGGCATCTCCCGGCATCTCGGTGTCTCGCAAAGTGGAGGCGTATTGCAGACCTCTTCCTCTCTTTCCTCTCTCCTCTCTCTCTCTCTCTCTCTCTCTCTCTCTCTGTCTCTCTCTGTCTCTCTCTCTCAATCTCCATCTTCACCCCTCTCATCCGTCATGTCCACAACCCCAGGTTGGTTAGTTGGTTAGTTCGTTGACTGGTCGTGTCTGAGAGGTTGTTTTTTTGTTTCCTTTTCATTCTTTTTTCGTCTCGTTATCATTTCAGACCAGTTCTGTTCTGATTCTAGTTCTATTTTTACTTTTATGTTTTATGTTTTATGTTTTCTGTTTATCTCGTGTCCTTCTTCATTTCGCTCCATGTCGCTTCTGAGTCAGGCCCCGCGTGGGTTCAGGATGAATGCGCATCATAAACAAATCCGTCCAAAGAATCCCAGGTGGAAAGATGCTGTGCGGATGCCCTCATGACGAGGACGCCGAGGGGGTCTTGGTAGTCCCGCCAAGAACGGATCGACGAAACCCTAAAACTTTGTCGTCTGCCAAGACTGCAGCCCTTCAGGGTATCCCTCTACAACTCGACTGGACGGTGGACCCGATTCAACTTAACTTTGGGAAGCCTGCCTGTCGAGCCCGTCATGCAGCAGCGGCAGCAACGGGCCTGGTACACCAAGAAACGCTCCCGGCACCTTGTTTCGGCTCCGAGAGGGGGAGAGAGAGAGAGAGAGAGAGAAAGATGGGCCAGTTCCACAGCCCCTCTCTGGGCAAAAAAGTCCAGTCCAAGCTGGGACCAGGTCAGGAAACATGGCCCAGAACGGGATCGACCGTCACTCATGCACGCGTCTCCAAAGGCTCTGATCTCAGCCCTAACGACTCCCAGCAGGGTACCACCACAAGGGGAATAGCAACGGCCTCTGTTCGGGTACCTCGGACTCGTGTCGGCGGCGTCGGCGTCATACATACTCGAAAGCAGGCTAGAAATCAACGCAGCACCAAATCGGCCAGTGGGAAGACACATACACACACAGAGAGAGAGATGGACGGAGGGAGAGGGACAGAACGCACATGGAAGCATTCAGCATTCCTTCATCAAGCGGCAATAGAGTCTCTCCAACCCACCTCCCCCTCCCCTCCATCGTCTCCAATCCTCCCCACCCCCCTTCTCCCCCCTTCTCCCCCCTTCTCCCCCCTTCTCCCCCCCCTCTCTCCCATCATCGTACGCACTCCCCATCCATTCCCACCAAACTTAGGTTTTTTTGGGGGAGGGAGGAACAACGCAAAAGAACAAGAACGATGAGGACGAGGACGAGGATTGGAATGGGAGAAGGATGTACTAACAGCAGCAACAACAACAACAACAAAAAAAGACAACAACAATAACAGCAATGACCGAGTCCCATTTTGGTCCGCCCCAATCCTGGCGGGAAAGAGTTGGCCCTCGAGTGGGCGCTGAAATCAGCTCACCCCTGACCTCGAAGCCTTGGAATAAGCTTATCCTCGAGCGCCGGGCTCGCTGGGAAAACCCCCTTGCCCCTTGCGCGATATTATTATCGTGTCCCGTGGGCCTGTCGCTGCCCACCGAAACCCCTCGTCCGATGCTGCACCGAAGGCTTGGCGTCCCTCCCCCCGAAGCTTCGACACATGTTCCAACCATCTTGACCGACCCCCGACCCCGGTTCAGCCCAGCCCAGCCCAGCCCGGCCCGGCTAAGCATTGGGATCGTCGTCCGGGTTCAAGGGCGCGCGCTGTCTGCTTGGAAGCTTGCAGCAAGGCAGGGTCATGGGGGGGGGGGGAGATGTCTTCCAGGAATTCTTACGCACGCAGGAGACAAGACACACTCACCGCACGAGTGCTGTGTCGGTTCCGCCGTCGTCCCAATATCTCATTCGACCGTGGCGGGGATTGTCATCGACCCGTCCCTCTCTGCGCATGCCTTCCCGTCCAACCAACCGGCGGAGCATGACAATGACAGTACGACGATGAGAATACAGCGTCACCATCCCACAAAAGCTTCCGGGGTTGGGGGGGGACGCTATGCGGGCGCTCACGAAGCAAAGAGTGCCTCCTCCTCCTCCTCCTCCTCCTCTTCCTCTCCTCTCCCGCCAGTTCTCCCCCCTCCCGTGCTCCTCTATTCTCCCCCGTGCTCCTCTCCATCCCGAGCTCCTCCTCCACCTCCGCCTCCCTCAATCACCATTCACAAAAAGGGTCCGGTTCTCGCCCCCGTCTTGCTTTCCTCCCTCCCCACCCCTCCTCCCCTCTTTTGGCTTTCCCAGGTAGCCCGGGCGTGGGGAGCGGACCAAAAGAGGACCGAAAACACAAAATGGGCTTGTCCAATTCATTCCTGGAGCAAACAAACCGTCCAAGACCCGGCCAAAGTCTGTTGTTGCCTTGGCGCGGTTTGGCCTTTCAGAGAGATGGGCTTTTTTGGGTTCCTAGACCCAACGCAGCTCAAACCCCCTCCCCCATCCAGAGTCGAAATGGCAAATGATGGCATACGAGAGACCCTGCATCTGTCCATACTCCATGGGCGCATCGATTTCTGCCTCGACGCCCATTGCAATCACATTTTGGACAAACGAATCCCATTCCCTCTTCCCCCCTTCTCACCCCTCCACCCCTCCTCCTTCGTTCCGGCAGATCGACGTGCAGACAGACGGGTTCCCGCCAATGTTTCGACTGAAAAAGAGGAGGGGGAAGCAAGTGGATTCATGGATTTTAAACCCAAGTTTCCTCATTTGTTCTTTTCCCTTATTCATGATGGAATTCAAACATGAAGCAATCCATCTTCGATACCCCGGGCCACCCTGTCTGTATCTAGATACCTAGGTACCTCGCCCACCCCCAACTACCCATCCGGTACATGCATCCCGCAGCTTGAACACGGCACTCTGGCATGTACCTCGCGTGTACCTCGCAGCAGCGGCCTCCTAGTGGTCCGTCAATGAGAAGGGAAAAGCGGGTCAGCCCCGCGCGGCGGATGACGGAAGCCCCACTTTCCATCGGGCCGTGGCGGGATGGGGCTGCGGAATCCCGCACGGGGCCGCTCTCTGAGACCCCTTTGTGGCCCCCTCGTGCGTTGCCTGCCTGTCTTCCATCTTCTCGTCTTCTCATTGCCTCATCCGCCCGATGATACACCCAAACATCTCATTCGTGGCTGCTACCGCTGTCTTCATTGCCCCCCTCCCCCCTCCCCACTTTGAAACGTGCCCACGAACGGACGGTCGGTCATTGCACAATCAAGTCGAACCCTCTTCCCTTTCACACACTCCTCCTCTCTCTCTCTCTCTCCCTCCCTATCATATGGCCGGGGGAGCTTCTAAACTCCCCGCCCCAAGGTTTGATTGCCCCCCTCCCCTCCTGTCCGCTGTCGGAAACATCAGACCGAGGGCCAAGGGGAAATCAAAAGAAAGGCAAACGGCGGCAACAAGGTTGTTGGTACGCACTCTCTCGACCACGACGTAAACCACTCAGCTGTCCCCGTGAGACCACCACCTCTAAACGACTGACGACGACCTTGTCGAGTACCGGCATCTCTTGTCGAACACCATCAGCACAGACCCTGCTAACCGTCCTCGTCGCCGCCGCCGCCGCCGCCGACACCGCCGTCACCGCCGTAGATTGACACTCCCCCCCCCCGATTTCTTCGCGACGCGAGCTCGGTCCCGAGTCTTTAGCCACAAATGCATGTCGACGTTTGACGTCTTGAACCCTGAATTCTGCATACCTCATACTGGGAACAAGGTGGGGAAACGGGGGAGGGTGTGGGGGAGGGGGAACGGCCAAACTTGGTCTACTTTGTCCACGTCCACCCCGTCCACCCCCATCTTACCTCGTCCCAACCTGGGGTGTTCTTGTATAAATAAATAAATAAATAAATGAAAAAAGCAGCCTGACGGGGGGTGGATAGAAGTAAAAAGGAAAGGAAGAGAGGGAGCAAAAAAGAAAGAAAAAAAAGGAAAAAGGAAAAAACTCACGCACCAACATCCGTCCCGAACATGGCCTCCTTCTGGATGGTTTCTATGTCAGGGCCACGGCACCACCCATCAATCATTCGTCCAGTATCGACTCAGCTGCTCTCAACCCGTCCCCCAACCGGCCCGTGGACTGAATGGCCTGCCGGACCCATCCTCGCCGCCCGACGGAACCGACCCTTTCGGATCCGCCAGCCATCCGAGGGCCAGAGCGCGCAGACACGACACAAAAGGTGACCACCATCAGCGAGCGGCAACAAGTCATGTTCTTGTCGAGCCCAAATGGCGTCGTTTGATCAAATCAAAGTGGCACCTCCCATTCCCCTCCCTGACAGATCGCCTGGTTGGAATCCGAGGTTCGCGTCACTCCTTTGATTGACTCGTTCAATGGCTTTGTCTTGGCCCATCCCATCTCTCACTCACTCGCTCACTCGCTCACTCACCTACTCACTCACCCACACACTCAAAAAGTCCCCCCCCCCCTCTCTAACCCCTCCCAAATGCATCGTCGTCGACACCAGAAGCCCCTCACGAGTGCTCCTTATAGCCTCCCGCTAGCTGGTAGGCTCCAGGCTCTATATCACCTTGGCGAACTTGGCACGAAGCGATTACAGGTGCTCTCTGCGGGGTAAATCAGCAGAAGCCGTCCATGAGCCTGGGCATCAGTCCATCGTCTTCAAAGGTGAAGAATTACTCCCCGGCCGTACGCCAAGGGGGACTATTTTCAGAAAGTATTCATTCCACTGCTTGTTGGTTTTTGATGACTACGTCCATCTCCGGTCATGTCTCGGCCCCGCGCATCGTCGACGTGACTGACAATTGCTCTTTTTTTTGTCCAGAGGTCGACGGGGGGCCATCGGAGAGTGAGTGAGCAGTTTCACCGGCAGCAGCGAGTATCCTGATACTCACCCCCCTTCTCCCTCTCTTTCTCTTTACTTTCTCCATCGGCTTCCAGTACCCAGGCACACTGCCTGCCGTCCTTCATGGCGTGCCGCGTCCGACGTCCGTCATCAGGACGACCATCTGTTTTGCCACCGAGCGAGGGGTGAGAGAACCGTAGTCGGCCAGCCCCGTTGGGCCGGTCGAGCAGCGGGCATCTAATCTACGGAATGCCGCTGCCGTCTCCGGACTACTGTGGCAGCAACAGCAGCAGCATGTGCCCCTTGAGAAGCGTTACATGCTGCGGTATAATGGTCTTTGGGTATCTTCCCCCCTTCTTCTCCCCCCTTCTTCTGCAAGTTTCTTGGCCAAGGGATTAAAAAATCGCCAGACTTCACAAGAAATGCCTCGGTTCCAAGGCGCGCAAAACGGGTGTTGGTGTCTTGTCGGGAGGGCCAAAAGTCATTTTCGGTCCGACCCCAAGGGCGAGGGGACCGGACATGGCGGGCTCGAATCTCGTGCCGGCCTGTTTCTCTTTCCCTTCCCTTCCCTTCCCTTCCCTTCCCTTCCCTTTTTTTGTTTTCTCGTTATTTTGTTTTTCTCACTCAATCTTTAAATATTTAGACTTTTTAGCCTCGAATGGGTCTTGAGAGATCAAACCCTATCTGAGCATGCAAAACCCAACTTAGTCTCTGGAGCTTATGTCCAACACCCGAGCGTCATGTCAGGAGAACCCAAACCCGTGGCATGGCACTGCCGCTTGCTCGTTGACTCGGGCAGCGATGAGGGCCAACCCGCGGCCTGCTTGTCCCTTGCTGATTACCCGGAGCCTTTTTTTGGGGGCCGCCCTCGAGCGTCATTTGACGCCTTGTCTTTTTTAAGGGATCCAGAAACGTCAAAGGTATCAACATCGTCCGTTATATTGCTGCCATCCCTTCATCCCTGCCGGGTTCAACCTCTTGCAACTCCAGTCACCAATGTTACGCACTGTTGGCGAAGAACTTTGTAATCTTTTGCGTCCCATCCTTCTTCTTGACGGGACTCTTGCTCCCGTTGCTCGTGGCGCTAATCTTGCTCTGCCTCGTCTTGAGAGGCGACGCCCTCGACACCGTCTTCTTTGGTGGCGGCTGCCCGTCCGCATCGATGACCTCGGGCGCCTCCCGCTTGATCCCTGCCATGGCGTGCCCGTCTACATCTTTGACCGCCTTGGCCATCACGCCTGACAGCGGTTGGTCTTCGCCTTCTTCCCGCCATCGCTCCATTTTTATCCTCGTCTCAACCGTGGGCTCGGCCTCACATCCTTCAGGCTTGCGCTTTGACGATGCGTTGACAAAGAAGTTGGCAATATTGGACTTGTTCTCTTTGCTCGCCACGGGGATGATGAATGACGGCGAGTTGTTGCCGACCTTTCCAACCTCCTTGCTGACAGGATAGCAGTCGAGCTCGCCATCGAATGGTCTCAGGAGGGCCTGGAGCTCCTTGGACCACTCGTGCCGCTCGGGATCCAGCCAGGTCTTGATCTCCTGGGAGCCAAGATTGAGAATGACGGGCATCCTGTCATGCAAAAACTTGAGCTGCTTGTTGGAGTCTGTCGTGATGATGGTGTAGGTGTATCGTCTGTCGTCGGAATCTAGTCAGGACTCAGCCTCTCGTCCCCCTTCCAACCCCCCCCCCCCCCCACCCAAACGGTCAAGCAAAGTAAAAGGAAAAAAAAAAAAAAAAAGGTAGGTTGATTTGGCCTCACCCTCATACTTGACGCAGTCCCAGAGCCCGGCAAAGCACATGAGCTGGCCGTCCTTGCGCTTGACGAAATGCGGTATCTTTTCCTTGCCGTTCTTGAGCCACTCGTAGAAACCCTGGGCGATGACAATGCACCTCTTACGCGCCTTCATGGTCGACCACATACCGCCGGGTGTGCTGAGCGAGTCATCGCGGCAGTTGATCGTCTTGGAAAGGGTAGAGAAGCCGGGATCGCGCTTGGTCCAGAACGGGATGAGGCCCCATTGCATCGATTGCATCTTGTACATGACTCTGTCCTTGGCACCGGGATGGTCCGATGTGGCTTCCGCCGTCGCCTCATCGCGCCCATTGCTCTCGCGATTGTGGCGATGCCCCGCCCGGACATCAGAGACATCGGCGCGATAGACAAGGCCGTGGTAGCCCGGCGCAAAGTTGTACGTCTGGCGAGGAGAGCCCTGTGCCTCGTCTTCTGGTGCATCATCGACAGGCATCTCTTCTGCCTCCAGCATGCGCCGGATCTGCGATGGTCGCTGCGCCCCGATTGCATTAGTCTTGGTATCGATACAGCAAGGGCCTGCCTCTGGAATTGTGTGTGTGTGTGTGTGTCTGTGTGTGAAAGAAGAGAGAGGGAGAGAGACTTCACCAAAGCCAGGGCATATCTTCCACACATGGCTGCGACACTGTTGCGTATTGACAAAGCGTTCCGGATCGAATATGGCAGCAATTCTCGATGACTGTCTTTCACTCACTGCCTTGCTGTCTATCCGGCGACGAGATGACTCGAATGGCGTTGTTGGTTTGTGCTATGTCGTCATCAAAGACGTGGAGGGGGCATTGGACAATCGAGGCACCTGCGCGCCTCCAACACGACGGCACGTGACGTGCGGCTTCCCCCTTAGGTATGCATCTCTTCAGCTTCTTGATCAGCAGTAGACTTCACGAAAATTATAGAAAAAAACATCTTCACATGGTGTTGAGTCTTTTTGTTATCGTCTCTTCGTCTCAATTGACCTAACTGACTCAGTTATGAGATGAAGAAAAAGAAGAAAAAGACGCAAAAAATAAGCCAAGAAAAAGCTGATGCAAATTACCTCCGTGGCAACCTTTACAAACTGTACAGCCCTCATGTCGTTCATGGACGCCAATGCTTCTTGCGTAATAACTCCGTGTGTATTCCTCCCCCATCCCTCTAGTTGCTTCGTCTCGATTTCCGCTTCAGTGTCGTCTCGGCCGCCCATGCATCTTCAAACGCCGTCTTGCGCTGGCCCACGTCCCCCTTCTCCAGGGCAAGCCGACGTACCACATGGAACGCGCCCGTCCCGACCGTCATGGTCTGGCCCATGATGATACACTCGCTCACACCTTCGATCTGGTCCGTCTTCATGCCGGCCGCCGCCTCAAAGAGATGGTCCGGCGTCTTCTCGAACGAGGCCAGCTGCAGGACGCTATCTCTCATCTTGGAGAGTCCAAATCTCGTGATGCCCAGGACCTCGCCCTTGTACGTCATGACGTCCGCGAGCAGCTGCATGTGACGCGGGTCAATGTTCATGTCTCCCATGACCTCTCCGATTTCGTAGGCAATCGTGCTTCTTGCCGCTTCGATGCCCAGCACGTCTCGGCACTCCATGATGTTGTTCGACTTCACTCTCCGTCCGTCGACGCCCTCCGTGTTCATGCATTGGAGCAGCCCGTATCCTTCCACCAGAACCGTGTGCGTCTCCTGCTCCGACGTTTGGATAATGGCACGCGTGGCCAGGGGGTAGCCCGAGATGGCCACCGTCGGGATCGTCCGCCGAAGGTAGTTAGCCCGTACCAAGAGATCCCCGAGCTCGTCCACCGGCTTGCCCTTGACCGCCCGCTTGGCCGCGGCCGACTCGTCGAGGCGGACGCGGATTTCGATTCTGCCCGCGCCGATGTGCATGTCCGACCTCGAAACCTTCATCTTCTTGTGCTTGCAAATGGCCTCGGCTACGTCGCCCAGAGTGATGCCGAGCTGCATGTCGGACAGAGCGTCCATGTCGACCTTGAGGACGACGCTGCCCGACTCGGCAAACCACTCGTCTTCGATGTAGCTCAGAATGTCCTCGACAAACGTCTTTTCGATGCGCGCCTTGACGATTCGAGCGGCCGTCATCTCTCTGTTCTGCACCAGCGGGCACGTGATGACGGGAGTGCTGATGACCTTGGAGGCGTTGATGATTTCCTTGATACGTGGCACACCCTGTGTGATACTCATGCCGGCGACACCGGCGAAATGGAACGTCTTCAGCGTCATTTGCGTTCCCGGCTCACCGATCGACTGCGCACCGACGGCGCCGACCGCGTGGCCAGGCTCGACGTGTGCCTTTTTGTACTTCTCCAAGCACAGCTTGATAAACAGCCTCAACGTCGTCTCGGACATCTTGGCAACCTTGTCCGCAAACGCCTTCTTGTGCCTTATCTCTTCCTCGTTCACGTCGACGTCCATACCGTCGGCGTTGGCCGTGAGACCCGTCAGCTCCATCAGGCGGCGAAGCTTCTGGGCTCGGGCGCCGACGTAGGACTCGAGGGACCGCAAAAAGTCTCTTGCGCCTTCGTGCTCGTCGGTATACCTTTCCTCCTCGTTGTCGTAGTCGAGCGTCAGGTCACCCAGCAGAGACTTCCGCGGATAGCGGGCCCGTTCCTGGGAGATCATGCTGTCACAGTATTGGACGATTTCGTCGGGAAGCAAAGCCGGTTCCTCGTTGTCCCAGGTGAGATTCTCGGCGTGGGAGAATGTCCGGTCAAAGTTTACGGGCTTCGCCGAGGCCTCCATGTCGACCGGGTCCAGCTTGTCGGCGCCGAACTGGAACTGGACAATGCCACCGCCAGAGGTTCGGACAGTGTCGTCGTACTGAGTCGAAAGATCTTCCAGAGACTTCATCAGCCTGCGGGACATGTATCCCGTCTCTGCCGTCTTGACAGCGGTATCGACCAGGCCTTCACGTCCGGACATGGCGTGGAAGATGAATTCGGTCGGCAAGAGGCCCGAGTAGAAACTGTTCTCGACGAAACCCTTGGACGGCGGCTGCGGGGCGTTCTTGTGGAAGTGAGGCAGCGTTCTGTCCTGGAAACCGTCGGCGACACGCTTGCCACCGATAATCTGTTGCCCGACCAGGGCAACCATCTGCGCCACGTTGATGTTCGAACCCTTGGATCCGCACTTGGCCATGACCAGTGGCGCGTTGTTTTTGCTGAGCGTTTCGATGCAGTGAGAACCGGCTTGCGTTCTGACCTTGCTCAGGAGACCCGAGATGGAGTTCTCCAGCGTCTGCTCCATCGAGCAACCCGTGGCCTTCTCGAGCTTGTTCTTCTTGTACTTGTCGATGAGCACGTCGACCTCAAGGCTCGCGCTTTTGACGAGTGTGCTCTTCTTCTCCAGCAGCTTCTCCGTGGGGAAAACGTCGCCGATGCCAATGGAGAAGCCGCGGTTGGTCAGGTGCCGAGCACACAGCTTCGCAAGCCGGTTCATCGTGACGACGGCCGCGTCCGGGCCAAAGTCTCTCAGGATGACGTAGAAGACCGAGTCCTTCTTTCCGTCACCGACAGTCGACTTGTCCATGACACCGCACATCACCTCAGAGTTGCGAATGACCAGCCATGCATCTTCGGGGTCCATATCGGGGCATTGTCCGGGCCTGGCCTTGTATTCTCTGCACTTTGCATCCAGATTGATCTTCACCGGGCTTTCCTTGGTGGGCCGCATCATCATGTTGAAGACTTGCTTGCCGGTCCACAGAGCCTTGGGCTTCAAGACGGCGGGAGGAGGCAGGTCCAGGTGGACCTTGCCGTCCATCATGTGCATGCAAATGTAGGTGAACGTCTTGCGGTCGAAGAAGTTGTCTTTGCTGCTCAGCAGATACGCGGCGGTGATGAAGTCCTGCGTGGCGGCAATGACGGGTTCTCCGTTCTTTGGTGTCGCCAGGTTGTGTTTGACGCCCATGAGGTTGATGGCCTCTGCGCGGGCTTCTTCCGTCTGGGGGACGTGAAGATTCATCTCGTCTCCGTCGAAATCTGCGTTGTAGGGACCGCAGACGCACTCGTTTAGGCGGAATGTCCTCCAAGGCCGCACCTTGACCAGATGGCTCATGATACTGAGCTTGTGGAGAGATGGCTGACGGTTGAAGAGGACAATGTCGTTGTCTTCCAGGTGGCGTTCGACAACGTCGCCAACCTTGAGGTCTTGCGCGACTTGGTTCCTGTTGCCGAACTTCAACGAGATCTTGTAGCCTCCGTCGTCGTTCTTGATGACCTGCTGGGCACCCGGCCAGATGTTGGGCCCGTTCCGAACGCACTCCTTCAGCTTTGCAATGTTGTAGTCGGTCACCCGCTCCGGGTACGTCAAATTCTTTGCGACCAGCTGGGGGACGGCGACCTGGTCAATGCCGAGGTTGGGGTCGGGCGAGATGACGGTACGTCCGGAGAAATCAACACGCTTTCCGGACAAGTTGCCACGGAATCGACCTTGTTTTCCCTTTAGCCGCTGACAGAAACCTCGCACGGCCTTGCCGAACCCCGGCTGCTGCAGACCCGGCACGTCACTGTTGACGTACATGGCGACCTGGAGTTGGAGGTACTCCCACTGCTCCATGATGGTCTGGACTGGCGAGCCCTTTTGTAGCGCCGAGCGAATCATGCCGCTGACCCAGACGATGTCGGCAAGCTTCGTCGTGATGTCGTCCTCGTTGCTGGCGTTGTCCTGGGCCACCGAGGGTCGGATGCACACGGGCGGCGCAGGGAGGAACTGCCAGATGAACATCTCGGGACGACCCTCGGCGGGATCCAGGCCGAGAAGCTCGCAGTCGCTGGGGCTGATCATCTTGAAAAGGTTGAGGACCCTCAAGGGGTTCATGTCCTCCATGGCCTTGCGCAAATGCTTGTCCAGCTCGGCATTGTTTTTCCTGGCCTCGGTGAAGGACTCGTCGAACTTGATCTTGCTCTCCGGAGGCACCTTCTTGGCCGAGGTGGACTTGTTGTATGCGACGAACTTGTCGTGGGCCAACTTGAGGATGCCGACCTTTCTAATCTGACCTTGGACGGAACCGCAATACATGCAGTTCTTGACCTTCCTACACTGCTCGTTGATGCGTTTGCATATCTGCGATCGCCGTAGGTTGTCCAGAAGGGGCCGTCGGAGTTCCTTCAAGAAGGCCCGTCTCTCCGACTCTGTGAGGAGCACTTTGCCGCAGTCCTGTCTCCCGTCAGTGGTGCTGGAACAAGACAAGTGGCAGCGAGATTCTCACCTTGCAAATATCCTGCAACATCATCATGACGAAGCGCAAGTAGCCGATGTGAAAGGCAGGCAGAGGAAGCCTGACATGGCCGAAATGGCCTGTGCAGTTCTGGAGGGACTCCTGGCACGTTGCGCATTTCCCCGTCTTGCTCGAAGTACCCTGTGACCGGACGTGTTAGGAGGGATCGAGGTATGGCGGGGAAGGAACGGCTTACAAGACGAGGATCGAGGGGGCCATGCTGGTAGGGGGCTCTGTTCTTCTCAATGTCGTAGAGGAGGCGATCGGAAATTTCGAGGACGGCTTGGTTCACGATATCTTGGTTGGACCTGACAACGAGCAGCTGGGTCAGTATGGGTGCATAACGCAGAGTGGACGCAAGGGTGTGTGTGTGGTGGGACTGACTGAATGCCAAACTTGATGCCCTTGAACCGCTTTGGCAGCTTGTCGACAAGCTGGGACTTGACCGGAGTCACGGTGGTTGTGGTGGCCATTGCGATTGCGGTTGGGATGCGAATGCGCTCGTCGAGGAGCAGAGGTAGAGATGTGAGAGGGGGATTGTGGTCACGGTGGTGGTGGTGGTGGTGGTGGTGGTGGTGGTGGTGGCGGCGTCGGGTGAGTCAAGGCCTCGGTCGTCGAGGGGTCAAAGTCTACCGGCTGGAATCGATGTAAATGGGTTTGCGCATACGTCGCTGGGTCATGATTCGTAGGGCGCCAACAATTTTCAAGATGTTCGGATCGGAGGCGACGGAGTCGAGGTCGACAAGAAGTACTAGGGTAAGGCGCTCATTGGGGAGGGATTAAGGATTGCGTCGGAGATGGTTCAAAGCCAGCGTCGTCTGGTGGGCGGGCTGGATTGAATTGGAGATGGTCTCTCTGGAAATTTTGACAAGATGGAGAGGCACGGCGAGAGGCAGCGCGGGACGTGCAAAGAGGGACGGACGCATATGCAGGTCGTACCCCACCACCGAAAAACGCAGCTCGCCCCACCGTCTTGGTACATTGTGGCCGCGCTGCGGGTGCAAAAGTTCAAAGGTTGGAGGGTGCAGGCGCCTCGCTTCTGGCCGAAGATGAGGTAAGCAGGTGGGAAGAGGGGAAGGCGAGTTAGCGAATAACGGTACGTGCCCCTTCCCTGGCAGCTAAGGTAGGTAGGTAGGTACAATAGGGTGCCTCTCCAGCTGGAGCTGCAGCTGCTCCGCGATCACCCATTTGCTGATGGGGGGGGCAGAAATGGGCGGACAGCGAGGGAAGAAGGAGGGGGTCCTCAAGTACCCAGGTACCTATCTACCAAGGTGCAGGTATCAGGTAGATATCTAGGTAGTGTACTACCGGTATGTAGTGCAACGATGAGCTGCCACTCCTTCTATCTCTACCTACCTGAGGTAGGTACCTGCCTATCTACCTACCTAGCTATGTACCTATTCGACACGGGACTGCAAAGTGCGTCATGGGGTCCCTGAAAGCGGGAACTTCCCCCTGTGCGACTGCACCGCAGCTGGAGAAGTCATACTACCTCTATACATCGTACATGGTATGTCGACCTACGTAGGTAGTTTAGGTATTTGGTATTCTGTTCTGTTCCATCCATGGGTCATACGTCCATGCGTATCTACATAGACACCCAAAGGACTTCACTCGCCTGGCTGTCCAGGGAAGCACACGTTGTCCCCTTTGAATAAAAAGAAAGACAGGCCTCGCGTCCTCTCACCCCCTTCCATATAGACCTACCTACCTACTTTAGGTATACACACGCACCTCTCTCATAGGTATTCTGTGACTCTCCCCCCTTGCTTTACAGACTGTCCCTCTAACAAAGACACGACTTTACCACACCGCATTTCCTCCGCCCCATTGTCGACGCCTCAACCTTGTTACTCTACTCCAGCCTGAAACCCCCATTCCTGGGTCCCGCCCTCAAATCAGCTCGAAGCTTCTCTCCGAAACCGCCCTACAATCCGGTGCCGTCCGCCCCGACACTCCCGCCCTCTCTGCCGCCGTGACGTGCGTGCACCCATACTACGTGGAGATAAAGTGCCACTTCTCCCTGCCTCTCGTCAGTCAAGTTGGCGTCCGCTATTATTCATCGTTCCAGGCAGGCTTGGGGACGACATTACAGACCGCCGGACCTCTGCCACGTCAACACCACCACCACCACCACCTCCTCCTCCTCCTCCTCTCGCCGTTGCCGGTCATCCCGTCATACTTTCGCCGGATGGCACTCGGCCCAGTCGCAAGCCATGGCTCCCAGCGGCCCTGACCGCAAACCCGAAAAGTCCTACCTGTCATCCGCCGTCGACTCCATCAACCCGTGGGCTGGCAGTCGAAGCACGACACCAACACAGACCCCCAAGGATCCTCCTCCTCCTACGCCTCCTCCTCAGCCCCCCGTGCAGCGCCCGAACTCCCGTCCTGGCGACCACAGCATCACCCACTTATACGGCCAGAGCATCAAGAGTTACCCCGCCGACTGTCCTCCTCTAAACGTGCTCTGGTACCACGCAACCGATGTAAGGGACACCCCATAGACGACGACGACGACGACTCCCCCTGGCCCAATCAATCCATTGCTCTTGCTCACATGCTTTCCGCCAGGTACCCAAGCGGAAGCCCCAGTTTCTCCGAGACAAATCGAAACCTGCCGATGGCGCCAAGCCTCCGCCCCAGCCCAAGAAGTTTCTTCCTTTTTCAAAGCTAGATTCACGCGCGATCGAGGCCACATACCAGCGCCTGCTCGAGGATTCGGAGAAAAGAAGAGGCGATCGGTCCTTGCGCAAAGTGTCGGCAGGCTCACGCCGTAGCCGCAGGGATACGGACGAAGAGAGCCACCACGGCAGCTTGGAGACCAGCCCCGAAGATGCCCGGGGCCCCAAAACACGAGTTCCCGTAAACGAGGATTATCTTTTCGATGTCGACATTGAAAACCGAGAGCTAGCCCCCGTCTACTGGCTCGGCCCTGTCTACGAAGTCCGCCGCGGTACCTGGTTCTATGAAGAAGGCTCGACCCTGCGGCCATGCGAAGAGAATTTGGCCTCGCAGCTGGAGGAGGGCTACCTCAAGGTTAAGCCCTGGACGTACCCGAACCCTCGGGTTCGCAGCGACCCCAAGAACAGGGACGTGAAGACCAAGGACGTGACGCCGAAAGCGTCCGTCGAGAACCTCAAGGCTGCCGCCTCGACAGCTCCCACCGCCGAGAGCAGCAGTAAGCCCCCAACACCACAGAACCAGCACCAGCCGTCGTCTCACCGCTTGTTCGGCTCCTGGATGAGCAGCATCGCCACGTACCAGGACGCAAACACGGCATGGCTCACGTCAGACAGCATGCTCTCGTGGGTGACCTCCACCGTGTACGAAAGATTCTCGGGGGGCGGTTTCATGAGCGGTGTCAAGCTGGTGAGGGGCTATTCCGATTTGGCCAAAAGCAAAAAGGAGAAGCAGCCATCCACCCCCACCGATGCCATCGCCACCCCGCAGCTTGACGAGAAGCAGCAAAAGCTGCTCAAGAGGAGGTCTGCGCCACCTGCTTCCGCGCCCTTCCAGTCCAATGACGACCTGGCAGGTACCGAGGGGGACGGCAACAGAGAGAGTTCCCTTCAAAGGCAGATCTCGTCACTAATGGAGGAGGCCGAGCGGAATCAAGAGGAGCAGGAAGAGGAGATCCGGAAACGCGAAGAGAAGGAGATCGAGAACGACTACAACGGCCAGTTTGGCGAGACTCAAGGGCGCGACATCGAGCATCTGGTTCTCGTCACGCACGGGGTCGGCCAACTCTTGGGTATACGGTAAGTCTCGACTATGGTGCGCGTGGAGAGCTCCAGTACTGACTTGAGCAGCATGGAAAGCATCAACTTTGTTCACGACGTCAACGTCCTGCGCAAAAACTTCAAATCCGTGTACTCGAGCTCTGCGGACTTGCGAGCTCTGAACTCGGAGCTCGAAGATGGCCAGAGGAACTGCCGCGTGCAGGTTCTGCCTGTGTGCTGGAGGCATCTCCTCGACTTCCCCAAGAGGCGAGAGAAGAAGAACGAGCAGGACATTGGTGATGCCGCTCTAGATGAGGATGAGTGTAAGTCTGGCGGCCCCTTATTCTTCGGGGGACAAGCTGTCTGATAGAAACGATATGCAGACCCTTCCCTTGAGGATATCACCATCGAAGGTGTGGCCTTTGCTAGGTCACTGATTTCCGACCTCGCGCTTGATGTTTTGCTCTACCAAAGCGCGTACAGGGAACAGATCTCGGAGATTGTGCTGAAGGAGTCGAATCGCATCTACAGACTGTTCCTCGAACGGAATCCAGAGTTCAAGGGCAAGGTCCACATCATCGGGCACTCTCTCGGCTCCGCCATCATGTTCGACATCTTGTGCCGGCAGAGGGAGAAGTCCAAAGGACCCGAGAGCCCACGAAATCCTCTCCGCTTCTGGCCAGCACAGGAAATAGCCCCGAGTTCCCGAGATCGAGAGGCCAACGATCTCCGGTTCGAGTTCGACGTGGAAGACTTTTACTGCCTAGGATCTCCGGTGGGCTTGTTCCAGATGCTCAAGGGACGGTGAGTCGATTGTGAAGCGTCTCCCTCTCGCACGAAACGCATGCTGACCTCCGTTGAAGGACCATTTCAGCGCGGCACCTACCCAATGCCCGTCCATCGGAAAGTCCTCTGAATCCAGATCTGATGGACGACCCCTTTCTGACGGCGACGCCACCGAGTCCAACCCGCAGGGTCTCCGCAATCACCGGGCTTCCTCACTCCGTGTCATCGCCCAAGGCCTCGCAGCTCTTCAACATCTTTCATCCCTCGGACCCCATCAGCTACCGGCTAGAGCCCCTGATCTCACCTGCCATGTCGGCATTGAAGCCCCAGGTGTTGCCGTACACCAAGAGGGGCATCTTTGGCAACGTGGCGCAGCAAGGTTTGTCGGGTATCGGTATGAAGGTTGGACAGAGCGTCAGCGGGCTGTGGTCTAGCCTGAGCGCCGGGATCGCGAGCAACCTGCTCAACCGCAGTCTGGGCCTCAGCAACGAGGACGTGGCCAAGATGAACTCGGCGAATGCTCCGTCGCAGGTTTCGGGGGCCAACATGGCCGATGGCGGCGTCATCCCGGACGTGTCGAAGCTGGAGGCGAAGACGAACGAGCGCAAGAAGCAGCTTGCGGATTCCAAGGCCATGGTGGGCCGCACCAGCATCAGCGGCAACGAGATGACGCTGATTGACGACGAGCTGGAGACGCTCTACGCCAAGTTTCAGGAGAAGCGCATGGATCTGCCCAAGACGGACGACGGCGACGGAGGCAGGGCGGACTGGAACCAGGCAGAGCGCAAGGCGCAGAAGCTGCGCCGGGAGGAGATGAAGGTGCGCGCCCTGAATCGAAACGGGCGTGTGGACTACAGCATTCAGGAGTAAGTCGAGAGATTGATTCCTCCTCCCCCCCCACCATCAAGCTTATGAGGCGAGCGGCCCCCGTCGGGCGTACTGACAAGGCCAACAACAGGAGCGTCCTCGACTTCAACCCGATGAACACGATTGCTTCGCACATAAGTTACTGGTCTGACGAGGACGTCAGCCACTTTATCCTCTCACAGCTTCTTTCTAATAGATCACGGGCGGACCGCAGATAGAAGTTCTTTTTGGAGAGTTTTTGTTTTTCTCCCCCTTTTCTTCCCCAGACGTGCTAGGCTAGGCGGTCAATTACAAGACTTTTTTATTTCTATATTCCATGAAATGGAATGCATTACGTTGCTTCAAGTGACCCCATCCGTGTCCGGAGGCTGTTTGCTTTGTTTTTCTTTTTGCTTTTTTTCCACCCGAAGCACTTGGGTATCCTTTTTACTCCTTTTTTCTTTAAACCCGCTTTTACTGCTCTAAACTACTCATGCGCGCAGGATTCCGGCGTTGACCAAGGCACCCCAGCGGGCGGGCTTGGTCCTGGCGACATCCTCGGGGGTCTGACCCGCGTCGGTGCGCAGAGTGCGGATGTCCTCGGCGGTGTCGTTGGTCAGGCGGACAATCTGCAGGGCCTCGGCGGCCTGGCGGGCCGAGACGGGAAAGACGTCGGTGGGCAAGGGCGAGGCAATCCAGAGCAGCAGCCAGACAACTTCCTCCTGCTCCTTGTCGAGGGCGAGGTGCAGGGCGGTCATGCCGCCGGCGAGAGGGTCCTGATAGCGGATGAGCTGGGCGAGCTGGGCGACGTCGCCGGAGAGCTCCTCGTTGGCGTCCTGGAGCAGGTCGACGATACCCTGAACGTCGCCCTCGGCGCACATCAGGTGGTAGGCGCGGGCGGGACGGGCGTCTGGGTTGGCGGCGAGGTAGGCCTCCTCGGTGATGTTGGGGAGGATGTCGAGGGCGTCCTGAAGGCCGCCCTCATTGACGTAGCGGGTGAGGATGGCGGAGCCGGGCGGGGTGTGCAGGAAGGGGTTCGTGACGGAGGGGCCCTGGGTGTTTGAGGGGAGATGGCTTTGGCACGAGGGGCAGTTGAGGGAGATGGCGATCTCCTGGGACAGGTCCAGGAGGCATTGCCTGATTTGGATGAGTGAGCGAGTCACACGTCTTGTTAGTGGACCGAATTGGTTGTTGGGCTTTCTCACCAGTGGAAGTGGCAGCCGCAGGGCAGCTCGAGGTCGTCGGGGACGGTCTGGGTGTCGTTGATGGTCTGGCCCTCGTCGTCGCTCTCGGGTTCGAGGACAATGACGAGGGGGTCCTCGCAGGCCTTGCAGACGGCGGCCATGGTGGTTGCTGAGTGAGACTGTGGGGGGGGCTCTTGCGCGACGGGAACGATTTGGTCAGAAGGCGCCGCTAGAGTATATCAGGTGAGGTGAGATGGTTGTTTGAGTGCCGAACTATTCTATGGGGTTTAAAGAATGAGACGTTGAGCTGAATCTTCATGTCAGTGTCTTGGCGACATGAGCGTCGCGACGAGACCATCGACGTCAGAAAATTCGAGGTGGGGGGGGGGAGGAGGGGGGGATGGACGGGAAGGGAAGCGGGGACTGTGCAGATGATGAAGTTGCACAGTAATATGGGGTGACAAGATCATATGTCAGCACAGTGCATTTCTATGGTCGAGTCGTCGTCACCGGCCGACGTCCCCCCCCCATTATTCCGTTGCTACTCTCTCTGTACGTACCCTAGGTCTGGGCATTCCAGAATATTACCTGAATCGGCCTACGGATACAAGGGGGTGTGTAAGTCGGAATGGGATACCAGTCACACACACCAACAGGCAGACAGCAAAGCAAGCATGTGTGTGGTCTCATGTAGCTTGCTCCAAAGGCCGGTCAGGCATGTTGGGCATGTTAGGCATATAGACTACCTAGGTACCCTACCCGGTAAATAGCGGAATGGCACGCCCAAGTAAGGCCAGGCGAGACAACAGTGAAGAGCGTGAGGTACCTACCTAGTGTACTGGTAGCAGGCAGGGAGAGAGGCACTTTCGAGGCGGACGACATATCAAGGAGCGGGGCCAAGTGAAGAATGTCTAGGTATTCTTCTTCTTCAAAAGGGACTCGTGGACTCATGGACTCGCAGACCATGTGTGTCTCGGTGGTGGCTGGCGAGCCACGTGTGGGTGGTACGGGACCGTTTTCCTTGTTAGGTACCGAAAGGACGAGGATGAGGAGGAGGAGGAGGAGGAGTTTGCCTGCAGCGTCCAGAGGTATGCTTGCAAGCATCTTCTCCGAGCAGTCTTCATCTAACCACCTGGGTAGTGTAGATAGGTAGGTACCTAGACAGACACACGATCAGTAGGCAGTAGAATTGGCAGCCTGCGACTGGCGTACGTCGGCGCCTTACGCAAGACGGACAGGAGAGTGGCTGTGGCTGACGGGAAAAAAGAATGGATATTATTCGAGACCCGCTTTGGGCGGAATTGAAACAGGCTGGGCTTCCTTCCCTTCTGTGCAACCCAACCCGACCGACGGGGCCCGTTGTGGTTTTGGCTTTTGCATAGATTCGGGTGGCAGGTCGGGCATGTTTCCTAGGTAAGCGACTATGGCATGTACCGGATGTATCTCCGCTCCGGACGTTGGGCCGCGAGGTACTCGGACTACCTGGTGCGGTACTTGACTACCTAGGTAGGTAGATGGATGCCTTGGGTAGGTAATCAATCTAGGGTATGTACAGAGCTGTAAGGTACACTGGCCAGCTAATGCCTGTACGATTACATCAATGGCCCCTCCCCGCCCCCGCCACCAGAGGACGAGCGCCTACCTACGTAACCTAGGTACCTAGGTAGCATACTGGTAGCATAGTTTAGGTAGGTACGTAGGTAGCATACTGGTAGCATAGGTACCTAGGTAGATAGCACATCACAGCATTGATTTGCACAGCCTTTGCGAGCCCGTCCCTGTTTCTTGAACCTTGCCGTGATGTGTGTGCATGCATGGGTTTGGTTTGCTTTGCTTGCCCAGGCCTCTCAAGGTAATCCTTTTGCCTGTTTAACGAATACCGACGTCTCCCCGGTCTGGTCTTCCTGCCACTACCTACCACCACCATCATCATCGCGGGTGTACGCTTATAGGCATTACTGAGTGAGGTATACAGCGCACTCACTCACTCATTCCTACATCAACAGCTAAGAGACCCACAACCTCTCTATTCCCTCTAACCCTCTTCTCCTCCTCCTCTGTTCTCCTCTCCTCCCGTCCACTCCCGACTTCTTCCTCTACACACACAAATCAACTCCTCAACCTGCTGTTCCCAAACACACACACACACACGCACTCCTCGCTCACTCATCTGGCCGGTCCCGAACCTCCATCAGCGTCCGTGCGTTCCGGAGCTTCCTGCACCTCATCTGCCACCCCCCGCTTGGTCCCTGATCAACCGCTTTCGCTCCGCGCTGGGCGCAATCTCGACACCAGGACCACTCACTCCCCCCCATCCCTCTCTCCTGAACCCTCGCCCATCTCTGCCGACTTCTTCTCTCGCCACAGTCTTTGGCCTCGCCCATCTGTTTGCGCGCACCCTGAGACGCTCGCCAACATGAACGTCCTCAAGCTTCAGAGGTGCGCAACCGCCTGCATTCCTGCCCCGCACCGCACCACCCCCAATGACATGACCGCTTTTACTGACAGCTCTCTACTACCTCTTAGGAAGTATCCTCAGTTCCCTCAGGACGAAATCTACGGCCTGAGCGACGCCTTTCGCAAGCTCGACATCGACGACAAGGGCTACGTCGATGAGGCCACCGCCATCAAGGCCACCCAGCAGAGCGAACGCCAACCCTACGATGTCGTACGACAGGCCCTCAAGGAGGTTGACCTCGACTCCTCCCGCAGAGTCGAGCTGGAGGACTACGTTGCAGTCCGTTACCCTTCCCCCTCCTGTCTCAACAGCCCTCTAATAGCTTCTTTACTGACCCGACGCCCCTCTTCCTGCAGTTGATTGCCAAGCTTCGCGAGTCCTCCCCCGCCCAAAAGCGTATGACAACCGGCCCCGGCGCCGCTCCTGCCAGCATCGTTGCGCAAGCCACCGGAAAGGTCAGCGGCCATGCCTCCAAGTCGAGCGTCGGCAAGATCCACGTCCAGGGCTCCAACGCCAACGTCACCCACACCATCAACGAGGATGAGAGGACCGAGTTCACTCGTCACATCAATGCCGTCCTGGCCGGCGACTCGGATATCGGAAACCGCCTCCCCTTCCCTACCGACACCTTTGAGATGTTCGACGAGTGCAAAGACGGTCTCGTCCTGGCCAAGCTCATCAACGACAGTGTCCCCGACACCATTGACGAGCGTGTCCTGAACCGCCCAAAGAACAAGAAGCAGCTCAACGCCTTCCAGATGACGGAAAACAACAACATTGTCATTGAGTCGTCCAAGGGCATCGGTCTGTCCGTCGTCAACATTGGCAGTGGCGACATCATCGAGGGTCGCGAGCACCTGATCCTCGGCCTGATCTGGCAGATCATCCGCCGTGGCCTCTTGAGCAAGATCGACATCAAGCTCCACCCGGAGCTGTACCGCCTGCTCGAGGACGACGAGACACTCGAGCAGTTCCTGCGCCTGCCTCCCGAACAGATCCTCCTGAGATGGTTCAACTACCACCTCAAGGCCGCCAACTGGCCCAGACGGTAAGCTCTTCGCCTTTGTGTTTTGGTTCCCTACCTGCCTGCCTAGGCTGGCTGGCTGGGCTGCCCGGCCCGACGCACCACTGACTCTTCTCCGCGCAGGGTGAACAACTTCTCCAGCGACATCAAGGACGGCGAGAACTACACTGTTCTCCTGGCCCAGATCGGTTCCGAATATGGCGCGACGAGAGGCCCCCTCCAGACGAGAGATCTCCTGCAGAGGGCCGAGGAGATCCTGCAGACCGCCGACAACATGGGATGCCGCAAGTTCCTCACCCCCTCATCCTTGGTCGCCGGCAACCCCAAGCTGAACCTGGCCTTTGTTGCCAACCTGTTCAACACCCACCCCGCCCTCGACCCCATCACCGAGGAGGAGAAGCTCGAGGTGGAGGACTTTGACGCCGAAGGAGAGAGAGAGGCCCGCGTCTTCACCCTCTGGCTCAACAGCCTGGACGTGCAGCCCGCCGTTCAGTCCTTCTTCGACGACCTGCGCGACGGCACCGTCCTTCTGCAAGCGTACGACAAGGTCATCAAGGGTTCCGTCAACTGGCGCCACGTCAACAAGCCCCCGGCGCACGGCGGCGAGATGTCGCGCTTCAAGGCCGTCGAGAACACAAACTACGCCATCGAGCTCGGCAAGCAGAACCGCTTCTCGCTCGTGGGCATCCAGGGCGCAGATATCACCGACGGCCAGCGCACCCTGACCCTCGGCTTGGTGTGGCAGCTGATGCGCAGAGACATCACCGTCACCCTCTCGACCCTCGCTCAGCGCCTGGGCAAGAAGGAGATCACGGACGCCGAGATGGTCAGGTGGGCCAACGACATGTCCCGCAAGGGTGGCAAGTCATCGGCCATCCGATCCTTCAAGGACCCCGCCATCGGCACCGGCGTCTTCCTGCTCGACGTGCTCAACGGCATGAAGAGCAGCTACGTCGACTACGACCTCGTCACCCCCGGCCAAACGGACGAAGACGCCTACCTCAACGCCAAGCTCAGCATCTCCATTGCGAGAAAGATGGGCGCCACCATCTGGCTGGTGCCCGAGGATATTTGCCAGGTCCGCAGCCGTCTGGTGACCACCTTTATCGGTAAGTTGTTGGAACTTTCCCCCGTCTGATCCCTCGGGGTCTATGCCGTTTTCGTTTTCCCCGTTGCTAACACCCCTTTTACAGGATCCCTCATGGCGACGGCCGAGAAGCAGGGGCTGTAAACCATCTCGGAGCAAGAGAAGAAGAATAAGAAGAAGGAGAAGGGAAAACGTCACTTTCAACCCTTTTGTTTCATTTTTTTTTTAACGCGGCGCGAATGTCTGTCATGTTTCCCCACGAGGATAGAAAAAGGCCAAAAGTGCGGCGAGGCTTTGCTGATTGTTTAGCTGAATGAACCCAACGATGAATTCCATGTATCGTCCCATTGAGCTGTTGTGTTTCCGGATGATTGTGTGACTATATTCTGCATGCCTTGGGCCGCGCTACGATGGACAGCCTTCTCCTGTCCCGTTTAGACAAATCACAACAAGGGCGGCCCTGTTCGCCCGGGAAGCGTTTATTTCTGATTTTGAGTAGGAGGCGCAATAACCGGACAACCTTTCCCCCGTTTCCCTCACCATGTAAGAAGAATAACCTTGCGGCAGATCCCTGATGAAAACCAAAAAAAAAGAATCACAAGACGAGGTATAGACTGCACAGCAGGCTGGGTCCTGGGAGGAGGCCTAACCAGAACATGATATTGCCTAGGAGCCTGCGGCCCTTCAACCACCGCGTGCGGCTCAGCTGGACAAGCTGCGCTCACTTTCGTCAGCTACTCGTTCCCTTTCCAAAAGAAAAAGGGGGGTGGGAGGAATGCAGGGCAGGGAGAACTGTACAGGCAACTGGCACATTTGCGCAAAGAGGAGGTAGCCCCTCAGCTTCTTGAAGATGCACCACATGACCAGCTCGTGGACGCAGGCCGAGAGGAAGAAGGTGATGAGGGTCGCCGTGTGGCGGTTCACCTTCATCGAGGAGATGGAGCTGTGGTAGACATGGCGGAGGAGGAAGATGTGGACGGGCCTGATGGAGGGGGGGGACGCGGGGGCGGGTTAGCTAGCTGCTGCGTGCGTCTCACCTCGGGGGGCATGATGGACTTACCGGTTCCAGTCACGGGCAAATTGATCCCAGGAGACTTTGTCACTGTTAGCAGCCGCCAGCGCTGTGGTTCGGGTTCAAGCGAAGGCCCATGGGGAGGGAGGGTGAGAGTGGTAGCATACCGCTGTTCCACCAAGCGTCGTAGAAGCTTCGGTCGGCAAAGTAGGTGATTTCTGCGAGGATGTTGAGAATGGCCTCCCAGATAAGGTACCATGACATCTGCTTCGTGGTCAGTCCCGTATCCTCATCAAGAATCTCGGGCGCCCCCCGTCAGCCGGGCTATGGGGGTCGCTTACCAAGTACTCCATCACGAACGGGAAGAGGAGATCGCTCAGCATCCAGGGGAAGTGGTGAACGCGCTCGGATAAGGGCATACCGGCCTCCTTCATGGCCAAGGCCTGCATCACGACGGGATCTATGAAGATGGCCTAGTTATTAAACGAAACAAGAGTATGGGCTGCAGAGCCGAGGGGGCCTCACAGATGAACGCCTGCGACACCATGATCATGACGAGGATGATGCCAAATGTCGCGGCGGTCTTCTCGGCGACGTAGAACCAGTCAATCGAATCGGAGCGCGGGTACTCGAGCTCGTAGACCAAGGTGGGCAGGACGATATACTCGTAGTGGTTCTTGAGAGAAAGGTTGTTGGGGTACACCCGCGTGACGGTCGTCGCCTTGCCCCTCAACTCCTCCGTCAGGCCGTCAACCTCCCACCGGATGATGCGCTCAAACACGCGGACCTGGTCGGCGTCGAGGGGCTGCGCGGATTCGATGGCGTGAGAGATGCGGTCCAGGTCGGTCTCGTCAGATCCACGGGCGCGGGCGACGGACTGCCGGCGGCCCTTCATCTCGGCGGCCGAGGGCGGGTTGGCCAGGTGGGAGAGAGAGACGGCCGACGCGGAGGGGCTGGTGGCGGACCGGGACTCGACGGGGGCAACGTTGTCCAGCTTCTTGAGCTTCGAGAGGAGGGATTTCCGACGCTTGTGGGCCGAGGAGAGGTGGCCGTTGTAGAAGGCGTACGAGTGCTGCTTCATGAGCATGATGATGGCGTGGAGGACGAAGAAGACGGTGTGTGTCCAAGGCCAGTCTCGGATGAGGGTGAGGCCGACCGCGCTGCCGATGAAGACGGATTGCCATACCTGCCATCTCGTGTAAGGTCTCTCTGTCGACGGAAACGACGCGAGGGCTAAGGTTTATTTCTTCATTTTTTCCACTCACATTCTGGACGACCCAGCCGAAGCCGTCCCAGTCCATGTAGCCGCTGAAGATGAGCCGCTGCAGGATCCAGCTCACGCCCGTGGCGGCGCACATGAGGCCGTCGGACGCGAGGAGAACAACCACGTCCCGGCGGAACATGATCTTCATGATCTCGTTGGTGCCCAGCGGGTTCCCCGTCGCCTTCCAGTTGGAGGCGCCGATCTTGACGACGAAGAGGGCCACGGATATCCAGAACAGCGTGTAGAAGCCGTAAAAGGGACTGTTGGCCGTCTGTTGGTTCTGCCTGTCAAAGGTGGAGAAGCGGCGTGTGAAGACCAAGTCGCTGAACTTGCTCGGCCGCGTCGGCCTCTTTGGGTCCTTCTCCTGCAGGTAAGAGAGAGAGTGAGTGAGCGTGAGCCGTCGCGGGGGGGTTTTAACTCGTCACGTCAGGTAGCAAAAGACTTTTTTTTTTCTTTCTCATCTTGGCTTACCCTCTCCAGCCCTCTCCTGATGACATCGCAT
This sequence comes from Colletotrichum echinochloae, assembly GCA_016618095.1. Taxonomy (NCBI): domain Eukaryota; kingdom Fungi; phylum Ascomycota; class Sordariomycetes; order Glomerellales; family Glomerellaceae; genus Colletotrichum; species Colletotrichum echinochloae. Next base: position 695,517 of record JADEZT010000007.1, read on the forward strand.
AGCTCGCGGTCATCGGGGGATAGGACATATGTCTTGAGGCGGCCGTCGTCATGGCGAAGAGACTCGTCGACGCTCGAGGTCTCGGACAATGTCGAGCCGTCCAGGGACAGCTTCCTGTCGCGCTTCGACGACTTGGTCAGAGGCGACGCGCCGGGCCGGACGGGACGGGCCGGGGCCTGTTCTTTGCGGTGCCTTGCGGCCAGCTTCGGATCATCGTAGTCCTCCTCACTTGGAGTTTCTGAGGGCGTCGCCGAAGTGGCACGCTCGCCGCTTGTTGATCCCAGGGCGTCCCGCAACGAACGGAACGGTTCTGATGAGACGGACATTGAGGCTCCTCCCATGGATGCCGCCGGCCTGAAGGTCGTTCACCAAGCGTGTCCTTGGTCTTGTGTCGGGATGGCGGAACAACTTGGAAGTGCGGGATAGCACTTTGGGCAACACTATCGTGTAGTCGGGGATGGCAATTCCACAGTCGCTTATTTGATGGAGACGGTTTTTATTTTTTCCTTTTTTTTTTCGGGTGAGCGAAAGACAGCCAGAGAGTCAATTAGTAACAGATATGTGCGGAGGGAGGATGATGGGCTTTGGGGGGTCGAAGTTACGACGTCGACCTAACCAGGATATATGGCGCGGAGGGCGTGACAGTGAGTTTACTAATGACTCGGTGTCCAACACGAACCGTTTGTGACTACAGGGAGTAGCATAGAAGATGGAAGTATGTATGCAGAGAGTAGATGAAACATGGGCGGATGAAGACGTGGGCTGGAAGCTGGCAGTGACGTATAAAAACAGCAAGCAAGCACAGCGTCGGTTGGATTTACGGGTCTGCCGGGGGGAGGGGGGGCTTACTATCGCGGGTTGTCGGCGTTCTGTCTGACCAAAGGCAGACGGAAGACGGGATATGATCTGTTGACCGCAACCGATGTTGCCGAGGGACCCAGGTCTACACGGTGCATACCGGTAGCTACCTATCTAGGTTGGTAGGTAGGTACACCACAACACTTGGTTGTAATATGACTAGAGTTTACTGGGTGGCTAGGTTGATACTGGTCGGTATGAGAGGCGCATATTGCAACCCGTCCCGCTGGCGAGCCCCTCCCCGTCTTCTCCGCCGGAGACCGGAGAGCAACGGGGAGCCGGGAAGAAGGAGACGGGAGACATGATGTGGATTGATGCAAGTGGACTCTCTCTGATGAGACCAGATAGATAGCAAGCAGCATGTCATGTGAGTAATGGGAACAACATAGCTAGCTTCCCACTGTCCAGGTGTAGTTCATTGTAAACCAGCTAGGTTGGGGGACCTCCATATGTCTGGCTGTCTCTGTTTGATGTCTCGAAAGCTTCGTTCGGATAGGTAATTACCATTCGGATGCCAACAACACACATTATGAACAATGGTAAACCCATTTTTTCCACGAGGGATCTCTCGCCCCCCTCGCCAAGCGCAAGAGACAGACAGTCGTAAGCAGGGTGCTAATAGAGCTGGCTGAATCAAGTTGAATGAGGCTCAAGGTGGGCGTCACATCACAGTACAATCTGCTTGCTTGCTGTTCGGCCGTCAACCACATGTGAGGTTGATTGGATCCAGCTCGCTCGGCAAGCCGTCTCTGTGCTGCTCTCCAACATACCTAGGCCGGCTTGGCCGGGAACGGAACGAGGGACACAGACAGAGACACCTCACACCGGCGCTCGAGCCCGGGTGTCTGCAGCCTGCAGCCTCCAGACTCTGGTAGGTATTAGAGGCTTGTCGTTTTTGAGGGGCTGCCCAGGCGGCGTGTGATGTGATCCGGCAATTCTCGGCGAGGTGGATTCTTGTCCAGACTACGGATTCACCAGAGGGCCGGGTTTCTCTTGGTCTGCCATGACATCACTCGTACCAAATTTAAGAAAACAAAAAAACAACGGCCTTGCATACGAGGCCACTGTCGCTTGCCTTGCTACACTACCGGTACCTGCTTTCTTAGGTAAGGTACTTGGCCAATGTACCCACATGCCTACCTAGGTATCCATACGGTGTGCCTGCCTCGGCACCTAGGTAGGTAGATTAATACCTGAGGTAAAATAGGTAGGTGCCTACCTAGTTAGGTAGGTAGTTCAGGTAACATGCTCAAACGGGCAGTGGAGGCACCTGCCAACGCAGCGCGTTTCGAGCCTTCTGGAAGCCGAATACGGAGAGAGGCCCCAGCGTGCACACTTCCACTGTAAAGGCCAGTGAGAATCGTCAGGTGTGATAAGCGTGGACCTCGTTACGTAATCGTTCGGGGTCTACGACCTCCGGGCGCGGTCACTACATCGTAGGCTCCCCACCAATCAACATGCTCATTCTGAATCAAGAAATCGGGGCTGAGACTGATTGCGGATACGTCCTCTTCCTCCTCCTTCGTCCAAGCTCGCTGGCCGGCTCTCCCCTACCAAAATCTTTTCAGCTGCACCAGGCCAATCCGAGCGACCTCTTTCTTTTCCTCTTTCAAACCATCCTCCAAACCACCACGCGCATCCAAGTCCCCCCCCTCTCCGTCACGAGGCTCTGCTCCATCAGGCCCTGATCATTGCTGCATCTCCATCGCGAGACGACACGCCTTGCTCATCTCCTTACACCTCTTTCATTTATTTATTTGGTCCTTTCCAGCCAACTCAGCACAGTAATCATGTCGCGCGGTGGCACTACCTTGTACGTGACCGGCTTCAGCCACGGAACTCGCGCCCGAGACCTCGCCTACGAATTCGAACGGTATGTCAACTGAACATCGGGAAACTCCCACGTCGATGCCTCCGTCCGTCCTGTTTTCCGGCACGCGAGAGCCATTCCGACTTTTCCGATATCACATCTCCTTGCCTCGCTCGTCCGCTGCCTCCCCGCCCACCGCCTCCGTCCTCCCGCACCCGCTGCTCCTGCCTCCAGCATCAAATATGCTTCCCTCGTCCTCCGTCCTCCGTCCCCCTCGTCGATGCCTCCTGTCCGAGTTCGCTCCGGCTGCCTTCCAAACCACGGCCCGTTGTCCGCTCCGCCGTGGCAGCTCCAACCACACCAGCAGGTTCTGCTATGCCGACGACGGCCGACGTTTCTTGTCTATGAATGACCAAACCGGTTCCCCATCCATGTATCGACATGCTGACGTTCCCACTCGACGATAGCTATGGGCACCTCGTCCGCTGCGACATCCCTGCACCACGTTCCGCCTCCAGCAGACTGTGAGTCTTGTCCTTCATTAGCTTCCTCTGCCAAATCAACTCTGACCTTGTTCTTCCCTCCTCATCAGGTTCGCCTTTGTTGAGTACGAGGACCGTCGCGACGCTGACGATGCCTACCACGAGATGCACAACAAGCGCATCGGCCGCGACGACATTCTCAAGATCGAGGTGAGAAGACGCCCGCGCTCGGATGCCTTGGAAAGAGCCTTCTTTCATGCTGACGGCGTATGTTTTGTTTGTAGTGGGCTCGCACACCTCCTAGTGCGTCGTGGCGATTCGACTCTGGCCGGGATCGTGAGCGCGCTCCTCGCCGCTCTTCTCCTCGTCGTGGCCGCTCTCCTTCTCCCCGTCGCAGCACCCGCGACTACTCTCCCAAAAAGGATGACCGCCGCGACCGCGACCGCGACTACGACCGCAGCGACCGACGCGACACTCGCGAGCGCTCTCGCAGCCCTGACCGACGGTCCGTGCCCCCTCCCGCCTCTCGCCTCTCGCCTGGCAACGCAAACACAAGGAGCAAGTGATGCTGATTCGAGAACAGTGACCGCGACCTCAAGGACGATCGTGACGACCGGGAACCCCGTGAGAACGGCACCAACGGTGAGGACAGAAAGCGTACGTTGTCCCTGTCGGCAGAATCTGTTCGTAGACGAGGCTAACCTTGACGCCGTCACAGCCCTGGACAGTCCTCCCCCTGCCCATGACGACCTGGACGTTGCTGCGGAGTGATAAGTATACTTGGCAATTTTCTCTTGTCGGGTTGTGCACGGCTATGCCAAAAGTTTTTTGATTTTCTCTCCCGGTCCTACTTTTTATATTTATCATCTGAACATGGATCTGCAAAGTGTCCTCACCTTCTGGGAGCTTTTCTAGGCTCGATGCGACCGATTCGGCTTGTTCGAGCTCCGCACGCGAGGCTTGGGCCATTCGACACAAGGCAACACTCGCGCTGCCAGCCATACCGGAACATCGACCACCGGCGGGATCCCCACCCCCCCACCCTTCCTCCCCTCCCACTCGGCGACGACCTCGAGACGACGCGCGATTTTGGCAGGCGGCTTCTTGATAGCATTACCCTTATAGTAGTTTAGAAATTGAATGTAGGTCTTTGTAGAAGCACTTGCTCATGCAGCCTTGCAATGTTACAAGATGTGAGACAAGGCCATTGACGAGTCCGGTCGGTTGTACAAAGGCTGGAGCCGCGAGAACAACTCGCAGACGAGCCCCTAGAGAGGGCGATCGGAAGGTTTGGGCAAGAAGGACGCCGTACAGATAGATGTATGCGTCTAGGTTCTCTCTTCTCCTTTGGGCATGCCTCGCTCGTTGTCCTCGGTGCAGGGTTTTGGTTGTAGCGTGGCGTAGGTAGGCGTAGAAGCTTCAAAAGACGAAGACAATGACAGGGCGAAGAAAGCCAGCGACTGGATTACCTAGGTTGGCATGCCTGTCCTGAATGGCAAAAGGGCACGCATGACCCGGGTCAATGTTGGGCGAGGGCGGAGACATTTGAGCTTCCTGCTTCCTTCATCCTCGGCGCAGTCGAGACAACCAATCTCACCCGCACAGGTCGTTTGTGAAGCGGGTCAGATGGAGGGAATGGAGGCGGGGGTGCTCTTTCTCGGAAGCAAGAGAGGCGCGCTTGTCGACGTCGATAGGAACGATCCGGAGGGTTGAAAGGAAGGGGGAGGGGATTCGGTAATGTCGCTCCGATGTAACCCGGGCGAAAGCCGAAGTCGAGGGGGGCGGGAAGAGTGAAGGACGGGATTAGATGCCGCCTTGTACCTGGTTGGAGAGTGTGATGTGGCTCGTATCTGATACGGAACGGAGGGGTTCGACAAGTGCGGCATTGTTAGGCTTTTCAAACTCGCCAGTTGCATTCAATATTCAATCAAGCCAAGGATGGCGCTGATTGTCAGTCCTTTTGGTGTTTTTCGTGTTTTTTTTTCTTTTCTTTCTTTTCCTCGTTGTCTCCCCCCATAAACTAGGTACCATACCAACATACCTAGTTAGGCAGGCATAGCACAGTCATGCCAGGTATTGCCGACAAGACAGGCATGCAAAGTACCCAAGGTACCTAGGTAGTGTAGGTGAATCCTTGGTCCTCCAGTCTGTCACTGGACCTACATTTTCAGGGTTGTCGTCATGGGTGTGGAGAAGAGTGAACAGCAGAGTGCCAGAGAAAAGTGTCAGAAGATAGTCCCACGGGCCAGCTGGCTAGGTACCTAGTGTACAATGTAGAGTTGACGGGAAGAGCTGGGAAGAGCTGGGAAGTTTGTGTCGGCTAGTATAAATAGGTATGTATCCGTACTCTGGTATACATAATCAGTACCTAATAATGATGTGTTCAAGTAGCGGTACCTGGCGGCTTTTTTCTAGGTTCGTCTCAAAAGGTTGCCCTTTCGGTTTGGAATTGGTTCTGCCAGCGGGCAACGGGGATGCCGTGGTTGATTCCCAGCAGTGTGTCACTTGCGTCTCTTGCAGGAAGAGAAGTACTGGTACATGGGTAGCAGGCGTGTGTCTAACTTTCTGCTAGTGAGGCAAGGTACCCAACTACCGTCGCTGACTGCCTGCCCGGGAGGTAATTCCAGGGAGCTTAGGTTTTGGCATCTGGGATCTCATCTCTGATCTGCGTTCTGCGTCGTCCGTCCGTAGCCTGTCACGACCAGCAGCTTTGCTGAATCCTTCCTTTCTCGCGACCTCGTCTTCCACCCCTCATTGACTGCTTCCATAGTCAAAGGGAAAAAAAAAGGCCTCGGCGCAACACAACAGCTTGCTTCCCTTTTCTTGAGCCACCTGTTCGCCTCCTCCCGCCCATCTCTCTTCGTCTCTCGGTTCCTTCGCCCCCCTTCTTCTTCTCCTCCTCCTCCAGTCGACACGCATCCACCCTTCTCTCCAGGGATCTGCGAGGCTCGAACTGCCACTCTTTCCTCGACTCTGACGAGACGCGCGCGCCTTTACCCGACTACCGTCGCCTCCAAGAAATACACCATTTGCCAAGCAAGCCCTCTTCGGTCCCCTCTCATCGTCGACCCAGCTTCTTTTTCCGTACCATACTGTCCTCGTTGTCGACTCTACGTCTGTCTGCATCTTAGCCGCGGCATATGCGAGACACCCTTGACAAACACCTCCAAACAGAAAGAAAGAGAGAGAAAAAAAAACCCCGCGATACGCACTCGACCACCAACACCACTCTCGTCGACCGTTCCGACTCGACCACGAGACGCCTCTGATGCTTGGAAAGCTCCCCTCTCCCTCCAACAAACCCTCGATTATGTCGCCGTCGCCGTTTCCAATCTCCTCTTAGACTCGACGATTATTCCCTCCAATCTTCTTTTTGGGTCATTCATTTCTTCTTCTTCCTTTTCTGTTTATTTTTTTTCTGGAGCACGCTTTCTTCAGGAGTCGCAAATCTTTTTCGACCCGCGACTCCTCACATACTGTCCCCTCTGAACCCTTAAATGCAAGCAACGTCATAGCAACAAGGTGGCTTCAGCGGTTCAGCAGTGTGGTCGTCTACCAAAGACTCCTGCGCCTGTATCAAATACACCCATACACCTGCGCTGCTCCTTGACCAGAGTCTGAAGTCATGTCGTCTGTGAGTGTGCCTACCTACGTCCAAACTCACCTCTCTCGCACCTCATGGCTCTCGCCTCCCCTCTGGCTAGCTCCTGCCCCCGAATTCGAGGACGCGGGGGGGAAACAAAGACTGGAGCATGTAGCTGACGTCCAATCTCCACTTGCAGTCCCCGAACAACGCGGCAGTCACTGCCGCAGCTGCTCCGGCGGCCCCGCCTCCCGTCCCGGTTCAGTTCGTTCGCCTTCGCGAAGCCGTCTCCCAGCCCGTCGTTGCAGCCTTCTGCGCCGGAGGTGTTGCTGGTGCCGTCTCCCGAACCGTCGTTTCGCCTCTCGAGCGACTCAAGATCTTGTTCCAGATTCAGAGCGTTGGGAGAGACGCCTACAAGCTATCCGTTGGCCAGGGTCTAGCAAAGATGTGGAGGGAAGAAGGCTGGAGAGGTTTCATGAGAGGCAACGGAACCAATTGCGTCCGCATTGTGCCCTACTCTGCCGTCCAATTCGGCAGCTACAACTTCTACAAGAGGGTGAGTACCAGTCTCCTTGATTGCCCGCCCGGCTCCTTTGTCAGCCCCGGATGCCTTGTGCGACTTGTGTGACTTGCACGCACCACTGTGTCAAGGCCTGGTCTAACTAACGGCTTGCAGAGCATCTTTGAGTCGTCTCCCAATGCAGACCTCTCCCCTCTGGCCCGTCTGACCTGTGGTGGTATGGCCGGTATCACATCCGTCTTCTTCACATACCCCCTTGACATTGTCCGCACCCGACTGTCCATTCAGTCTGCGTCCTTTGCCGAGCTGGGGCCCAGATCCGAGAAGCTTCCCGGCATGTGGGCCACGATGACCAAGATGTATAAGACGGAGGGTGGTATCTCTGCCCTGTACCGAGGCATCATTCCCACCGTCGCCGGTGTCGCTCCATACGTAAGTGTTTTCTCCGCCAGGCATCTACACCCACGCGGACAGCTCTGACGTTGCATGGACAGGTCGGCCTCAACTTTATGGTCTACGAGTGGGTTCGCAAGTACTTGACCCCCGAGGGTGACAAAAACCCCAGCGCTGTCCGGAAACTGCTGGCCGGTGCCATCTCTGGAGCTGTTGCCCAGACCTGCACCTACCCTTTGTAAGTTGCTTTTGTTTTTAACAGTGAAGCCGACATTGACACTGCTGACAAAAAATGATGGCAGCGACGTCCTGCGCCGAAGATTCCAGATTAACACCATGACGGGTATGGGCTACCAGTACAAGTCCATCACCGATGCCGTCAAGGTTATTGTCGCCCACGAGGGCATCAAGGGCATGTACAAGGGCATTGTCCCTAATCTGCTCAAGGTCGCACCCAGCATGGCCTCGAGCTGGCTCAGCTTCGAGCTATGCCGTGACTTCCTAGTCTCTCTCAAGCCCGAGGCCGACTCCGAGACACCCATGTGATGACGACGTGGAATTGGGCGTCGCAAAACTTACTCTACAGGATTCCCCTCGACTTCGGCCCAGGCCCGACGAGCGGGAAGGATTATGAAAAAAGGATTGAGCATGGAGAGAGAGAGAGAGCGAGAGAGAGAGAGAGAGAGAGAGAGAGGTGGGGTTATTCTTAGACAGTGGCTCCGTCGGGGCTACAGCGAGGCAGAAAGATGGCCTCCCCGGGTTTTTGGGTTTCCATCCCGGCATTTTCATCCATCAGTGTTTTTATAATGTATTACAACAAGACTCGCTCGAGCATTCAACAGGAACGGTAGGGGCTTCCGCTACCTGCACACATACACACACACCAACAAACAAACAAACAGCATGGGAGGGCCGAGTCTGCACACCAGCATCTCAGACGGACTGGTGTTGTAGGGTCGGCCCAGATAGACCAAGAATTGCCTCAATACAAGACATGAATCGACCCTCATGTTTTGCACTCGATACTTTGATGCCACATTGGTGCTCATGTCCTCTCTTCCTTTTTCTTTATTTTTTTATCTCTCTTCTTCTCTCTCCCGCTCCATCTCTCCACGCATTCAGGACCATAGATGGTCACCATTATTGAATGAATAGGACGAGGATCTCTCAACTTCACATGCAGTACACCTGGCTCTCACCGCGGAAGAAAAACACACTGCTGACCGAAGCCTGGAAGGGGTCCTGCTGACTTGCTGCTGCTGCAGCAGAGTCCTACCCACCGGGCCCAGTCTCGGTCTAGCGGGCCCCACAGCCAGGTCTTCCGATCCACTCTGTGGAAGACCTCTGATTGGCTCAATCTTCACTTACAGCTTGCCCTAAGCCCACACAGCAGGATTTTTTTGTGCCGTGCGGGAAGGGGGGGGCGTAGGTTGTTGTATCCCACTAGGAAATCTTTTGAAAGTTTTCCCCTTCCAACACGACGACGACAACATCACGGCCGCCCATTTGACTCAGTTCGCCAACTTCGGGAGTCTTTCGACAAAATGGGTACGTAGGAATTCCCATTCCAAGCCTTTACATGCGAGTGGATTATGCACACGGATTCCGTTTCCCCTGCTTCTCGGTCCCTCCTCCGTCAAGGGGACGGGGTTTTTGAGTGGTGGGATGGAACTACATCTGCTGTTGCTATTCTGCGAACTGGGCGCGCGGACAAGAAAAAAGATCCTCTCCTCCCACTGAGGAAGAGATTGCTTCCACTTCTCCTGCGCTCCGCGGGGAGTTGTGAGCAGACTCTCTCTATCCCACGTGGTCGACGGATTGATGGACTCCCGCCTCATTCAGAGCATGCTTGAACCAAAAGGCTGACGATGGGCTCTTCACCCCGATTTATAGGTATCGATCTCGACCGCCACCACGTGCGCAGCACGCACCGCAAGGCTCCCAAGAGCGACAATGTCTACCTCAAGCTCTTGGTGAAGCTCTACCGCTTCCTGACCCGTACGTTTTTTTTTATTTTTCTGTTTTTCCCCATAAGGACCGGAACCGGAGATGGGAGAAACAATGAAGAAAAGGAGATGGAAGACGCTCTGCTGACATGTCCATACTAGGTCGCACCGACTCCAGCTTCAACAAGGTCATCCTGCGCCGTCTTTTCATGTCGCGCATCAACCGCCCTCCCGTCTCCATCTCCCGCATCGTCGGCAACCTGAACAAGGAGGACAAGCGCACCATCGTCATCGTTGGTACCGTCACTGACGACAACCGTCTCTTGACCGTCCCCAAGTTGACCGTTGCCGCCCTGCGCTTCACCGCCACCGCCCGCGCTCGCATCGTTGCCGCCGGCGGCGAGGCCATCACCCTCGACCAGCTTGCCCTCCGGGCCCCCACCGGCAGCAACACCCTGCTGCTCCGCGGACCCAAGAACTCCCGCGAGGCCGTCAAGCACTTCGGCTTCGGTCCCCACAAGCACAAGGTTCGTATCCTCCCTCGCCCCGCGCTGCTGGTGCTGCCGCTGCTCCTGCTGGCGCCGCCCGGAACTGCCGGAACGTATACTGACACCCTCCGCAGAAGCCCTACGTCGAGTCCAAGGGCCGCAAGTTCGAGCGGGCCCGTGGTCGCAGACGCTCTCGCGGTTTCAAGGTCTAAAGCGTTGGTGGTCATCACCATCTTGCTTCAGATCTCTCTACCACCAAAACTATCGGGGTTGGTCGTGCGCGCTCGCGTCGCGTTGGTGGACACGCTATGGTACGCCGACGGGGATGAGAATTTTCCGTCGTGCTCTACAGGGAATATTTTCTGCATGGTACTGGCGTGTTTAGGTATCCAAAAAAGAATTGACGACTACGAACTCTTCTCGCACGGCGTCTAATGGCATCTCTTGGGCGGCCTTCCGGGCCGGCTTTTTTTTTCACACTTCACACAAGATCAATTGGCCTTTTTTGACTATGTGACGTTTGCACATATGGGGTATGCTCATATGTGTATGCATGTGTTTGACTGGACTGGCACTGGAACTCGTGGCCTCCGTATAACCCCCCCAACCTAGTTTACAAAGTCTCACTCTCCAGCTGTACGTTGCCCTTCCTCCTGAGTGCCACAAAGTATGCCTCCTTGGAGTCCTGCGGATTGTGTCAACGTCGAACGCAAAAAGTCAAACAACCTGACGGCGTGTTGTTGGCCAAGTGGGTAAGATAGTCCAGAACATACGCTGCGTGACGACTCGGGCTTCTCTCGAAAGACCTTTGCGAACAGCGTCTTGAGCTTCTTCTCAAACGCCCTGTCCTCGGAGCCCTGGTAAAACTTGCAGATAAAATGCCCGCCGTTCCTGAGCGTTTCGTTTGCGAACTGGAGCGCGGCGCCGCAGAGGTCCTGAAGGGTTCGTTTCCCCAGTGAGTCGGGATTCAGTGTGTGAAAGGGGAGGGGGGAGCAAACGCACCATGCTGCCGGCGTGGTCTCGAAAGGCCATGCCGCTCGTGTTCATCATCCTGCCATAGGGATTACTAAGACTGTTCACGCCGAAGCCGGATGTTTGGTCCCAAGGTGCTGACATGTCACTCAACACAACCTGCCCGCGTTGGTTAACCCCACGCTCATGCATATGTAAAGCTTTTGGCTGCTGATGCAACAAGCATCCAAGGGATGCGCAATACTCACATCCACCAGCCGTCCCTTCTTGGCCTCTGCCCCGTCCGCGGCACTGGGGGGCGGCGCCTCCTCCGCCGCTGCAACAGTCGCGGAGGTCGCCCTCTCCATGTCGATGTAACTCGGTCTGTCGTCCATCACCGCGGTCTCGTCGTTGTCCTGCTCATACTCGGACGACGACGGCGGCGAGGACGACGACTTTCTAATCTTGGCCCTCGAGAGGTGCTCCTTGACCATGTCCTGGACGTCGGGCGAGAGAAAGTTGCCCTGGATCGTCGAGACGCCCTTGGGCGGCTGCGCGGGGATGATGTCGATGCCGAGAATCTGGCCGTTGGGTTTCGTCCGCTCAACGGCGACCTGTTTTTTTTTGTCACGTCTAAACGTTATGAACCCGACGTTTTGTTTTCTTCCTCTTTTGGCAGAACCGCGCGGGTGAGCTCCGCGTCTGAAAGGGGGGACCTTCGTACCTGAGACCAACTGCCTGGGGCGTATCCCTTTCGAACCCATCGTCAGCCTTGTGTCCCTCTTCTTGAAAGTGGCAATGGGGTTTCTTCGTCTGGGTCACACATGCAAACACATACGAGGTCCACAACCGTCTGCCCCTTGCGGAAGATTTTATACTTGGCATCCATCTGCGGATATAGGTCAGCTGGCCGCCCTTCATGAGAAGGACTAGGCTCTGTAGGTTGGTCGTACCTCAAGAAGCTTGAACGCAGCCCGGCTCTTGAGCCCCTGCACCTTGGCCTCGCGCGCAAACATGTCCCTACCCTGCCTCATCTTCCACCGCGAGTTGGAGGAAGATGCCCGCGTCTGGAGACTGGCAGCGAGGTCGATTCGGCACTGCAGACACCCCGAGAACGCGGTGGTTGTCGTTTGACGCTTTGTCACTCCCAGCAGAGCGCGACATGATGCTGCTGCTGCTTTTGACATGGTGCCGGCGGGTGGTGAGATTGAGAAACACGAGGATGGAGGAATTGGCCTCTCTCCCCTCTACACACTGCTGGGCTGCTCTGCGTGGAGGAACTCGCGGCTTCCAACGTATAAAAGAAAAGGGAAGCGTGCGATACAAACCGGCACCTGATACCAATCAGTGTTGGGGGGGGGGGGGGGGGTTCGCAATCTTAGTCGAGACTCAAGGCATGAGAGAATCTTGGATGCTGCAGTGAAGCTTCTGCAGATGAAGCTGGGCCGACAAAGTTGATTGGTCCAAGCTCCTTTCAGAGCACACAACCAGGGGGTGGATCCTCCTGTCTCTTGACATACTTCGTGTAGGTATTCAACCAACTCCGACCTCGAGTCAAACTTGTCAACGGTCTCATCATAATGAATCGGTCACTCGTTCAATTGTTCGCTTGAATAACCTTGGCGTGGCAAAATGCAGCTGGTTGGGCCTCCTCAATTCGATCAGAACCAACCCTATCTGTACACCGGCCTCGTTCAGAAACTCCCAAAACAAAAAAAGACCAACCCAAAACGCCAACCCATGCATTATCCCGTATGCCCGTGTACGCCTTCCTCATAAGCCGGGAAACTCAGTCACAGCCTAGCCTCATGCGCATCTAACTGCAAGGGTACCACGTCCCTCACGCCAGGAAGCTCGCACCCACTCCTCTCCTGTCCTTCTTGAGTGGCGAGAACGTCTTCTTGCCAAAGGCCCCGGCATTGCGAACCATGGTCAGGTGAGTCTTGCCGAGAGCCTTTCCGGTACCCAGAGCACCCTTTCCGGGCCGCTTGGTAGCAGCAGGAGCAACCTCGGCGTCGTCATCGTCAAACAGCGTCGCCGAGTCACCACCGAGCTTGCGCTTCTTCTTCTTGGTTTCCCGGTCACTTCCTCCCATGGCGGTTACCGCGGGTACAGTGGCCTCCTTGCCGGCGCCGGCGGCCTTCGGAGGCGCTACCTCGTCTTCTCCCTCGCTATCGGCTTCTTCCGGCACTTGCTCGAGAGATGAGCTCGGCTTGGTCGCCGAGGAGGAGGGCTTGCTAAGTGCAGCCGGAGCCACCTGCACGGGCATGTTTGTGGATGCCTCGGCCAAAGCCTTCTTGGGTCTGCCGCGAGGCTTCTTCGCTTCGCCCTCGGTCTTGGCTTTCGACTTGGCCTTGGTGACCTTGGCAGGCTTCTCCGCTTGTACTTCATCCTTCTCCACCTCGACTTCCACTTCTGGTTCGGCCTCGGCCTCAACGTCCAAAGATTGAGACTGGGACTGATGGGAAAGGGGGATGTAGCTGACATCAGCCTCGTTCTCCTCTTCATCCTCCTCGGCGACTGCATCTTCAACGCTGAGCGTCTTGGACTTGGCCAAGAAGGGCGTGATGGAGAACAGCGACTTCTCGCCCAAGAGAGTCTGCTCAAGGCCCTTCTTCTTAGCAGGGCGCCTGCCGCGAGTGACTTCTTCCGGAGTTCCGATGCTCATGTCGTTGATGGTGAGTTCCTCGACTCTTCGTTTCCGGCCAACCTTCGCCTTTGCGCCTCCCGCGACGGGCTGCGACGTTGCTGTGGCTACCGGCCGAGAGGCCAGTTCCGCGCGAACTGCCTTGAGCTCTTCCTGCGTGTTCCGCAGCTTGGCCTTGACCGTGTCGAGACGTTGCTCGAGCATTTCGTTCTGCGCCTGGACTTCTGACAGAGCGACCTCGCTCTCCCTGCGCATCTTGTCCCTCTCCCGCTTCTCGGCCGCCAGTGTTTTTTCGAGCTCTTGGACCTTGCTTGTCAGCTCGCGCTCGGCTTTCGAGTTGGCCTGTTGGGCCTTGGCAGCGGATACGGCCGCCTCCAGCTCTTCCTGCAATTGTTCCTTCTCGCGCTTCTCGGCAGTCAACTTCTTCTCGGCATCCTTGAGCTGGCGACGCAGCTCGTCCTCGGCCGTCTTTCCGCCCTCGGCTTTGGCCGCCTGTTGTTCTCGTGCTCGCTTCTCGGCAGCCAGCTCCACTTCAGCCATGCTGAGTTGACGCTCCAACTCTAGCTTCTCGGCGATTGCGTTCTGTTGGTGGGCGACTTGTGACCGTAGGTGATCCAGTTCGGGTTTGATAGTGCTCAGCTCCCGGGACAGAGTGAGCTTCTCGGCCAGCACCTTGGTTGACTCGTGGGTCATGGTATTGAGAGAATCGAGTTCGGCCTGGCACGCCCAGGGTGAGCACGACTCGTCAGGGGTCGGGTGATCCGGGCGTAAACCAACCTTGAGGTGATCAAACTCCCTCCTCTGGGCCTTCAGCTGTGTTTCCTGGTCGCGATTTGTCGCCTTCAACGAGTCTAGGTCACTGCGCGTCCGATCGAATTTGTTGGAGAGCATGTTGATCTGGGATTGCTTCTCGGCAAGCTGCTCGCGCAATGTCGAATTCTCGTCGAGGAGAACTTGTTTGGTGACCTTTTGTCTTCTCGTGTCTTCCTCCTTGACAATGAGCTGGGCAATGTGGATGTGTCTTTGGTGCTTCATCTCCAGCTCGTGAGCCGCAGCCATGCGCTGAACAGGTGGTCAGAATAGGCCCCGTCGCAGTGACCAGCACTGCCTGAGAACTCAGTCACTTACCTCGTCCGATTCCATGTTCCTCGTTTTGCAAGGCATTGCGGAAGTTGGCTGTGCGTGTGGGTGTGTATGTGTATATTTTCTGCGCGTAAGCGCGGCAAGACAGACCCTGGGGGTCAAATAGCCTCCAACAGAGAAGAAGCAAGTACCAATAACGAGGCAACTGAAATGTAAACTATGTACTGTAGGCAGGGCGCGAGACTGTTGATGCCCGCACTTGTGTCGTCTGAGATTGTCGATGTCGATGTCGGGATGGGGGTTGATGGATGAATGGTGGTCACGGATGACTTTGAAATGGACGTCCAGCGAGGTAAACATGGTTCCCGATACGGTTAGTCTGTCTACTTACTGAACCACCTCCCCCACCCCAGGCAGCCAAGCAGCCAATGCCCCACTTTGTCTTTGGCGCCGCACCACCTCAGACTGGGCCGTTTTTCTGGACAGGACAAAACAATTCCCGGTTCCGGGTAAGCTTCGGCTTTGTGAGAGAGGTACGTATCTCCTGCTCTCTCCTCCACCCCCCAGCTTGTAACGCAACACAACGCAACTCCACTGTGGGTTGTCAACCGCTGATGAGAGCTGTCCAGTTCAAGCTCAACACCACGGACCAGGACCTCCATTGTTCAGTCTGATCCCGACGACCACCACCACAACGACAGCGAACACACTCGCGGCGAACCCTTCCGTTTCGTTTGCCAAACTCATCACCGCCGTATACAAAGGCCAATTGGCCAACCGTTCTGCACCGCAAATCACATCAGCCCCCCCCCCCCAACATGCATTTCTTCCGATCCCTACTGGTCGCGACCAGCTTCGCTGCTGGTGCCTTTGCAGCCAAGAAGACCCCCGAGGAACGCTTCAAAGAATACCACACAAAGGCTCTCAGCTCGTCTCCGATCAAGCTAGCCGACACCAGCTACAAGGCCTTGACCTCGGCACCGCGCGATTACACCGTCGCAGTCCTTCTGACTGCCCTCGAGAACCGCTTTGGCTGCCAGCTTTGCCGCGAGTTCCAGCCGGAATGGGATCTCCTGGGTAAGACCTGGATCAAGGGTGACAAGAAGGGCGATTCGCGTCTCCTATTCGGCACTCTCGACTTCTCCGACGGCCGCGAGATCTTCATGTCGGTATGTGTACTCGCAAACAAGGTATTGCACGGCTGCCTCACTAACACGATCCTCGCCTAGCTCGGCCTCCAAACCGCCCCCGTCCTGCTCCTGTTCCAGCCCACCGTCGGACCTCACGCCGTCCCTTCTTCCGAACCCCTGCAGTACGACTTCACAAGCGGGTGAGTTGGACTCTTGGAGGAATTGCTGTCGTGTCGCTCGCGGAGAAGCTAACAAGCAACAGGCCTCAGTCTGCCGAGCAGGTCCATGCCTGGCTCACACGACACCTCACCGACCGTCCCCACCCCCCGCTGTCGCGTCCCATCAACTGGATGCGCCTCATCTCCATCACCACCATTGTTCTCGGTGCTGGAACCGTCCTCGTCACTGCCTCACCCTACATCATCCCCATCCTCCAGAACCGCAACCTGTGGGCCGCCATCAGTCTCATTGCCATTCTGCTCTTCACCAGCGGCCACATGTTCAACCACATCCGCAAGGTCCCTTACGTCGCCGGAGACGGTCGTGGTGGCATCAGCTACTTTGCCGGTGGCTTCCAGAACCAGTTTGGTCTCGAGACGCAGATCGTTGCCGCCATTTGTATGTTTTTGCCACCCTTTTCCCCTCGGTTGTTTGGTTCTCAAAAGACTAACAAGGTACAGACGGTGTCCTGGCTTTCTGCGCCATCTCTCTTACCGTCAAGGTCCCTCGCATCGGCGATAGCAAGAGGCAGCAGGTCGCCGTCCTGGCTTGGGGCGGCGTCCTCTTCCTCATGTACAGCTTCCTCCTGAGTGTTTTCCGCATCAAGAACGGCGGCTACCCCTTCTCTCTGCCCCCTTTCATGTAAGGAGGTACGATGCACCTCAGCAAAACCGGAGGCGACACTCATGCGAACAACGCCTCATCTGCTCTCATTTTGAGTTGCTCCCGTTCCGTTGTTGTTCGTCAAGACAGCTATCCCTTACGGCCGCCAAGAGGCCCAGTGCCCCAAGAGGCACGAATGTAACATAGAAGATAGAGGGGCCGATCAAGGCTCTTAGAAAGGGTCGTTGGACCAGAAAATGATACTCGACGAATTGAACTGTATTGGCATCGACATACGGTGTGAGCGGATGGTCGGACCTCGAGCATCCGTTCCTCATACGTGGCGGCGCCTCGGCTCGATTGGAACCGCGCAGGTAGGTACCCGTGGTTCGGTCGATAGGGCAATCCTTACAGTATTAAATACTTGGCACGTGTCTGCGCTCTTTCTGGCAGCATCTGTGGAGTTTCCGTAACGGGCATTTGTTGGCAACTTTATCACCCCTTACCACGAAAGGGTGTCTGGCTTCTCTAACGCTCCGTGTGCTTGAATAGGCCGAAAAGGATGCCGGCTCTGCCGTGTATTACCTGCTGTCTCTCTGCACCATCATGGGGAAACCCCGACGACCATTGACCGGTAATCAAGCAGGCGGAGGCTAGAATGAGGCGACATCGATTCTTGGTCGACACGTCCAGCGAGGAAAGATTCCAGCACGGATAGGCAGGCTATCACGGCGATGAACCAAAGTCGACCATTGTAAGCTCGACCGGCTACCAATTTGGCCTGACGTGAGAAAAGTCGAGGCTTGGCACCAGCACTCAACATCGATTGTTGATCTGATGTAGCGGCGGCTAAAGTGACGGCTACGACCCTGGGGCATGACATTGTATTCATCATGGTTGGGCAACCCACGCGTGCCTTTCAATGTGTATAACCCACGGCTACTACATACGTTGTTTCATGGGATATCACATGGCGCTACGAGGGTCGAGACGCAAGAGTCGCTCTTGTTGGGTTCTCACCAAATAGTTGACAGAGAAAGGGCTCGAACCCAATAATGATTGTGCCGATACTAGGGGATAGAGCAGATTAGCCACTATCTCTTTCATGACAGATCAACTTTTGACTGGATGTTCTGTTTCCATGACACGATTTGGCCATATAAGTAAGTAGTGGGGGCAAGGTCCTCTTCATGAACAACAAGACATCGTAGATATCAAAGCAGTAGTCCAATTGCAGTCAGAAGCCCGTCACCCCAGTCCCCAACACAGAGCTCAACGCCGCCAGCCTCGCTATCGCAATCCGTAACGACCAAGGAGCAGCCTCGCCAGGCCGTCTCTACTTATTCTGCCAACGTGTCCCTGGACCCCAAGACCAAGCCCTTCTCCAGGTATACCTTGCACCCCAACAACTTCTACTGCACCGAGATCCAGGCTGCCGCCGCTGCCATCTCGGACAGCTCGCTGAAGGCCAAGGTCCTGAAGGTCGACGACGTCGGTTATTACGTCTGGGTGTGATATGCCTCCTTGTGTCGCTCATCCGTGTTTGCATGCTACATGGATGGCGGGATGCTAATTCCACTTACATCATTGCCAACACTGAACGTCTCGAGCCCGCCATCTCGGACGTCCCGTGCGATCATATCTCGGTTGTCATCATTTACGGCCTCCCCGGCCGCGACTGCGCTGCCAAGGGTTCCAACGATGAGCTCTAGGTTGGCGAGCTGAACCGGTACCGGACGGAGTACATCGACCCCATTGTCAAGGTCCTCAAGGCTCCCCAAGACGGCTTTTGCTCTTGTCATTGAATCCTACCGGTTGCCTAACCTCCCGGATATCGTCGTGTACCTCGACGCCGGCCGCAACGTTGTCCAGGGCCTTGGTGAGGAGTGGGGCAACTGGTGCAACATCAACGGCGCCGGCACCGGCCTCGAGCTCGCTGACGGCTTTTATGTGCGGGTCAAGCCCGGCGGCGAGTCCGACAGTACCAGCGACCCGAACGCTGTGCGCTACGTCTCGTTCTGCGGGAAGCCCGATGCCTACAAGCCGTCGCCCGAGGCCGACAGTTGGAACCAGGCCTACTTTGAGATGCTTCTCAAGAAGGCCAAGCCGTCATTTTAGGCGGAGAGCTGCACTTTCACCCTAGAATATTGACAGCAGGTTCATGTGCTGATGGGCGGACGGGAGACGTAAATTAAATCTAAGAAGGGTTGGGTCTGATCGTGACAGTTGCTCCGTCCCAAACCTGTTACCTCCATGTAGTCTAAATCTGTTCTCCATACATGTCTAGCCTCAAACTAGCAAACAAGCAGTTACCGGCTTGTTAGTCTAGATAGACTAGGATGGGGGGGGCAGAAATGCGCCCTTGGCGTTTGACAGAAATTGAACATGACCTTGACTGAGTGAGATTATGGGTATTCAACGGCCACAAGCTTGACTTGGTCTTCACCTATATACCATCAAACAACACACACATTGATGCTTTGCATTCTCAGGCATCATCTTCAGGAGAAGGGCTAGGAAAGCACGCATGGTTTCACATGACAATCATCACTATAGAAAGGGGGTCCGGGTCCATTAGCATGTGCGCTGACCAAGTCAACATCACAAATATGAACGAGAAACACAGTTATTCTTTTTTTTGAAGTTTGCCAGGATCTTTTGATTTGGGCGTTACGTGGGTTGATGTCCAGAGTCCTTTCGTAGGCTACCTATAAGCCAGCAATGCAGTCTCATCCCCAATTTTTTCACAAATCGATTTGACCCTGCGCATCCCGAAAGACATAACGAGGAAGCCAGCCTAGGACGCCCGCCATGATCTACCATCTCAGAGCCCTTTCCCCACCACACATCGTCACCATCATCGCATAACCCAGAAAGAGAACAGAAGAGAGCTTCACGCCCTTTATGCTCTCGACATGACACCCCAGGCACGGATGATGTTGTCGGTGTAACCGGCGAACAGGGTCTGGCCGTCGGCGGACCAGGCCAAGCTCACGCACTCAGGCTCACGGCTCTTCTTGCCGACAGCGGTGAACTCGGGCTTGAGCTCATCAACCTTGCTCTTCTTCTCGAGATCGAAGATGATGATGCTGCTGGCGGTAGCAGCGCAGAGCCAGTAGCGGTTGGGGGAGAAGACGAGGGCGTGGATCTCGTCGTTGGCGTTGAGGGAGTAGAGGTGCTTGGACTCGTTGAGGTCCCAGAGCATGGTGGTACCGTCCTTGCCACCGGAGGCGCAGAGGGAGCCATCGGGGGAGATGGTGACGGTGTTGATGTAGCCGGTGTGGCCGATGTGGTCAGTCTGCAGCTTGCAGGTGCTGAGCTCCCAGACCTAGAGATTGCCGCTTCGTTAGTCTGACTGGTCCAGTACGAGACATTTATATAGGGCCAAAAAGCGAGTTTGAATGTGCGAGATCAGTGCATTGGTGAATAGTGGTCTCATGGCCTGCAGAACAGGCTCTGAAGTAGCAAATACTTTTGGTTGCAAAGCATCATGTCGAAGTGTTGTTTGGAGGGGTCCCATCTTCCCCACTCCCCCCTTCCCGGGCGGAGGGGGAGAAAAAAGGAGGAAAAGAAGATGTGTGATGAGGTGTTTTTTCAAACTCACCTTGACGAGCTTGTCCCAGCCGGAGGAGACAATGACGGGGTTCTGGGGGTTGGGGCTGAAGCGGACGCAGGAAACCCACTCGGAGTGACCCTTCTCGGAGATGGTGTACTTGCAGTCACCGAGGGTGTTCCAGAGCTTGATGCTGCGGTCGCGAGAGCCGGAGACGATTTGTCTGTTGTCGGCAGAGAAGGAGACGGACAGAACATCGTTGGCGTGGCCGACGAAGCGGCGAGTGGTGGTGCCGGTGGCAAGCTCCCAAAGGCGGAGAGTCTTGTCCCAAGAGGCAGACAGGGCGTAGGCGCCGTCCGAGGAGATAACCTATTCCTTCCCATCAGCCCATAACTCTTCCTAACGATCCAGCAGAGGCTTGAGGTTTCCCGCGAGGTTCGGATGGGTTCGAGAGACGTACGCAGTCGGAGACGATGTGGGAGTGGCCCTTGAGGGAGCGCTTGGGGTAACCGTACTGGGACTCGTCACGGGTGAGGTTCCAGATGATCAGAGTCTTGTCACGGGAAGCGGACAGGAGCATGTTGGGGCTGGCGAAGTGTTAGCGACCGTGGTTCTGTTTCCCAAAAATGTCTCGCGACCCTGCGCGGCCCCATCTCTCTCCCTCTCCCTCTCCGTGCCGAGAATTCGATTTCGGATGCCGAATTCCAAGAGAAAAATTCCCATCGCCTGTCGAGAACATCGCTGGTAAAAGAAGGGGGGGAGGGTGTTTCGGAGCGAGGCAAGAGGGAGGAGAAGAATAGGAAGGTGGTGGTCGTACTTCTCCATGGAGGTAGCCAGGCTGGTGACCCAGCCATTCTGCAAGAAAAACGCATCAACTGTCAGCCATTGCGAAATTGCGAAAACAGATGGAATCGAATCGCAGCGCCAGCGCCAACGCCAGTGACGGAGCGGGCGCAAACGGCGTGTGCGGGCAGACGAGGGGACAGCAACTTACGTGGCCCTCGAGGGTACCCTTGAGAATCAACTGCTCAGCCATTGGGAAATGAGGCAATCAGGTCGATTGAGTGGTGAGGGAAAGGTAGAAAGGTTGGAGTTGATTCTGAGCGTCACACCTTTGACCCTTGGGAGCTTGAGCTGAGAATTACGGATTTAGAGTGTGGGTGGGAAAATTATCGGTTAGGGCCTGGCAGGTGGGAAGGGGCGGCGCAGCCTTGCGTTGGGTGGGTGGGGCTGGAGCCAATAGGAGATGCCCGTGGCTGCGTCGAGGTCGGCGAGGCTGGCAAGACCCGCCACAAGTTGTTCCAGGCGGGAGCTGCATGTCACTCGCTGCAGGGGCTCTTGCAGAATGAGACTTGGGTCGGCAACAAGTTTTTTATTCCATCTTTTATTTCGTTTTCCCTCCGTCTCATTGGGGAAGATGTGTCGGCGATGCTCTTTGCCATGCTTTACATACCTACATCTACAAAGCATGGCCAACCGCTGCTCTCTGGTTGGACTCCTTTACCAGCAGCCAGCGCTCTTTATGCAGTTCCAGACGGTACTCGGCAGAGCAAGCCGCACATCATTCGTAAGGGAGGGCGCACCCGTCACTCCGGTCTTGGTTGAGTGAAGCCTCATCACATTCGAACTGTGTGTGCAATGGGTCTGCCAGTCCCAGCTCCGTTCTCGCCCATATTTGGACTCGGGGCCTTTTTTTCTTTCTTCTCTCTTCTTTCTTCTTCCGCTTGCAGACCTCACCCCCGATCACGATGCACCCTCTCAGCCATGTCATTCGCTGTATATGGGTATGCTTCAAAAGTCCCAGAAGCGAAAAAAGAAAAAAAAGGATTTTGCCCATGTGCCAAACCCTCCTCAAAAAGTTATTGTGCAGCTCTGTGTTGAACCCTCACCCAAAACGCCTTGCTGAATGCATGTCCCATTTTCCAGAATAATGAAGCTTGGTGGCTTCCTGTCATGCTGGCCCCAGCCCACGCCACCACTGTGGCTAACCACGTAGATGCCGTTTGAAATATGTGGTCCGGACCGTGGTCGTTGTCTCTCCGTCTGTATGTCATCTCTTGGCCTCATCCGGCGGGGGAGCACCATGGCTCCACGTCTGACTGTCGACATGGTCGGACGACTAGCTTTGGCCGGCGGCTCGTTTGCTCTGCCGCTGCACCTCTCTACGCAGGTAGCGCGCATCCGAGTTGACAATCATGCTATGATCGGCAATCTCGAGTTGTCCTGATGCGCCGCCTTCCTTCTTGACGAAGCCCTCCATAGCGGCTGCCCATAGTGAGTATCGCTCCTTGGTCATCGGATCCCGCTCCGACAACGACCTGATTTCCTTCTGCTTTCGGACCTTTGCTGCCCGCACCAGGCCCCTGAGGGCCTCCTCTCCCTGCTTGGATGCCTTTGCTGCCTCTTCCCTCGTCTTCTGGGGGTCGCGTCCGCTGTCGTCCTCTTGAGGGGTGTATTTGTAGGTATGCTTGCTGGGGAAGTCGGGAAAAGACTTGGGTATGTACGACTTTGCTTCCTTCTCGGGCTTGCCGCTTAGCTCCTCGCCGAGGAGCGGTAATGTTGTGTACGCGTCGAGATCCTCGACCAGCGGGTTGAAGTATTCCGCGTCCAGCTTGGCCTTTGGTACGGGATGGCGGATATGGGGCTTGAGGGCCTTGGTCTTGAGGGTGAAGCGTCGCATCGTCGACTCGAAGTCGGCCGGTGTTGGCTGCTCACGGCGCGCAGAAAGGGCAACGCGCTTGAGGTCCTGGATGAAGGAGGCCATATCTGGAGGCAAGGTTAGCGCCCCTTGAACGCGAGACCATGTCAAGCGCCGAGACAAATCTTACACGTCTCTACCGTCCCCAAAAAGCCCTCCATGGCTTCGGGGGTAGCAGCATCAAAGCCAACATGTTGCAGTGCTAGTCCGATGCTTCGTTCAAGGCCGCTCTTCGCCTGGTAGTCAAGGGAAGGAATGATGACTTTGGTCGGGCAGGGAAGTGCAGGCTCGTCGCTGTCGGCAGCGTCGGCTGACACGGTCGTCGGGGTGTCGGTCTTTTGGCGCTTGTTGCTCGACTCTTCATCTTCGCGGGAAGAGCTACGCTTGAGCGGAGTGGTCGTCGTCGATGTCGATGTCGGGGGTGAAGGCTTCGTTGACATGGTGGAATGCGAAAGAGTGAGAAGGCGGGAAGTAGGGTCCGGGTTGGAAGCCGCACAAATGAGGGGTTGGTTACCAGAGGCGTCCCTTGGAGATTGAGAGATTGAGAGAGAGAAGGCGGCGGCGACGGCGATGCGACGAAGCGGGGGGGGAGGGACGGGTTGACGAGCAAGCTCGAACGTGATTGTTTGGGCGTTGAAGCAACAGTTAGTCCCACAGCTATCGCGCAGGAAGGTGCCGCGGACGAACTGAGGTACGTACCCCCCTGCTGTGCTCGAGAAATTTGGGATTGCAGCTCGGGCCACCCGATCGACTTTAGTGTCGAGGTCGAGTACCTGTACCTGTACCTAGGTACCTACCTACCCATTTCCATGGACCGCGGGGGTGCGTCGTCTCCATCTGTTAGCCTCGTCCCGTCAACTCGTCAACTTTTGTTGACCTCATCTTTTGATGGGTAGGGCCATCGAAGTTGCTTACTAAAGATACATCCAGCTTGCTGTACTACTCACTGTCTTGGCCTGTCTTCATTATGCGACCTCTCCCTCTGTCTCTCTGTCTGTCTCTCTCTCTCTCTCTCTCTCTTCATTGCTGGCTGTCTTCTGCTAGGCAGGCTATCTAGGTATGTATCTCGTCGTGAACATGCCTCCCTCGTTGATACATTGCCGTGTGTTGTCTCTGGCTGAACCAGTCTCGACATTCTGCCATTCTTGACACTTGACTCTTGCCTCCTTATCGCCTTTATTACACGTGTACCCGGCATTGGTTTTGTCAATTTAGGTGAGACCCATTCTCTGGCGAGTGTGGGCTGTGCTTATTATCTTATCTGTCTGGTTCAGCCGCCGTGATTTCCTCCCTTCTCTACCAACCTCACAGTTGAATCACATGTCGTAGGTCTCGCGCATTCAGCGGACTCATCTAATTCGTACGATTTTGATCTTGCGACAGCTGTCTGCAACCTCTTTGGCTTCCCAACTTTTCAAATCTAGACACCGATCATCCTCGCATTCGGGCCCGGCTGGCTACGACCCAGGCATCCTTTGCACCCCGAACGTCAATCGCCTGCTCCGTCGAGACGATGCAAGATTTGGAGACTCTGCAGAATGGAGGCTTTCGAAGCCAGGGTCTCCAGAAACTCAAACTCTCAGAGCCCTTGGATGGATTCCCCCGCGAGATCCTGGACCTGGCCGATACCCTCGAGCACCTAGATCTCTCAGGCACCGGCCTCTCGACCCTGCCCGAGGACTTTGGCCGATTGCAGAAGCTCAAGGTCGCCTTTTTCTCGGATTGTCACTTCACCGTCTTCCCCGGGCAACTCGCCGCATGTCCCGAGCTCGAGATGGTGGCGTTCCGATCCAATGGTATGACGACCATACCGGAGGGTGCCTTGCCGTCCAGGCTTCGCTGGCTCATCCTCACCAACAACCGCATCGAGGCCCTGCCCAAAGGCATCGGCCGCTGCTCGCGTCTCCAAAAGTGCATGCTTGCTGGCAACAGCCTCACCACTCTCCCCAAGGAGATGTCGGCGTGCCGTAAGCTCGGCCTGCTTCGTTTGTCCGCCAACAACTTGGCCGACTTGCCGCTCTGGCTCTTTGAGATGCCCGAGCTTGCGTTTCTATCGGTTGCGGGCAACCCGTGCTGTGCAGTGGGCCTTGACCAAGAGCTCGGCCTGCCTCGCAAGGTGGGGTGGCGCGACCTCGAGGTCGGGAGCTTGCTCGGTCACGGAGCTTCCGGCGACATCTTCCAGGCGAGGTGGACAGCGGAAGATTCGGTGGCAGAAGAGGTCGCTGTGAAGCTGTTCAAGGGAGAGGTGACGAGCGACGGGACGCCTCTCGACGAGATGGCTGCCTGCCTGGCGGCGGGCTCTCATGACAACCTCATAAGCACTCTGGCGAGCATTCAGGGCCACCCGGAGAAGCACGGTCTCGTCATGCAGCTCATCCCCCCTCATTACCAGACGCTTGGCCTTCCGCCTTCACTGCAGACCTGTACTCGAGACCGATACGATACTAGGGAGCCGCTGCCTCTCCGGGTCATCTCGGAAATCTTGCGCGGGGTGGCCGCGGCTGCTCGTCACCTTCACAGTCGGAAGGTCTCACACTGCGATTTGTACGCTCACAATATTCTCTTCAACGAGATGGGGCATGCTCTGCTCGGCGACTTTGGCGCGGCAACAATCTACGAGCACCTGGACGGATTTGACTTTGAGAAGCTGGAGGTGCTCGCATTCGGCCATCTCGTGGAGGACATGGTTGGGTTGGCCAGTGTCACAGAGGAGGATGGCGAGGGGCAGAAGTTGCTTCAAGAGCTGCGGAAGCTGCACACTCGCTTCTCAACCCCAATCGTGCGTGAGAGACCGACCTTTGCGGAAGCGGTAGGAGAGATGCAAGCCATCACCGCTAGCGTCAGTGAGGCGGACCCATAATTCAGGTGCCTTGTATGCGTGTGTGTGTGTGTGCGTAGAGAGTGTTACACACGCTACAAGCCGAGTCTCCGCCTTGGGAAGCTACAGTACATGCTTGGAGGGGCAGCGCGCTAGGTTGGATGCAAGGGTCAAATTGGAAGGGCAACGGTTGAGTCTCGCGGCGGAATGAAGTGACGGGGTATAAGTTGGTTGGTTGTTGGCAGCCAGTCGTTGGTTGTGACTTTAGGCACACACGTCTAGACACTCGGGACAAGAAATAAAATAGAAATCAATTCACGTCTGGCAACTCAACTCCTGTTTTTTGTTTGTTTTCCCAAGAACAAGGTATGTTCTGCTCCATCCATGTTGGATTCCGGTTTCAATTACGCTTGTGAGTCTTTGCTCTGGTCACCCATAGATAGCCACGGGACGGGTGATGAGATAGCCCCGCCATCTCCAACTTCGACATTCCCTGCATACTTTGTTACCTACGAGCACTTCTACTATCTGAAATAGGTAATCAGTTGTATGAAGAAGTCGTGGAATTAAGCAGAGAAAAAGAATCACGCTGTTTGGCACCTGGTCGATGACCACCACCTCCTCCTCTCGCAAACCCCTCCCCCGGCTCCTCCGTTGATGGACCCACCACGGACCCACCACCTCCCCGGACGCGAGCCGATTCGAGAATAATAAGTACCTACCTAGGTACCTACCTAGGTACTTGCGAAAACAGGAGTTGCGTGCGGGTGCGGGTGGAAGCAGGGTCTCTCAGAAGTACCTACCTAGACAGCCCATCCAGCCTTACCTCTCAGTTAGGTACTAATTAAGTCCCTGCCGCTCTCAACTGGTATGAATACATCCTTGACACTCAAATACCACACATCCACACCCGCCAAACATCGCAGGATTGACATGTTATCCTCTTGTTTCTGACTGCCTCCCGTCCATCTACCTACCTGGTCGCTTCCAGCGGACACGCGCTCTTTCGTTGTTGGTCACCCCTCACCCAATTCCTTCACTCTCTGTCTATACCGGTGACCTGGTTGAGACAAGAACAGCAACGGGTTCCTTGTCCACGGCATCTTTTGGACCACACCGCCGCCGTTGCATGTTCCGTCTCGTCCCGTCGTCCGGGCGAGGTGGAATGTTGGAGCCCAACGAACGCCAATAAGCTAAACGTTCCGATCAATCCCCAAAAGGCAACCCTTCCTTGCCCCCCACCGCCGTTGCCGTCGGTTTCCAACAACATGTTTCCCTTCGACGTGAGCGCCATCCCTACCCTACCCACCCGCAAGGGTCTGCTGGTCGTCGACTTTCAAAACGACTTCCTGTCCGCCGGCGGCGTCCTTCCCGTCATTGACCATGATCACCTTATTGCCCGGACCGTCGAGCTGGTCAAGGCTTTTCGCAAGGTTGGCGACATTATATGGGTGTGCACCGAGTTCGACGAGTTCCGCTCTGCCGCCGCCGAGCCCATCTGGGCCACCAATGCCTTGCCGAAGCCCAAGGTCACGGAGTCGCGCACGCGGAGGAGACCTCAGCCTGCCTCCACAGCCCCAGACCCCGAAGAGGCCTCGGATGCCGACCCCGAGGCCTTCCTCAGCCAGCCCGGTCCCGAGATTGTCCGCTCCGCCACTCGCGGCGCTGCTTTCCCAGACGCCATCAAAGCAGTCATCGGCAAGAGGGACGTCGTCTTCATCAAGTCTCATTACTCGGCCTTCACCTCTGGCCAGCTATTGCAGACATTGCGCGTCAAGTTCGTGCACGAGCTCTACATCTGTGGCTCTCTCGCCAATATTGGCGTTTACGCCACGGCCGTGGATGCTGCCAAGTTCGGGTACTCCATCACTGTGGTTGAGGATTGCTGCGGTTTCTGCTCCGACCTTCGTCAGGCCAGTGCCATGCGTAGCCTTGTCGACGTGACCGGCTGCGAGGTTGACGATAGTGAGACTGTCATTCAAAACTTGCAGCCCAGGACCACCCGGGAGCCCGCCTCGACATCACCCGTCGTACCCAAAAGGGTCGCCGAGGCTGGCGATGGCAAGGCGCCTCCCGCGCCTGAGTCTTACAATGAGAAGATTGTGCGTCGGCTGGCTAGACTTTCACTCGATAACCCGGCAAGTGGGCCTTCGAGCTCGCAGTCCGGCAACGCCGCGGGTCATCATGACTGTGCAACCTTCTCCGATCCCTTGGAGGTTGACCCAGCCGCGCAACCACCAAAAGCGACCCCGCGTGATTCACCCGATAAAGAAATCTCTAGAAATCCTTCGAGCAAAGGGGGACCAGAGCCTAGTTCGGCTACAAGGCCTGAGAAGGATGACATAAAGGAACCCCGAATCCTCGAGTCAGCCGTCAACGAGAGGACGTCCTCTGCATCTGACCTTGAACTCGAGCCCGACTTGACGCTTGACACCAAGACTGAAAACAAGCCGGATCTGGAGCCGGATTCGAAGCTGAAGCCAGAGCCGGAGCTGAAGCCGGAACCGAGGAAAGAATCGGGGCCCGAATTGGAGACAACGGAGACAGACGCGAACCTTGGCCAAGCAGAAGAGCAGGCAAGCATGGATGACCGAGCCAATGCAAAGGGCCCCGCCCCGCAGACCACCGAGCCTCTCTGCGAGGGAGATACCGCCGTCATCTATAACATTCTCCCGGCTCCCTTGGCCGAGGACATCTTTGACAAAGTGAGAGACGAGGTTCTCTGGCAGAGAATGTCCCACCAGGGCGGCGAGGTCCCCCGGCTGGTAGCCGTCCAAGGCGAGGTGGCAGACGATGGAAGTGCGCCAGTTTACAGGCATCCGTCCGACGAGTCGCCGCCTCTGCTTCCCTTCTCACCGACGGTCCGGGAGATCAAGGCCGAGGTCGAAAAGCAGCTCGGACACCCCCTAAACCATGCCTTGATCCAGTTTTACCGCAGCGGCACCGACTACATCTCCGAGCACAGCGACAAGACTCTGGACATCGTCAAGGGGTCGTACATTGCCAACGTCAGCCTGGGAGCCGAGCGAACCATGGTGCTCAGGACAAAGAGACGGGATAAGGATCCGTCGAACGCCAAAGTACCGTCAGGGGAGGACTCGAAGCAGCGCAAAATCTCTCGGGCCAAGTTGCCGCACAACTCTCTATTCCGTATGGGCCTGGCGACCAACATGCGCTGGCTGCACGCCATCCGACAAGACAAGAGAGCGGACCGGGACAAGACCGCCTCGGAGCTGGCCTTTTCCGGCGCGCGCATCTCTCTAACTTTCAGACAGATTGGCACGTTCTTGGATCGGGATAGTGCCTTGATTTGGGGCCAGGGCGCCACCGGGAAGACGAGGGAGGAGGCTCGCGCCGTCGTTAACGGGCAGACCCCCGAAGCCGTGAAGATGCTCCAGGCCTTTGGCACGGAGAACCACTCGGCCGAGTTCGAATGGGACAAGTACTATGGCAAGGGCTTCGACGTGCTCCATATGAGCAACTCCCCTCGTCTATTTGCCTCGTCCGATTCCGTCGTCAACATGCGCATCGCCCTGATGCTGGCCGAGTACGGCATCACCTACGCCAAAGGTAGTATGTCACCATCGTTCAACTGGAAAGGGGACGACCCGAGCGCTGAGGACGCTTCCACCGCACCCGAGTCCCTGCCGATCAGGTTCGTCGATAACGACGCGGCAAAGTCGACGGTGCAGGGCGAGCTGGCCATCATGCTGTATCTTGATGCAGTTTACGCCCCAAACAGGGCCGCGCCGGCAGCCGGATCACAGGCCCACACCGCACGGGTCTTTACGCGTTTCCAGCAAGGTCTTTCTCTTCTAGACAAGTGGCGGCGGCTGCCAGAACGCGACGGTCAGAAGTGGGAGAAGAAGAAGGAAGAGAAGGAGGTGAAGGAGGAGGAGAAGAAGGAGGAGAAGAAGGAGGAGGAGGAGGAGGAGGAGGATAATGAGAAGAAGGAGGAGGAGAAGAAGGAGGAGGGGAAGAAGGAGGAGGAGAAGAAGGAGGAGGAGAAGAAGGAGGAGGAGAAGAAGGAGGAGGAGAAGACGAGGAAGCGCAACCTCGTGCCCCTGAGGCGGGAGCTGGCCATCTGGGAGGGGTACGCGGTCGAAGCAGACCTCATTGCCGGGCCAAGTATCTCGCTGGCGGACTTTGCCGTCTGGCCGGTGCTGCACGCCATTGTCGAGGAATCGGGCGTCGAAGGGTTGGGCACGAACAAGAAGCTGAGGGAGTACTACGAGAGGGTCAAGGCTAGAGAGTCCGCTGTCAAGGTGCGCGGCGCGAATCAGCACGACAGCGTGGACGCCAAGCAGGCTTGAGGTTCGGGAGGCGCCCCTCGTGTGATGTCGGGCATGGAGGCTTGTGTCAACGCCGGCGTCTGGAGAGGCGATCGGACGTACCATTGCCGCCACGGCTACGGTCGTTATCTGCCAGCCTTCGACCATTGTGTAAGTTCTCATCCCATTTACTATCCAGACCTTTCGTTCAGACGTTCTGTGAGATGGAATCTGACTGAGCATTTACAGTGTCCTCGCCCCACATGCGTGGTCTCTCTCGATGGATTGGCGCGAGACTCGTCAAACATCAGACGGCCGTTGATGTTTTGAATGGCCATTGTCCAGTGCCATCTGTGATCTCGTTCCTTGCCGACCGGGTTCTGGAAAACAGGTTGCGATAACGACGTAATGGGGGACAATCCAAGGCGAATCAAAAGCGAAAGCGGAAGACAAGCGACGCAATGGTTGTGAAGAAACAAAACTCGGAGCGACATAGTAGGGCATTTTTTTGTTTCTTGGAGTAAGAATTGTATTTTGATACCTTTGGGGATGGCTCAAGATTTCATGGCAAACTGGCACAGCGTAACACTGATCTATTTAAGAGGTGCACGCAAAAGGCTGTGGCGGATTTGACATTTCCCTATCTCGTTGCGGATGGTGAGTTAGTGTGTACACATTGGCTTCCCGGATCATGCATGCACGATGAAAACCTTGTAGAAAAGAGTCCGCGACCGTTATATATATGAAAAATTGTAACAGGAAGCCGAGAGGATTTTGGGCACAAACCGCTCTCGCACAGCCTCATAACACAAAAGGCCCCTTTAAACGCCATGAGCGGCCAGGACCCTCGCCTGGTGCCCCCCCCGAGGATGGTTCCATTGTCCGTCCATCCCTCATAGTACTCCTTTGCCTCTCCATCGCTCAAGGGGAGTGAACATCCCAAGGCAGCGGGTAGGTGCCCACCCAGTCGGCCACCTCGGACCGCAGCTGGACAATCTCGGGGTCGTTTTCTCCGTCACCCAGATGCTCCATGTAGTGTCTCAGCAGGCCAGGCTTCTTCTCCCCCTTCTCCTCGGCCGCCTTCTTGGCGCTCTTGTTAACCCGGATAGCAATGGTGACGGCGCGGTCGATGATGTCGGCCACGCGACCAAAGTCCTCCTCGTTAAGCCCTCTTGTCGTCATGGCAGGCGTGCCAATGCGCAGCCCACCGGGCACCAACGCCGACCTGTCGCCAGGGACCGTGTTCTTATTGGCGGCAACGCCGACGAGTTCCAGAACCCTCTCGACACGGCTACCGTCGATGCCCTGAGGCTTCAGGTCAACCAGGATAAGATGGTTGTCGGTGCCGCCGGACACGATGCTGTACCCCAAACCTCCCTTCTCCTTGGGTGCACCCAGTCTCTGGGAGAGAGCCTTGGCGTTGGCCAGGACCTGCGCCTGGTAGGCGCGGAACTCGGGAGCCTGAGCCTGCTTCAGAGCGACGGCCAAGGCGGTGATTGTGTGGTTGTGAGGACCTCCCTGGTGGCCGGGGAAAACGGAGGCGTTGATGGGGCCCTCGAGGTTGTACATCTCGTCCTCCTTCTTGGCGTTCTGCCGGCGTACGCCCTTGCGGAAAAAGATCATGGCGCCACGGGGTCCTCGCAAGCTCTTGTGGCTGGTGGTCGTAACGATATCGGCGTAGGCGAAGGGGCCGGGCATAACCTTGGCGGCAACAAGACCCGAGATGTGAGCCATGTCGGCCAGGAGGTAGGCATTGCTCTTGTCGCAAATCTCGCGGATGCGCTTGTAGTCTATCAACCTGCTGTAGGCGCTAGCTCCCGCGACAATCACCTTGGGCCTGTAGAGCATGGCCAACTCCTCCAGCTTGTTGTAGTCAATCTGGCCGGTGGTCTCATCGAGTCTGTAGGGGACCGTCTCGAAGTACTTTGAGATGGCGGAGATCTTCTTGGTCGGTGTCTGATAACCGTGCGACAAGTGTCCGCCGTGGGGGAGGTCCAGGCCCATGAGGCGGTCGTGAGTGTCCATCAGGGCAGAGTAGACATACAAGTTGGCCGGAGCACCAGAGAGAGCTGCATCAGGGATTAGAGACGGTCCAAGGAGGCGACTGGCTGCAAGGTAGTCCATGGAGAGAGGGATGCGCACCTTGGACGTTGACACCCCATTGCTTCGCATCGAGGCCGAATGTTTCCAGAGCTCGCTGCTGGCAGAGACGCTCTGACTGGTCGATGAACTCGTTTCCGCCATAGTATCTTGCGCCGGGGTAGCCCTCTGAGTACTTGTCTAGCCAATCATGTCAGCTCAACTCCCTGGGGAGAAGGATGCCTTGGCGTGTGTGTGTGTGTGTGAGAGAGAGAGAGGCCTACTTTGCATAACACTGCCCAAAGCATCGAGAACGGCCTGGGAGGTGAAGTTCTCGGAGGGGATGAGGTTGATGAAATGCTTCTGTCTGGTTTTCTCCTACAAGTCGTGCGTGCAGGTCAGCAACTGTACGCGGTTCGGAAGGTGTCGGCATTGCGCAACATGGGAATGGCGATATGGTTGTGAGGACATGGTCTGTTGGTGGCAGCACCGGCCGAGGTGGATTCGTACCTTTTCAATGATGTCGTAGATGGCAGGATCGGCTTGTTGAAGATTGGCAGACAGGAGCTAGAATTGCCAGAGTCAGCAGAGGTAAAGAGGTATGTATCATGGGGAGAAGCAATTGAGGAGTGATGCGCACCCGTTGCTGGCCCTCCAAGCTGTTTGTCGAGATCAACCTCGTCACGCCACTTGCACTGGCGCAGGACAGAGCTGCGGCTCTCGGCAAGCGACGGAATGCACGAGTTGTGCCTCGGAATACTGGAAGAGACATGGCGACTGACGTAACGACAGACCTGTGAGGGATGGACGGGTCAATCAATCAATTCAAACAATCTCGTGACCGCCGTTGTAAAGAGTTGACGGAGGAGAAGTATAGCCAAGTTGAAGACCTGACAAGAGATAATTCCCCAGATGTTCGGTCCGAGATATTCGGTGGCGGTTTGGGGGCGGAGTAGCTTCACATACCACAAGAGACGGGAGCTTACAACCACGAACTGAGTACCTTGGATTGATCACCTTACCCCAGCTACAAGCGGCAGGCGGGCGTGCACCGGGGGGCGGCGGTACATAAAGAGCTGGGGGTTGGGGCTGGGGGAGGGGCATCAGTTGCTGTTGGCAGGCGGGATCTGACCCGAGAGAGCAGAGCGGTGCAGCGGCCGAGCTGCTCTAGCCGCGCCGTAAGCGGCGGTCTCGGCTCAACTCCCGACCTACCACGTAGAGGTACCTACCTAGGTAGGTAGGTAGGTAGATAGGTACATACTTAGCCCCAGCCCGTAGTCTTATCGCCTTATCGACCCATCGCTTATCATATCGACGTAGGTATCTGTGCCTTAGGAGTCAGGTATGATAGGTAACTACTGATTCAACGGGGCACGGGCCCTCGGCACTCTCCCGCAGGCCCACCGCTCAAGCCCAAGCAAGTCCTTTTTCAAGGGCGCGCGTCGAATTTTCCTCTTTTACTTCTCTTCTTCTCTTCTCTACACAACTAAATTGGAGATGACGAGAACGCTTTCTTCTCATATCAGCTCTTCTGTTTCGGCGGGTGCATGATGATATGTTCTGGCACACCTCACCACCTTTAGAGGGACAATGTGAAACAATCCGATCCAATCCGTGGTTGTGCTTTCCTGCTTTCTCTTTTCATTTCTCCCCGTGGGAGGCGGGGGAACCACCAGGCGAGAAGCTGATTCTTACGGCTTCTTCCAAGCAGTGGAGTGGGCAGGGTGTCTCTCGGTGGCTGTCAACATGGTGAAGCTGAGTCCAAACGACGAGGCAACCAGGCAAGTGCCATGGTTTTGCGATATCAACCTGGGAGTGACGATGCCTCAGAGATGAGTGCTTCAAGCTGTGCGTGCGATGATCAAAATGATCATTTCCTCCCTCCAAATGCCCCCCGGTGCATCACTCGGTCCGTGAGTGCAGTTCCGAGTTCTAGATCCCAGCCCTTGGACGGGCGACCAAGGTATCAGAACCCCAAGATGAGCTTGGAAACGGTTCCCCTTTCTTGTGTCACGCCAGCTCGCACTGGACGAAACCAAACGCTAGGATCGTGCCATTAAACAAGGGAAAGAAAACAATGATAATCAAGACGATCATCGTGGAGTAATTGTTGCTGGTCTCCAACCAGAAGCATCTCATCATGTGAAAGACGAAACCGTTGCTCTCCCGCGCGCGTGCGTGTGTGAATGTGTAAGCGTCATGCATTGCTTTTCGCTGCCCATACGAACTACAATCACCAACCACCCTGTTGCCACCGTCCCTGCCCAGCGTCGTGAGAGTATCAACAATTCGAACATAAACGCTGCCCATCATCGTCTTTTGTGTGGATTAGTTATCCTCGGGACACTACCGCGAAATGATTGAACATGCAGAAACTGGTCATGGTGAAGAAAGAACCGTGTGTAAGAATTGCTGCTGCTCATTTTTCGTGCCCGTAATTTGCCATGTCATCGATTTCCATTTTTCAATGCTACATGCCAAAGCCCTGCTGCGACAATAGGGACAGTAGGACATAAAAAAAGAAGACCCAACCCGATGACTCCGAATGCAGCCGCCTAAGGACCGAGATCGATCGTGATCATCTATTTGGCCTCCTCCTCGCCCTCGCCCAACAGAGCGTTCCTCTTCGCCGCCACTCTCTCCAACTTGCGCTCGCGG
Source organism: Colletotrichum echinochloae (assembly GCA_016618095.1). NCBI lineage: Eukaryota > Fungi > Ascomycota > Sordariomycetes > Glomerellales > Glomerellaceae > Colletotrichum > Colletotrichum echinochloae. Next base: position 730,307 of record JADEZT010000007.1, read on the forward strand.
GCGGCCTTGGTCTTCGCACGCTTGGCGTCCATCTCGTCCTTGAGGGCCTTCTCGCGGGCCTTCTCGGCCTTGGCACGGTGAATCTGTAGAAACCCTCGCGTCAGCCGACCACGCTACTTCATGCTCACACCAATGCCCCAGGGGCGGCCACAAGTCCGGGGGAGTACAACTTACGTGCTCAACGAGAGCACGCTTGTGCTTGAAGGCGTTACCCTTGCTGGAGTGGTAAAGCTCGTGGTACAGGTGCTTGTCGATCTTGCCGGAGGCACGGTACTTGACAAGAAGACGGCGGAGGACACGGAGGCGGCGCATCCAGAGGACTTGGCTTCATCGAGTGTCAGCAAGACAAATTTCTAATATGGTCATAAGACCGGCCTGTCTATCGGGTTTCTGTGCTTGCTGGCATGTCCGTCGGAACGCACACACACACACGCGCGCACAACACCCCGAACGACAGTCCAACCATCGGGATTGGTGTTGACGAACCTGGGCATACGGGCCTCGGCGGTACCCTTGCGCTTACCGAAGCCACGGTGACGACCGATGCGGCGAGCGAGGTTCAGGTCGCGAGCGCGGGATCTCGAGTGCATGGTGACGGGCTTGCGGATGATGAGGCCATCGGAGACGAGCTTGCGGATGGTCTGGCGGGAGTTGGCGTTGGAGATCTCGTTGACCTCGTTGGGGTCGAGCCAGATCTTGCGCTGACCGCAGCCGATGACCGACGCGGCCAGGCGCTTCTGAGTTCGCAGATTGACCCTGCAGAGGAAGCAATCGTATCAGCCTTTCTTCTCTCTCCCATCATCATCACCGTCATCACCATCTTCATCAAAGCTGAGAAGCGGACATCGGCCGTTCCCCTCTTTCAATGCCAAATGCCGCCGTCGAGTTTTCGTCTGGGCCGCCCCCTCCGCGTGCCACCGGGCGTTCATCAAGTCGGCGTGCCCGGCGCGGAGAAAACGACGCAAATCGCATTGGAATCGGTGTGGGACGTGGTCTGGTGCCCGGATCGTGATAACTTACATCTTGAATGCTGTCCTAGTCGATGGTCGTACCTACCGGGGGAGTCGAGGTGTTGAAATTTCGAGAGGGGTGGACAGGAGGCCAATTTTCAGAAAGGTGAAGGTGTGAGCAAACTCGGGGTTTCCTTCAGTTGTGGGCAGAGTGGGGCTGGATGGGTAAGCGAGCCCGGAAAAAAATCAAAAAGGAAGGCACACCTTTTGGCGTCTACAGACCACGTGACTGAGGCGACACAGGCCCTTTTGGGTACCTGAAGGCCTGTGCACTTGTACCCAGGTAGCCAAAGGTTCTCCCTATTGGCCTCCCCCCTCCTCTTACAACAACAAGCAAGCATCCATCTCATCGACCCGTAGGTCAGAAGGCGATATGAGCGAGGTATATTTTTGTCGACCGGTTGCTAACCCCAAGGGATGGGGCAGAAATGAGAAGAAGAATGAGAAGAAAATTGAACACAAAATAATATAAAAAGGGGGTGGTTGCTCTGGGCGTAAAGGCCATGCTTGCTTCGTCTTCCTCTTTAGACATTTGTTTGTCCTTTCTCTCTCTCTCTCTCTCTCTCTCCATAGCAGCACGGCATCATCTCACTGATAATATTCCGTCTAACCCAAACAGTCTCATATAAACTTTTGTAAACTCGATCAACTTCTATAAGCAAATAGTCCCTTCTATTCACACCGTCATCTACCTGCCAAACACGTCCTCGCCCACGTCGACCTTGCCCACGCTCCAGATTTCCTTCTCGTCCTCTGCTTCATCGTTTGACAGACCCAGGCCTCCCTGGCCGCCCTCTGCCTCTTTCCGCTCGCGCGCCTGTGCACCGAGGCGCATCGTCACGCGCTTGAAGTAGTCCTGCATGCTCCTCTTTGTGTTTGGTGGCAGGTTGGCGCTTTCTACGTACTTGTCAAAGACTCTCGTCTCGTCATCGACTACGTTGAAGAGGGCTACAAAGGCAGCTTCCGCCGCCAGCTTGACAGGAATGACCGGGTCTCTGACACTGGCAAAGACGGGGCCCGCAAGCGCAGCCAGGTGGGGCCGCACCATGTCCATGTTTACGCGGCTCAAGGTTCGGACAATGACCAAAGCCAGTCGGCGGGAGTCGACCGAGTTGCCCGGTTGGATGACGTTGGCGAGTGCTTCGAATATCTTCTTGTTTGTTTCAAAAGTCTTGGGCGACTCTGAAAGGAGGTATTTGCCCGTGGCCAGGATGACGTTGTCGGCGATGTAAGGCTGCAATGCCCCATGTTAGCTATGTGCGCGTGTTCCTTGCTTTTATGCCGAAACGGCAGGTAGTACTTACGTTCTTGTTCGACATGCCCTGACCGAGGATGTCGGGCAAGTCGTCCACCAGAGGGCTTTCCAGGAGGCTCTGCGGTGACTCGACGAGAACAGCGTTCAGCGCGAGCGCCGACGAGTGGCTCCAGTGGCTGGTCACCACACGGTTCTTGAGCAGCCCGTTGGCAGCCTCCTCGGGCACGTTCTTAATCAGCGCCCCGAGCAGCTTGGCGTTCGTGATCGTCATGGCGTCGTCCCTCTCGTCGGTATCCATGTCAATGAGACCCAAGACCGCGGCCCGCGACGCCTCGCCCATGTTCGCGCCGGCTTTGCTGATGACCTCGTAAAGCGCGCTGAGCATGGCTGTCTTGACTCCGGGGTCCGAAGTCTTGGAGCCCGTCACGAGTTCGGCGATCAGGGGGTCGATACGCGGCGTGTACTTGATGAGGGTGCCCAAAGCTTTGGCCGCACGCGCTCTGAGAACCTCGCTTGACGTGTCGGCAAGGGACTTGGCGAATGTGCGCTGAAGTTGGGGCAAGAATGGCTTCAGAGCCGCAGGCATCTTCTCCAACAGGTTGTTGAGGGTCAACAAAATGGCAGACTTGACGTCCGTAGACCTTTCGGAAACGACACGGATGAGTGGACCGGTGATCTGTGTCACAAACGGCTTCAGGGAAGCCTCGCTTGTCCGGTCGACAATGTCGGAGATGGCCAGGGCTGCCTGTGTCCTCTGATCTGGGGTGCCGTTCATGAGGCCTTGCAGGAAAATCGGCAGGATGGCGTTGATGCCCTTGGGCAGCTCGAAACCGGGCAGGTTGGCGCCGGGAACGCCAACCTGTTGCAGGGTCTGTCTGGTCGAGACGACCAGGCCCTCCATCTCCTCCTTCTTGAGCTTCTTGGTGAACTCGCTGAGCGCGGCCCAGGCTCCCTTGACAACATCCGAGTCTCTGTCATCAAAAGAGATGAGAAGGGACCGCACGATGTCCTGGTTGTAGCGCGAGTAGTCCACGTCGCCGGCGGCGAAGAACTTGCACAGGTGGCGGGTGGTGGCGGCGCGCCTACGGTGGTCGTCATGCTTCGTGAGCTGGAGTAGAACGTTCATGACTGTGTTGAGTCCGTCATACTCGTCAATGGACAGAATGACAGTATCGAATGACTTCTCGAGGTCCTCTCTCAGAGCATCGTCCTCGCAGTTGATGATGTTGTCCATCAGGGAGGTGATGATGTTCGGCAGCCGGCGGTTCATAGCAGCACCGGCCACCCTCGACAAGGACGCCAGAGCCTTGGCATTGAAGGCAGAGATGGGAGGTGTGATAAGCGTGGGGATGAGGTTGGGGAGGATGATGTTGGAGCGGGTAGTCTCGGTGAGGAGTGTGAGCAGGGCCGACAGGGCGTTGTCGGCGTTCTCGTCGGAGCGAAGGAGGTTGAGCAGGTATGGGAGCACTTGGTCCACCGCTTTCTTGCCCAGAATCTGTTGGAGGGAGTCGAATGCTTCTGCGGCAGCCTCTCTGACGTCTGCGTCCGAATCGGTAAGAGCGGTTCTGACGACCGAGATGAGTGTCTTCTCGTGGTCCTCGAGGGCTTCTTCCGATGCCGACGCAATGAGCTCCTTGAGGGCAAGGCAGATACCCTGCTTCGCGTCCGTGTCTGTGGATGTTTGCAGTCCCTCCTCGAGCGTCGGCAGAAGAGTCGACAGGACACCATCTCCCGCCTTGCGGATCAGCTCGCCGAGAGCGTTGCTGGCAATGACCTTGTGCTCCATGTTGGAGCTGCCAAGGCGCCGGATGATGAGTTGTGTAAGAGTCGGCACCAGCTCCTTGAGAATGCGAGGGCTCGGGACCAAAGCCTTCCACACGGCAACGGCAGCGGACCGGACCGCGTTGGCAGTATCGCAGCGACAGACATAGAGGGCCGACAGGATCTTGTTCCTCTTCTCCTCGCCAAGGACTTCGCGCAGGGAAGCACCGGCTTCCCTGGCGCTCTCCTCGTCCTCCTCTCCGTCCCCTGCCTTGCCGCTGATGCCCGTAAGGTTGAAGAGAAGGTCGCCGACAAGCTCGACTGAACTGAGTCGGATGCGGTAGCTGTCATCGGCCAGGCCACGCTCAAGCTCGGGCAGCAGCAAGTCGACAGCACGGACGGCAAAGTTCTTGACAAGTAGACGGCCGGCGCGAAGGGCGGTCTCGCGAATGGATTCGACATCGTCGGCAAGACCGGACAGAATGGGCGGGATGATTCTGCCCAGGTAGTTTGCGAAGCTGTTGCCAAAGCAGACGGGAAGGAAGATGAAGAGGGACATGAAACCCTCGCGGACCGCCGGCTTCGTGGACTCGACGTTCTGCAGAATGGTTGGGAGCGTCTCTTCGAGTCTGGCGGTGCCCAATCCCGCGAGCACCTCGCTGAGGGCTTGTGCAGAGCCGAGACGATCTCCGGCGCCGTTGTCTGCCTTGAGTGTTTGCATGAGCCCTGGAATAAGATCCGGCAGCGCATCTTCTCCCAGCTTCTCCACCAGTGATCCCAGGGCCCTGGAAGCCGTGGCACGAGTCGTCGGGACCGGATCGACGATGGCCAGCTTGAGGCCTGCAACGAGGATGGGCAAGTGCGAGACAAGATCTTTGCGTTCAGTGAGGTGGGCCAGACTGCCAATGACCTGTGCTGCCTTGCGCTTGGTGTTGGAACGGTCACCCAAGCCGCGTTGCAGGATCCTGGTGACCAGGGCCAGAGAGGGCGCATCTAGGTAGTGCACGAACTGAACCTTGATCAGGGCATCCAAGGCGTCGTCCGTGTACTTCGTAGGGTCGCTGAGCGCCTTGAGCAGGATGTCGACAAGGCCCTTGATTTCGGGATTGCTAATGACCTCACCGAACCGCTTCAGACTCTTGTTGGCGGCGGAGCGAACCTCCTTGTGACTGTCGTTGAGGACACCTGTGAGAGGGGGGATGATGTCCGGCAGGCTCTGGGCCAGCTGGTTGGGATCCAGGTAGGCCATGGCTCCCAGAAGATCGCAGGCTCCCTTTTTACTGCGCCACTGATCGTCGTCCAGACCATTCAGCAGGGTTGGAAGAATCTTCTTGACGCCATACGAGCTCAGCTTGCCAAAGCAGGCCTTTGCTGCTGCAAGACACGAGTCTCTGACGTTGGCATTGCTATCACCAAACCCAGTAAGCAGCTGCGGGACGATCTGGATGACGTATGGCTCGAAGAGACGGCCCAGGATAGTAGAAAGAAGCTCGTATGCAAGCAGCGCTGCTTCTCTCTGGTTTGCTTCCTTCTTGTTCTCAATGGCCCCCCTGAGCGTCATCATTATACGCTGGTCCTTGAGCGATGAGATGCCGCGGCCCTGCACGAGTCCGGCCAGACCGTAGGCAGCACCTCGCTGCTCGGCGTACTTCTTGGATGTCAACAGCGTCTCGAGGACCTGCGCGAAATACTTTGACGATTTTTCTCCGTAGGCTTGCACCAACGGCGGCAGACATTCGGCAATGGCGTACTGCACAGTCTCTGAGGGCGTGCTCAAGGTCGCCAGCAGGCGGTCAATGACGACAGGCAGCTTGGAGTCGCCCGGGTTTAGATGGCGGGCGAGTGCTCCATACATGACGATGACGGCTTCGTTGATACGGTCCGAGGCCTCCGTGTTCTTGTCGGGCCCCTCGAGTGTGCGCTCAAACACCTTCATCAGCTTGTCAACCATGCCTTTGCCATGAAGATCGATGGCTCGGATGGCCGCGTCCAGCATCTCGCTGCGGACGTTTGCGTTCTGGTCGCCCAAAGGTCCGTTCTCGATGAGGAATTCAAAGAAGGGATCGAGCTGCGGCTTTGCCATTTGGGAAGCCAGCTCTCTGAAAGCGGACCCGATGCCGTGCCGCGACTCCCAAGGATCCGCCAGGTTGGTCTTCTTGGGCATGCCGTACTCGTCCAGCTGAGGAACGCGGGGCTTGGCGAGCTCGGTGTAGGAAGACTTGAGAGACTCCAGGGTTGGCTCGAGAGTGGATTTGTGCGCACTGCAGGCCTCGGCCAGGGAACGAGCCGCAGCCCTTCGGAGCTGGCCATCAACGCTGTCCAAGTAAGGGAGCATCTTGGCAGGAACCTGTTCGGACAAAGAGAAGCCGCTCTCCTCCCAGATGTCGCGACCAAGCTCGACGTTCTCCTCGACGTCGTCATGGCATGCCAGCCAGATCTCATCGGAAAATTCAAGGTCGCTCATGTCGACTTCTGAGCTGATGGCCTGCAACACTGCAGTTCTCACGCTGACCTGGGGAACGATGGCCCCCTTGGCCAGAGACGCGATTTCTTCGAGAGTCATGTTTGGTGCGACGCACCTACACATGTCGGCAAAGCAGTCCTTGATGATCTTGTAATGCTGAGTGTACTGCTCCATGGACGAGATCAGCGAAGACATGACCTCCAGTCGAGGGGTGGCCAGGTCTTCGCAAATATTCGTATGGAACGAAAGGAACTCGATGGCAAGGACAAGCTGTGCATCTCGGTCATCGGGAGACGGCCCAAAGCCGCCGCGTTGAAGAACGGTGAAGACCAAGGGAAGAACGTAGATGAGAGAGACGGTGTCGAAAGGACGCTGCTCTCCGGCAAAGCGCAACCGATAGAGCACTCTCGTCACGAGCTCGTCAACGGGCTCCTGTTTGTATTCCTCGGATAGCGCGGTGACGTCTCTAGCACGCAGGGTGGCCACTCCGACAAAGGGTCTCATGGGGCCCAGGCGACTGGTGACTCGATCCGAGCACGCCAGGTAGGCAAGCGGTGCGGCATCGCCTGTGAGAAGGCTGGCACCGGCATCGATGACGTCTAGTAGTGCTTTGACGGCGGGTCCCATCCAGAGGGAGGCTTCGGTCGGAGGGCCAGTCGCGAGACTTTGAATGATACCGATGCCGCGCAGTAATCTTGCCTCGACGCGACGAACCTGCTCTCGGATGCCAGCCTCTTTCTTGAGCTGGGCGTTCACCTTTGCAGACTCCTCGGCCGTCAGCTTCTTCTGTTGGCCTTTCTTCTGGGCCAACTGCGACCTCAGCTCGGCCTCCCACTTCAGGATGTCGTAGTCCTTGTTGTTCTTGTCAGGCACCGTTGCCTGTGCCTTTTTCGCAAGGACATCCACGAAAGCGGTTCCCTCGGGGGTTCGGAAAATGGCAGCCTCCACGGGACCTATGGTTCGCAGCTCCTCAGGCTCCAGATCTTTGCGGATGATGTCGACGATCTTGCTGGTTATGGATTCGGGAGCCACGAAAGCCAGCTCAGCTGCGGCGTTGTAGGCAGCCTGCTTGACAAGAGCCGAATTCTGGTCGATCGAGGTCCTGTCCGCGATTTCCTGAAGTAGGTCGTCCTCAGTTTGACGGGCCAACTCTCCCGGATCTCTCTCCACTCGCAAGCAGAGCTCGATCCAGCTGGCACGAGGCACAAGCTCCTGTCGAGCGAGAACAAGCAACGAGCACAACTGCTTGTCCACGAATGCTTGAACAGAACGCTGTTCATGGTCGCGCAGGCCCTTGGGGTTGATGCATATCGCACGGAGAACCAGGTGAAGGTTCGTCTTGTCAGTCTTGGACAGGACTGCCGCGCTGTCCTTGTCGCCGGTCTCCAGGGCCTCGAGCCAGTGCCAGACACCGTCAACGACGGCCTGGGCAACAAGGGCCGGTCTGGCGGCGTACACACGAGACAGACCGTCCGTTGCGATCTGTCGGACCTTGGGCGTGGTTACCGAAGAAACGATGGCGTAGATGAAGGCCTCAGCCAAGTCGACGGCGACAGGCTTGGGGGTGTTCTCCGTCAGGTGTTCTGCGGCGGCGGAGAGGGCCCGGCAGAACCAAACAAGCTCGTCGTCGACGGAGATCTTGCCGTAGATACGAGGGTTCAGCAAGAAGGAAGGCTTGGGCTCGAGTGTGAGACACTGGTCCGAGACGGAGACCTTGGCGAGTGCTGACTTGACGGCCGGAGACACGCTGCTTTGCTGCGACAAGGAGGTGAGGGTGGTTACAATAAAGGCACCGACCGTCAGGTTGTTTTGAGCAGCAATCAAGGGGTTGGCGACAACCTCATTGTAAGTATCTAGAAGCTTTGGCAGAACGGCATCGGCAAACTTGATTGCGGCCGAAGAGAGATCCCCAGAATCAGCAGCCAATCTGAAGATCTCTCCGACACGCAGGAGCCAGACACGACGGATTGGGAACTTTTTGTCAGAGATGCCCTTGACGCATGCGTCCACAATAGGCTTGGCTACTTCAACGTCGTTCTGTACCAGATAGCCAGTCGATCTCGCGAGCGCCAACGTCTCAACAGTGAGCGCAGCCTCGTTTCCTTCCTTGGCCGAGACAGCCGCCAATGCTGTCGCAATCTTCTCGGCAGTGGTCTTGGAAAGAGGGATGACCTCGAGCATCTCACAATGGAGAATCCTATGGTCAGCCGACGCCAGCTTCCCGCCTTTGAGGGGCCCAACAATCTCTTCCGAGACCTTTTCCAGGGCCTTTTCGCCGCGGCTCTGAGCAGCCAGGACGGCGAAGGCCTTGACAGCACCAGTACGGGTGACAGCGTTGCTCGACTTGACGTTGGAGAGGATGGGCTTCAGCAAGTTGGCCACCAGAACCTGGGAGAGGTCGTAGTCCTTGGGAAGGGAGCGGATCAGGGGGATCAGGACGTCGCTCAGGACGATTTCAGGGGCTCTGAGAAGGCCCTTCTCGAGGGGCGGGACGACTTCCTTGGTAAGCTCGTCGAGAGAGACGAAGTCGAGGAAAAAGTCCTGTAGGCCTGACGCCACGTGCTTGGGCAGCGCCGTCCGTGAACCAATGATTTCTCTCGCGTAAAAGGTGAAGTACTGTGACTTTTGGGATTCGAGGGCCGCCTTCACGGTAGACGTCCTTGAGCTGACACCAGCAATTATGCCGAGAAGAGGAGCATTCTTGGCCGACGGCTGGGCGGATTTGGTCGTTAACAGCTGCACGGCGTCCTTGAGAGCCTTGTCGGGGTCCGGGTGGGTAGAAAAGAGTTTACGCAGCCCCCTGCGGGTGACGATGATGGCAGAATGAGCCATGCCGCCCTTGGCGACGGGCTGCAGGCACTTATCCAGAGCATCAGCGTCGCTCAGGAGAACCTGAGAAGCCAGCTTATCCCATTCAGGTGTGTTTGCAAGGTGCTGCATGAGCAGACCGCACCATTCCACCAGGACGAAGGCATTGCTAGCGGCGATTCCTGATTTCTGCGACTCTGCACGCAGAGCGGCCACTAAGGCCGAAAGGACCTGGGGCTCAAGGCCCTTGGCCAGGAGGGCAGACAAGCATTTTTGAACGGCGAGCCGGGAAGGGCGGTCGGTGTAGAAGGCGTGCGTCCAGAAGAGCAGCTGGACGAGTCTGCGAACCCAGGCTGGGTCGGTGTCTGGGGCGAATGGTAATAGCGTTAGCACCCAGCGCAGAAGAAGCAGGGACCGTTTGTGCGCCGGCACCGCCGGTGGTGCAGCAGAAGCGACACGGAGAGGAAAAGTGGAAGCAATGGCAGTTTAGGTTCATACCGGTACTGGATATCCTATCCTCGAGTGTGCGCAGGTGGGCTATTCTCGCGGCGGTGGAAGAAGAAGTCAAGGCTGATCTGGTGGCTGCGAAGTCGAGAGCGACAGGGCCAGAGCTAGAGCCATTGGCGACGACTTCAGTCATTTTGGCGGGGTTGAGGGCGGACAGAAGATGGCATCGGGGGCAGGTCGGCCAGGTGTACGGTCGACGGGCGGGTGGGGGGTGGGAAGGGGGCGTCGTATACAGATCGTGGGTAGAGGTGAGGCGGTTGATGCTTGATGTTGGGATCGGGCGGTGGTGATATGAGAAGAATCGTGCTGTAGTCGCCGTTCGCACAGTTTGTTACGGATGGGTAAGTCGGGGTAGGTACCTAGACAGGTAGATAGGTACCTTACAAAGAGAAAGGGTACCTTGAAGTACCTAGGTAAGGTAGGTAGGTGTCGATGGAGTTTAAGGCTGGGCAGGCATGCAAGGCAGTGGTCAGGTCACTTTGGGACCTTCACACCAGGACCGGGGGACCTCGTGTTCTCTTTTTTTTTATTTTGTTTTTTATCTTTTCCGGGGGGGCTGAGAATTGGCAGAAATACCGAGTTCTGGGGCTCGTTTCTGGCAGAAGCTCAATCTCAATGGCGGCCTACCTACCTACAGGTATGAAAGAAAGGTACTTTGAGCTCTAGGGTTGTGTGGCCTGGAGGGGTTGAATTCCGTCTTCCTCAAGAAGAAGGCGGTCAAACAAACACTGGTTCATCTTTCTCATGGCGGGGCACTGACGTTACAGTTCCTGGGAAGGTACTCCGGTACCTGGGCATCAACAACCTGTTTAGTGCCTGTATTCATCGGTGGTACACACTACCTACCTACACCCTGAGCTCACCTTGGTTGGCATGTTGCCGGTCTGACTCATCAGCGCCCTCTTCCCCTGTGTCTTCTTTTTCTCCCAGAGACAGAAAAAACCCTTGACGACGCGAGATACACTAGATACCTACCTAGCTTCAGTTGTCGACTACCTTGTCTCTGTGCCCAAGGTACGTCTCAGGTCCTTAGGTAGGTCGTCTACCAAGGGGAACGGGAACGTCATTGTCAACCCTCGCCCTCAAGGCGCTTTGAGTCAGGTACCGAACCGTCTCAGTCATAATAATAACCCCTCGAAGACGCACATATAATAATAGTACTTAACTACACTCATTACATGACTACCTACCTAACCCACCTTGCCTCTGTACACATGCCGGCGGCCACTGTTGACATCACTCACTGAGGAAGGCACCACTGTGCTTTGCTCACTCACTTCACCTACCTACCTACCTTGCCTACTTACTCTACGTACACCACCTACACACTGCTCACCCTCATCGCCTCTCTCACTCACTCTTGCTCCCATCTGTACTGTTCTTCTGCCCGCGTCAAAAGACCTTTTACTCACTCGTCTGGCTCTCACTCATACCATATCGCTCATTCAACCACAGCTGCAATAAATAATACGGGGCACAACTTCACCCGCCTAAACCTTTCATTTTTCGCCCCCGTCTCCGCCTTTTGCCTCTCGGCTCGGCTCCCGTTTCTGCCCATACCACGTCAACCAACCACCAGTACACTACATTCTTCTGCCTTGTTTTCAGCCCTCCTCCGTTCACTTAGTTCTCGTCCTGTTCACACCAGTCGCCCTCGTTTGTTAGGAGCCTCGCCTTGAGTCCACCGACCCTTCAACTAGACATCCTCACACATTCGGCTCCGACCTCACCGTCCGGGCCTAAGTTTCCACTTCTTTCTCATCCGTGTCCTCGTCACCACATAACACCCCCCCCCCAACTGAGCCATGGCCGGCGCTAAAAAGAAGAAGAAGCCCGCCGCCAACCCGGCCAGAGGCTTCGCCACCACCTCCGTCGCATCCTCCAAGCCTCGGACCGAGCCCGCTGAGGGCTCCGATAATGCCGCCGCTGCCCGCTCCGCCACCGCCGCGCCAAACGCCGCTTCGAACCAGGATGCCCCGCCCTCCCACCCTCAGTCTGCGTCTGCCGGTGCCGGTGACAAGGCTACCAAGACCGAACTGACCCCGGAGGAGTTCGAGAAGCAGCTGGACGAATCCGAGTTGCAACTCTTGGTTGAAAAGTATGCCCAAAAGACCAAGCGAGACGCCCAGCGCCAGCGCACCAGGCTCGAGACCGATCGCCGCCTGCTCAGAAGTCAAGCCGACACTGTCAACTCCAGGAAATGGCTGCCCCAGGAGCTTATGGACCAAGTCCTTGATCTGATTCAGGCCGAGAGTCGCTTCGCCTCCTCCAGCGTTTCCACCGAGACTGCTGTCAGCGGCAAGCTGTTGCCCGAGGAGGACATGACCATCAAGCTCTGGACCCTGCAACAGACCCTCACTGGCGTGGGTTTTCCTGAAGAGCGCGTGCAGGCCGTCATGCGCCACATCCTTGACATCGCCCCCAACATTCCATCGACCGCGAAGGACAGCCTCTGGGGTCTCGAAGAAGCCCTCGACTGGATGGCCAGGGAGTGCCCAAGCGATGAGCTGCCCGACTACGAAGGCCGAGGCAAGCAGGGAACCAGGCAATTAGGTGAGATGGATACTTTTGTACCATGGCCGGGATTGAGAACCGAAGCTAAACTGCTGCCCTTCTAGACACCCCGGCGGAGAGTCCTCTGGCATCGGGGGCAACCACTCCCAGAACCGCTGAGCCCGGCGGCCGCCAAAAGGGCGGACAAAGATCCAAGAATGGTGGTTCTGCCGCTCCCAAAAAGAAGGCTGTCGTGACTTGCGACAGTGACATTGAGCCGGACGACCTGGTCCCCGTCTACCTTGAGACGAAGGCCAAGCTGTTCGAACTTGAGAGAAGCCAGCAAGGCAAGAGGAAGCAAAGGAACGGGGATCCTGGAGCAGACGGAGGGGCAGAGACAATAGACAAGCTTCGCGCAAAGATTGACAGAATCGACAAGGATGTCTTGTTCGACAAGTTCACCGCCGAGCAGCAGTGGAAGACGCAGAAGGTTGTCTTGGAGAAGGAGCTTGCAGCCGCCAGAAAGCAGAAGGAGCTTGAAGAGGCCCAGAAAGAGGCAGAGAGGGAGACGGAGGAGCCAGCCGTCTCTTCTGACGGGGACGTCAATGACGAGGCTGAGCGCATTGCCGCCGAGATCCTCGCGCAGGGCGACGACGACGAGGACGGCGGTCTCAGCGATCTTTTCGCCAATCTGCCCGTCACCGAGGTCGATGCCGCAGGCAAATCAAGCACTGTGTTGAACGGCGCAGATGGCGTCAAGATAACGATCCGAGACTTTGGGAAGTGGACAGGCGTCAGTCCCATGCGAGCGTTGGAAGAGGCTTGCCGAGCGAGGTTCGTGATTTGCATGCTATATCGAGTCCTCCCAGCTAACCCGACCGCAGAGATGCTGCCGTCAAGATCACCTATCGCCTCGTTTCCGAAATACCATTCGCCAATCGCCATACTGTCTCCATCTCGTGGTCCAAGCCTCAGGAGACACCGCCGCCGTCCCAGGACGACAGCGTGGAAGTAGGGACCTATTCATCCAGCTTCAACTTCAGCATGAAGTCCGTTGCCACCCCCAACAGTAAACAGTCAGAAGCCTACGTTGCGACTTGGGCCTTGTTCCACATTTTTGGCACCTCGGCCAAGGAAGAAAAGGTTGGGATGAGACTTCCTGTTGCCTGGCGTGAGCTATGGGATGAGCTGGCAGAAGCCCGAAAGAGCCAATTGGACGCCAAAGATCGGGAGGCGATTCGAGAACTGCGGGCTCTTGTGCGCCAGAGACAGGACCAAGAGCTTGAGGACGGCGTCATCCTTCAAAGTGCTTTCAAAGGGCGGGGTACAGCGCGCAATCAGAACGACAAGGGAGACGAGTCGTCCCAGGAGGCTGCCAAGCGACTCTCCGGCGGCCCCGAGTACTACCAGAATATTTGGGCGCAGAAGACCAACACTCCCAGATACCAGGCCATGCTCCAGGGTCGCATGCAGCTTCCCATGTGGAACTTCAAGCAGCAGGTCACGGATGCTGTCGACAGAGAACAAGTCGTGATTGTCTGCGGAGAAACCGGGTGCGGGAAAAGCACTCAGGTGCCAGCTTTTCTGCTCGAGCATCAACTGGCTCAGGGCAAGCCGTGCAAGATCTACTGCACTGAGCCGCGCCGAATCTCGGCCATTTCTTTGGCCCGCAGAGTCAGCGAAGAGCTCGGGGAGGGACGAGGCGATTTGGGAACTTCTAGGTCCCTGGTGGGATACTCGATCCGCCTCGAGGCCAACACCTCCCGAGAAACGCGCCTGGTATTTGCCACCACGGGCATCGTCATGAGAATGCTGGAAGGCTCCAACGACCTGCGAGAGGTAACACATTTAGTTCTCGACGAGGTGCATGAGAGGTCCATCGACAGCGATTTCCTGCTCATCATTCTGAAGAAGCTCATGTTGAGACGCAAGGATTTGAAGGTGGTGCTCATGTCAGCCACGGTCGATGCTGAGCGCTTCTCCAAGTACCTTGGCGGAGCACCAGTGCTGACGGTGCCCGGTCGGACGTTCCCCGTTCAGGTTCGCTACTTGGAGGATGCCATCGAAGCAACCGGCTACACCGTCGGCCAGGCCTCCCAGGAGAAGATGGTCGATCTCGACGATGACATGGTTGAGACGGAAGTCGAAGGGCCCAAGTCCATTGCTGGGGCCGATCTTTCTGCCTATTCCGCCAAGACCAGGAACAGTCTGGCCCAGATGGACGAGTACCGGATCGACTTTGACTTGATCGTCCAGCTGATTGCCAAGGTCGCTTCCGATTCCGGGTATGTGGCATACAGCAAAGCGATCCTGGTGTTTTTGCCCGGTATCGCCGAGATTCGAACCCTGAACGACCTCCTTTCCGGAGATCCGTCCTTTGCGCGCGATTGGCTCATTTACCCGCTCCATTCGACCATCGCAACCGAGGACCAGGAGGCCGCTTTCTTGGTTCCGCCCCCCGGGATGCGGAAGATCGTGCTGGCGACCAACATTGCGGAGACTGGTATCACCATCCCCGACGTGACTTGCGTCATCGACACGGGTAAGCATCGCGAAATGAGATTCGACGAACGGAGACAGCTTTCCCGACTCATCGACACCTTCATCTCCCGCGCAAACGCCAAGCAGCGTCGTGGACGTGCTGGACGTGTCCAGGAGGGACTTTGCTTCCACATGTTCACGAAGCACAGGCATGACACCATCATGAGCGACCAGCAGACCCCCGAGATGCTGCGTCTTTCGCTGCAAGACCTGGCCATCCGGGTCAAGATTTGCAAGATTGGCGGCATCGAAGAGACGCTCAGCGAGGCATTGGATCCCCCTTCGGCCAAGAACATTCGCCGTGCCATAGATGCGCTGATCGACGTACGGGCTCTGACGCCTGCCGAAGATCTGACGCCTCTTGGCAACCAACTTGCCAGACTGCCCTTGGACGTGTTCCTGGGCAAGTTGATCCTTATGGGTGCGATCTTCAAGTGCTTGGATATGGCCATCACCGTGGCTGCCATCCTCTCATCCAAGTCGCCCTTCACTGCACCGTTTGGACAGCGTGCGCAGGCCGACCTTGTGCGCAAGGGTTTCCGTAGAGGCGACTCGGATCTGTTGACGGTGTACAACGCATATCTTGCATGGAAGCGCGTGTGCCAGTCGACCAGCGCATCCGGCGGCAAGGACTTTCAGTTTTGTCGGAAGAACTTCCTCAGCCAGCAGACGCTGAGCAATATCGAAGATCTCAAGGGCCAGCTCTTAGTTTCGGTAGCAGATTCCGGGTTCCTCTTGCTGACTGACGACGAGAGGAGAGCCCTCAACCGGCTGCGGTATGGCGCCAACTCGAGAGGAAGACGCCATCAGACCTTTTTTGATATCCCTCAGCGCGTGAGCATCAACAGCGAGAATGACGCCGTCACGACGGCGGTCATTGCGTGGAGTTTCTACCCCAAGCTGCTGGTTCGCGACAACCCGGGAAGCCGGGGTTTGCGCAACGTCGGCAACAACCAGTCCATCAGCCTTCACCCGTCCTCCGTCAACAAGGGCCACAACGAGCTCAAGTGGCTATCCTACTACCACATCATGCAGTCAAAGAGGTAGGTGCCATCCTGCTCGGGTATAACACCTTCAGCACGCCTCAAGCAGGACGCTAACTTCCATGAGTAGTGTCTACCATGCACACGAGACTTCAGCAGCTGACCCGTTTGCCATTGCTCTGTTGTGCGGCGACGTGCGAGCTGATGTAAGTCTCACCCCTCCCCCCTCCCGGTACTCTCTAACGGCAAACATGCCACAATACTGATGTTGCTTCTCAGATGTTCTCTGGTGTCCTTGTCCTTGATGGCAACCGCTGCAGATTTGCCTTGCCAGACTGGAAGACGATGCTCGTCATCAAGGTCCTCCGCACGAGGCTTCGAGAGCTCCTTACCCGCTCCTTCAAGCAACCGGGCAAGCTGCCAACAGCACAGCACGAGCGGTGGCTGGCAATCTGGCAAAGAATCTTCTCCCAGGAGACGAACAAGGACAATGGCAACACGACTGTCAGCAAAGCATAGTTTGTGTGCGGCAAGTGAAGATGCCAAAGGTCGTTGATGCCGATGCTGATGGAAGGGCCAAGGCAAGGGATGACCTGCCTCTTCAGCCAGGCAGCCATATGGCAAGTGGTCAGACTTTCGCATGCTGGCAGCTTCTATTTTTTCTTCTTTTAGCAAAATGCGTCCGTAGCGAAGACCTTGATAGAACACAACCCAAGTACGTCAGAAACAGAGCAGTCAAAAGAGTACAGGAGTGGATCTAGATCAGTAAAAGAGAAAGCGTCCATGTCCGTAGAATTGGGGGCAGCGGGAGCGGCTGGTGGATACATGTCAACTCAGGAGCACAAGGCAGGGCTTTCAAAGACGACTTGCACCATGGATGAGGAAAAGAGTAGTAAACGTGCTCCAGCTCAAGTCCAAACGGCCTTGACCTGCGCCGTTCTCTCCCGGGTTTTCACTCTTGGTGTTGCATATGTGAAAGGAGACGCACGCGCACATGCACTAAAAAAGGTTGGAAGGGGAGTTGATGGAAATTAGGAAAACGATTCACCTGCGCATTAAACTATGCACAAGTAAGCATCATAACAATTACATAGTTGGCTTACACTGCGGAGGTGCTTGACTGCGACAACCGCAAGCCAAGTCGAAACATGTGGCAGCCAATTGGACCCTTGGTATTAATCACGACCCCCGCCCCTTGCCCCAAATGCTGATAAGGGTGGAGGAATGTGTGCCAGAACAATGGTAAAATCAAACAAGGCAACAAAATACTCATATTTCCCATTTCCCATTGACGCCGTAATTAATGATGGTTATGCCCAGCCTGGCCATTCCCATTCCTTCCCACACCCTCTTCCTCGGAAGCATTAGTTGTTGTTGATGTTGATGTTGTTGTTGGGGCGGTAGTGGCGGCAGCAGTTATGGTACCACCCAGAACCAGCGCCTTAAAGTCGGCGTTGCTCTTCATCGGTTTGCGAGCCTCCGTCTCCCCTCCAACGGCACCATTGACCTTGGCTGCCGGTTGCGAAGCTGCTGCTGTTCCTCCAGCGCTCACGGCCTTGGGCATGAAACCCAGGCCTCGCTTGGCGCCGCCCCTGTTGCCCAATACCGGCCGCTTGACGGTCGTCGAGGGTGGAACGAAGGCGCTACTGCTACCAGTGTTCTTGGGAGCTGCGGCTTTGTTGACCTGCTTCTTGCCGCCGACACCGTAGACGATCTTTTCTGTGCGAATCTCCCCCTTGGAGTGCTTGAGCTCCTCGACGGATCCCGTTCGGAGTTTTCGGCCGTCCAGAATATACCCGTCGAGCTGAAGCATTGCGCGGCCAGCACTCGGCTCATCTTCAAACTCGATCTTGGCGCCGCCATGACTGGGCTGCAGGACGAGGCTCTTGAAGCCTCCAATCTTTTCCACCATCTCCTTGACCCTAGCATCGTTGACCGTGTCAGGGATGCCCAGGAGGGCGATGGTCCGCGAGGCGATCTCGGCCCGGTTGGGCCCAGCCTGACGACCGCCGCCATCGACGTTGCTGCCTGCCATTACTTCATCCCCTTCCTTGTCGCGGCTCGGTGCAGGAGAGGCGCCCTCTTTCGAGACGACCGCCGTCCTCTTGAAGTTGCTGGGTGCAGACAGCTGTACAGTCATGATACTGCTGCGCAGCTTGGCCTTGTCGAGCTCGGAAGCAGCAGTCTGTGCCTGCTCTTTGGTTTCCATCTCGACGTATGCCGCACCGTGACCTCTACCGGCCTTGTTGCGCGGGATACTGATGCGCTTGACGGTGCCGTATTTTGAAAAGGCCTTTTGAACGTCGTCCTCGCCGGCCAAAGGGTCCAGATTTGTAATATGCAGCTCGCGGCCTTCCTCTATCGCCCCTTCGCGTTTCTTCGCACGGGTCGGGTCGGAGTACATGGACACTAGCTTGAACTTTCCGTCGAGCACGGTACCGTGTTTTTGGACGGCTTTTGCCGAGGCGGAACGGTCGCGGAACGTGACGTAGCTGAATCGCCGACGGACGTTGCCCTTCAGACTGGGCATCCTGATGCTCAGAATATCGCCGCAGTCCTTGAACAGGTTGCCAATGTACGTCTTGTCCGCCGTTGGCGGGTAGTTGGTGACATAGACGGTGAGATCAGTGCCGGGCTGCACGCTAATCTGGGCCGTCCCAAAGTATTTTCCGTCTCTGAGGAGCGCCGACTGCGCCTCCTCTGGGGTTTTGAACTCGACCATGACCGTTTGGGTCTCGTCTTGGCGGTCAATGGCTGGATCGGTGACGTCGACAATGTGGCCATACTCTTTGAAATACTGCCGTATCTTGGTTTTGGTCGTCTCGGCAGGGAGACTGGTGACCAGCACCGAGGTGTTTTCCCGGTCTCTTTTCAAGCTCTGCTGCTTGAGCGCCGCCGTGTCCGTCTCTGCGGCTTGGCTTTTTGGTCTCTTGCTGGACGTCACGTTGGCCGCATCAGCTTCCTCCTCCTCTTCCCGCTTCCGTTTGCAGCTGGACGACGAGTCGTCATCTGCCGTCTGGGCTGCGTAGGCTGCCTGTGTTTCCTGGGCCTGGGCCGCGTAGTACTCTGCAGCTTGCGCGGCCTCTCTCTCTCGTCGCTTCGCCACTTCTTTGCGGGTTTCGTAGACCGTATCGATGGCGATACGGACCGTGCTCGGGAGTTCGTAGTCGTTGCAATGCTGCACATAGACATCAATGACCCTCTCTGGCCAATCCAAGGACTTCCTCTTGATTGCTCGCCCAAGCACGGCTGTGGCCACCGACGGAACCCTCAACCCGATTGCGGCAGTAGAAGGCGTGGGGCTGCGGTCCTTGCCGTTGGACGCGAATATCATCATTTCCCACAAGTAGTAGCTGAGCCAGAAGTCGTAGCTGTCGGCGTACAACTGCTTCTCTGCCAGCTTGTGCCACTCGCTCCTGGCCTCGTCGATGTTATGTTTCTTCTCCGTCAGGTACTGAATATAGATGCGTTCGAGACGAAAGTTGGGGTCTCCCCTGTAGCTGTCGCCGTAACGGTGTTTGGCCTGGTCAACGAACTCGAGGGCAGCACGCAGTCCCATATCGGCAATGTCAACGTCCTCGTCGGTGGCGTTCAGGTCCATAGCCTTGCGCTTGAGGAACCCGCACCAGGCAGCGTACATGTCGAGGAGTGCGGCCATGCCGTTCTTGTAGAGCTCGGGATTGCTGGTGGCTTTGTGTTTTATCTGCTCGATCTCGTTGAAAGGGAGCCTGGCGTCTTCGGCCGTGAGGATGTAGCGCGACCAGATTGCACCCGACCAGGGGCAGTGATCGACGGCGCGCCGCAAAACGTCGACCATGCCTTGCGGCGACTGCGCGTATGTGCCGGACGTGGATAAAAAGCGGACGTATTCGTTCCAGATGGTGTCGTCGAAGGCGAACACGCCCGTCAAGGCCCTGGCGTAGAGGCCCCGGCAGAGATCGCCAGTGGCTTCGGCCTGCTTGTTGCTTCGCTTGCTCTGGGCGCACTCCCATTCGAGATAGTCCTTGAGCAGGCTGCGGTAGACGTCGTCTTTCCCGTCGCGGGAGGCCTGTTTCAGCTTCAACTCGAACATGTCGCGGTCCTCGGTCAGCTTCTTGGCCTCCTGGGATTTAGGATTGGCGGTGACGCTCTTCATCGTCTCCTCCCAAGCAGCCTTGTTGTATGTGGAGAGAAACTGGGAGAAGGCTTGCGCAGTGTTGTCGCGGGTGACGTGCGGAACCTGCAGACGGTCGGTGTATAGACAGGTGATGCGTCGGATGCCATTGGCGGTGCGCGAGCCGGCGAGGAGGCCGCACTCGAGAGAAATCCACTGATCCCATAACTCGTGACTGTCGCTGATGCGGTATTGAATAGCTTCGTAGGCCTGTGACCATAGGTTGAGGGCGGCGTTGAGAGAGAAGAGCTCGCAGCCCATATGGCGTTCCTCGTCGGACCATCCCGACTCGTAGGACTGGCTAGCGACGTAGAGGGACCAAAAGTAGTCACAGTATGCGCGCCAGACGCGGACGCTGTTGGGTTCGGCCTCGACGGCAAGCTTGAACAGCTCGATGACGTGTACGCGCTTCTCCAGATCGTTGGCATGTCGACTGTTCTCAGCGACGTAGTCGAGCCACTTGTCCTCCCCTACCGGCAGGGTCGCCATCTTGCAGAAATCGTGGGGTCGTCAACAGACGAACCATGGGAGAAGCAGTTGTCAGGTAAATGCGTGCCTTCGTTTTTGTGTCGGTGCCCTGACGTAGTGTGCAGGTGGGCGGGTGAAGTCGAAGGGCGGTTGTCTTGTCCTTCGTCTTCTTCTTCTTTGAAGAAAAAAAAAACAATAACAGTAAAAGTTGGAGACGGCGATGGTAGCAGCAGTAGTGGCGGTGGTAGGGTAAGGTGGTAGGTGGCAGAGGGCGTGCGAGGGGAGGCAGAACAGACGTGGAGATTTTGTTGAAGAAAAGTAAAGCTTGGACGGTCGGGCGGCTAAGGTACAGGCAGAGAGTAATTAGGTACTACCCTACTCGTACCGTAGGTACGGAATGGAACTCCGGGAGCTGCTGGAGCCCGCGATAATGGGGGCAACAGGCTGATGTCGATGCGACGGTACAGCGATGCAACGGATCGAAGCGGTCGGTGCTGGGCGGGTTAGATGTTGAGCGACCGTAATTGGGAAAACGAGGATTTCGCGACAACAAGGCGTTGCCAAAAAAAAAAAAAAATAGTCGAGCGCGCGGCGAGTCGAGGCGAAATATCGTTCTGTTCTGCCTTTCTCCGTCTCTCTCACACACTCTCTTTTCCTCTTCGCTCTCTCTCTATCTCTCTCACACACTCTCTCTTTCTCTTGCTTGTCACGTATTGCCTGTAAGGGGGAGGTGGGGGGGGGAGAAAACGTTGTACTGCAAAACAAAATAAAAATGAAAGTGGTCGACGGGGTTGGATCGCGCCAAGAAGGTGTAGATGGGCGGAGGTAGCCAAAACACACATCAAAGCAGCAGGCACACAGTGTCCGGGGCGGGGGCGGCAATATCCACAACGTACGTGAACCATCAATTGCTGCTGCTGTTCAGCGCAGGTGCATGGAGCAAGGCCGGTGGAAAGATCAAGATAAAATGAGGAGTAAAAAGGCCAGGAAAGAAAAGGCAAAGGCTTCACAGCACTGTTTATGAGGAGGTATTACATTATACCTGCAAAGCTACTCCTATTCTACCTAGGTAGCTGCCCGATTATCTATCCTCAGGCCCTTTTCGGTCTCTCTCTATTTCTCTCTTGTTTTATTTTTTCCCCTTTTCCCTCTTATCCCTTCGATTAATATTCTCGTTTACCCCCCTCCCCCATATCACTGCGTCTAAACTCAAGCCTGCTCCTTATCTAGGTACTGTAGGTAGGTATCTAGGTAGGGACTCGATTTACTTGGATATGTTTCATTTCGTATTTCGTGCCTGGGAACCTGACGGTTCTTTTGATAAGAAGAAGCGCATCACCTCAGAATGCACCGTGTCTCACGTTCGAGTTGAAACTGTATGTCCAAATACTGGGAAAACTTGGCCAGTTCTAGAACGTCTCGGACCAACAACCGGTGTTTAGATTCTCCTGTGAGGCCACAGAGGCGTCCTACCTACCTAGGTATCCAGCAAAGCGGCAGTAGGGTGTTCGTGTTCTTCCTACCCTTTCTCAAGCGCCCTCAGAGGAGGAGAGGGAAAAGAACATGCGAGATGGACTGTGGGGGGGGGGGGGTAATTCCGCCCGGCCGTTGCACACTGTATGATCAGAGCACTGACAGGGTTCAGGGTCTCTCCTCCATACCTACCTAGGTACCTTAGGTAGCTGCCGCCCATGCTTGGGTACACGGTGCGGACACCAGCGTGTTTCCCCGGTTAAAACTACTCATTGAGCGATAGGTTACAGGTAGGTAGGTAGTCAAGCGCGTCGTTGTAATCCCCAGGCCATCGACATGGACTCCCTCGTCGCCTCGATACCTACCACAACGTCCTGGCCATGGTCGCCATGAGAGATCGTACAAAAGATTCCTAGCGGCCGAACTCTATCTCGTTTGTCTTAGTTGCTTAGCCGTGGCCCTTTTTGGGCGAGACATCCATCTGGGCGTGGTCGAGGTACACCAGGCTTGGCACTGCAAGGTCATGCCGGTGTGCCGGTGTGCTGTGCCCGTATCCACGGTACCGCGACGGCGGTCGACCTTCATTCTGCTTGTTCGTCTGCCTCCTTTTTGTTTCTTCTTGGATATGTGCGAATATGACTGATATCCAAACATGCATGCCGACTTGACAAACATTCCAAAGTCGGCCCATGCTGGTTAAGCATCATCCTTTTCTGCCTAGCCCCGTGTACTGGTACCAAGCGCAGCCAAGGCACCCCTTATTGGTAATTCCGAAGGGTCCCCAACGACTAGCCTCCCTGTGGGATGAGGTCATTGGCTTGCTTGCTAACCTGGAGACAGTCGACAAATACTGTGCCGCTACCGCCCCGCCTAAGCTGTTTCAAGCTACCTAGGCGTGTCAGTGGAATTCGACCTCGCTTACGTAACGATCGTCATCGAAGCAATCAACAATCCTTGGAGAGAGAAAAAAAAAGAAGAAGAAAAGAAGAATGTCTAAAGGTAGGCAGTACATTCCCGCACTTCTGCCGTTCCCAATGCTTTCGGCATCGGAACTGGATCCGACCCATACCTACCTAGTCAGATGGGCCTTGGAAGCAAACCCGGCAGCTTCACATTCATCTCTCCTTTGCCCCGGTCACCTATACACATTCCATCTCCTCTCCGTCTCTCTCTCTTCTCTCTATCCCTCTCTCTTCTCGGCCTGCAGGGTCTGGAGGGGCACTGGAGAGAGCCGCAACGGGCACGGTACACGTGGTCAGCTAGATAGCTGGTGGGCTTCCCGCCCCGTCTTTCCCAATCCCTCTGCCCTGAGCCCTTGGTCCGGATCGGCAAGCCCCGGCCGGATGCAATTGCACTGCGTATCCAGTATCTTTTCCGCCGCTCCGGCCGGGGTCTGTCACGCCATGGCCGAGAGTGCGCATGTCTTCAATTCGTACGCCAAAAGGTGGCATCCATCACCACCAAAACGCTTACGGTAGTACGTTGCTCCTCATCCTGGTGTGCTGGCCCGCTGGGAGGCTGATGAGATGACTGTTATCGGCTTGACCGACGCCGCCGCGATTCGACGCCTTGGGCCCGGCGAATGAGGATTTACTCGTCGCCTTAATGTTTAGTAGGTACAGCCCAACGTCCAGGATTCACCCTCCAAACTACACTACTCTTTTTCACTCATTAGTCATGGCCGATGATGAAGCCTACAGTTTTCTATCCTAGAGGCTCGGTCGGCTAAGTATAGATGCGCCTGTAGCAGCATGATGGGATATATTGACGCGCCGGCACAGCCAACTAACTCGAGACACGGATGCGGTACCCCAGGGCGACGACTCAGGGTCGCGAGGTAGGCGCTCGTTGAGGCTGTTGGAACTGGGCAGCTAGCCTGAATGAACCTATAAAAGCAAGTATATATGTGTGTGTATCTATAGTAGTACACACACATACACACACAAAGTAAAAAGGATGAAGAAGAAAAGAAAAAAGAGTCTCGCCCGTCGGCCCAGGCCTGATGTCACAGCTCTTCCCGGCGGCTTATGCGCAGGGGGAATGCCTGTCTGACAAAGCGCCTAGCCTCGACGTAGTAATTTTTATCCTCGACAATGAGCAAGATGGGAATCTGGCAGCCAGCTAGTTGATTAGTAGCCTGCAAACATGGCCGGTTTGCGGGGGGGGCCTTCTCCTTCAGTACCTAGGTACACTCAGGGACGGGGCAGTGCCTCTTGGATTTTCAGCCCACTCTCCATATCAAGTATGATATGCGCATTTATCTCGATCGCCCACATCGGTGAGCCCTTGAAGTGGACACAGATCATCGGGTCGCATGATTCAGCGATAAACGAGACCCTCTGCCAAATGCAATGCTAATAGTAGATGCTGGGCTGAGTGAGATGAAGGGGTCAGGACACGGGAGAGGCACAGGGGCAAGCCCGAACGGGCAGCAGGCGGCGGCGGCGGCGGCTGAGGACACAGCGGCGTGTATTTTGGGTACGGGAAAAGGCTAGAGTTGGTCGATAGCGATTGCGATGTTGCTTTTTCGCCCCCACGATCGCTTCACTAAAAGTTACGTTGGCGAGCGTAACGGTTCTCGGCCGATACGGCTCACAACGTCGCCAACAGCGTCAACCAGGCAGGGACGCTCGGCCGGAGGTAAGGGGCAGCACGGGCGAGTGTAGCATAGGATCGACGATGTAAAATAGGTTTGCAGAGATGGTGATGGTGATGATGATGATGATGATGATGATGATGATTGATGGAATCAGGAGAGGAAATGATGGTGAGGGGAACGTCGTGGGCGAGTGGGATGAAGGGAGGATGGGGAAGTGTACCTGCCTCCTATCAATACTGAAACAGGGGGCAAGGGGCCAAGAAAAGAAAAACGGGGGCGGGGACCCCTTTTGCATTGGCTTCACATATCCGTACCTACCTACCTAGGTAGTAGGTAGGTACTGGTAGTGATTAATGGTGTGCTTAAGATTGGTGGTGGTGGCTGGACAGACGTTGGGGAGACGAACGAGCATCAATGCAATGAATGCAGTTGAATACGACGATGCCTCTCTTGGTTTTTGAGTTTAACTTGCACTCGGCACCATCGTATTGGTGCTCGGGGACATATTAATTGCACCGGGCCTTTCGTCATCAATGCAGGTCGGTGGAACGTGGAGCTTCCAGGCTTCCTTTTCGGGCAGCGGCCACATTGATTCACAATATGAGTGAGCATAAGCATCGTGTGATTGATCCGAGGCCGAGAGTCCGATATCATGGTTGCAGCAACGAGAGTCCGTACTTGCTCTCTCAGTCAGACCCTTCGGGGTCGGGTCTCCTGGCAGACACAACGAGGGATGTGCAGTGGCTTGGGGCGGGCAAGATTCACCGGTTTCCTAGCGCAGATCATGCTCGGTTCCGTTGGTTGTCGTCGTCGTCGTCGGCTGACACCCAGAGAGATAGTGTATGTATCCGTACGCGCTCCAACGACTTTGGTCAAGGGCAAGGGGTTGAGGGGTCAAGGAACACCACGCTTTTGGTACCGCTGTGTCGCTATCGCTATCGCTATCGCTATCGCCGTCGCCGTCGCCGTCGCCGCCGCTAACGACTCCAGTGTCTGTCTGCGGCCGTGGAAATCAACCGCCGCCTGGCTACCCCTGACGTCAAGCAGGGGAACATTGCCTGACCCGCCGGGCTGGGCTTTGACTGCGCCCCGTGTCGCGACTACGGATGGCTCCTGTCCAACCCCCTGGCTAGCAGTCCGGTATGGCAACTGAGGTGCACTGCCTGCCTGCGTATTCTTCAGGAATCAAGAGCACTTTCGTCTGTTCTGATAGGCCGAACTTTCGGATGGACAGCAGGGCTGACATTATGCATCCCATGTGCACATCTTCAGCTGGCTCGGATTGGAATTTGGGATACCTACCCACGCTGTACTCGAGCCTCGCACGAAACCCCGTTGCAGAAGCGCCGAGGATTCGAAAGAGCGGCTCCTGTTCTCTCCCCCCCCTCCCCCTTTCTAATATGGGCATGAGATGGGATGGGAATTATCGACTGGCCCATTCCATCCAACTACCCAAGTACACCTTACATACACTCACTCAGATACCTAGGTAACTGTGCCCCCCGCTTTGATTGAACGCGGTTGAACGTCATCCCTAAGTCGGCGGCGGCACGCACCCAAACCCATTTTCGCATCCCCTGGTCAAGTGGACTCGCCGCGGCTGTCAACCCGGTAGACTCCCTCAGATCGGATGCAGGCCAACCAAGTTGGGGCGTTCCATCCGAATGTGACTTACCATACGTGGTATTATCTGGCTGCCGAGCCAAGACATTCCGTGTCCCGGTGGCTTGTCTACTACCTCAGTACCTCGTCCCGGCTCCTCCTGTCCGCAATTGCCGCCCCTTGGAACTGAAGTAATTGAAAACCGAATAAGCTCAGAATCAAAATGTTGGTGCTACAGGATGTGATGCGCGCCAGGGGTGGGGCGGTCCTTACCTTGCGTCGTCGGACTGGGCTGCCGGGCATGAGGCACAAGAGCAGACACGAACGAACGAGTACCTATTACCTACGGACCTTGGTTACCTACCTAGGTAGTATGGTGAATCTTGCATTGCAGCTGCACCTCGGACCCCTCGAGTCCGTCCTTTCCAACACCCTACCTAGGTACACTACGTTTATCTAGGGACAAGGGACGGTGGGTGATGTCTTGCCCGAACGGATAGCACGCCTGTTCTACGTACCTCAGTTAGGATAGGATCCCTCCTGACAACCTCCCTCTCTCCCTCGCTTTGCATCTCACCATCCCCACCCTTTACGGAAACTCTCGAGAGAAGCCTCTATTTGCCTCGAGTCCTCGACAGTGCTGTCCGAACATGACCGTAACGAGACCCACAACGGTAAACTCCAAACGCCGGGTGAAGGGGAACCCCGGGCTGTCTTCACTGCCTCGCGTTGTTGCTCTCGCTCTGGCCGCAAAGGGCCCCCCCCTCCCCTTTTCCGCCGCCAAGGGAAAGATGTACCCGCCCCCGTCCATCTACCTACCTAGGTACTATTAAAGATATCTACCTACCCACCTGCCTCCTCACCAATGGCGTGTAAGTCGGCACAAGAAGCAGGAGGTGTGGGCAAACTACCTTCCTTCCCGTCAGCTTAGGTGCCCCCCCTACAGTCCCATCCCGACTCTCGTCTGATCCAGCCCCCCTTCCCATCTGGTCCGCGTCCGCCCGTCTTGATCTCCCCTCCTTCCCGGTCTAGCCCTGTTCTGATCGAGCTTCGACCCTTCCCGCAAGTGGGCTTCTTGTTGGCTGCTACCTACTGTGTAATTATTATACCCGTACCTACCTACCTACTACCTATTACCTCCCTACCTTAATACGGCAATATCCATCCTGCCACGCTACATCCGAGATATCACCCTCTGCTGCCCCCGTCCTTCTTCCCTGCCTCTCTCTCTCCCTTCCCATTCCTCGAGCCTTTTCTGTCGGTTTCTTCACTTCTTGTCTCCCAACGACCACCCTGTCTCTTTCTCTTCATCTCATTCTTTACTTATTCGTCTACCCCGCTGGACGTCTACTTCATTCCACCCGCACTAGCCTCGACCGTTAATTCTACATTCTTCTTGTCTTGGCCCGCTTGTTTCGTCTCTCTTCTGGCCCTCATCTTGACTCGAACCGCTCGCCCTGCTTTGCGCTCGACTCGCTGCGTCTTTTAGGTACTTGTACCTTGGTTGGTCTTATCGCAGACCACCTTCCATCCTCCCGCCCGAACTCGACTTGCCGAATCTTCTGGTTGCCTCATTCGCCCCTCTCATCGTTTCAACCACTCAGACATCTACCTCGCACATTTCTCCTTCTGGTCTCTTCAGACCGAGCCGCCAGGCTGTTGCGCATCGACGCCTCTTCGCGCCAGCGCCCAATTCCGGCTCAGGTCCGAGATTTGTTACTTCATCTTCAAGGTCAGACCATGACCTGCCGTAAGACGTTGTGACGGGTCCGGTCCTACACATCCCAGGTATCTTCGGATTTGGTACCGGCTACGCCAAAACCTCTCGTCCATCAAGACGCCCTATTTGACTGGTATCGCCTCACTTCTGTAGCACATCCCGCCCCCAACTCTCATAATGCGATACCATATCTTGGCCCAGGGCGCTGCCGTGGTGGCTTTTCTTGGGGGTGTTTACGCGCAGTTGGATTCCTTGCCGCCTTGTGGTGTAAGTCCGGTTTTGTTGCCCTAGCAAATGCTCAAGAGGGTCATGTTTGGGAGTCTACAAAGGATACATCACATGAGGCCTTGGCGGAGAGAAAACATGCGCCTTTTTGAGCAGCCCACCTGAGATACTGGCTAACACAAGGTTCCTCATCAGGTTGCGTGCGTCAACAACGTCATTGCCAAAGGCTTCGGCTGCTCATCCGGGGACAATACTTGTCTTTGTAAGCAACAAGACTTCATCTTCGGTGTTCGAGATTGCGCCTCGCAGTCATGTACGGCGGATGAGTCTACCAAGGTCAATGACTACGTCACCGGGCTATGTGCAAGTACGGAAATTTCATTCCCACATCTGACGAAAGGCTCACTGACTTGTCATATCAGCTGCTACTAGAGCTCCCCCCGCCTCAACATCACCCGCATCAAATCCGCCGCCTTCCATACCGGCTACACAACCTCCAACGGCCCCCTCATCAACCTCCCCGCCGCCGCCGCCGCCGCCGCCGCCAGCAAGCACTCCTGAGCCAACTAGGGCCACTGTAGCTGGGACTTTACTTTCGCCTGCTTCCCCCAGTTCTACCCCTCTGGACGCAGCTGGTAAAGCCGCAACCGAGGTTGCACAGGCCACTCAACCCCCGACTATTATCCCCACAAGTCTGGTGAGTCATTAGCCATGGCTTGGTCCAAGTGTATGAGAACTGACGATTGTCCAAGTCCACGGCCGTCAGGTCGCAGTCGTCGACGACTACGAGGTCAACTACGCCAACTACCACTGGGACTCGGCCGTCACAATCCGCCTCCGCTCCGGGTGCTGGGGCGGAGAATCAGACTAGCGAAGCCGTAGGTCTCTCTCCGTCGGCCAAGATTGGTATTGGAGTGGGCGCAGGCGTCGGCGTCGTTGCAATAGCCCTCGCCTTGTGGCTTCTTTTCAGGCGACCGAAAAACCAGTCGCGCTCAATGCAGATATCTGGCCCAATGCCGGGTTCTGGAAGAGATTACACGGGAGGCATCATTGGCATGAAGGAGAGGAATCATTCGGAGCTGGATGCGAGGTCGAAAAGATACGAAGACATGGTGCCACGTCAGTCACCGAGACGATTGATATGAGGGTCGCCCATCGAGGCATACTTCTTGGCTCCAAGGCATGTGTGTTGGGCGCCCGGTCTGTGATACTTTTCACTCAGACGCATATGGCTCGGAGTCCTTCTAGAGACCACTCTGAACGACAGCCCGAATATGGTCTCGGCGTTGAGCCATGTATGCGGCATGTCGAGACGATGGCTATTACGAAATTACGACTATACGAATGCTGGCGTGTTGTGTCGTTGAACTGGCCAAGGGGGTAATTGAACAGGCGAGGCATTATACCATGGGAGGACGGACTTGGCTGCGGAAATGCGGTCGATTGCAGCGACAGGCATCACAGATGGCGAATATGGATGGCGTAATGCATCATGTTCTATAGCCGGTTTCATTGTACATATTCTTACAGTTTCTGATTGATGCAGTATGGGTTTCCCCCGGCATCTCGAGCATCGCACCACCATCTCAGTGCTGTTCTCCGCCAGTTCTGCTACCACGAATAGTAAGGTCTCTGGGCCGTCACCGGCCGGTCGGGCAAGTGCACCCAGGGCTTCCTCCGTGCCTGCTTAGCAAGCTTCTCCTTGTACTCCCGTATCCTTGTCTTCTCCTCCTTCAGCACGACCGAAATGCCTGAAAAGCCGTTAGCCTCGAGAAACGCAGTGGGGGAATGTCTGAGGACGTACTGGTGGAGGGTGATTGGATGATGCCGAATCTGCCTCTGCCCTTGTAGTCGAGCTGCTTTGATCTCCAAGGTCCTCTCCCAACCCAGGCCTGAGCAACAAATAGTCTCGTTGGGTCTTCGATGGTCAGTGTCTTGCCATCCTTCGTCTGGATCTTGACGGGTTTCGTTTCCGCATCCCCGCCCTGTCTCTTAGCTTTGCCCGGACCGATACCCATGCCACGCGTAACGACGGCGAGGTCCCTCGCCTCCTCCAACTGATACTTGACCTCGGCCGCCATCTTCTTCTTGGAGTACGACATTTGCAAAACTGCCTCCTCGAGCGTCTTGCCCTGGATCTGGCGCGCCAGGTGCACGAGCTTCTTGACGCTGGTCTCCAGAAAGGGGCTCTTGTGCGCCAGCTCCTTCTCGGTTTGCGCAATGCGCTCTGAGCGACTGACACGACCGTTCCGACGGACCATCTGTATGACCTTCTTTCTCTCCCAGCGCAGACGGCTTCGTGGATCGGGGTCGAGCCGCCAGGCGGTAGTCTCGGGCATCTTCAGAGAAGCCTGTCCCATGTCGGCCTTGGAACCCATCTTTCCTTGAGAAACGGCACCATCGACCTCCTCCTCGAAAATGGAGCTAGACAGCTGAGGCTGTTGTTGCTGGGCAAAGCGCTGACGGACTTTGGGGTCATCGAGGTTCTCGCCCCCTGTGATAGAATCATCGGCGCTGTTACGGCCACCACGACGGCCTCCAAACAGACCGCCAAAACTCCATTTGCTTCTGACTTGAGTTGCAGATTGGAGAGGCAATATAAAGGATCGAGGGACCGGTCGAGCGATGGATTGGAGGGTCAAGGGTGCTGTAAGAATTGCTGGTCAGCCTGAAGAGGAAACAGCCAAAGTAACGGGAGTCAGGTTGCCACAGAAGGACATTGGGGCAATCTCCAGGGTTTATACGACTCAATCAAAACGTACCGGACGAAGCCAACCTCCTCGTGGGGAGATTGAGGCTCATGGCTGCTACTGGTTGTGCTGGTTGACTGCCAGCGAGCTTCACTCTGCCCTAGACGGAGAAAAATGCTATAGTATCGGAAGATTCCACTCGCGTCACGCCTGGGGGGTGTGGTCTGTGTCGGCTATCAGCCGTGGTTTTTCCTGGCCTGGAATTACCTAAGCCAGGACATAGTCAGCCACAGAAGGCCTAGCCAGCCAACCGGAACCGAGCGTGGTAGCAGGTAAGCTGACCATCGGGGGTTACCTGACCAAAGCCCCACAAAAGATTTCAGAAGTAGGGCAGGCAGGAGGTTATATGACCATGGTCAGGTAACCTCATGGTCATCTAAACTTTCCCTTCTATATATCCACATAGGAGTGGTTCAGAATCGGTTCTAAACCTATTCCAAATAGATAATAATAATATATTCCCTCCCCTTAAGGAAGGGATACCACTTTTTTACTAGGCATAACTAGATAGTACTATAAGAGATACCTTATATACCTTTAATCTTTACTAAGCTTCCTAAGCCTCTTAACTTATAAGTTACTTTAGAGAAAGTATTTTAAACTAATTAGAAATATATTTAAAACTAACTTAGTATTAAGATAAACCCTATTTAAAGCTTATACTAAGTCTAATACTAGTATTAGTAGAAGTATTATAAAGTAAGTATTATAGCTTTTATAATATATATACTCTTATTTAAAAGATAATTTATATACTTAATATTATTAAGTATCTTAAAATAAGTAAAGAAGGTATTCTCTATATTATAAATACCTAAATGATTAAAGAAGATAATATTAAAGCTCCTTAGAATATAATAAAAAACTAAGTCTAAATTAATTTAAAAGAGATTTTAAACTAATTTAAAACTAATACTTAATAGGTTTAATATAACTATATATATACTTTTCTAGCTAAGTATACTATATTAATATTTCTTTAAAATATTATTTATTTATATTTAATATATAACTATACTAGAGGAAAAGCTTACTCTTATTTTAATTAAAATCTATTTTTTTAGAAGTATTAAAAAGTTACTTCTAAAATAGTTTAAGATATTATAGAGCTTTAGAGAAAGATATATAAGTCTAACTTTAAAAAAAAAGTAGTAGTATAAGTAGTTTTAAATCTATTTTTAATAAATTTAAAATAAGTTCTCTTACTAACTCTACCTTTAAGA
Source organism: Colletotrichum echinochloae (assembly GCA_016618095.1). Classification (NCBI taxonomy): domain Eukaryota; kingdom Fungi; phylum Ascomycota; class Sordariomycetes; order Glomerellales; family Glomerellaceae; genus Colletotrichum; species Colletotrichum echinochloae. The sequence goes on from JADEZT010000007.1 coordinate 762,342, forward strand.
TAGGTAAGAGTATAATAATAGTAGTTTGAAAAATAAACTACTTATAACCCTTTTTATTTTAATTACTCTTTTTAAGTACTTAAGTTAGACTATAGAGTAAGTAAATAGAACTATAATAAGATAGATTTAGAATAGGTTTAGAATTAATTCTAAACTGATTCTTAATAGTTTATTACTAGAACTTTCTAGCTTATAGCTTTATATAAGTACTAAGGTAAATCTAGCTTTAAGAATAAGACCTATTATATAAGATTTTCTCTTATTAAGTTTTAATCTTATTTAGCTCTTATAAAGACTATTCTCTAAAAAGAGAATATATTAGAGATATATTATAAGGAGTACTATCTCTTTATAAGTAACTATAAGAAGCTAAAGTAATATAGTATAAAAACTAATTATAAACTAATTCTAAATACCTACTAAATTAGTTCTTTATAGATATAAATTATATTATTTCTAAATTAATTCTTTAGATATCTTACTTAGTTAAATTTAACTTCTAGATCTTATTTAACCTTTCTTTAACTTTAGTTATTCTATTAATATTATATAGAGTTTATTATTATTTACTACTCTTTTTAATAAAGCTACTAATAAGTATTATATATAGGCTTTAGAGTATAATTTAAAAGATTAATTAGCTTAAGACTAGCTTAAGTAAGGAATTCTTTTATACTACTTCTAAACTAATTTAAGACTAATTTTAAATTAATTTTAGAAACTTTTCTCTAGTCTCTAGAGCTCTAAGAATTCTATAATACCTATAGTAAGAAGAGTATTATTAATATCTATATAAGTCTCTTAAATAGAGACTTTCTTAAAGCTCTTATTTAAAAGTAAGAAGCTATAAGCTTCTCTACTAGTTATAATTAGCTAGTAGTCTAGTATAAGTATTAATATACCTAAAGTAGATATTAAATCTAGGTAGAAATATATTAAGAATTAGTTTCTAACTAGTTAAAAAGACTTTTATATAAGATTCTAAATTAATTATCTCTAGTATATCTAATACTTTAAGGATAATAGGGGTAACTATATATATATTACCTTCTATAAAGAGTAAGCTAAGCTATAAAAAAAGTAGCCTTTAAGACCTTTTAATTAGATACTAACTTTAAGTATCTTACTAGTTAGTATAAGGTTAAAGTAATTTAAAACTTTTATAATACCTTTTCTTTAAAAAGTATATAAAGAATTACTTCTAAATTAATTCTAAATAGGCTTTATACTAATTCTAAACTAGATCTTAGTAATCTTACTTATATAAGTATATATAAACTATAAAAGTATAGATATATATAAACTAATATATATTATTATATTCTAAGTTCTTAAGAAGTAATATAAATATATAGTTTACTAGAAGTACCTCTATAATAAGGGCTTAGTAGGTATTACTATTAACTAAGATTATAAGAATTTAATTAGTAAGTAGTTTTTAACTACTTCTAGACTAGTTCTAAACTAATTCTAAAAGGTTTTAGCTAATACCTCTTAAAGGAATATAACCCTAAATACTAGCTATAGGACTAGTAAGTTAAGTACTATATATACTTTTAGAAGCTATAAGAGGTAATAAGGTTGGAGATAAAAGATAAGAGATAAAATAAGATATATATTATTTTAATATAATAAAAGAGCTTTTTATTCACCCTACTTTCTAAGTAGATATAAGAGATATAAGAGGTTTATTTATACTTATTTTCTATATATTCTAAGGATTTCTTAGATATTCTAGGTTATTATCTAAAATACCTTAGTTATATAGTTTATAACTATATTCTAATAGGTTATTTTCTAAAACATCTTAGTTATATAGTTTATAACTATATTCTTATAGGTTATTTTTTAAATATCTTACTTATATAGTTTATAACTATATTCTTATTTCCTAGATTTCTCCTTAGATAGATAGTTCTTACTTAAAGAAACTATTCTTTATATATAGATATCCTATATATTTATAATATATAGGTATTTTCTAAGTAAATATATAGTTATTTAATATATATAGTATATATAGTACTATTAATACTATATTATATAATTTACTTTATTATTATATATACTATCTTTTATATATAGATATAAGGTATTTAAACCTTAATATTTAATATATACTTCTATATAGTCTACTTTATTTATAGTATTAAGTAGTATTACTTAGAAGATTAGGATCTAAACTTATTATTTAATTAGATATAAAGCTTCTTACTTTACTAGTTAGAGAAAGACTATTAGCTACTTTATAGTCTTCTAGCTAATAAGTAGTTCTAAAGACATTCTAAGTTTATTTTAAATTAGTTAGAAATTAATTTAAGGCTAATATCTTCTTAAGATAAACCTAGAGTAACTATGTAGGCTTAGTATAAGGCTTAAGTAATAATTATTACTAGTCTAAATTAGAAGTATTCTAAAATAACTTTAAATAATTAAAATAAACTTATACCTTATATAAATACTATTAAGGTATTATATAAGGCTTTATATATATAAAGTAGTTAATATATTTCTCTTCTTATCTATATTTCCTAGTATATGAGAATCTATTTAGAACTAATTCTAAACTACTTAAAAATTTATTTCTAATTACTTTAGATATATTAAATATAATTAATATATTATAAAATAAGATATAGTTTTTATAATACTTAGAATACCTCTTATATAGTAAGATACCTCTTTAATTAAGTATTATAATACTACTACTAGCTACTTTAATAAGAAGTCTAAAGTCTATTTTGATTAGTTCTAAGCTAATTTAGAATTAATTAGAGGTAAAATATATATACTAATAGAAGTACTAATAGTAATAGAATAATAAATATATTAAATATATACTTCTAGAATACTAAACCTAATAGTAGTTAAATAAAGGGTCTATTATAGAGTTAATAAAATTAGTTTAAACTCTCTCTAAAACCCCTTCTAAATTACTTCTACTATTATAAAATATATCCTAAAGGCTATCCTAAAGTATATTAAAAAGTTAATCTTATACTCCTTCTAAAGCTACTAGAAGCCTATTATAAAGGCATTTAAAATATATTTGGAATTAATCCCTAAGTCTAAGTTAAGCTACTTCCTCTAGAGTTATTAGAAATACTTAGAGTAATAGTCTATAAAGAGCTTTAGTAGTTAATTAATAAAATAAAGTATAGAGAAATAAAGAAGAAAGCTTAGTATAAGAGAGAGAGTTACTTAAATTAGAGGAAAAAAGGCTAGAGTTAGAGGAAAATAAGCTTATATTAGAGAAAAGGAGTGTTACGGCCAGATTCCTGACAGTGGGTTTTCTGCTAAAGTATAGCTGAGGCTGCGACGGCAATTAACAGTGTCGGTGCTTGCTGGTACTTTTGTTGGTGTGTTGATCACTCGGTGATCAGTCGGGTGGTCAACGGTCTGAGTTGCTCGTATAGCTCAAGGGTTCCTAAAGGTAAGCAGGTGAAAGGAGTCTGAAAGTTATCCGAAGATATTTCACAAGTTGATTGCTGAAGAGCTATGGAAGGTAATCTATCTAAGTGGAATGAATGTCCTTATATCCTACTGTTCTTGATATTGGGACCGATGTCCAGATGTCGGTCCTGCAGGGGTGGACCGCTCTTGGCACGTCGGTCCTCGATCGTGGACCGCTTATCATCCGTCGGTCCTTTATCATCACGTGACCTTCCTTAGTTCTTCCGTTCCGGAGGAGTCATCCTGTGCGACGATGTTCCTTAAGTGCTGTGCCCCTCGCACCCTGCCTGGCAGGTGGGGCTTCGTCACCTGTAACTTGTTGGGTCGTAACAAGGAGGTTTGAAATTAAGGAACAGTAATAAAGGTTATAAGAAAATTAGTTTTAAAGTAATTCTAAGTTAGTTCTAAATTAGATTAGGTTAAATTTAGAAGGAATTATTACTTAATAAAAGGTTTCTATAAATACTTCTTAATAGTATAATAAGTTATTTACTTTTCTTACTTTTTACTTTTTTTATTTTTATATAAATATTTCTTTATAGTTATATAAATATATAATCTATATTAATTAAAAGTTATATTATCTTTATTTTTTAAATTATTAAAAAGAATCTAAAAATATTTAAATAGAAAATAATTTTTACTTTTAAAGTTTTTTAAGTAATACTATAATTAAAGTATAAAATATAAAATTATAATATTTATAATTTTAATAAAACTAGCTTTTTAATAGAAATATTATTATATATAAAGGTTATTATAACTTCTAATTATAAGAGAAAGCTTTTTATAAAGTAACTTAGTAATTATAAATAGGTTTTTAATATTTAAGATATATATATAAATAATTAAATATTACTTTTATATGGTTATTATTATAAAATATAAATATTACTTTTTCTCTTAGTATATTAATAGCTAATTTCTAACTAGTTATACAATATATTTATTTAGATAAAAATAAATAAATAATAAATAATATTAGTTTAAATTAGTTAGTTAAAGTATTTTAACTAAAATATATATATTTATATAAAAGATTTTTCTTATCTTTTAATTCTTAATAATTATAATAATTATAAATTAACTAAGTTTAATAAATATTATAAAAAATGAAATATTATTACTTTTTAAATATTATTTATTTATTATATAAATCTTAATTTTCTAATATTAAATAATATATATATATAATAAGTAGGCTAATATAGTAAGTAAGTTACTTCCTTATTATACCTTAAAGGCTACTTTTTAAGCTATTTTTTAAAAATTAAAATTAAGCCTAAAGAAGGTCTAGTTTTCTATATTAAGCTTTAATAAGGGTTATATTATAAGGAATAATACTATAGAAAATACTTACTTTATTAATAGCCCTAGCTATAAACATAGCTTTCTAAGATTCTTATAAATATATTTACTTTTAATATATAATATAGTTAATATATTAGATTTTATTATAATATATATAGTTTTCTTACCCTCTTGTATTAAGTATATCTAACAGTAGTGTAATAAATAAAGTATTTAGAGATTCTAGTAGTATTATTAATATAAAGTGTGACTTTATATATTTATAGACTCCTTCTAGCGTTTCACTAGTAGTTTAGTTTAGAAATTCTACTATATTTTCTTTTATAATATCCTTATTATTAGTAATATTTATAAAGTTCTTTTTAATTACTTTTTAGATCTATTTATTAATTATAGCCTTGTCTGTATTACTTAACTTATCTACCTATTTATCTTCTTTTTTAAAGAAGTATCTATCTTTATTAAATATTATATTATCAGATATAATAACTTTATTCTTTAGAGAGATATATATAGTACTAGTTAGTTAATATATAACTAATTAGATAGCTAATATATACCTTTGCTTTAAAGTACTAAAGATAATTATAGCTAAGTTAAGTATCTAAACTTATTATATATATACAGTAGTTAAATACTTATAAATAGCTAAGGTATGGTATAGATAATAGCTATCTTCTTACTATATACTAGATCTGATATAGAGATCTCTAGCTATGAGATTTAGCCAGCGTTTGGTTATATAAGTATACCGCTGCTTTTAGAATCTCTAGCTATAGTAATACTAGTAATTTTAACTTTAGTCTTATTATATAGGCTTTTTCCTTAATTACTATAGGAATCCTCTCTATACTACTATTTTATGCTTATATATTAGATACTAAGGCCTTAAATAGGATTTCTATACTTTCTATAGCCTCCTTTACCTGTGGATAGGTAGTTATAATCTTATTATTATACTTAATTACTTGTACTTCTATTAATTTATGTACTTTGATTAACTATATGAAGTCTGCTAAAGCTATTTTAATAGCCTTAGAAGTGCGCTATTATAGGTAATAGCCTTATATAAAGCTAGATTTTTAGTTACTAAGTAATAAGGCTAACTTATATTTACTATAGCCTTATTTAAATAGGTAAAAATCTAGTATAATATAATTACCTACCTCTATATAGTTAATTAACTCCTGCGGTTAATATAATATTTGCTACTATATTTTACTTATTATATATACTTTATATAATATAATAGATATCTCTAGTATATCTCCTTTTATCTATATACTATAAGCTTAGGTAGTTATTTTATAGAGTATATAGCTACCTAGGTAGCTAAGATAGTTATACTAGTAGTTAGCTTTAACTAGCTTACTCCTTTAGCAGCAGTCTGTTAGCACTAAGGCTATTATAACTATATCTATGTTTACTACTACTAGGTATACTACTGATATAGTATAAAGACTATCATAGTTCTTACTAGCTTTAATAACCTATTAACTAGTAATTTTATCTATATTAAATACTATAGAGTAGTCCTTTGCTGTATATATATAATTATTAATTAGACTGTCATCTTACTACTAATTATTTCTTATTTTAAGTATTATATATAATACTAGGTTATATGATAGTAATAGATAATAGGTAACTCTTTTAAGTATAAATTATGCTTAGCAATTATTCTATTTTATATAGATAAGTATATTACCCTATTTCTTAATTAGGATAGTAATATTACCTACCTAGATAAAGTTATCTGACTTTGTTAGGGTTATCTCTAAGAAGTAATAATAAGAGTAAAAGATATAAAGAGTTACCCCTAAATCTAGGATAATAAAGTCTTTAAGTAGATAGTTGGATATTATAAAGGTAGCTAACTATATAGATAAGGCTTCTTTACTCTTTAACTATGCCTTACCTTTACTACCTTCTAATTATGATTTAGCTAGAGGTATTACTACTACTACTATAGTAAATTTGTCTAGGTAGGTATATATAGAAGTTAGTAATATATCTTTCTCTTTTAGCTTATTTTTTATATATTACTATATTAGAGCTTACTTTATATAGTTAATAATTGCTCTATATAGTTACTATAGAAACCTTAAGCATATTTTACCTACAAAGTAATACCTTACTAGTAAGTACTTAAGAATGTTATATAGTAGGTATTTTTTATTACTATAGTTATTACTCTTATTATTATAGTTATTATAGTAGTTATTATATTGTTTTTTCTTTATTAGCTCTTTTTGTATGTGATCCTCTGTAACATTATTAGTAACTGTTGCTATAGTGACTAGGCTAAAGGCACTATAAGCAGCTTTTGCCTAGGAATACTCTAGCTCTGTAGTAATACAGGCCTATATTACTAATATTACTTTATAATATAGGAGCTAGTTTTTAATAGCTTTTATATAGTTAGTACTTTTATATACCTCTACCTATACTACTAGTAGTATATACCTTAATGGCTTTATTAGTAATAAGAACTATTTACTAGTCTTTATAGCTAAATACTACTAGACTTGTATACTATAAGAGAGTACTTTCTCTTAGTTAGATATCTATTTCTTTACCTCTTTTATATCTATTATCTTATAATCTATAGCTCTTTTTATAACTTTATTATACTTTACTATAGTAATTTTCTTTTCCTTATATAAAGGTAGATTAATATATACTTTGATATTATATATCTATAAATATATTAACTTACTTATAAAGTAGTACTTTATAACTACTATTAGATTTACTATTATATAGATCTAAGTAACTAAGTTACTAACTACCTTATAGTCCTACTTATATTACTATTATTTTTATATATATATCTTATTATTATATTTAAGTTACTTCTATCTTTTAGTTAATAGCTAGGATAGCTTTGAGGCTTATGTATCTTTTGGATCTAGCGGTTGTTAGCTATCTACTATGTTATCTATTACCTACCTGGTTATTATAGATAGCGTTATCAGGTAGTCTACAATATTTAAAGCTATTAGAGGCTTTACTAGTTATTTCATAGTAGTATGCTATATATTGTTAGCATTTAGGTTAATTAACTCTTATAGATTTAGGGCTACTACCTATTGCTATAGCTAGATATACTAATTGCTCTAGTTAGCTAGGCTGCTTAGAGTTACTAATATCATAGCTATCTTATTTTTAGTTATAATAATAGCTATAGTATATATTATATATACTGTATATAGTACTTTAAGTAATATTAATTAGTGCTTATAAATTCAGACTGTTAATTTTTGAAGTATGTAGATAATTATAGTGAAAATCCCTGGTTAATTGCTGGTATATGTGTAACTATGTTGCTATTTTCCATGGGATTCCCCGCACATTTATGGCTGTTGTGTTGCCTCAGGATCCAAATGCACGTGGTCATCGGATTCCGGATATTTTGGCTGGCAAAATCCGTTCCATAGATGTCAACTGACATTTCGCCGCAGACCTTTCCCAATCCGGCCCAATGGGCCTGGAGGTCCGTGCCATTCGCCGGCATATTGCACCCACTTTGACAGTTATACCCTTATATAGGATAAGGTCTAGAAGGATTATAAGTATAATCAGTAACTAACACTAACCTAATAAGGTAACTTTCTTTTTCAGCCAATTATAAAAATGGGGCAGTGGGTCACCTGACCATGGTCAGGTTATCTCTTGGGCGGACCCACCTGGCACTCTTTTGTGGGGCTTTGGTCAGGTAACCCCCGATGGTCAGCTTACCTACGTCCTCAACGGAGCAGAGTCAATCGCAGAAATGCTTAGCTAATGGAACATGTCCGCAGCCGGGTGTTGGGGAAGCGCCAGCGAAAAGGCAGTACCTAGGGGAGAATTCGACATCACGTGATGTCCCCATCGCGCGAATTCATCAGACCATTCAAGCTACCCGAAGACTTGAGCATCATCAAATCACCCACCCTCTTGTACACGAAATCTCGGCCCAATCGACTCCCACAACCCCCACCACACTATTCATTACAATGGCCGGCACTACCGCTGTTAAGCCCATCACGGGTGTACGTTTCCCGCATCAATTGAGCCCAGTGCCCTGCCGTGCCGGTCGCTGGGGCCGCCGAGAGGAAGTGAGGGCAAACTGTTGGCTAACAACGGATGATAGATGCTGCGACGCAATCTTGTCCTCGACCTCGGCATTGCTCTCGGTAAGCCTCACTCAGATGGAATAAAGGCGCTTGGGTAATTTGTCGTGGGCCGGGAAAGAGACATCATTCATTCGGGATTCGGTCTCTGTGTCTTCACTTCCGGACCGACCTGCGCGCGTCGCAGCGCAGCTTCCACCCTCCGCCCAAGTTGCCCTCCGGCCCAAGAACCACCCGACTAACCATAATGCAGGTCTCGGCTTTGCCATGGCCAACGTTTACTGGTAGGCGACCGCCGTTGCAAAATCCTATTAACCTTGTAAAGAACCCCGACACTGAACCGCACGACAGGTACGGCTACCACATGCCGCGTACGAACGCCCGCGACAGCTACTATGCCAAGCTCGAGCAGCAGAAGGCCGAGGCCCGTGGTCAGAAGGCATAAGCGATAAGGACGAGTTGGATGAAGCAGCGGGCACCGAGAGAGAGAGCGACATGTTAGATTGGGCGACGGGAGCGAGAGGGCATTCACGGTCTTAGACAAGATATGGGCTTCATCAGCTGGTCGACCGATCCCGATTGTACCATACACACCAGCAAACGAAGTCGAAAGTTTTATTATGTGCATGGCTGCCGTGCGGTATCTACCCTACGTGTTCGTGCCGTGGCGTTGCCCACAAATTCCCTGTCACTTCTGTCATTGGGTTAACCGCTGCTAAAGGGAGAAATCTCCATTACCGGGTCACGTAGGGAAACGGACAGATGGACAGCTGAGCGAGTCGCATCGAGAAAAGGCGGCCGAATGCATGCCGTGATTGACTTGCCGGGTCGTATTATATACCGTCCACATTCGCTGCGTTGGAGAGTGTGGCAGCATGGTTTGCCGTGATAACTTCGAACACTCGCTACCGGGCTTCCTGGTATCGTCATCACATGTTGTGCATTGATGCTGTGGCTAGCAAGGCTATGATGTTGCACAAGATGAACATTGAATAGACTGAGTAGAGAGCACGATAGCACAACCCTCAAGGTCGTATAACGTCTAAAAGTGGCTTGGGACTGACACTGATGATGCCTTGAGGCCGTATCATCCCGGCAACTCAGTGTAATGCTCATTCATCCTCCCATCTCTGTGACCAGTGATGGTACAATGGTTTGTTGCTGCTGCATCCTTTCTCGGGTTTGGTGTCGCCCGTCGTTGGGGAGCTCTCTTGGGTGCTGTGGATCGAACCTTCCCATGCTGTCGTCTCAACTGTGAACGTGCCCTTTTTGTCTTGACATCTTTGTCGAAGAGAGGGGAGGGCCCAACCACAGTCAGCAACTCGGAACATAGAAGGACAGACAGCCCCGTCGACAAAAAAGAAAAAGAAGTCAAGAAACTCACTGCCGAAAGAGCCGGTTAATCGGCCAACATCGCACCGGGCTGTCTCGGGACGGTGAGTTGTCGACGTGACACCGAAACTGCGTCATCTCCTTCAGAGCACACTTGGTCAAATCGACATCAGCACCCCCCGGAAGCTTGCGTTTCTTGCCATTGACATCCGCTTGGACGTGCAGCTCCAGCTCCGAGACGGGGAACACTTTGCACGACGGTGCCATTCCGGCGACTTTGAGAGCGGCAGCGGCAGCAGCGCGCTACGGCCTCTTTGCAATAATGGAAATGCCTTCGGCGACAGCTCTGGCTGGCGCGAGGCTGCTGGGCGACGTCGAAGAGACAAATTTAGAACAGGTATGCGAATTACGCTTCACTCGATGTTTTCTTTTCCCCCTTCCAATCTTGAGGCGGATGTCGTGGGGTAGAGGCAAGCTACGCTGTCGATCGAGGGCTTGGTTACGGCAACGATGATGGAGTGATGTTTTCGTCAAGGTTTGGCCCCCTGGACCGAACCACAGTGAAATGCTCGTGGCGCACATTTCGTTCGCCCTTTCGTCCCTGCCACCCGCTGGCCGTGTGACATTGTCACCATCGCCACCATCACCGGATTTTCTCCTCCTCCTCCTCTTCTTCTTCTTCTTTTTTGTTGCTGCTTCACCCTCATCGCATGGCATTGCAATAGAAGAAAGAGTCGCACTTGTGGATCATCACTGACTTGCAATCTTGCTAGATCCTAAATACATTTCGCACGGCGCTCAGTCCAGACGCATCGTCCAGCAAGGCAAAACACCCAAAGGCATACCCCATCCCTGGCCTGGACGCCCTCGTCAACCGCAACTTCCGTGCGACAAAGTCAGCGCCATTGGCCATGACTGGCCGTCACCTCCCACTAATATACTCGCTCGTCTCTACGCTAGTCTCATCGCCTCACAACAAGACAGTACTGGTACTCGACACAGAGCACCGCTTTGATTCAACACGTCTTATATGTAGTCCGGACAACATCCGTCACGTCTACGTGCACCGCCCGGCCCGTCGCATCATTCCTGGACAACATGACAGTAGCGGCACCGGCATGGGTCTGGACCAGGCTGGGGAGCTCGTCGCGGCGGCCGAGAAGTGGATGCTTTACGGCGATCACGCCAGCAGTAGCCGCGAGTGGTGGGGGACTATAGTCATCGGTGCCGTAGGTGCTGGTGACGTGACGGCCGCCTGGAAGGGCTGGCTCAGAATCGACCGAGACACCGTCCCCGGGTTTTCCCTCGGCTGCAGCGCGAAGGAGGCCATGACGGACCGTCAGAGGCGCCAGGAAGCCGTCGATGTTGCACCGTGGGCTGCCTCTTCGCAGTGGGGAAGTTTCACCTTCACAGAGTCCGGTGCTTTCGTTGCTGCAACATCAATCGACTTGAACCATGTAACCAAATGACAGGCGGGGCATGCAGAGCAGGATGGGGATGAGGGGAGGAAACGTCAGGCGGATTCCAAGACCGAAGATGAGAAGCCGGTGGGTACTGGGGGGTGAAGGGGAGTGTGCACACGATAGGCGTCAAGATCCCCTTGCTGCACCATCTCCAACCCACGAGTCCACCTTGATCCTCGGAGGGAGATCAACCTACACCGGGAGGACATATGCAGCTAATAGAAGAAGCATTTGTGGGGGGGGGGGGGGACGAGAAGTGCAAGAACAACTCAACATTCCCGAGGTTTGCGCCAGAGACACGTATGGTGGAGGGCTTGTGTCGATCCGAGCCGGCTGTTTGCGGCCAAGTGAGGGGATATCGGGACGGGAGCGGGGGAAACCGCTGCACTGACACAGCCGACCGGGACACGGCCAAGACCTGCAGGAGGGCGGCGCGGCGTCTGGGCGCGAAATGACGGTATTTTGCAGGCTCGGCATCGGCCGGCCCAAATCTTCGGCATCGGCACCCACGTCGTGTGAGCATGGAGAAGCACCTGCGAGATAATGGTTGGTCGGATACACTCCACGCACCGTTGATGTTTAACTAATGCGTATGGCTATGGCGCACAAGCAACAAAACCTGATTGCTCAACGTCATCCGTGCATGACTCCAAGGGATCGCACGACGGCCAGTGCATACGTAACGCTGGGAGGTTGGTATTATCTCACAAATGCACATATCGAGGAAAGGAGGGAACAAGTTGTGAACTTTGGAAATGGGGGAGCCCCGGCGTCTGATAGCGCCCGTGTATCGATTTCAGATCTGTTGACAATAATCTATCGTCTACCTTTCAGCCTAGTCGTAACATTCGTTGTTGATAACGCCCATGGTATCACAATTTAACTCCTTTAATAACAATTCAAGCCCAATCCAACCCAAACTCTGTAGCCCTGGTGGGCGAATGAAGGAGAAAAAGAAGGGAAACCCCGCAGAAACCCAATAAACTTGCTCGCTCCCTAATACCCAAATGCAGCAAGCAGTCGTCCATGGTCAGAATCTCAGCCGAGAATCGGCTGGCTACGCTCTTCGAGCGGTGTTAGAACAGCACTGTCCTTCTCCTGCATGGCGCGCAGGCAGTCTGCTTCACCGAGGACGTCCTTCCGGAGAGAAGACACAACACGCTTTCTGATCTCACGCTGGATACCGTAGCGAACGGCGTCCAAGACTGTGGGAACGGTGGCCTTGGGCTTGTAGGCAGGCTCGGTGCCGTCCTGGTAGACGCCAGTCTTGACGAGGATGCTGTGCCATTCGTTCTCGGCGTGTTCGTTGTACAGGTTCGTGCCGCGGATGTCGCTCTCGGGCGTGTCGCCGACGAAATAGACAGTGTCGGGAGGTGCGTCGAGGCCGTGCTGCTGACGTCTCCACTGCTGTAGCAGCCTTGTCGCGAACTCAAAAGTGCTGACCTGGGGCTTGCCGAAGGCATGGGTGTGCAGCTTGCCCTTCTTCTTTGTAACGTCTTTGAAAATGACTTCGAGCATGCGACGAAGCGCGCCCATCCCGAGACGGACATTGTCGTGGGCGGCGGACCAGACGATGTCGTTGTGGGAGAAGTAGATTGGCGGGCCCTCGTCCATGGTTTCGCTCAGGGTACCGAGCTTGCCGCCCTTGGACATGGCCAGGTCGAGCATAATCTGGATGTCGCCAGCCCAGTCGCGGGAATCGGCAAAAACGAAGATGGCCTCGATGGTGACATCACTGAAGTCACGCTCACGAGAGTTTTTCAGCTCTTCCGGTGTGAGCTTGCGGAAAGGAGTCGTAGCAGAGTTGTGCTTAATGATGTCGCCAGGGGTGATGACATCCTTGAATCCGTAGCCCTCAGCCACTTGACGGCACTTCTCGCCCTCGCCACCGACGACGAGGACGGTGTTGAAGCGCTCGGCCATTTCCCTCATAGGGGTGTGGCCGCAGATGAACTGTGCGGGAGATATGTCGATTTGCATCTGCTTGGACAGATCTGCGCACCTCTCCTCCTCAGTCTTGCCACCACCGTTGGTGAGGAAGATGTATGGGCTAAAGCTCGTGTTAGTAGTCACATACCATGATGGCAACGGATGGCAGTAGGTGGGGGGTGGGGTGGGGCCCACCAGCCGGGCCACGAGAACCCACAGGGACACCCGGGGAAGCGAACTCACATCTGAATACCGTACTCGTTCTCGCCGTTGAGCACCTTCATAGCCTCGACGGCTTCGGAGATAGCACGGCCGCCCCTGATGAGAACGCCGTCGATATCAAAAGCAAAGGCGAAGCTGTCGGCCACGGGAGCGTCGACGGCGGTGGTGGGAGTGACGGGCGATAGAGCTCCGGCCGGACTGCCTAGCGGAGAGGAGCCGGCAGAGCCGCCGGGGGATCCATCAGATCCATTGAGTGAGGAATCAGGGGTGCTCAGGGCCATATTATCCAGCTGTTTCCGGGCAGCCATAATATTCTCAATGAAGCTGCCGGTGGAGGAAGCCCGGTGATTGGGAGCCATGTTGGGCGGTTGTGGATATAATGATGAGATGATGATGGCGGGTTCAAGTCTTGGGTTGTGCCAAAACGTAGGGCAAGGAAAATCAAGAGATGGGTAGTAGGGGGGAAAGGGTAGATGGATGATGGGCAAAGCAAAATGGGTTGAGAATGAGCTGCCTTCTCAGCAAGGATGGATGAGATGCTGAAGTTGAATACTGAAGCAGGGAATGGTCACAAAGATATCAACCCCGTCAAAAGGACGAGAGAGAGGGGGGGATACTGGGTTATATAGTCTTGATATGAGAGCATCTTGACTTGATCCTGACGTCTCTCCCCTCGACCCTCTTCTTTTCTTTTCCCGACCGCGTTTTCGAGTCTCTTCCCAGCAGGCATTCGGACGTCTCCGCAAAAACCAGGCAAACGCGGGTCCCTTGGCTGGTGCAGCGACAGGTACCTTTGGGACGAGTTTCTTGAGTCGTGCATAGTGCGTGGATACCGTGGAGGCGAAGTAGAGTGAGAGGTTTTTTTTGGATCCCAGACAGCGCGCTCGCTCCACCAAGGGCACAAGGACCTTACCTGCTGGTGGATTTTACTACTTCTCGCAGGACAGGACAGGACAGTGTAGGTAGAGCCCCACGGGTGGTCCTGTCTTTGTGTCTCCGTACTACCTAGCTACCTAGGTGTGTACTTTACATACGGTACTTGACATGTCGTATGCGCAGCTAGCGGAGGCAGGTAGGTTGTTGGTGTATCTACGTCGATATACCTTGGATAGGTACTGTGAATTGAATCCATTGACCTTCGTTTGGCGGGAGAGGACGAACAATCAGCAGCAACGCGAACGTTGGTGCAATGGCGCGAGTGGGTCGGCGATGGTCCACCGTCTCCATCTCACCGCCGTGGTGTTGTTACCCGGACACCTCACGTAAGATAGATGTACATAGCAACGAGCACTGGTGCGTGTTCATTCCTACTGTGATGGGTGTACGCACAAGGACTGGAGTACATACCATACACCACCACTGGGTAGACGTCGCCGAAACCAGCGAGTCACCCAGCGAGCCGCCAACAATTTCCTACTATGTACCTATGTAGACATGGTGCAGATGGCCCCCCTGGTCATTCCCATTTCGCCAACCGTCATGGTGGAGACCATGGACTATTCGGGCCTCTTCGTTGCAGCTGCAAAAGGTTCCGCGGTCGAGACAGGACAGGGCGCGAGGGCAACGGGAGGTGAAATGGCCCGAGGTTATGGTGGTGGTGATGATGATGATCAAGGGACCGATGCGGCAGCGATCGGCCCTGCTTCCCATATGCGGTCTTGGCAAGCGACGAACATTCAAATATGCACGTTGCCGTCACGCTCCCCCCCTGGCAGTCTTCGGACCCTGAAGACGGTTCGTCGTAGACAAGTAAAGACTTTGGAGGAGGCTCTCGTACTCTCTTGACTAGGCTGGACTACCTAGACTAGTACATAGACCAGACTAGACGTAATTCCACGTCTAGGTGGCCCTATGATTCGCGTACAGCAAGATAGTGCAATGTGCTAGGTATTCCACGTCTCCCATGCCATGCCTCCCCCTCTTATCGCTATTTCCGTGTTCCGGAGCGGCAGGCCTCACGCAGAGTCATCCAAGCGTCGAAAGGAAGTTCAGGGCATAGTGCACCGTCGGAAGATATGGATTTGATTGGGGCCAGGGAAAAGACGCGACAGGGAAATGGTATTGATTCACAGCACGCTGTTTCGTCTTTTCTTGACGGCGAGGCACAGCCCGTCGTCAATCCGCGTTGCGTTGCTCCCAAGTCCAAACCCATCAGTCAGTAACAGGGGGCTGTCAATCAGGTCGAGCAGCGTCATCTTCTGGCTAGCCAACTCCTTGCCCTTCCTACACTACCAGTACTACGCAACACTACTCCGTAGAGGGAATTAATTGCTTGCCAGTCCCCCCCTTATCGATGCGCCCATACATACCTGCCTACCCAGTCAGTCTAGGTACACTACCTACCTAGTGGAAGTGACTCCGACAGGGCAGTCAGTCAGTACAGGGATGGTGCCCGCAGGCGCGTCGCGATAACAGTGACGGTGATCCACAAATGCGAGAATGCCCTTTTGCACCACAAGGTGGCAGGCCGTATGTATGTGTACTACTACAGTACACTACGTATGTATGTACAATCCGTCGCCGTTGTACCTACCAGCAGGGTCCCAACATGGGCCCCATATTTTGCAAGGCGGGTCGGTGCCCCGGTGAGTCCGCAGTGACGTCAGAACATAAGGGCAGGGTTTTCTATGTAAGTACTTGCCTACCTAGGTAGGTAGGGCAGCGACATTGGACAACTCAGTGCGCCCCCTGCAGGCTGCCGTAGCCCAGCTGCTCCGCTAGACGGGCCGAACGAACATCCGCACCGTAATTTTACTTGTTAGGTAAGAAGCCTCCTAGCAGCAAAAACAGCCGGGCTTTTCAGCGGCGTCCCGGGCCCGGGAATTCTCGGTCCCACAGAGCCCTGCATAACCGCGCTTGTCTCACCTCTCTGTCAACTCGTCCTGCTAACTGAGCTTGGTGTGTGCGCGTAAACTACCTACCTAACCTAGACGGATGATGCCTTGGAGGAAGAAATAACCGGTTGTTGCAGAGGAACGTGGCCTGCCTGTCCTTGGCAACTGGTCCGCACACGCGCGCTAGGTAGTCTTGGAAGATACCTTTTGTCCCATCCGTTTGACTCTCTCATCCGTCTATCCATCCTACCAGGGTACACTGGTAGTGTACAGGGCAAACACTGGCTCCTGACTCGACGAATGACGTGTCTTAATCCGGGCCCATCCATGTATGTCAAAGGCGACAAGAACTAGTGTACCACACCCTCTGGCAAAACCCCAAAGTCTACGGAACAAGACGGCAGGACGGACCACACAACTCCAGACCATCCACATATGCGTATTTTGTGGTCTGTCCCTCTTTAATGCCCCGGGGGGGTTTGCTGAGTTGTGCGGCAGCCCTCCACGTCTTCTTACTGTGGGGGACTGATCAACTTTGTCTCTAGTAGACGCAAAAGAGCTTCATAGGTAGTAGTGTAATAAACATCATGCTGTGGTCAAGCGTAGTGTGGTGTACACTACATCCAAACCCATTTGTCTACGGTAGCTCGGCCCTTCGGATGGGCGAGATGCTCAGCCGGCACAGGCACAGGCCTGCATCTTAGTGCGGACCTGTTCTGTTCTCTCTGCCTCTGCATTCTGTCCCTTCATCCTCTTGTTCCCTTTTTTTTTCTTTTTTTTTTCTTTCTTGTCTGCACAACTACGCCATCGGCCAGCTTTGCCGAGCCGTACTAGGAAGTGGACCGAACAAAGAACAGGCCTTAGCCCGGTACCATCACTGTCGCTGCCACGTCCCTGTTGCCGCCTCGCGCGCTACGCTACGCTACTCGCCGGTCGCATTGCGATGCCGTCACCGTCGGCCAGGTCTGGGTCCGCATCTGCACCCCTTTACGATCCAAGTACCTACTCTGCTGTACCCTTGCCGAGTCCTGCCCCGCCCTGAACTTTATTCTCTGGGTGAGGAATGCAGCCTGTCCCGCCACCAATTCCCATCATGGGCTGCCGTAGAAGCCATCAATGCAGTACGATTCCAGCAGCAGCGGGCATGGCGAGAAAGAGAGCCCCCACCAGCAACGGGAAACGTCGCAGGAAGAAATCCAAGGGTTGTCTATCCCTGAACAGAACCCATGGCCTTGTCCTACCAAGCCGAGGGGTCAATGGAGGGGTTGATAGCATCAATGGGCCGGCGTGATTGGGCAGTGTATGGGAGTGCAAGTGGATTCGGTGAGACGCCACTCACTGGCTACGAGTAAATCATACTACGTTCCCACCCAATCCTTGGAGATGCGTTTCACCCCTTGATGGTGACGGATGAGGGGTCGTTGGGTAGGCCTTGACTCTCTGGTCTTGTTTTATCCCTCATTCCTCATACCTCACTTTACCTGTAACCACCCTTTGCTAGCTACTTTGGGCGGGATACTACCGACTGCTGAACCCAGACACACTCAGATACAGCCAATGAGACACTCTCGGGGATGTCGGCGCTTATTGAAGATTGACAAAGAGGCCGCCATCGACCAGCAGCTGCGCGCCCGTCACATATCCACTGAGGTACTCGCATGCCAGAAAGACGGCAGGTCCGGCGAGGTCGGACGGCACACCGGTACGGCCAAGAGGAATGCGGCCTTCCGTGTATGCACGCTTGGCATCATCCGCCAGGTCCTCCTCGTTGAGCTGTGTCTTGATGGTACCGGGGAGTAACGCGTTACAGCGTATGTTATACTTGCCCAGTGCCACGGCGGTGCTCTGCATCAGACTGAGGACACCAGCCTTGGTGGGGGTGTAATGGGTTTGCTGGCCGCCGCCCACCAGGGCGGAAATGGACGAGATTCCAATGATGCTACCGCCCGCGGGCGACTGCTGGCTCATGTGACGAGCGGCGGCCTGGACGACGTAGAAGGCGCCGTCAAGGTTGGTGCGGACCGTCTTGGTAAAGAGGTCCGGTGTCAGCTCGAGAAACTCGGCAAAGGTGCAGATGCCGGCGTTGGAGACGCAAATGTCAAGACGGCCATTGCCCGAGTGCTCAACGGCGCGGGCAACCAGCCGAGCAGCCGTCTCGGGCTCGCGTACATCGCCAATCTGGTCGGCCAAACGGCCGGCGCTGGGATTCTCTTGCCTTGCAGCAGCAGCGTCGGCAATCAGAGCATCGAGGTGGGGTTGATCCTTTTCAAGGCCCAGGTGGTTCACAACAACGTTGGCGCCTTGCTTTATATATTCGAGAGCAATCGCTTTCCCGATTCCGGTCGTACCGCCTGTTATAATGGCAGTCTTACCGGCGAGGAGGTTCGTTGGAGCCATTGTGGTGTCGCCCTTATACCGTTGGCGCGTCTAGTTTGGCGGCGAGACTGAGGCTGGATCAATGTCTGGTGCCGTGAAGGTGGTGAGTGGTCTTGAGACGGTAAGAATGTCAAAGGTTCTAGCAGTTGGTTGAGCTAGGCGACGAGGAGGAGGGAGATCAGCCAGATGCTCGAATATGGATGGGCGACTCAAGATCGTTGGGGTACGAGCCGGTTCCTATTTTCCCTCGTTCTCCGCAGGTACGAGGGCGGAAGGGGGGCGGCCGGTCCAGGTTATTTGTAGTCGACGATATGCGGAACCATCGACGGTTGGTGGCGGAGTGGGGGAGCGAGGGGGTGAATGCGGGTGCGGCTCAAGTGAGACACGACGACCGAGCCAAGAAGTCACGATGGATATTTCCCTTAGGTAATCTGGCACCTCGTCTTCTTCCTTCCTTCGGAGGCTTCCAACTTTCGATCACCGTAGCCAGGGCCTACTATTACCTATCTTACGCGAGTTGCCCGTCCCTACCCATTCTTTTCGGTCTGGCCGTGCTTCCCATACCTACCTTATCGCAGATAGTATACCCTGGGACTCTCTCGTTCCTCTTTCCTCTGCGTGAAACATGATATAGGTGGGTAGGTAAATGGGCTAATTACCTATTGTAAGTGCGAAGTTAAGGTGGTAGGGCACCGAGAAACTACCTAGGTAACAAACAGTACCTGTCCAGACGTGGGGTCCATCTTCCTCCGCTTTGCCCCCCGCGTTCTCGGGATGAATTACAGCGAGCCACCCCCACTACCTACCTACCTACCTACCTACTGTGTACCTCTAGCCGGTACCTCACTTTGTGTGCCGGCCGTCAGTGATTCCCCCTGGTCCCTTTTTTGATATCTTTTCCCTTCTTCTCCCTTCTCCTCCTATTCACCTGCTGCGTCTACGATGCAAACTGTTTTATCCTGGCAGGAGTACGGCCCGACTACCCCCCTCCCCAAAGCTTCCTGTCCACCACACCTTACTCCTGCGTGCAAAGTTTTGTCTTTGTTGATGAGGAATTACCCGTAAAATTGCTCCGGCCTACCGCGTCATCACAACAGGGTGCACTTCCGTCTCACTTTATCTCTCGCGATGTTTCTCTCGCGATGTTGTCGAACCCACGGGAGGGGTTTCTAGTACGGTTTGTTGATAATCTCCTCAACCAACTACGCGTTACTACCACTTCATCAATCTTCGCAAACATCTGGGACCATACTCCTGAACACTCAATGACGTTTTCCTCGAATGATACAAGCAATTTGTTCTACATAGTACATGGTCGTAACGGTACCGGATGATATAATGCTTGTATAGCACCGCCGGCCGCTTCCTTGTTCTATCGTCGTCGATGCGTAACTACCGTACTTTCCCTATTTCGAAGACGTCGCGAGCTCCTGCACCTTTGTCGTCACGTCATGTGCAATGCCCTTCGTTGTGCTCGTCTCCGTCGCCTCCGCTGGCGCAAGTGGTCTCTCCTGTACTCCCTGTCAGCACTGTGCAAGATGCATCGTCTGCGTCGGTAAGGCCACTTACGGGGTTGACGCTGAGCAGTGACCTTCCCGAGATGAGCTTCGATCTCACTGCCGGGTTGATCGTGAGCCCAAATCCGGGCTTGTCGAGGTCCGCCGTCGTCAGAAACCCCTTGGATGGAATAGGTTCGTCAAGGAACAGGTCGCCAAAGACGGGCAGCACGCTCTTGCCGTCGGGCGAGTTGGCGAGGTACTCCTGAAACGGCGTGTTGGGTTGCGAAATGACAAAGTGGTAACTGTACGGGCCACTGGCGTGCGGCACGACGGGAATGTCGTATGCAGAAGCCATCGCCGACACCTTGAGCAGCTCCGTGAGGCCGCCGAGCCACATGACGTCCGGCTGGATGATGTCCAGATTGCGGCCCTCGATGAGCTTGCGGAACCCAAAGCGGGAGTACTCGTGCTCGCCCGTCGTGAACTTGATCGTCGGGTGTGCACGTTTGATCTGCTCGAAACCGTCCGTGTCGTCTGGCGACAGACACTCCTCCCACCAGTTGATATTCAGATCTTCGCAGGCCTTGACGATCTCAATGGTGTACGGAACGTTGAGACTCATGTAGCAGTCGACCATGATGGGGAAGTCGGGTCCAACGCTCTCGCGATGCTTGCGCAGGAATTCGATGTTCTTCTTGAGACCGACATGGCCGTCCTCCGGGCAGTACGGGAGAGGGACCTTGCCGCCCCAAAACCCCATTTCCTTGGCCGCCGTAGGCTCGGGACCGGTGCAGTAAAAGTCGAGGCGCTCCTTGGTGGCGCCCCCAATCAGCTTGTATACGGGCTCGTTCCTCAGCTTGCCCAGCAGGTCCCAGATAGCTAGATCGATGACGGATATGACGGCAAGAGGAAGACCCTTTCGGCCGTAGAACATGGAACCTCTGTACATCTGCTCAAACAACAGATTCGTGTTGCGTGGGTCAGCGCCCAGGAGAAACCGCTCGAAGTGTTGGTGGACGAGCCAGCAAGCGGGAGGGCCTATGTGTGCCGCAGTCAGCTACATCGTCCCTCGATACTGTGGTTCGTGGTGTCACGTACCTCCAAAGCCTGTGGCTAGGCCGACAGTGCCGTCGGTCGCTTCGATCTCGACAAGGAACGAGCCGAGAACGTTGATACCCCAGCTCGTTCTTGAGCTACGGTATTGCTCCCATCGCGAACATGGAGTGGAGATGGGACTGTCAATGAGCCTGTTGATCCCATTTGTCAGCTCATGCCTTCCTGATGGCTGCGGCGGGCTTGCTGTAGAGGCGCAGCAGTAAGACATACCAGTGGCCGCCCTTGACGTTGTGATAATCCCCGCCAGAGCCGACGCCGCCAATGACGAACGTCCGAATCTCTTTGATGGAGGGGAAGGATCTCACGGACGCCATTGTCCCGGTGTGAGTTTATCTCCGGTTCCCTCTGCGTGCGTGTGCGTGTGCGCGTGTCGTGGAGATCAGATGACGAAGGGCACTGAAAACAATGGACAGCAAGTGAGGAGGAGAGACTGGAGGGGGGAGGGGGATACACGACTGTCTTTTAAGACAAAGCCGTGGCCCGGATTCCAAGACACACGAAGCTAGAGTAAAACAAGCACCGAGTCGGGGGAAACGCAGCTGGCAAACCGACCGCTTAGGTAGAACGAGCTTCTCGGGTTCGTGGGGAGAGGGGTAGCTAATGAGACAGATTAGCTGGAGTGATTTGCAGTAAAGCTTCTGGTGGTGGTCGGTATCAGATGTCCCGAGACCAGCCATTGTGGACGGGATAAGGGTCCACTCATCCACGCTTCCATCTGCCGGGCGTCGGGAAGAGATGGAATGCGCTGGACACTTGACTAACTACCTACCTACGATGGAGGTACCTACTGGGGTACAAAGTAACACTCCGGGCCATCCATGACTGAACCTCATCCCCGGCACTCCGCATTTCTGGTGGATCCCACTACCAAGGTACAGAGACAGGTGGTCCCGCACACAATGATAGCGGTTGTGATGTTGATCGGGAGTCGTCTTATCGGACCCGATGACCGGGCGCGGCCATAATGCGTGTGGTCAGTTACGGTCCAAGACTGCAGCTCCCCCGGGTTTATGAGAAAAGCCCATCGTCGTGGAGGTGTCCGCTTGTGATGGCGGGCTCCAATGCCACTGTATCTCAACAAGTGATTCCAGTTCCTGTTTTTCTTCTTATTTTTTTCACTGCCTGTGTGCTTAAGACCCGCTGGCAGTCGCCACAGACGATATCATGTCATGACGAAGAACGTTGACGTGATGGACCCATGGCGCTGTCTGGTTTCGACACCCCTCGCATTGATACGGGTAAGTGAAAATATCTCGCAAGGTATCAGCGCGTCCTGGACTTTTACTCCTCCTTTGCCTAAGGCACCTCGTTCTGACAGAGGCAGTGAACAGATTCAGCGTAATCTGGAGAATACATTCTCGTGCACAATAATCACCTACCTAGGTAGCCCGACACTTTTGTTTCTGACACTCTGGTCGGTTGTCGTATGCAATAACCTGTCTTGTGATTGGTCAGATACATATCCAGCCAGGGTAGATAGGTACCTAGATATCTATCTACTGTACACTTGGGGGTTTTCCTGGTGTAGGTATGTTAGTAGGCACCTAGATACCGATTGCCCAATACAGAGAGACCAGGTACCTACCTATCTAGGTTACTTAGGTGTTTACCCTTTACAGTGCACACTACATAGTGTACAGCGCCTTCTCCGCATTCTCCATTCTCCACATCCCCCCTCCTTTCTTTCCTTCCCCACACTATCCATTCTCATCCTCCCGAAACCATACTGTTACTTATATACCTAGGTAAGTAGGAACCCATTGCTTGTTCTCGTCAACTTTCCTAGGTACCTAGGTAGGCAGGCAGGCAAAGCACTGTAATGAATTCCTCTTGCAAAGTAAGAACTCCAGCACGGTGTTCTTTCATCTCGGCTAAACAGGGCAATATCTGATTCGTACACAAACAAAGTCGGGTCCAGCAACGAGAATCAAAGCAAAGCAGTGCTACAGTATATCCCTTCTGCCAGATCATCGTCGTCTCCTCTCGCAGTCGACAGCTCGGGTGCGATCCTTCTCTCATTCTTATACCTACGAACTCGCACTTGGTTGGAGCCAACCACATCCAGGCACTCTTCTGAGAGGTACAGTCATCCCACTAGCAGCTCGGCTCCGCGACTTGAACTCAATCTAGGTAAAGCCTGTCTCACCCCCCACACCAACCTCATCCAACCCTGAGCTCGCTTGTTCTCTCCCCGCCTCCGCTTCCTCCTCCTCCTCCCCCTTCCCCCGCTCTCTAGTACCCCCCCTGTCGCCCGTCTGTTTCGACGTCTTGTCCCCCGTTCGCGGCACGCGTGGGACAGAAAAACAAGAATACCCCGAGCCCCTTCCCACTTGAACCCAGCCCTTTTCCCCCCTCTACTCAACATTACCCCGAGGTTCCTAATCTTCTCCCGAATCCGCGCGTTGGCACCTCGCACAAACGCCTGCAACTCCGGCAGCACTCGCTCGCTCTCCTCGCACTCGTCTGCGTCGCCCCGAGCTCCCGGTATTATTCTTCTCGGGCTGATTCCTCCTGTGCCCGTCACCTTCTGGGCGCTGACACGCCGAGGATGCAGCACAACGGCCATTCCATCGGCAGCCGGTCACCGCCTGCACCTAACATCAAGTCTATTCAGCACCAGATTCAAGCCCAGGATCATGACCAGAGCCAAACTTACAGTCAGAACGACCAGGACTCTGACGACGGTAATCAGCTGCAGAGCGCCGACGAGAACGACCTCGAACAGGACGACCAGGATGTTACCCGTCTCGGGAAGCGCAAGAGGCCTATATCTGTTTCGTACGTTGTTTGCTTCTCCAGTCTTGTTCAATGTTATACAGTCCACCTCACTCGATCCTACAATTCCTTCGCATCTCGCTCGACTCAGCCCCGACTGTTTTCATACCTGTCTTAGTACCCAAAACCCCTCTCTCCCCACACCTCGCTGCCTCTTTCCCATCTGCCCTCTTGTTCCTGATACGCGCCCTGATGCTTCCTTCTCGTCCTCCCCATGTCACCATCCCCTGAGCCTGTGCCCTCCGAGCTGAATCCCGATGCTAACGAACCGATCCCAAGATGCGAGTTGTGTAAGCAGAGAAAGGTACTCGTTCATTTCATCCACCGCTTTTCCACTTCCTAATCTCTCTCTCTCTCTCTCTCTCTCTCTCTCTCTCTCTCTCTCTTGGGGGGGAGGGGCTGCCTTTCCCCCAAAATAATCTTGCGTGCCTCTCTCCGCCTTTCCAGTCTTGATCGCCCGTTCCTCGTCGTTGTCTTTGTTTTCGTTAACGAGCTTCCTGCCCTCTCTCCACGACTAGCGTTGAAGTCGAAGCCCGCTCGGCTTTACAATATATATGCAAGAACTGACCGGATCGATGCAACTCTCAGGTGAAGTGCGATCGCGGCCAGCCCTCTTGCGGTTGGTGTAGTCGCAATGGTGCACTATGTGAGTACAAGGAACGTAAGAAGCCCGGCCTTCGCGCCGGCTACGGACGCGAGCTGGAGCAGCGTTTGGACAAGCTTGAAGAGATTCTCAGGTCCCATGCCGAGATTCTCCAAGCCACCTTGGCTTCCGGCCAGCACCACGGCACGGCAGCGAGCATACGAAATAGCAATCCAAGTCTGCCAAGCGATCACGGCACACCGCGTGAAACCAATGCCCTGTTTCGGCCATCCGAGTCGATTCGGACCCCCCAAGCAGAGACAGCATTGTTTCTTCAAAAGCCTTCCTCCTATCCGTCGACCACCCAGTCTATGGAGTTCGGAATGCCGCCTCCAACCCCATCCATGCACGAGTTCCAAGGACAGATGCCCATGACCAGCATGCCCGCGCCTACTGGCCACATCTCTGCCATATCCCATCCTGGTAGCGTATCCCAGGAATACTACGGTACGAACCAAACGCAACTTCACTCTCCGGATATTTCCATGGCTCAGAGCCAAACTTCCACAACACCCGATCAGGAGCTACCACCTTACGATCTGCTCTATGCCCTGGTCGACCTTTACTTCAAGCACATCAACACCTGGTGTCCTATCCTTCACAGGAAGACAACACTGGACTCTTTGTTCGGGCCTTCAACCTTAGAAGAGAGCGATCGCATACTCCTCCACGCCATCGTGGCGACGACGCTGCGGTATTCGACCGATTCCAGACTTACCGAGGAGAGCAGACAACATTATCACTCCATCTCTAAGCAAAGAGTCCTGCTTTACGGCATGGAAAACTCTTCTGTAAAATCCCTGCAAGCTTTAGTGATTCTCGCTCTGGATTTGGTTGGAAATAGTAACGGCCCTCCCGGGTGGAACATCATGGCCTTGATCACGAGATCTGTTGTGCAACTCGGTTTGGCTGTGGAGAGCACGTCTTTCTCCGTCTCGCCCAGCTTCACGTCCATATATACCCTCCGGGCTATGACTCTACCAGAACCCAAGGACTTTATCGAGGAGGAGTCAAGACGGCGGCTTTTCTGGATGATTTATCTCCTGGATCGGTACGCCACACTGGCCACTGCTTTCGAATTCGCGCTGGACGACAAAGAAATCGACAGAACACTACCATGCCGAGATGACCTATGGATCAAAAACCAAAAAGTTGAGACAAGGTGGTTCCGGACTCATGATCGCCCGGAGGACATGAATGCAGAGTACGACATCAACAAGCCGGAGAACCTAGGAGCATTTTCCTACTACATAGAGATCCTGGCGATACTGTCCAGGATCCACAAGTTCTTGAAGCAGCCCGTTGACATCGGCGCTTTGAGCGACGTGGAGCAGTGGCAGATGCGGTACAAGGAGCTTGACAATATGCTTACTTCATGGAAGTTCGGTCTTCCTGGCGAATACGGCAACATGGCCAAGCTGTTCCAGCCCGGAAACAAGATGCTCAACTGCGGATGGGTGATGCTGCACGCCACCTACCACACGGCGGTCGTACGGCTACACTCCTCGGCTGCGTACCCCACCACTCGGTCACCAATCTTCACGCCTTCATACAGCGCCTCGCAGCGTTGTCATGGTGCAGTCGAGAACATCGCAGCGCTGGGCGAGTTTGTTGTCAACAACGGGCTCCTGGCAAAGTTGGGCCCCCCCTTTGCCTTCACCCTCTGGGTGGCCTCGCGTTTGTTGCTCGTCCACGGATCCACCGTCGAGCACAAGCTGTCGCCCCAAATCCAATTCTTCGTGGAGACCTTGCGAGAGATGGGAAATTACTGGCCGGTGGCAGCGCGCTACTGCATTCTTCTTCAACGCGTCCTCGACGAGCACCGTGATAGCGAGCGGCAAGGCGACGGTGTCACGCCCAGTTCGGTCAAGATACTGGCTGACATGCGGCGCACAGCTTTTGACCTCGATTTTCTGATTTCCCGCCAGCCACGTGCGAACGGTATGCCCAACCATAGCCGTCTACCAAGCGTCACACCGGCCAGGACGCCGGCACCAAATGAGCTTGAGTATTTGGCCGTGTTTGATTTCTTCAACGTACCGCGGTTGCCAGTAGGGAACGAGAACATTGCCGGCAGTCAGCCCACCATGAATAACGCCAACGGACAGAACGGAGCTCCGTCGGGGATAGATGGGAGCAGTGAAAACGGCAGTTCACACGCACCAGCTCCGCAAGGCAACGAGTTCAACATCACAAACTTTATGGTCGATGCTAATAGCGACTGGTTGTTCAAGCAGGAGGGCGCTAAATTTCTTTCTTAAGCCGCGGTTAATGGCAAGAACGTTCACATGTTTTATCAGCGGCAGCGAGGATTGGTGTCACAAGACGTGCTACTTTTTTAAGATTGTTCCTGGCAACACAATGGTGCATGAGCCTAGCGATGTTTTCGACATCTTCTCTATTCAGCCCGATACCCTCTTGTTTGTGATTTTCTGGGTCACCAGGTCGCTCTTGCAACGGTTGCCTTGCGTGGTTATGGCGAATTCGTTACGGACTGACGCATATGATCAGGAGAGCCCTGGTCAAGTAAGGAGGGATGGCAATAGGGGGTTCTCTTCTATTTGATACAATGCGAGACAACAAGATGGCATAGGAAGCATTGATGGAGTGTCAAGAGAAGAACACGCGAAGCGCAGGATGTTGCTGAGCCAGCTGTGCATCGTCTTGTTGGGCATAGGTGTCTCTTCATGCATAGCTCCTCCAGAAACCGAACCACGCGAGTGTCATGCTGTACACGGTACGGTTTAGGAGACGCGACGCTAGATACTGGATATCATCCAGTCCGTTCGGTGCAGAGTGGACTACTGGGCATATGAGAAGCCAGACGTGGAAAACCGAATGCCCTCATGAATTCTGCGCGTTTCAACAGCTTGCTGCATCGATATTTAGTGAGCCGGGCAGCTCTACTGCAAACTGCAGCCACGGCCGAATGCTCATCCACCCCGACTTCTACTATGCTTGTTGGGCGTAAATCTGACGTGTGGATCACGTCTCAGTGCTGGACGCTTCCACCTCAGCAACGTGGTCCGAGATATTGACATACACAAGATGAAGGGTATATATTCATTATGGGGAGCGCCGCCAGGCCGACCTTCTTTTGTTTTTGCTGATCCCTGTGTTTACTCTCCGTTCCATCGAAACGAAAAACGTCGCAGTATGTAATGGCAAAACCCATCCAGAGCACCGACGTCTACTCATGATGCAAATCAACCCGACCAAGCGACAAACAATATTTCATGCACTCCCTTCCACTTAGGGATGACGAACACTCAGCCGCAGCAAACGCTTGGTTCCTCGATGCCAGCGGCATTGGGGTTTGATGTTGTCGCAGCCTCCAAGACGACACGGACTACGAGCCAATCGCATAGGAACTTACCGAGGCCAGCACCAACAATTATGGAGATGATGAGGTATCCATTATAGTACATGGCCAACAGCATGACAATGTACGCGAGGCCAAACGTGGCGGCGTGGAGTAAGGATCGAATTAGCTGCTGCAGCGGCGAGGCGCGGAAGACGATAGTTTGCGGCGTCACGACGGCGGGGGGTTCACAGCAGTTGGCCTCCTTGGGTATGCGAGCCTGGAGTTCGGCGGCGCGAGCCTGGAACTGGCGCTGGATCAGAGAGTCGTATTCTTTGCCGAGGCGGCGAAAGACCTCGAGGAGGACGGTCAGCAGGCTGACGCCAATGCAGCTGGCAGCGAACATGCCAGCGTTCTTGATCTGCCACGATTGGGAGAGGAAACCTGAAAGCGGCCCCCAGTTAGCATAGGTTTATTCAGAATTGGAGTTACCCCGGGGCTTTGCAGCTATCGGCGACAAGGCCATTCGACATACGTACAAGCATCAATAGTATACCAGTTCCACAACATCTGATGTAGTATAAGCATATGGTTACCATATAAGGCAAGGGTATGGATAGAGAGTGACCTACCGACATCTTGCAGTCGGCCGTGGAACTGCCCATGGAGCCGTGATCCATGATTGGCGGGTTCGGGACTGAGGATACTTGGGAGCGGAGGGGAAGTATTATGCTGGTGGGCGAGAGGGATAGACGACGGGATCGAAGGATGCTGTTGGACGGTATGGATACCGCCGGCCAGGGCGCAGCAGTTGGAGAGGAGGTGGTGTCGGGGGAGGTGGGCACGAGAGTTGTCGCAAAAGGCACCTGGATGTCTTGAGGCGCCGGAGCAGAGTAGCCAGGCAGAATTAAAGGGAGTTGCGTGAGTTTCGAGATCAGTGGTTGGAAGCGAAGAGACGTGACTTGTGGCGTCAGAGTCACCGAGGTCTGGTTTGCTTGATATGTATAAGGGAATGGCCAAAGCCCTGGCCTGGGGGTGTCGAGTTGGTGAATGTTTTAAGAGACAAGAGAGAATCGGGAGCCCCGCAACACCAGCACGGACAACGTCGACAACAGTCACAGTGAGCAAGGGCCAAGGAACCGGTTGGCAAATCCTGGTCAGATGAAAGGTGATGAGTGCTGGGCGAGCGAGTTTCAAGAGGGGCAAGATGGAGGGAGGGCGTGGCGAGCATGGGCAAGGGTCGGTAGATAATAAGGTGAAGCTTCAACGGGGAAAGGACGGGAGTCCTTCAGGGTTGACGAGAGGGCGACCGACACATATTGGCATTGATCACATTGAATGAATGATTGGGTATCGGTTAGACGACGGCGCTGCCCAGGACCAAAAGTTGCCACTATGGCCGAAGACGTGAGCACGAAAATGGGTAAGAGGACCGGCCGGCCCCCTCTATCTTGCTCAGAGCACGCTAGACCTAGGTTGAAAATCTAGTCGGACAGGCATGGACACTGGAGGTGGTGAATCGACTTCGGTGGGGGTTGCCATTCGTGAAAAGAGTTGCATTTCGCTACGGAGTATTAGGAAACGGATCCCCTTCCCCGTCGATTTATGTCAGCATCCGGATCAAATATGAAAGGGAAAAAGGGAAGGGGCCCGCCCTCCTCCCCCGGGCCCGTGTCCCATGTGGATCCCGTACCCCACGTGCGACCCCTGATCAGGCCCGCTTTCCGCCAGAAACTTGCTCAAAGATGCTCAACTTGCTCATACCGGTAGATGGCCTACCTACTGATATCACGTATACCAAGGCAGTTTTCCAACTCGCTCGCCTTGGCGCGTCCCTCTTTGATGTGCTCTAGCCCTGCGGATCCGGTCCCAAGACCCTCAATTCCCCAAGTCCGGTTCCATATCCGATCCATATGCGCTCTAGGCACATCTGCTGGCGCTGGCATCGGTTCTGCTGGCCAAGCCTCGGCCATGCCTTATGACACCGAAACTTGCTCAAAGAGAAACGCGATAGGTGGGTGGCTAGCATGGGCAAGATGACAATCTACCAATGATTCCTCATCAACCTGCTCTGTCCCTCCCCATACGGGTCCAAACATCGCGGAGCCGCCCCCCCAAACTGGAAACAAACCAAGACCCCTACTTTGCCTAGCCGCCCACCGGAGCCTCCTAAACACAAACACGGCAGGCATGGCGTCCCAGGAATCTTCTCAAGTTTGTCCTGGTTCTCTTATGCAGAGGACGCGACGGTACCACATCACCGCTACCACACAGTCCGTTTAGCCTTAAGAGTCTCAGCGTCGCCGGTCAACTATTTTCATCCCATCCCGCTGGTTGTCCTTTTATATGTACGGCGCGGTCACACATTCTTCTACGTGATTCACCCGCTTCGTTTCAACACCATCTCACTTTCCTACCTTGACTGTGTGGGACGCAGTTTGAGCGGCGCTTCGGCCACAGGCGCCAACTTGTACTACCTCCCGGCCGTCCGTCATCGTCCCCCTCCCTCCCTGACGACGTCCGTCACCTAGCAAGATGGACTTTCATCTCAAGGGCCAGCTGGCGGCTCGCCATATCCAGAACTTCAGCGAGGCCGCCTCATTAGAACCCCATTGGGGCTACGCAGACCGCGCGATTCCCTGCACAAGCGATGCGGGATCATGTGCCTATCTCGACGTGGTATACGGCTCTCACGATCTCGGCATGCTGTATTCCGGCATCCTATGGGTTATTATCGGTAGCATCTTGTTGGTCTGGGCCGTCGGTCGACGAGCGCTGCCATCGCTATCGGAAGAAGACGTGCTTCGCGCTGCTCTTCTCAAGGAATCTAACGAGAGCAAGAGCTTCTTCAACCGCCTGCGCCAAGCAACCTCGGCTGCCATGAATCGATACCTGCTCCCTGACTTCATTCGTCCCATTTTCGGTAGAACAACTCGCCTCCAGGTCTTAATTCTGGCCGTCTTGTCCGGATACCTCCTCGTCTTCTCATTCGTCGGCATCGTATACAGCACTTGGATCACCCCAGTCAAGAACATGCCCGGCGTTTACAATACAAGAGTCAGTCTTGGCCCTTGGGCTGACCGCGTCGGAATCCTCGCCTACGCACTGACGCCCTTATCTGTTCTCTTTGCCAGCCGGGAATCTATCCTGTCTCTTCTCACCGGTGTCCCTTATCAGAACTTCAATTTCCTCCACCGTTGGGTTGGATACATCATTGTCATCCAGTCTGTTCTGCATACCATTGGCTGGCTGGTCATTGAGGTTCGTTTGTATCAGCCTCAACCTACAGTTGCTGTGGGTTGGATTACCCAGCTTTACATGATCTGGGGCTGTGTCGCCCTGTTCTTGCTCATGGCGCTCTACGTCCTCAGCTTACCTCCCGTCATCCGTCTTACCGGCTACGAATTCTTCCGCAAGTCCCATTACGTTCTAGCGATGCTGTATGTCGGTGCCTGCATTGGCCACTGGAAAAGCTTGGAGTGCTTCATGATCCCAGCCCTTATTATCTGGTTCTTGGATCGTGCCGCTCGCGCTATCAGGACCGCCTTGATACATTACAACTTCATCGAGGGCGAGGGCATGGGTTTCTCGGCTGCTAAGGCTGGCATGGCCATCTTCCCAGACTCTGAGAATGGCGACGTCATCCGTCTTGATTTTTCCCACCCCCACGATGCGTGGAGCATCGGCCAGCACTTTTACTTGTGCTTCACTGAGAGCACTATCTGGCAATCGCACCCCTTTACTCCACTGAACGCCCCCGTTGCTGCAAACGGGAGAACGAAGCACTCATACATCTTCCGTGCGAAAGGTGGCGAGACCAAGAAGGTTGCCGAGATTGCAAAGCGGAAGTTGGCCGCAGTCTCGGGGGACGGAGGCGAGGCTGCGGCCACAACCTCGGTCATCTTAACGGGACCTTACGGTGATCCAATCCTTCGCAACGTCACTTCAGATGTTAACATCCTATGTGTTGCGGGCGGAACTGGTGTCACATATGTTCTGCCCGCCTTGCTGAGCTTAAAGAAGGACTTGAGTGCTTCCCAGAAGCTCGAACTCGTCTGGGTCGTTCGTCATATGAGGGATGTCGAATGGGTCAGGCCTGAGCTGGATATTCTGGAGGCCGAGACTGGACCTAAGGTTGTTGTACGGATTTTCGCGACACGCGATGCCAGCGGCCCTGTTTCCTCATCGCGACAATCTAATAACCAGTCCGAGTCTGGATCGACATCCGATACTGGTGAGCATTGCGGAGAAAAGCAAGCCCGGGTAGCGGCGAGAACAATAGTCGATGGTACCGCAGGTGATGCCACTCGACATCCTGATATGGCAGCCATTGTACGACAGTTTGTGGATGCGACCGTCTCAGGTCGAACAGCAGTATTTGCTAGTGGCCCTGGGGGTTTGATATCCGATGTTCGGGCTGCAGTGGCGCATTGCAATGTAGTAAGTAAAGTATGGCGAGGAGAAGATCGCTATAATGTATCGCTTATCCACGACGAGCGGATGGAGCGATAGTAATAGAGAGGCATTTAGTTATCCTTATAATAGATGAATAAAGGTATATATATGTCAAAGTGGGTGCAATGTCCTAGAGGCTAGTATGGGACCTCCCCGCCTATTTAACTATATTAGAGAATATCTATAGTAAAGTTATTAAATACTTAAGAATAAGTTATAGCACAGTAATTAGCTAGAGAATACAAAATAAAAGAGCTCTATATATATATATATATAAATATATATATAATAAATACTAAGGTTTTTAAACTAATTAGTATTTACTATTTATAGATTTATTATAGATTGATAAGCTAATAAGCTAGTACTAGTAAAGCTAGACTCTATTGCTAGAGAAAGCTAAGACCTACTAGAGATTATATAATAAAGAGCGAGACTACTATACTAGTATAAAAGTTTTTAATTACTAGTAATAAAGCTATTAGATTTTTTCTTTCTTTATCTTAAAGTCTTTATTAATAAGTAATATAATTATAAGTTATTTAATTACTAATTACTATTATAATATTACTTTAAAATTCTTAATATTATTTTTAGAAATAGAACAATATTAATTTAATTTATTGATCTCTTTTTTATTATACTTTAATTAATAAATTATTATATCTTTATTATATATTACTAAGTAATTAATTAATATTATATACTTTCCTATTAATTAATACTTTTTTCTTATATTATTTAAAGTTTAATATTAAAATAACTTATTTTATTAATAATAATAATAATAATAATATACATTTTGATATTAAAATAATTACTTTTAATCAAACTTTTATAGCTAATACTTAAAAATCTCTGATTAATTTTATATATAAAGCTAAAGCTTTTAAGAATTTAAAGTTTTATTTTAAGTACTTTTTTAAAACTAATATTTCTATTTTTCTTACTAGTATTAACTAAGCTTTTTATAGCTATTTTATATAAGAAATAACTAAGAAGTTACTTAATTTATTATTAATTAAAAATAAAAAACTCTTTAATAATATAAAAAGATATTTTAAGATTAGTTTCAATATTTATTAAATAATAATAGTGATAATATTTATAACTAGGTTTATAGGCTTATAGCCTTTTATTATAAATTTTAAAGCTTTTACTATTAGTAACTTTTACTTTAGCTAGCTAATTTTACCTATAGTAATTTATATTATAGTAAAAGTAAGATCTAAGTTAGTAGTTACTCTAACTTATTAGGTATCTATAAGGTATTAAATTATTAAGATATAATATAGGTTAGAGAGACTTCTATAGTATTAAATATACTATAATTTTATAATATTAAGTAAACTAGTCTAAGCTACCTATAGTAATTAGAAATATTTAAATTAAATAGATAACTAAGTTTATTACTAGGTAAAGATATATTATACTTATAAAAAATTAATACTAAAGATAGAGCTTATAATAATTATTTATATTAATAACTCTAGGCTTTTTTAAAACTTAGCTTTAAAAACTTATAATTATACTTAAGATATTTTTAAGAAAAATAATAAATTAAAAAAATAGCTAAAGAAATTTATTAAAGCTAGCTTTATATTAATAAGCTATATTTATAAATTAGAGAAGTATTTTATTAGTATTACTTTTTCTAAATATATTATTAATAAAGTTCTTAAGTAATATTTTTTCTATTTAAAAGCTTAGTTTATTAAAAAGAACTTTTTTATTTTTATAATAAATAATAGTTATACTTATAACTATAAGTATAAGATTAAATTCTTAAAAGTTTTTATTTTTATAATAATTAAAAATAAAAACATAAAAATATTTAACTTTAGATATTAATTATTTTATATTATTACTTCTTATAAGAATAATACTTAATAATTATCTAAATAATATTTTAAGTATATTTCTAATTAAATATGTAAATATATTTCTAAATTTATTTACTTATTAATTATTAAAAGTAATTTGATTATTACTATTGTTTAATATTTATTTATTAAGCTTTAGGTTATTTATATTAATCTAATTATTATAAAGAATATAAAGTAAAAGCTAATTAGTCTTACTCTTTTATAGAAATATTTAGCTTAAATATATTAAACTTATGAAATATATTTATATTAGAGAATTAATATATTAGTACTATACATTAATATATAAGTATTACTCTTATATAGGTATTACTTTTTATTACTTTAATTAGTTTAAAAAATCAATACCTCTCTATAAAGGTAGTAAATATATTTCTACTAATATATCTACTTATAAGGGTATAACTAATTAGTAAGTAATTACTAGGTATATACCTTATAAGGGTATATATAGTATAGTTTAAATATAAAGTACTTAAACTAGTTAATCTTTTAGCCTTCTAGCTAAATAATCTATTAAAGGGTATAGTATACTAGCTATGTCTTTATAATTATTTAGGTACTTTATAGGTTTTCTAGCTATTAATAGGGGCTAGGTTTAAATCCTACCTATTAGGACTCTCTTTAGTATAGGCTCTCTATATTAGTAGTAGAAGCTAGAGGTTATTAATTAGTAACTAGTTAGCTTTAAAGTACTAGTAATTAATTAGTTAGCTAGATATAAATAAGAGGTAGCTTACATTAGGCTTAGAGAAACTAGATATAAGGTACTTAGAGCCTTTAAAGTTAATATAACCTTATACTTTAGTATATAGATACTAGTACTAGTACAACTTAAGGATTTATTATATTAGAAGAGAGGTAATTATAAGGTTATAACTAGTTAGTAGGTAATTACTAGGTATATACCTTATAAGGGTATGTGTGGTATAGTCTAAGTATAAAGTACTTAAACTAGTTAATCTTTTAGCTTTCTAGCTAAATAGTTTATTAAAGGGTATAGTATACTACCTATACCTTTATATATAATTCTTAACTATATATAAAGTTATACTAAACTTAATATAACTCTTCTTATTATTATGTTAGTATAAGCTAAGCTTAAAGAGGTCTCTATTATTAATAATATATATCTCTTTATAGTTATCTAGTATAATACTTTTATTAAGTATATATAAGCTTATAACTAAAGATAAAAAAATATTAAATAAGAAGTATACTAACAATAGAGAATTATTATAAAGTATATAATATAATATAATCTAACCTTTATTAAGCTAACCTCTAAAAGCTAACTAAGTTTATCTAATATATAGCCTTTATATATATCTTAGTAATATAACTTTATAGTTATAGCTTAGCTATTAGAAACCCTTTAATAGAAATAAACCTAGGCCTAGTCTATAAGAAAATCTTACTTTCTATAGAAAATTACCTTAATGATAATAAACTAATATAATAATATCTCTTAATATAATCTTTTAAATTAACTATAAGATTAATACCTAATTAGTTAGAGGATTATTTACCTAGGGCTCTATCTTTTATATATACCTAAGTAATAATATATATGGGTCTTTCTTTCTTCTTTTAGTTACTAATTAGAAGAGTTAAAATAATACTTATAATTAGGATTAAACTAACTAGCCTTAGAAGGCTATTACTAAATATATACTACTATATTATATAGATATTATAAAGTATATTAGAGTTTATTATAACTATAATAAGAGTTATAAATAGATATTTTTAAGTATTTAATATCTTTTATAAATCTAATTTATTATTTTTATATTTCTATCTTTTCTTTTTAATCTTTAAGTAAAAACTAGCTTCTATTAGCTTTATAAGTTTAATCTATATTAACTTAATAATTAAGTTACTTAAAGAATATTTTAATAGTTTTACTTTTTCTCTAACTATATATTTAAGAAAACTATAGTTTATTATACTTTAGAAATAGTTAGATTATTTATAAAAGTATTTATAATACTATTTCTTATTAGCTTTAGACTTTAGTTATTCTCTAAGTATTATATATACTTTAATTACTTTATAAATCTTTAGTAAAGGTAAGTATAATAAATTATTAAGTAAATCTCTATATTATCTTAAGAATAAATAGCCTTTTTTATATTATTTAATTTTTATAAGATTATAAAGTTTATTAATTACTTGAAATAAAATAATTTATTACTTAATTATATATAGAAATATCTTAATTATAAGTATATCTTAGATCTCTAATATCTTAAAGGCTTTAGCTTTTATAAAGATAGTATACTACTTAATAACCTAAGTGGTTAGATCTTTGATTAAGAAAGCTTATAAGAGAGTCTTATTATATATTTCTTAGGTATAGTTAGTTATACTATTATATAATAAAATATATTATTCTAAAGTATTTTATTTATTACGTAAAAAATAAGTTTATTATTATTATTGAGTAATTATATTTAAATATTACTTATAATATCTTTAAAAATAATAATCTTAACTTATAATATAAAAAGCTTATTTAATTTTTATTACTTATATATATAAGGTTTTTTTAATAATATATTTTTTATAATAATAAGTATAAGATAATTACCCAGAGAGTAGAGCTTAGAAAAGTAAAAGATAAATATTATAATAATAATAGAGGTTAGTTATAATATTAGAATCTAACTTAACTACTTTAGGCTAGTTACTCTAGTATAAGGGTTTTCTATGTATATATGCTAATAACTAATCTGGCTAGGCTAACCTCTTATTAAGGGCCTACTAATTAATCTATAGGTATCCTATCTCTTAGCCTAGGGATATTATTATAATTACCTCTCTCTTTTAAGATCTAGTTTCTAGGCTGTACTCCTATTATTAGGTACTTTTTTTACTATTACTAATTATAGGTATAGATTCTTATTATTTTACTTACTATTAGATTTAAACTACTATTATTATTTTACTAGGCACTCTATAAGCTATTACTCGGTATTATAACTTAGATTTAAACTACTATTATTATTTTAAGGTTTAATTAGTTAATTACTAAGTACTTAGTAAGCTATTACTAAATAGTTAGATACTCTTTATAGCTATTACTATCTATTAGGTACTTCTAATTATATCTATATTAATTATTCTCTAATCTATTACTTATTAAGTTACTAGGTACCTAAGAAGCTATTACTACCTATTAGGTACTTCTATTACTAGCTATATTAACTTATACTAGAATAAGAATCCCTTTACTAGGTACTTTATAAGCTATTACTAATAGATTTACTATTCTTTATCTAAGAAATCTAGGTCTATTATCTATAGATATAATAAATACTTTACTTATATAGTACTAATAGTAATAGTATTACTTCTAATTACTATATCACTTTTAGTTATATTAATTAAGATATAGTAGATCCTTATAATATACCTCTTCTTATTATATTTACTATAAGTCTTATTACTATAATAGTCTTCTATATTATAACCCTTCTTTAAGTAAATTATATAATACTTATTATGATAAGACTTTATTAATATATTAGTAATATATAGTTCTTATATCTTAAAGCATATCCTCTTCATTAATAGCTTAGTACGTATATAGTCTAGTATTTTAGATACCTACTCTAAAGTACTCTAGGATAACTAATCATAGTCTATATAGAGCTCCTATAATTACTCTATAGTAAGAGTAATATCTTATAGTCTCTAGATAGAGTACTTCTATTAGACTAATACCCTCTATAGCCCTAGTTATAGGTAATAGAAAAACAAGAAAGCTAGTAACTAATTCTCTTTAAGGTCCTTAGTACCTAGGGCTTAGTATATTACTAACTACTTAGTAAGGAATTATAGAAGTAACTAACTAAGCTAATACTAAGTATTATAAAGCTAGCTATAAAGATAATACTCTTAGAGTTCTAAGTTAATATATAATTAGTAAATAAATACTTTAAAAGTTACTTATAAGCTAACTTTATTACTTATTATATTAATTATAAACTAGTAGTTTTATTACTATATTTATAATAATAGAATTACCTTTATAAGAGCTTATTTAATATAATAGCTTTCTAAGGTATTAAGCTATAGTTAATTACTAGCTTATATTACTACTAGCTAGTCTAATACTTACTTAAGTATACTATTTTTGAGAAGGATACTATAAGTATATACTAAAAAGTACTTATATTACTTCTTATTTACTATTACTAGGTAATTAATAAGTAGCTATAAAAGTATTATATTTTACTTCTAAATAGCCTATATTAGCTTTGTTAATAATAGGTTAATTAGAGATAGGTTTAATAATAAGCTAAAAGCTAGTTTTATATTAATAAGTTAGTAAGTAGTTACTAAAGCTCTTATTAACTATAAAAGTTATAGTTATAATAATTTATCTATTCTTAAGTAAGCTCTTTTTAGCAGGATTAAAGTTAAATACTTATAAAAGAATTACCTAGAAGATAGAGCCTAGAAAAGTGATAGATAAATATTATAATAATAATAGAGGTTAGTTATAATATTAGAATATAACTTAACCACTCTAGGCTAGTTACTCTAGTATAAGGGTTTTCTATATATATATACTAATAACTAATCTAGCTAGGCTGACCTCTTACTAAGAGCTTACTAATTAATCTATAGGTATCCTACCTCTTAGCCTAGAGATATTATTATAATAAGTTACTAATTTTTTATTAATATATTATCTATTATAAGTAATATTAATTTAATTAACTTATTTATTATAGTATAATGAACTTTTAAAAAAGCATTTTATATAATTTAAGCTAAGTAGTATATATTGTTTTATAATTTATTTAATTTCTTAATATACTCTTTATAGGTTAGGTTATTAAAATACTTAAGAAGGTTAATACATCTATCTAGATTAATATATTACTAGATATCCTAAGATATTATAAAAAAAATAAAGTAATATCAACTATAGGTATTAGTTCTTATATGTAACAGCTATACTATATAGCTTTTAATTAATTAGAAGATTAATATTTATAATAAAAGTTATTATAAGTTATAACTAATTAATAAATAAAAAAGAGTTATTTTAAGACAGAAATATCTTTAGAAATTTACTTTATAATAATAAAAGTTAGTTATACTTATAATTAAGTTAGAACTAAGCTTATAACTATTATAAAGTAAGATCGTTTAGAGAATTATTTATATAGTTGAAAGTAGCTTATTTCTATTTAGGTAAATATAGACTAACCTTATTACTAAATATAGGGTTATTTTAGAATCTAGTATAATATTAGTATAAAAGATAGTATTAGTTACTAGTATTTATATAAGTAAAATAGTAAGTTTATATAATATTAACCTACTACTAAGAATTAATATAAAGAACTTAATATATATTATTATTTAAAAGTTTATTTTTAATACTAGATAATTATATATTATACTTATATACTTAATTTCCAAGTTCTTTTTTATTAATTATTTATATATTAATTCTTATCCTTAAGCTAATTTATTTTCTTGTATCAATATTATTAGTTAATTTAATTAGCTTTAACTTATATATATATATATATATATAATAATAGTTAAATAAGAATTCTTTGATTAAATATTAAGTATTTAATGAATTATTTAGGAAATAAGTATAATAAAATTAATATAATAAATAAACTTAAGAAGTTTTTTATTTAGCTTATATTTTATAAAGTTATTATAAAGTATAGAATAAACCTTATATATACTTATACTATCAATATTATTCATTCTATTTCTGTTAACTATAAAAACTTAAATTAGACCTTTTAAAAGAAGTATAAGCTTATAAGTATTATTATCTCTTTAATAAAAAAGAAAAACATTAAGCTTATTATTATTTTCTAAAGATAAGAATAATAAAGATAATAAAGCTAGTAAAGATAACAATAAAAATAAAATAAAAAGATAAGAAAAAGTTATTAAGTTATTATATTATTATTACTACTAAGCTTAAAAAGAAAAAGAAGCTTATAAAGAAAAAGAAGCTTATAAAGAAAAAGATATAATTATTATATGAACTATTACTAATAAAACTAATACTAAGAAAGTATATAAAGCTAAGAAAGCTTAGTATAAGATAATAATTACTAAGTGAAAAAACTATAAGGTTTATAAGAAATATATTAATAACTTAATTAAGATATATTAATTATATTAAATATTACAAGCTTATTTTATATATAAATATAAGTATATTTATATTGTTTATTAAAAGCTTATTAATTTAAAAGTAGCTTAGTTATAGAATTTTATTAATTCTACTAATAAAAAGATAATTTCTTATATATTAATTATGAACTAAGTATTTATTAAAAATATAATAAAGATAAAGCTATTACTTAAGTTATAATAAAGAAGTTAGAGTATTAATTAAATAACTTGAAAAATAATATATACTTTAATAAGAAAAGAGAAATTAAAGATAGAAATAGAGGTAAAGATAAAAGTAAAGATAAAGATAGAGATAAGGCTAAAGGTAGTAATAAATAGACAATAGTTTTATAATAGGTCTTTAATAGTAGTTTAATTTTTAACCTTATTTTTTATTTAAGATATCTCAGGTAGCTTCTTAACCTAATATAATAAGAAAGGGTTTTAAAAGTACTTACTTATAGATAGATAACTATTTAATAATAACTAATATATTACCTATTATTATCTTATTTTCTATAGCTCTTTTTAATATACTTCTTATAAATAGATACCTTTCTTTATATATTTTAAAGGTACTTTTTAAGTTCTTATGTATTATACTTTACTAGCTATTTTACTTACTTTATAAGGTATTACTAAT
Organism: Colletotrichum echinochloae; assembly: GCA_016618095.1. Lineage (NCBI taxonomy): Eukaryota > Fungi > Ascomycota > Sordariomycetes > Glomerellales > Glomerellaceae > Colletotrichum > Colletotrichum echinochloae. The sequence goes on from JADEZT010000007.1 coordinate 803,863, forward strand.
TATTTAATAGCTCTTTTCTAGATATAATCTCTTTTACTTTCTATTTAGCTAGCTTATTTAGTAATTTAAGTAGTATTAATTACACTTTAGTATTCTCTTACTAAGTATTTTAGGGTTTAATTATAGAGATAGAAAATATATTATATATCTAATAGTATTACTTAAGTAAGTAAACCTAGTATACTTATAACTTAATTTAGTTTATAATACTAATATAAATAAATTTAAATACTAACTTCTTATTTTTAAATTTAAAGTTCTTTATTAATGGTCTAATGATATCTCTATAATAATACTTCTTTAATATATAATACTTATTATATTTCTTTATTTAAGCTTTAATTACTCTTTAATAGTACTATTATATCTTAATATAAAGCTTTATAATATAGTTAATTTTTTTTAACCTCTTAGACCTTAACCTAAAATATTAATAAAATATATTTAATATATCTTAAGTTATAATTATAAAGTACTTTTATTAATAAGAGCTTAATAATAAAGTATTAATTATTATTATATATAAAAGCTACTTTAGAAAGCTATATTATTTATTATCTTAATAACTCTATAGTATATACTTATAGATACTTTTTTAATATCTAATATATTCTTTCTAACTATTTATTAGTTTATAAGTAGTATATAGTAAATAGTTAGTAATAAATTACTCTCTTTCTTATAAATTTCTTTTAAAATTAGTTACTTAATAGCTTATCTCTATTACTTATAATACTAATAAGTATATTAAATTAGTGTTTTATATATTTATAAAAGACCTAGCTCAACTAAGTTATCATAATTATTTTCTAAGTAAGTATAAAAAGTATAAACTTTATTATATAATATATAATTATTAAGATATTATTATACTTAATATTATTACTATAAGTACGTAATAATAATCTTATAATAAAGTCTATACTAATCTTCTTAAATAAATAACTTAATATTAGTAATAGTTATAATTTCTTATAAAGCTTATAATTAGGGATACTAATCTTTTAATATATATTATGAGTATCAATATATTCTCTTATATCCTTAAGAATATAAAGCTAGTAAAGAAACTTAAAGATAAGTTTTATTATCTTATTTATATTTATATAACTTATTATTCGGTTATTATAGTATTAGTAAATAATTACTAACTATAATAATAGTTTAAAAGAGATTATTAATCTTTTTTTATAAAATAAGGTATCTTAGTTATTTAAGTAACACCTCTTTTATTCTCTAATACTTTTATAAGCTCTTATTACTTATTTTTAGTATTTACTATCTTTAGCTTATAGTCTACTAATAAGCTTTTCTAAGGCATCTGATTGCTATTAAAAAGTCTTTTTTATACTTTATTAGCTCTGTAATAATTATATATAGGATATATAGTTCTAGAACTATAACCCTAGCTTTTAGTATTTCCTTTCTTCTATTAAAACTATACTAAGTATTTTATAATAATTTCTAGCTTACTTAATTATAAGTTATTATAACTATAATAATTATAAAACTACCTTAAGATTCTTAAGTCTAATAAGATTTTTAAAATAAGAAATCTCTTTCTTTAAGTATAATTTAAATAGCTTATATAAATACTATTGATACTTTACTTATTTCTTTAAGAAATATAATAATTTGATAAATATCTTATAATAACTTATCAACTAACTTTAGCTTATTTAAAAATATAAGAAGTAGATTATTATATATTACCTTTTCTTTTATATAGTTTAGCCTCTTAAATATACTATTTACTAGGTTTGTAGCTCTTAAGTATTATTAAATATTAAAGTTAAAGATAAATAGCTTATAGACTTATTTAACAAGCCTTTTATAGAGGTCTCATATTAATATATTAAATATACCTTTTAGTACTTAATAGTTTATAAGTATTATAAATACTTTTAATAATTCTTAAAGGTAGTATACTTAGTATTTTAGACTTTTTAGGATAGTTAGAAGCTCTTATTATTCTATAGCCTACCTTTACTTTATATTAATTAACTTCTATAAAAAGTAAGTAACTAATAACTGCTAACTCTTTAATAGCTAGAATAAGATACTTAAGATAGCTTTTTATAAAGTATCTATCTTAACTTTTATATTATATAAGAGATCTTAGTATTATAAGATAGTTATTAAATAAAAGGTAACCTTTAGCTTATTAAATATAGCTTAAGCTTTAGTTATCTATTCAAATAACTCTTGCTTTTTATTTCTATTACTATTTTTTAAAAGAGATATTATTAAAGTAATAATATTAAAGTATTTTAAAATAAACTTCTAATAAAAGTTATAGAATTTTAGAAATACTTATATTTCTTAAAAAAATATTAGTAGTTTTTATTTATTCATAGCTTATGTATATATCTTATTTATAAAAATACTTTTAAGTATACTTATTTACCTTGGAAACTTTATTTAATATATATAAAAGTTATACTTACTTAGTTCAGTATATCATTATACTTTATAAAGTCTATTTAAGACTTTTTTAATATCTTTTATATATTATTCTTTTATATTAACATAAATTAAGATATTATTTATATATATAATATAATATATATTTAATAATTTACTAAGTATTTAAGAGATATATACTTGAAATATTATAAGTATATTAATAAGTCTAAGAGATATAATAATATATTTAAAGTAATTATATCTTGTATAAAATATCATTTTTTTAGTAATCTTTTAGCTTAATATAGATATAATAGTATGTATTATAAAGATTAACCTTTAAGATTTACTTTACTTTATAAAGCTTCTTTAGTAGTTTATTAATTAAAGGTAATAGATATTAATTCTTAATAGTAACCTTATTAAGTTCTTAGTAGTTTATATATAAATACTATATCCTATTTTTATTTAGTATAAAAAGAATTAAAATACTAGCTTTACTAACTAATACTTTAGTATAATTATTTACTAGGTTCTTAGTAAGATACTTTCATAATTCTTCTAACTATTACTAGTTAAAAAAGTATATAAGCTTATATAAAAGCTTCTTATTCTTAATTAGGTTAATAAAATATTGAGCTTTTAATAATAGGTTAATGTCTTTTATTACTTATTTATTAAATATTTCTTATTTAGACTCAAGCTATAGAAAAAGCTTAACTATTTTATTCTCTTTTTCTTCTTTATCTAAGGTAGCTATAAGTAGTTTATTCTTTACTAAGATATTATAGATATATACTATATATACTTTTTTATAATTTTTAATAATCTCTTATAAGATTAATCTTAGATTAGTAAATAATATATAATTATATTCTTATATATTTATATAAGTATTAATAATAATACTCTCTCTTTCTATTAATACCTAAGATAGAAAAAGCTTAGAAGTACCTTTTAGGTATAATACCTTAGTAAATAGTTATTAAATTTTCTATAGTTTATTTTTTAAATCTAAAAAAAAGAATACAATTTAGTATACTATAATTAGTTTTCTTTTACTTTTATTAAATCTAAATAATATAAGGTATTATATATTTATTTCTTTTAACTTAAAAAAGTTAACTAACCTTATACTAATAAGGTTAATTTAAAAGTATAAGTTTATATTTACTTAAACCTAGTATTTAATATATTCTTATAGAATAATTACTTATTCTTTTACTATTTCTTTAATAGAAATAGTATTTGAGATTATAGTATAATTTAAAGTTCATTTATTTTATATTTCTTTTAAATTTAATAGCTTAGTAATTCTATCTCTAATTATAATAGTATTTACTGAGGCTTTTTTAAAATTAAGTTACTAAACTATTGATATCTGTTTATTATTCTTAAAGCTTTTATACTTATTTAAATAATAGCTTATTTTACTATAGTTCTAATATATAATTAATAGCTTTAGCTTAAAGGGTTATAAAGTATTTACTATATATTTACTTCTCTATCTATAACATCTTAATTCTCTATATAAAAGAAATCTTAAGTTCTAAAGTAGTATTAATATACTTTTATTACTTAACTAAGATATATTTCTATAAAAAGGTAATTATCTTTATTTATACTTTATCTCTTTTTATAGTCTCTTTTAAAAGTTACTTTATAATAGTTTAGTATACAACTTATTATTTAAATCTTAATATTACTTAGCTTCTTATATTACTTTTCTTAGAGTTTTAGTTTCTATCTTTTAATAGATTATTATTTTTATAATATCTTAGATAAACTAAAAAAGAAGTTATATACTTACTTATAATTATTCTCTATCTTATTTTTTAAGAAATAATATATTATATTTTATTTAACAAAAAAGGTTATAAAAAGTCTCTCTATTACTTCTTTATTTTTATTAGTTATAGGTTATAATTAGTAAAGCTATAACTACTAAAGGTTATAATTAGAAGTAAGTAGTAATATTATTACTTATTAGTAATAATAGTATAAGCTACTAGCTTATAAGGTAAGAAAGAGAGAGAACCCTATATTCTACTAAGTAGTAAGTTATATAATTACTTATATAACTCCTATATCCTCTCTATTTCACTCTATTACTATAATACTAGTAACTTTTCTAGATAGTAAAAGGCTACCCCTTACTAGTTACTCTAATTTCCCTTAAAAGCTTAAAAATACTATAAAACCTAGAGGCTATAAAAGTATTATACTTTTTAGTAATTATTTATTCCTAGTTTCTTATATAAGCTAATACTACCTTAATCCTAGGTATTTTCTCTTAGCTATAGCTATTAGAAGTATATCTAGTTATTAAGTAGATTTTAATTACTATTAATAAGTTACTATTCTTATATTATATATAAATAAGTTCTTTTTTTATATTTTATATTTCTATATTTCTATTATATTTAATACTCTTATACCTATATTACTTATCTCTCTATTTATATCTTTACTTTATTATAAGAGATAAGCTTTTTTAGTAACTTATTAAGTAAAGTTTTTATAGATATATCTATAGGATTATTATTACTATAGATCTATTAAATCTTATATAGCTTTTATCATTTATATAATTATTAAAATATTATAATATTAATTATTGGATATTCTCTTATATAGTTTTTATCTTTATAAGGTATTTATATAAGAAATATAAATTAGTATATACAATAGTTAGGATTACTAGCATTTCTAGCTTACTTATAATTATTATAATATTTATTGAGATAGTATAAGCTATAGTAACTCTAGTAACTATATTATAAACTTTAGCTATTAAGATACTATATATTACTTATTTAAACTTAGTAAATAAAAAATAAATAATATTACTATATATAGTAAAGTTATTATTATTACTATTAATATCTTTATTAGTTAGAATAATTATAAATCTAAACTAAGATATTAAATCCTTATTAGTTATAAATAATCCATCTATAAAAATAAATAGTTTTATTATTATAAAGTCTAGTAGTATAAAAATAAGGCTATAGTTAAGTAAGTCTATTTATTATTATAATCTCTAGTTAAGAGTCTTAATAGCTTTATTACTAAGCTTCTTATACTAAGCTGTAGTTAATAAGTTAAAGTATAGTTTAGGTTGGTAAATTAAAGTAATATATACTTTATAAGTATACGATTAGATATAATCCTATTATACTATAAGTAAAGTCAGGTTTATAATCTATAACTTTATATCTTACCTTTTTTACTATAGTATAATAGTAATACTTATTATATTGTTGAGTAAGATAATACTACTATTAAATATTAATAAGCTATTATAAGTAAGAAATATCTTTTTCTTAGCCTAGAATTTAACCTTATTAAGCTTTAATTTCTTATAGTCTAAGAATTATCTATCTATAATGCTAATAGTATTATCTATTTATATACCTATTAAAGTAAAATCTAGGTTTATTAGTAATAGTAAAAGGAAATAGAAATTGTAACTAATTATTATTATATCTAGGTTAACCTTATAGTAATTATTATATATAGCTTATTAATAAGTTTTAGTCTTTATAAGGCTATAGAGAGGCTTAATTACTCTTATTATAAAACTAAGGGGATACTTATTATAGAGCTACCTTAATAAGTATATATAAATAATATATATTAACTATAACTATAACTATATATATACTTATATAATATTATATAACTATATAACTTTCTTATTTTAAAGTAGTATAAAAGTAATAGTAAAGAGAATCTACTAACTTACTTATTATATAGTAAGTAATTATATAAGAATAACCTTTTTACTATTATTACTATATTCTTAGATAACTAGGTATAACTTTTTATATAGCTTTATAGTCTTATTTTTTACCTTATTAACTATTTAAGAGTCAAAAATATAGTTAAAATAAAGGCTATATTTAATATGCTTAAGCTTAATAATTTTAAATATCTTATAGTCTATTAAACTCTTTACTTTAGCTTAGTTAGAGAGTTTAAAGAGTTTTCTAGAAGTTATAATAATACCTTTATTATATAGTTATTAGGGAAGTATATAATTAGCTTCTTTCTTTGCTAAGAGAAAGGTATAACTAAGAATATTAATCTCTTATAATAATATATTAATGAGATTCTTTTAATAGTAGCTATAGTTTTATATAACTTATAAAGTAACTATAGAGACTAGGTTCTTTAGTTTAATAGTAATAATAATAATATTCTTAGTATATTTATTACTATTATTAATATTACCTTTAGTACTAAGCTATTATTTATTATTAGTAAGTATAATAGGTTTATTATTATAATCCTTATTACTATTAAAGTAATATAGTTTAATTAATATAAAGTAAAAATCTCTTAAGCTATTAATATTAATAGTATATATCTTATTATTAATAAATATAAGTATATAAGAGTTAGTCTAGCCTCCCTTTTTATACTATACTTATACTTGATTACCTAAGAAAAGGTTCTTTAAAAAATAATAGTATCTAAGCTATTATATAGCTTAAGGGTTTTATTAACTTAGTATATTATATAGTACTTATAGAGGTCCTTACTTACCTTTTTAATTACTATTATATATCTAATAATATCTAGTAATAGAATAAAGTCTATAGTTATATAAGAGTAAGCTTTAAAGATAAGTAAGATAGAGATAATACTATCTAAGCCTATAGTATTATTAATAGTCTTAATAGCTATCTAAAGAGCTATTTTATAGGGAATTAACAAATACTTCTTATATATAATACTATAGGTATATTATAAAATAGTATAGTATCTTTTTATCTTTTTAACACTATAGTAAGTCTTTACAGGTATAATCTTAACCTTAATACTTATTATATATACCTTATATAAAAATTCTATTGAGGTAAAGTTTTTACCTATATTAATAATAACCTAGTTAGGTAAACCTTAGTATATATTAGTTTAGTATTAATAGAGAGCTTCTTAAGTTATTCTTATAGAGATATTATAAAAGAAATAAGCTATATTAAAAGTAATAATGAAGTTAATTGTATAAAGAACTAATTAAGTACTATTAAGATATATTATATTAATAATAACTTTATAGTTAAAGGTATAGTTATCTCAAAGTATAAATTTAAAGTATATAAAAGCCTTACTATTAAGCTAGTAATAGTAATAATACTTAGTAAGCTTTTTAATAGCCTTTATATCTACCTTATTATAGCCTATTTTATAAAAGATTTTATAAAGTTAATAAATTAATAAGTACTTAAAGTAATAATAAAGCTATCATAGCTTAATATTAGTTAGGTAATAATTAGTAATACTTAACTTAAGCTAGCTAATAAGTATCTATGGGTACCTCTATTTTTAGATTATAAGTATTATAATATTATTCTATTATAAGATATTATTAAGGTTATTAAATCTAATAAAGAGATAGTTTATATTAGCTAAGTATAGGAGAAATAAGGTATTAGTTAGTATTATATAAAAGTTAATAGGTCTAAAGGGTATAATAATAGTAATAGTACTACTTAATATAAGAGAGTTACTACTACTAAATTATACTTTGGCTTTATCAATAGTAGAGATATTAATAGTTACTAAAGATTAGATTTATTATAATATAAAAGCTTATAGGTATTTAGTAGTAAAAAAGGTAGCTACTTCTATATCTAATAGTATACCCTAGAAAATATTAGTAGAGTATCTATTAAGGATAAAAGTACTAATAAGTTAGATAGTTTATTACTATAGGTTACTTTTAGTAATTTAATAGTAAATAGCCTTATTAATAGGACTAATAATAAGGGTATTACTACTTAAAGGAGTATTACTAAAAAATGTAGTACTAGTAAAAAATATATTGCTAGTAAGATCTCTATTAGTATTATCATTAAAGTAGTTCTTTTAAAGGTATTAATAAAAGTTCTCTTTCTTTTTAAGATTATTAAATAGCTTAATATCTTTATAGGTAATAAGAAAACTCTAATATATATATTATAAGGCATTATATATAATTGGGTTATTTTTAAACTATTAGTATATAATATATCTTTCTTAAGGTACTTTATTAATTAATAACTTTACTAGTAATAGATATAATACTTATAGCTATTATTACTATTATTATATCTATTATTATACAAGAGATTATAATTATAATTATTATAGTAATTATTATTATTACTAAATTAGTTTTAATATCTCTAGCTATAGTAAGTATAGTTAACCTAGTATTAGCTATTTTCTTTTATAGAGTCTAAAGTAGTAGTATACTAACCTAGTTACTAAGCTCTTATTATAGTACTAACTACCAATTAAAGTTAGTTATAGACTCCTTTTAATATTATTAATAGGTTATAGAAGTGAGGTTTATACTTCTTTACCCTGGAGTAGGTATTTAATAGCTAACTTTATAGTATTTTATCTAACTAGTATCTATTAGGTAGTACCTATTAAATAAGAATAAGTTTATTAATAAATACCTTTAGTTCTTAGATCTTTATCTTATTAAAGTAATTTTAACTAATATAGTAGAAAGTAATTTTCTATTATTCTATAAGGTAACCCTAATATATCTCTTTATTTTTAAACTATACTTTAATATAGGTAACTATAATAGTAAAGTCTTATATACTATTTACATAAATCTTATTAAAGAAAAATATAGTTACTTTATTATATAATATAAAAGAAAAAGTAAATACTAATTAGTAATTCTTAATAATTATCTTACTATAATTCTTATAAAAGATATTTAACTTTAGGTTTAAAATATTATATATCTTATTACTATATTTTATCTTATTAATAAGTAACTTACTAAGGTTAGTTAGTTAGTATAGAATTAGACTATTAGAAGGTATTATAAGGTTATTAGATTATTTCTAATATTAAACTAGTAACTACTATTAGTATTACTATTAGTAATAATTAATAGGTATCTATTTCTATAAAGAAAAACCTATATAATAATAGCTATTATTTATATCTATAGTATTTATAAGTTATTAGCTAAACTAACTTTTTACTATTAGTAGTTATAAGCCTAAGTTATTATAGAGGTTATTTATAAATAGGTTATTTATATAGGATAGCTTTAATAGGTCTAGGATAGGTATAGATAATATATTATTATCCTTACCTAGTAATAGAATATTCCCTTAGAAGTATACATTATTAGTAGGAGATATTCAATTCTTAGTAATACTTATAGTAACTTTTTAGTATTATATTATAGTTATTAAGCTAGGTATATTAGTAATTACCTTACTTATTTTATAATAAGTATTATATTACTTAGTATTATAATACTTTTAATACTAGGTATACTTATTATCTTACAATAGTTATATAATTACTTATATTTATTAATATATATCTAAAGTAATATATTCTCCCTAGATCTTATTAATAAACCTTAGTATTATACTTATAAGGTTTTTAAAGTTATTAGATACCTTATAGATATCGTTAATTTCCTTATCTATCTATAAGTAAAAGGGTTTAAAGTTAATAATACCTATAAGGTTTAGTATAATATAAGTATAGTCTTTAAGAATAAATACTTTATTATATAAAAAGTAGTTTTAAAATAAACCTAATACTTAAGTATTAATAAGGTTAAAGGTAGGTATAGTCTAATTAGTAAAGTCTTATTAAAAGTCTTTTTATAGTAATTAATTAATAATATACTCTTACTTCTACTTTACTATCTTGAAGGTAAGATATATAGAAATATCTTTATTACTATAATTAGTAAGGTTAATATCCTAGCTATAAATAAGGGAATTAATATATTATATTATAGTAAAATAAGGTATAGGCTAGAGTATATCTAGGTTAAATATTAATAGGCTCTTTAGTAGTAAATTTTATAGTAATTGGTCTTATAGTAGTAGGTTTTATAGTAGTAGGTCTTTTAATAATAAGACCTTACTCTTACCTTTATTATATTAATTACTTATAACTTTTTAATTATAGTTATTATTTATAATAATAATAGTAATAAATAGTATAGGTTAGTAAAAAAATGTTATAGTAATAAGTTACTATAAAGACTTCTTATAGTAAGAAAAATTAAAGTTATTAATATATAACTTCTTATATTAATGAAGGTAAAAATAAGGTTATTAATACTAGAGTTCTAAAAGAGAGAAAAGAGAAAATAGGTAAGAGTAATATCTTCTTTTAGAGGTAGTCTTCTCCTTGAGTACCTTAAGTATATATAGATATTTAGCTAAAAGTTAATTAAAGTTATTATAATATTACTAATATCTTTTTAATGGGTCTAGGATTAGAAGAAAGTAGTTCTTAGTAATATAATAGATCTTATAATTAGAGATATTCTTTATATATATACCTTAATAATCTATAGTCAGATTACTAATTAGTATTAGTTATAGGTTATAGTTAGTAAAGCTATAACTATTAAAGGTTATAATTATAAGTAAGTAATTAGAAGTAAGTAGTAATATTATTACTTATTAGTAATAATAGTATAAGCTACTAGCCTATAAGATAAGAAAGGGAGAGGACCCTATATTCTACTAAGTAGTAAGTTATATAATTACTAATACAACTCCTATGTCCTCCCTATCTCTCTCTATTCCTATAATAATTTTAAATAAGGGTTAATAATACTTCCTTTTCTAAGCTTTAGAATTAATATATATTTAATAAATAAATACTAAGAAGTTTCTCTATATTACTTCTTTACCTAAAATAATTTTATAGTTTTACTACTAGGTTTAGATAGTGAAGATTACTTTAGATAGAGCTTATATAATATAATAGCTTAGTAAAGTACTTAACTACAGATTATTAGCTTTCTCTATAGCTTTTACCTAATTATTTATTTATATTATTATAAAGTTTTTATATAAAACCTTATGGTTATAAGTTGATAGTTTTTTATACATCTTGAAGTAATCTTTAGTTATAAAATACTTAATAAGTATTTAGATAAAGTCTTAGTTTTACTTATATATTTTTATATTTTACTTTTATAATTTTATTTATTATTATTAAAATAATTATAAGATTTTAATAAGATTTAATTATAGTAGTTTATTCTTTTTTAAGGATTAACTTAATTAATTTCTTAGAAAAACTAATTCTTTATTAACTATTTAATCTTAAGTATAGCTTCGAAGCTTATCTAAAGAGTATAATATAAAGTGGGAAGTTATTTTAAGTTTAATAGGTTATTACCTCTTTTATATAAGATTATTATAATTATTATTATAAAAATATAATAAAATAAGATAGTTATTTATATTATATATTCTTATTATTAAATATTTAAAAATAGACTTTTATAGTTTATTTATACTCTTATTCTCTTTAAGAATTACTAAGTATTTATTATTAGAATTATAATTAGATATTTTATTTTATATTAGTTATCCCAGTCTATAGAGCTTAAAGAATTATAAAAAGTTCATAGCTAAGAGCTATAACTAAGAAAGTTATAAAAGGTAGATTTATTAATAATACTAGACTTTAAGCTAGAGAGGGTAGAAACTCTTCTCTAGTAAGCTATAATATATTTAATAAGTACTTACTAAAGTATAACTAGGTTAATTCTAAGGTAGCCTCTAGGTCTATGCTTATTCTCTTATTAGTTAATTAATTATCACTAATATCTTATAGATTATTTGTTAAATAACTTAAAAGCAAGTATATATATTAATAAAAAAAAGAACTAGAAATAGAAATAGAGATAAGAGTAAGAATAAAGGTAATAATAAGAATAAAAGTAAAGATAGTAATAAGTAAATAATAGTTTTATAATAAGTCTCTAATAATAGTTTAATCCTTAGTATATTATACTTTACTAACTATCTTACTTACTTTATAAGGTATTATTAATTATTTAATAGCTCTTATTTAAATATAATCTCTTTTATTTTTTAATTTATTAACTTATCTTTTAGTTTAAGTAATATTAGTTATTCTTTAGTATACCCTTACTAAGTATTCTAAGGTTTAATTATTAAAATAAAAAGTATATTATATATATAATAATATTATTTAAATAAATAGATCTAATATACTTATAACTTAATTTACTTTATAATAGTGATATAAATAAATTTAAGTAACTACTTTTTATCTTTATATCTAAAGTTTCTTATTAATAATCTAATAATATCTCTATAAGAGTATTTCTTTAGTATATAATAGTTATTATATTCTTTTATCTAAGCTTTAATTACTTTCTATTAGTAAAATTATACCTTAAGAAAAAGCTTTATAATATAGTTAATTCTTTTCTTAATATCTTAAACCTTGACCTTAGATATTAATAGAATATATTTAATATATCTTAAGTTATAACTATATGATACTTCTATTAATAAGAGATTAATAGTAAAATATCAATTATTATTAAACACAAAAGCTACTCTAGAGAACTATATTATTTATTATCTTAATAATTTTATAATACATACTCATAAATACTTTTTTAATATTTAATAAATCTTTTCTAAAAGTTTCTTTTTAAATTAGCTAGTTAATAGCTTATCATTATTATTTAAAATACTAATAAGTATATGAAAATAGTATTATACTTATTTATATAGAATTTAGTTTAGATTAGTTATTATAATTAGTTTCTTAGTCAATATATAAACTATAAACTTTAAGATATAATATATAATTAGTAAAATAATATTATATTTAATATTGTTATTATAAATACTTGATGATAGTTCTATAATAAAGTCTATATTAATCTTTTTAAAAAAGTAACTTAATACTAATAGTAGTTATAATTCTTTATAAGGTTGATACTTAGGGATTTTTATCTCTTAATATGTATTATAAATACTAATATATTCTCTTATATACTTAATGATATAAAGTAATAGAAAAAACCTAAAAATAACCTGAATTACCTTATTTATAGTTATATAATTTATCAATAGACTATTGAAGTATTAATAAATAATTACTAATTATAATAATAATTTAAAAAAGATTATTAATTATCTTTTATAAAATAAGGTACTTTAATTATTTAAGTAATATCTCTTTTATTCTTTAATACTCCTATAAGCTTTTATTATCTATTTCTAGTATTTATTATCTTTAGCTTATAATCTATTAATAAGCTTTTTCAAAGAATCTAATAACTATTAGAAAAAGTCTATTTTATACTCTATTAGTTCTATAATAACTATATATAAAATATATAGCTTTAGAACTATAACCTTAGCTTTTAGTATTTCCTTTTTCTTATTAGAATTATACTAAGTATTTTATAATAGTTTTCAATTTACCTAGCTACAAGTTATTATAGTTATAATAATTATAGGTTTACCTTTAAACTTTTAGGTCTAATTAAGTTTTTAAAATAAAAAGCCTATTTTTTAAAGTATAACTTAGATAGCTTATATAAATACTATAGATATTCTACTTATTTCTTTAAGAGATACAATAGTTTAATAAGTATTCTTAAATAACTTATTAATTAACTTTAACTTATCTAAAAATATAAAAAGTATATTATAATATATTCTCTCTTTTTCATATAGTTTAGTCTCTTAAATAAATTATATATTAAGTTTATAACCTTTTAATAATATTAAATATCAAAGTTAAAAGTAAATAACTTATAAACCTATCTAATAAGCTTGTTATAAAAGTCCTATATTAATATATTATAAGAGTGTAACTAGTTGGCAGGCAATCGCTAGGCGCCAGGCGCACACCTTATAAGGGTATGTGTGGTACAGTCCAGGCACAAAGTGCCTAAACTAGTTAATCTTTTGGTCTATTAGCTGAATTAGCACACCGCCTGATTCCATTACAATTATTTAAGCACTTTATAGGTCTTCTAGCTAAGCAGGGGTTAGGTTCAATCCCCATCTCGTCTGCAACCATCTCTTTAGTGTAGGCCCTTAAGAGGGCTGGAGGTCATCAATCAGCAACCAGTCAGCCTTAGAGCGCCGGGCGATTGTTGGCTAGGCATGAATGAGGGGCAGCTTACATCAGACTCAGAGGGACTAGGTAGCTAGGTATTACCTAGGGCCTTCAGGGTTAACATAACCTTATACTCCAGCACACAGATACCAGCACCAGTGCACGTGGGCCTTGGAGTGCGACTCAGGACGCATCGCATTAGAAGGGGGGCAATTATAAGGGTAACCGGTCAGCAAGCGATCGCCAAGCGCCAGGCGCACGCCTTATAAGGGCATATGTAGTGCAGTCCAGGCACAAAGTGCCTAAACTAGTTAATCTTTTAATCTATTAGCTAAATTAGGACACCACCTAATTCCATTACATATATTAAATATATTCTTTAGTATTTAGAAATCTATAAGTATTATAAATATCTTTAATAACCCTTAAAAGTAATATACTTAGTATTTTAAGCTTTTTTTAATAATTAAAAGCTTTTATTATTTTATTACCTATCTTTACTTTATATCAATTAACTTTTATAAGAAATAAGTAATTAATTATTACTAACGTTTTAATAATTAAAATAAGATATCTAAGATAGCTTTTTATAAAGTATCTATCTTAACTTTTATATTGTATAAGAGATTTTAATGTTATAAAATAATTATGAAAAAAGTAATAACCTTTAGTTCATTAAATATAACTTAAGCTTTAGCCATTTATTTAAATAACTTTTATTTATTATCTTTATTATTATACTTTAAAAGAGATATTATTAAAGTAATAATATTAAAGTACTTTAAAATAAATTTCTCATAGAAGTTATAAAATCTTAGAAATACTTATAGTTTTTAAAAGAATACTAAGAGTTTTTATTTAATAATAGCTTATATTTATATCTTATTTATAAAAGTACGTTTAGATATAATTATATACTTTAGAAATTTTATTTAATAAATATTAAAGTTATAATTACTTAGTTTAGCATATAGTTATATCTTATAAAGCTTTTTTTAAAACTTCTTTAATATTTTTTATACATTTTCTTTTTATATTAAAATAAATTAATATATTATCTATATATATAATATAGTAAATATTTAAAAGTTTATTAAGTAATTAATAGATCTATACTCAAAATATTATAGGTATGTTAATAAGTTTGAAAGATATAATAATATATTTGAAGTAACTATATCTTATTTAAAATACTATTTTTTAATAATTCTCTAGCTTAATATAAATATAATAATATATATTATAGAAGTTAACCTTCAAGATTTACTTTACCTTATAAAGCCTCTTTAGTAATTTATTAGGTAAAGGTAATAAATACTTATTCTTAATAATAACTTTATTAAGTTTTTTATAGTTTATATATAAATACTATATCTTATTCTTTTTTAATATAAATTTTTTTAAAATACTAGCTTTATTAATTAATACCTTGATATAATTATTTACTAGATTCTTAGTAATATACTTATATAATATTTTTAATTATTACTAGTTGAGAAGATATATAAGTCTATTGTAAAGGGTTTATAGCTGAGAGCTATAACTAGAAAAGGTATAAAAGGTAGGTCTACTAATAATACTAGACTTTAAGCTGGAGAGACTGAAAACTCTTCTCTAGTAGGCTATAATATATTTAGTAAGTACTTACTAAAGTATAACCAGGTTTATCCTAAGGTAGCCCCTAGGTCTATACTCATTCCCTAGTTAGTTAATTAGTTATAACTAACTCCTTATATCTATATAGGGGTTTCTTATTCTTAGCTAGGTTAATGAAATACTTAGTTTCTAATAATAAGTTAATTTCTTTTATTACTTATTTATTAAATATTTTTTACTTAGACTTAAGCTATAAAGAAAGCTTAATTATCTTATTCTTCGCTTTTTTCTTATTTAAGGTAACTATAAGTAGTTTATTCTTTATTAAGATATTATAAATATATATTATATATACTTTTTTATAGTATTTAATAACTTTTTATACGATCTATTCTAAGTTAATGGGTAATATATACTTATATTTTTATATATTTATATAAGTATCAATAATAATACTTTCTCTTTTCATTAATACTTAAGATAATAAAAAGTTAAAGGTACCTATTAAGTAATTAACTTTAGTAAATAATTATTAAATCTTTTAAAGTTTATTCTTTCAATTTTAAAAAAAGAATATAATATAATATACTATAATTAGTTTTTCTATACTTTTATTAAATATAAATAATATAATATATTATATATCTTCTTTCTTTAACTAAAGAATATTAATTAATCTGATATTAATAAGATTAATTTTAAAGTATAAATCTATATTTACTTAAACCTAGTATTCAATATACCTTTATAAAATAATTACTTATTTCTTTTTATTTGTTTAATAGATATAGTATTCAAGATTATAGTATAATTTAAAGTTTTATCTACCTTTAATCTTTTCTTAAATCTAATAGCTTAGTAATTCTATTTCTAATCAAAATAATATTTACTAAGGTTTTTTTAAAATTAGGTTACTAAACTGTTAGTATTTTCTTACTATTTTTAAAAGCTTTTATACTTATTAAAATAATAATTTATTTCATTATAATCATAGTATATAATTAATAGCTGTAACTTAAAAGGTTATAAAATACTTAATAAATATTTATTTTTTATTTATACTTACTTAATTCTCTATATAAAAGAAACCTTAAAAATATATAAATATTAATATGTTTATATTCATTATGTAAGATATAGTTCTTTAAAAAAAGATAATTATCTTAATTTATATTTTATTTCTTTTTATAGCCTTTTTTAGAAATTATTTATTATAGTTTAATATATAATTTACTATTTAGATTTTAATATTACTCAGGCTTTTATATTACTTTTCTTGAGCTTGTATTTTTACGTTTTGATAGACTATTTTCTCTTATAGTATTTTAAAGAATCTAAAGAAAAGGTTATATACTTACTTATAATTATCTTTTATCTCATTTCTTAAGACATAGTAAATTATATCTTATTTAATAAAGAAAGTTATAAAATAGTTTTTTTATTATTTCTTTATTTTAAATAAAGCTTTATAATATTTTCTTTTTAAAGATTAAAAGTTAATATATATTTAATAAATAAATATTAAGAAACTTTTATATATTATACTTTTGTTTAAACTAATTCTATAATTATATTACTAATTCTTAATAATTCAAATTACTTTAACTAAAGCTTATATAATATAATAACTTAGTAAAATACTTATCTATAGATTATTAGCTTTTTTATAGCTTTTATTTAATTATTTACTTAGATTATTATAGAATTCTTATATAAAGCTATTAAAATACTAATCCTAATTATAGATATTAAATAGACCTGAGCTAGTAGTTATATACTCTAGTATATAACCTACGTTAGCTTTCTCTTCTATATCTATGATCTACTTAGTTAGTAACTTTACCTTCTTTTTCTTCTTCTTTACTATTATATAATAACCTTAGTAATAGTAAATATATATTATTTTTAATAGTTAGATAACCTTTATAATACTTATATTAATTAATAATTAACTCCATAGTTATTACTACTATAAACTAACAAGAATTAATAGAAAAGACTATAATAACCTTACTTATTTAATAGCTTATAGAGGCTTTATTATTACCTAACTAAAGAAATATTAGTAATTAGTAATACTAATAAAAACCTTTTTTAGTTCTATATCTATTATATGAAAATAACTATTATTAACTTTATTACTTTTAATAAAGTTATTACTTATTTCTTATTTGTATCAGTTATTTACTTTTTTTTATACTTTTCTGCCTATTTTATAATAATAATCATAATAACTTCATTATAATAATTATTAATACTATTAAGAGGATATATATATTATTATTATTAAAGTTGTTATTGGATAAGATACAAATAAAAACTCTAATATAAATAGTTATTTATTAACTATTAGTAATCTTCTTTTTCTTATTAGTTACTACCTATTATTAGTAGTAACTTTCTTTTCTTCCTATTAACCTTATTTTCTTTTTATTAGTAACTTCTCTTTCTAATAATAACTGATTATTATACTTACTTCTAGTATTATACGTATATAACACAGTAGTATATATCTAGTAGTAGTTACTTTATAACTAGTTAGTATAATTCTAACTATAAAAGTACTTTTTATACCTTTTAATTAGTAACTAGAAGAGATAGGAAGGACCTATATATACTACTACCTAAGTATATATGAAAGGTAGAGCTCTTAAGCAAGCAAGCCTCTAGCTAATTAGGTATAGGGCTTATAGCTAATTAAAGGGGTTATATTAAGAGATATCATTATATTAGTTAATTAAGATTTAGGGTAATTATCTCTAGAAAGTGGGGTTTTCCTATAGTCTAGGCCTGGGGTTATTTCTATTAAAGGGTTTCTAGTAGCTAGGCTATAAATATAGGGTTATAATACTAAGATTAAAAAATATATACTAAGTAAACTTAGTTAGCTTCTAGAGATTAGCTTAATAAATATAATTACTTCTAGTATTATTATTAAAAGTAAGGCTTTTTATTATTATACTTACTTTTAATATTATTGTTAGAAGTAAATATAAATAAAAAAACTTTATTCTTATTAACTTAAGCTATATAATAGTCTATTACCTATTACTTCATTACTAAGAACTTTATTTACTTAATTAATTAATAATCTAGAGATTACTTAGTCTTATTATTACCTCTTTCTTTTTATTATTACATCCTTTATCTTTATCTTTATCTAACATATTATTTATTCTTTTATTTCTTTCTTCATCTTTATTATTATTACCTTTCTTATCTCTTTTTTTACTTATTTATTTATTTATTTATTTATCTATTTATCATATCATTAATAATAACTTCTTTAATATATAGATTTACTTTTAATACTTATAAATAAGAAATAAGTACTTATATATAAGAAATTATTAAACTAATAGGAAAAAATAATTATATATATCTATTTATTTTTAAATAATTATAACTATTACTATTATATTAGAATAGAAATTAGAAATACTAGTAAGGTATAAGTAAAGGTACTTAAGGTAAGTAAGTTAATTACTTTGAAGGAGAACTTAGACCTAGAGCTAAAGTTTAATAAGATACTACTAGATACCTAAGAGAAATACTTATATAATGTTAACTATCTATTCTCTATCTTAGAATATAATTAGGGCATACTTATTGTTTTATATTAAAGAATAACTAATATTTATAATACTTTTAATACCTTTAATAAGCTTAATTATTTCTTTATACTTAATATTATTATTTTATTTTATATATATAAATACATTATAATATAACTTATTCATTATCAATTATAATTAATAATATATAAATACTTTATAAATAAATTAAAAATGACTTTCATTAAGTAACTAAGAAATATATATATAACTTTTAGAATTATATCTTATAAAGAGGCATATAGGTATTTAATAATAAAAGTATTATGATTATTACTAATATATATTAAGCTATTACTATAAATATATTAATACTTTAAATTAAGAAAGATATTTAGAACTTTAGTTATTAGAATAAGAACTTTTAAGCTTAATATAGAGATCTAGACTTTCTCTATAATATTACTAGTATTCTCTTTTATATTAAAATATTAATTTTAGCTGTTTTAAAGATATTCTTAGTAATAATTAAACTATAGATTATTATAATAATACTTAATATAATAATACCTATAAAGATAATACTAAAGAGAGATATTAATTAAATATTATTTTATAATAATCTTAGTTTTATCTCTTTTTTACTATAACTGATAAGCTTTAGTAATAATAACCTTTTATTACAAATTATAAATATATTAATTATAAAAGTTATTTTATAAGCTTATTAGATTATAAATCTCATTAAGATATACTTTAATAAGCTTAAGTATAGTACAAAGATATATAAGTCTCTTGAATTAAAGCTTATTATCTTTTATAATTACTATTTTGGTAGGTTCAACAGTGCTGTAGTCGCCGGGCCGTGGTTGATTGCCGTCGCTGAGCCACACCGATAGACGGGCGCCACGGGGCAATTCGCGTATGCATCCAGGCCATGGTTGAAGTGAGGTCTAAGTCAGCAGTTGCTCTGACTTATAGGGTATCCGTAATGCATTGGATCATTGAGATACGGCAGAGGTTAGAGGTGCTTTTAAAGGGTTGCATGTACTGTGATTATACTATATATTGGGTGAACTATTCTAAGCAGCCTATATCGGTCGGGAACGTTTAAACTACATAGATAATTACTATTTTAAGGCTAGTATTCTATAGAAATACTTTACTAATACCTTCTTTAGTATGCTTTAAAAAAAAGTAACTAAGTTTTATATTAACTATTTCTATAACCTATTACTTACCTTAAACTTTAATGATATAATTACTAAAATTAAAGCTAACTTTAAGACTCAAGAAATATATTAAGCTTATTTTATTGAGTTGTAATATACTAACTTATTAAGTATTATTTATAAAAGCTTTAGTAAGACTAAATTAAGATCTTAAGAGATACTTATTAAGAAGGTTAATCTTCTTATATAAGCTATTATATATTATAATACTTCTTTTAAATTTAACCTTTATGCCTAATTATTAAACTCTTACTATAGTATTAAAGAATATTTACTTACTTACTTTAATCTAGCTTTAATATATAGTAGTATCTATACATAGTTATACTCTATTATTACTAATATAATATAATTTAAGTAGTAGTAATGATATATAGTTAGTATCATGTTACTAGGCTTATTATATAATAATAATTAATATTAAATTAATTATTTTATAATAGTTAGGGGTATTATTATATAAGAGGTTATAGATTAGACAAGGTAGATAGGAAGGATTATAATATAATGATAATAGGTGTGGGTATGTTATGAGAATTTAAGCTAACTTCTAAGTAGCCTTGTATAATAGGCCTTATTTATAGGGCTGTATCTATACGGTCTAACCTTTTACTACAGGCTTATTAGATATTTAATAACCCTCTTATAATTATCTCCCTTCTAAATGCCTTATCCTTAAGACTGTATAAAGCTAACTATCTAACTTATAAGACTATATAACTTAGAGCTTACTATTACTACTATAGTTACTTTCTTATAGCCTATCTAATCTATTAGAGGTTTTTTAACTTACTTTACTAAAGAGTATAAGTCTATTAAAGCTATCTTAGTAATTATTTACAAAGTAGTTATAAGTAGCCTTATTAGTATTAAAGTTACTTTTCTTTACCTCTATACTATTACTTACCTCTTATAGTTATTATATTAATATATATAACTTCTAGAGGTCTAGTACGATTAGTAGTCTTATAGCCTTATTTCTAATCAGTCTAGTAATATAACTAAAACTAGTTAATACTAATATTATAGCTAAGGTTATTATAATTATTATAACTAATAATAAGCTTTTTTACTTAATTATACTTATAATTACTTATATCTTTTTATTCTTATTTTAATTGATAGTCTTTTACTATACTTTTATTAAAATCTTTATTATTAGTAGTATTACTTTTATTATTACTACCTCTTTTCTTAGAGGTAGTATTCTTATTATATTACTAATTAGTTACTAGGCTCTTATAAAGAGATTTCTAGAGGTACTAAGTAGCTATTACTACTACTCTTAGTTATTAGTTATTATACTTTTAATAAATAAGGTATTTTTATATCTATAATGAAAAATAGTAATAGAAATTATAAGTATAAGGTTTACTATTCTTAAAGCTTATTTTGAAAGCTTAATAAATTAATAATTATTTAATAAAAAATTAAAAAGGTTTCTCCTTACTTTACTTAAGTTTATAAAAGGATTTACAAAGATATCTCTCTTACTATACTAAGTAAATATATATATAATAAATAAATATTATAAAGATTACCTAGGTAACTTCTTATAAGCTAACTTAGTAATATTACTATTTTATTTATAAGTTTAATAATACCTTAGAGATAGCTTAGTGGATATACTAATTATTATAAGTATCTAGTCTTATCTAATAACTATTCTCTATAGCTATTAGCTAATTAAATACTTCTATAGAGATACTACCCTCTTAGAAGACTTTATAAGTATAAGTAAGAGGTTTCTTATATTATAAAGCTAGTAGTGTTACTGTAGCTATAAGTATTATAATAACTATTATCTAATACTTATTAAATAGTTATAAAAGGTCTACTTATTACTATATTAATTATTAAAGGATAGTATTTCTTAGATTTATTAGAGGTTTAGTAATTAATCTACTAGATCTACTAGCTCTAGAGGTATTAGTTACTCTTATATTACTATTAGCAATATCTTAGTAGCTATAATTACTTACTATTACCTAGTCTAATCCCCTTAGGTAGAAGGGTAGAGCTTAAATAATTATAAGGGGTTATAGATTAGACAAGGTAGATAGGAAGGATTATAATATAATGATAATAGGTGTGGGTATGTTATGAGAATTTAAGCTAACTTCTAAGTAGCCTTATATAATAGGCCTTATTTATGGGGCTATATCTACATAGTCTGATCTTTTACCACAGGCTTGCTAGATATCTAGTAACTCTCTTATATATTAATAACTAAGTAATAGTCTTTACTACTTATAAGATAATAATAGCTTATAGTACTTCTTTAATTATAGCTATAGCTAAGATTATAATTATAATTATTATAGTTAGCTTAGTATAAAGAAGTATTATATTTATAACAAGCTTAGGTATTAGTTAATAAAATAATTAAAAAAGAAGTAGTAATAGTTATTCTAGTAATATAAGAAGTAATACTTAGTATAAATTATACTTAAAGACTTTACCTGTTTTATTATTAATTGTAAGAAATATAAGCTTCTTAAACTAAATAATAATACTAATAAGTAATATTATATAAACTATAAAGAGAAATATAATAGTTTTAATATTACCTTTTTTAATTTAATATCTCTTAATAGTTTAGACCTCTTTTTATTATTATATAATTAATCTGTATTATAATTCTTTATAAGAAAAGACTAATAAGAAGGTAATAATATAGATATAGTAAATATCTTTATACTTAATAATAGATATTCTATAATAGCTTTTTAGAGTATTATATTAGACTTTAGTATAGCTAAGTACTTTATAAGTAGCTATTGATAATACTTTACATTATAATACCTTTAGAGATAACTTATTACTGAATATAATAAGTATTAGTTAAGCTTAAATCTAATTTAAAAGTAATATATACTTTAAATTTAAAGATATTATTAATAAATTAATATAAGAAGTTAGTAATAACTAAGTAACTAATAAGAGAATAAGTATAGACCTACAAGCTATCTTAGGATCTACTTAGTTATACATTTATAAATAGTTACTAAATATATTATAGCTTACTAGAGAAGAGTTTTTACTCTCTCTAGCTTAAGGTCAAGTATTATTAATAAACCTACCTTCTATACCTTTCCTAGTTATAGCTCTAAGCTATAAACCCTTTATAATTAATACTATTAGATAACCTTATATTTTATATAATACTCTCTAATACTCTATTCTTATTTTACTTAGTAGATATAGATCACTATGGTATTTGGTTTAATATTCTTATAAATAAACTAATCTAAGGTAATACTATTATATTAGTAATCTATAAATAAGGCTAGTTATAAATGATCTTAAATTAACTTATATAAAGTATTACTCAGTATTATCTTATAAATATTAAACTTTAAAAAGTTTATTATTAATTTAGCTATTCATTAATTGAATACTTATATAAGGTATTCAAAAAGTTAAGTAATAATATGAAGGTTATTATTTTAAACTAAATTATAGAGTTTATTATTATTATTAAATAAATATAAAGTTATTAAACTATTTTAAGTTCATATTATAAAATAATTATACCTTTAATTATAAAGTCATTATTAATATAATCTACCTTAATAGTAATTACCTACCTCTATATATTATTCTTATTATTATTTTTTTCTATAGAAGATACTTTTTTAATAATATCAATACGAAGAATATATAGAAAGTACTTTAGATATATTAAATTAATATATATCTTAGCTTATTAAACTAGATTATTACTAATACTAGCTTTAACCTTTATTTAACTAAATTTAAATAATCCATATAATCTCTTTTAATTAATATAAAAGAGATGTTAATTAAGGTATATAATAATATTAATAAAGTTAAAAGATATTACATACTACTTTATTATATATGTATAAGATTCTCTATAATAAAGATTTTATTTTAATTATTATTCTTTATTTAATAGTTATAGTAATTAATAATATTACTAGCTTAAATAATCTTATACTTACTTTATTAATCTTGAGTATATACTTATAAATTTTTAATATATTATTTCTATTACTTTTAATTGTTAAGAAAGCTAAAGTAATAAAAAAGGTAGTAAAAGTAGTATAATTAATCTATATTAAATACTAAATAACTAAAGTAATAACTATTTAAAATAGTTTCAATACCTTAGAGACTATTACTCTCTTATTTTTATTTATAGTCTATATTTATAAGGATTTATAGCTAAGAGCTATAACTGGGAAAGGTATAAAAGGTAGGACTATTAATAATGCTAGACCTTAAGCTAGAGAGGGTGAAAACTCTTCTCTAGCAGGCTATAATATATTTAGTAAGTACTTACTAAAGTATAACTAGGTTAATCCTAAGGCAGCCCCTAGGTCTATACTTATTCTCTTATTAGTTAATTAGTTATAACTAACTCTTTATAATATTTAATATAAAAAGAATAAATAATAAAGCTCTTTTTAACTTATAATAAATAATAATATTACTTATATCTTAGATCTCTTATATAGCTTATAGACTTTTTACTATATTATAATAAAGGTTTATAATAATAAAATAAATAATATAATAATATATTTATATTAATTAATAATGGTATTAGAAATAGCTTAAGAGGGCTTTTCTAAGAGTAATAGTAGCTTAGCTATAGATGAAAATAATAATAGCTAAAGCTTTTCTAAGGGTGATAATAATAACAAGCTTATTATTACCTCTATTAATAAAATAATAGATATTATTATTAAGATAATATACCTTTAATAGATTACTTATCTCCTATAGTAATATACTAGCTTTTTTAATAAGACTAAAATATAATTTATCTCTATTAAGATATATATAATTATTATAGCTTCTTTTATTATATTGAAAAAAGATGCTAATTACTTATTAGTTCTTAAGCTTTATAAAAAGGGGATTATTATTACCTCTAGCTATTTTTTTAAGTAAGCTAAAAAGACTAACGTTAATAAACTTATTAATTATAGTATTTTCTACTTTATGTTATATGATAATATTAAGTATATAAGTATTTAGATCTTTAAGTTTTACATAATTAATAAAATTAAGAATAGAAATAAGATACCTTATAAAGAATTATATCTTATTATCTAAGAGTATATTAATAATGAGAAATAAGTTTTTTTTAATTAATTATTAAGTATTTAATAAGCTAACTAATAGATTATTATTTTTCTTATGTTATCATTACTTTGTAACTTTAAATTCTTATCATGACTTTGAGATATTACCTAGGTATATACCTAGTTTATTACTTCTTTAAATTAAATTATTCTAGTATACCTATTAGTATAGATATAGTATTTATATCTTAAAGATATAATAACATAGATTATTAGATTATTATATAATATTACAAAGATAGAAACTTATCAGTAAGTAATATATAATTATTACCTTAAAAAAAGCTTTAAATAGATATTATAATAGTCAATTTATACTTTCCTATTATAATACTTAAAACACTAGACTTTATACTTCTTAAGATATAAATAGATGATATTATTAGCTTTTTAGATAAATTCTTCTCTACCTATAAGAATAATAAGCTTAATAAGGTAACATTTATAGCTAAAGATAAATAAACCCTTATTATAAATATCCTCTTCATATTTAATAAAGAAATAGCCTTTTTAATAACTAATAAGAAGCTTAACCTCTAGTAAAAGAAATCAGATAAAAAGCTTTAACTTAAAATACTATATTACTTAATATTATTAAGTAATATATTAAGTAATAAGCTTAAAATACTTATATTATATTAGTATATTAGCTTAAAGCTTACTTTAAATACTTTAATATAATATAATATTAAACTTCTAATATTAATAACATTATAGCTCTTAATTATTATAGTAAGTAATAAATAGAGAATTCTAATTATAATCTATTTTCTATTTATTAAACTTACTTATTATAAAGCTTTTTATTTTTATTCATAAATTCTTTATTAATAATAAAGATTATATATCATAATTTCAATATATTATTATTCTAACTAATAAGATAATTATTGTTACTGTAAATACCATAGCTTATAATATCTTAATAACTATTAATAATATTTTATACTTTAGCTTAATAAGGTAAATAAAAGTACCCGAAAGTATATTAGTATTAAAGATATATAATATAGTTCCTAATACTAATATAGCTTATATTATTATAATTACCTTAAAATAAGTTATTAGTAAACTATTAATACCTACTATCTCTATAGTTCTTTATATAGATTTATACTTATTATATAAATACCTTATAAAGCTTAATATTACTAAGAAGAAATATCTTATAACTAATATTATAGCCTTTTAATAATTATATAAGAAATAAGAGGTTTATAAGGTTTACTGAATCTATAGGAATAATAACTCTATTAATAAGTTTATAAAGATAGCTTTAAATAAGATATTAAAATAAATAATGAATAATAAGATAGTAATGTTTAAATACAAAGATAAGTATTAAAAGCTATATAATAGATTATATAATAAGAAAATATTAAACACTTTAGCTTTTTAAATTATTATTATACTTTTAAGCTTTTAGCTTAAGAGAGTGATATAAGCTATTTTTATTACTTTAGAAAGTTACTAGTATTAAGATATTAATCCTAATTATATATATTAGGTAAACCTAAGCTAGTAGTTATATACTTTAGTATATAACCTATTTTAGTTTCTTTCTCTATATCTATAATCTACTTAGGTATAGTAGAGACCTAGAAGTTTAGAATTACTTTACTAGTATGTTATACTAAATCTACTAAATCTAAGGTTACTAAAATACTATTATCTTAATACTTTAGGTATAAAGATAAATACTAAATTATATTCATATATATAAATAAGTAGTATATAAAACTTTCTATCTATTAAATTTTATTTTTTCTTATTTATTTAATTATATTTTCTAAGTTTAAATACTTATAAATTTAGAGGATAGAAAATTCTACCTTAATATAGTATTAATCATACTATATTTTCTCTAAAAGTCCCCCATAGAAAATACATCTAAATCTCTATTTCTAAAAAATTTTCTCAACTTTTATCTACTTAATGAAAATATATATAACTTAATATTTCTATTCAAAAGTACTTTAAAGGTATTATCAGTTTTTATAATGATTTATATATTAAGTATATATCAAGATATTACTTTTTATAAATAGAGATTTTAGGTATATACTATGCTAGAATTCTAAATATCTAGCCCCCTACTATAGTAACTTTACCTTCTTCTTCTTCTTTACTATTATATAATAACCTTAGTAATAGTAAATATCTATATAGTTTAAACGTTCTTAACTACTATAGAATAGTAAATTTATACTATTTCTAATAGTTATATAACCCCTATAATACTAATAAAAACTTTACAATTATAATTTTATAGATTTTATATTTCTTAAGATAATTCTAAATTATAAAATACTTAATAAGTATTTAAATAAGACCTTAGTTTTACTTATATATTTCTATATTTTACTTATATAATTCTGCTTATTATAATTAAAATAATTATAAGATTTTAGAAAGAGTAAGTTATAATAGAATATTCTCTTTAAGAAATTAAATTAATTAATCTTTTAAAGTGGCTAACATTTTACTAATTATTTAATTTATTATATAGCGTTAAGATTTATTTTAATAATATAATATAAGACTGAAGGTTACCTTATACTTAATATATTATTACTTTTCTATATAAAGTTATTATAATTATTATTATAAAAGTATAATGAGACAATACAATTACTTTAATTATTTATTTTTAGTATTAAATATTAAATAATAGATTTTTATAGTTTATTTATTACTTTTTTTCTAAGAATTACTAATCATTTTCTATTAAAATTATAATCTAATACTTTATCTTATATTAGTTCTTTTAATTTATAAAGCTTAAAGAATTATAAAAGGTTTATAATTAAAAGTCATAATTAGAAAATGTATAAAAGATAGGTTTATTATAAATACTAAACTTTAAGCTACAGAAAGTAAAGACTTTTCTCTAATAAGCTATAATATATTTAATAAGTACTTGGAGAAGTATAATAAAGTAGATCCTAAGATAGCTTCTAAGTCTATACTTATTTCCTTATGAATCAATTAGTTATAACTAACTTCTTATAATATATATTATTATCTCTTTTATAGAAAGAAAAGTTAAGCTTATTATTTTTTTTAAGAATAAAAAAGATAAAAGTAATAATAAGAATAAGAAAAGAAGTAAAAAAGAGGTATTAAGCTATTATATTACTATAATTGTTAAGGTTAAAAAGAAAGAAAAGCTTATTAAAAAAAGAAGTATAGTTACTATAATAAATATTACTAATAAGACTAATACTAAGAAAGTATATAAGGCTAAAAAAGCTTAGTATAAGATAGTAATTACCAAGTAAAAGAAATATGAAGCTTATAAGAAATATATTAGTAACTTAATTTAAAGATATTAAGTATATAAGATATTTATAGCTTATCTTAAAAAATAATATAAATATATTTATACTATTTACAAAAAGGTTATTAATTAAAAGGTAGCTTATTTATAAAATTATATTAATCTTATTTATAAAAAGACTATTTCTTATATAATAATTATTAATTAAGTATTAATAAAAAGTATAATAAGAATAAGAATATTACATAGGTTACTATTAAGAAATCATATTATTAATTAAATAACTTAGAAATAGGAATATATTTTAATAAAGATAAGAGAGCTAGAAATAGAAATAGAAGTAAAAATAAGACCAAAGGTAAAGATAAAAATAAGAATAAGATTAATTTTAATAATAAGTAAATAAGAGGTTTATAATAGGTTTTTAATAGTAATTTAGTTCTTAGTCTTATTTTTATTTAAAATATTATGAGTAGCCTTCTAACTTAATATAATAAGAGAGAATTTTAAAAGTGCTTACTTATAAATAAATAATTATTTAATAATACCTAATATATTACTTACCATTATCTTATTTTTTATAATCTTTTTATAAAGAGTTTATAGCTAAGAGCTATAACTAAAAAAGGCATAAAAAGTAGGTCTATTAATAATACTAGACTTTAAGCTAGACTAAGTAAAAACCTTTCTTTAGTAAGCTATAATATATTTTATAAGTACTTACTAAAGTATAACTAAGTAGATCCTAAGGTAACTTCTAGGTCTATACTTATTCTCTTATTAATTAATTAGTTATAACTAACTTCTTATAATTATTTTTCTTTTTAAAGCCTTAGTCTTTAAGGCTATACTAGTTTATATTTCAATAGTTATTTATAAAACTATTAGTAGGTTATTTGTTTTAATTTATCTTAGTTTAATATAGTTTAAATATAATTATCTATTCAATATTATATATTCCTAGTATACTATTAGTATTACTTTATTACTTTTCTTTATTATTCTTATTATATAATCATTTCTTTCTTTTTCTTATTTTATCTTTTATATGTCTATTATAATTATTACTTTATAATAACTTTTTGTATATTTTAATTAGGTTTTATTATTATAAAAGCTTATTTTAAATATTATTTATTTTATCTTATTACTATACTATTACTTTTCTTTCTTATTTATAATAGTCTCTTAAGTAATTACTATTATGTATCATTATTAAAATTATTATAAATATAAATATTTCTTTACTTAATTTAAATCTTTTTATTTTTATTTTTATCTTTTATTAAGCTTTTATTAAGTTATTATTTCCCCTTTTTCTTTTTATTTATTAACTTGATAATCTCTTCCTTTTTCTAGTTTTTTTAATTTTTAGCTTTTATTAATAACCCTTTACTAAATTATTACTTAGTATAAGTATTATTATTCAAGTTTCTAATATTCTTGGGTTTTAATATCATATTAATAAAAACTTTAAAAAACTTTAAAATATTACCTCTTATATTAATTAGTTAAGCTAATTCTTTTATAATACTAATTACTCCATCTATTATTAGAGTAACTATATTATTACTTATATTCCTTATAAGGTTAAAAAAAATACTTTACTATAAGTATATATTAGTTTCTTATTAATTATTTAATAATACTAATACTTTTCTTAAATTTTAAAAGAACTTTAGAATATTAGATAAGATATATAAAACTAGATCCTTATTTTTATAAGTAAGAGCCTTAGTACTAAGATAACTAGTCCAGAGGTATTAAAGATAAGCTTTATTATTATAGTTAATTAATATATTTCTTATTAGATAAAAGGTTATTATTATAAATACCTAAGTATTAATAAGAGAGGTAAAGCTATAATAAATATTATTATATAGTAATGCTAAGTAAAAAGAGATAGGTATATATTAAAGAAAGACTAGGTTACCTTTATATCTAAAAGTCTTTATTATAATACTGTTTTTGTATATACTATAATAAAGAATATAGTTTAGTTCCAAGTATTATAAGTCTACCTTTTTTTCAATTAATACTTTAGGGATAATATTAACATAAAACCTAAGAATATAAGCTATATTTTTTAATACAAGGTTACTTATCTTAAGTTCTTCAATAATATTAAGTATATTCTTTATAATATATATTCCATAACTCTTAACTAAATATAATATTATACTAGATTTAATATAGCTTTCTTTATTATTATATTAGTATAAGCTGGGCTTAAAAAAGTCTTTATTATTAATAATATAGATCTCTTTATAGTTACTTAGTATAGTACCCTTACTAAGTATATATAGACCTATAATTAGAAATAAGAAAATACTAAGTAAGAAGTATACTAAAGATAGAATAATATTATAAAGTATATTAGGGTCTATTATAACTATAATAAAGGTTATGGGTAGATATTTTAAACTATTTAATATCTTTCATAAATATAATTTATTACTTTTATATTTCTAGCCTTTTTTCTTAATCTTAAAGTAAAGATTAACTTATTTTAGCTTTATAAGTTTAATTTAGATTAACTTAATACTTAGGTTACTTAAGAGGTATTTTAATAGTCTTACTTTTTCTCTAACTATATATTTAACAAAACTATAGCTTACTATACCTTAGAAGTAATTAGATTATTTATAGAGGTATTTATAATAGTACTTCTTATTAACTTTGAGCTTTAGTTATTCTTTAAGTATTATATATAACTTAGTTACTTTATAGGACTTTAGTAAAGCTAAGTATAGTAAATTACTAAGTAAATCTCTATATTATCTTAGAGTCAATTACTTTTCTTATACTATTTAGCTTTTATAAGATTATTAAGTTTATTAATTCCTTAAAATGAAGTAATTTATTACTTAACTATATATAGAAATATCTTGATTATAAGTATACCTTAGATCTCTAATATCTTAAAGGCTTTGGCTATTATAAAGGTATTAAATTACTTAATAAGCTAAGTAATTAGATCTCTAGTTAATAAGGCTTATAAGAGAGTCTTATTATATATTTCTTAGATATAGTTAGTTATATTATTATATAATAAGGTATATTATTTCTAAAGTACTTTAATAGTTATTTAAAAAGTAAGTTTATTACTATTACTAAGTAAATATATTTAGATATTACTTATAATGTCCCCAGAGATAACAGTATTAATTTATAATATAAGAAGCTTATTGAACTTTTATTACTTATATATATAGAGCTTCTTTAATAATATATTGTTTATAGTAATAAGTTACTTATTCTTTATTAATATATTATTTACTATAAGTAATATTAGTTTACTTAGTTGATATACTTTATTATAATTAGCTTTTAGGAATGCTTTTTATATAGTTTAAACTAACTAATGTATATTGTTTTATAATTTATTTTACTTTTTAATATACTATTTATAGGTTAGGTTACTAAGATATTTTAGTAGTTTAATATATCTATCTAGATTAATATATTATTAAATATCTTTAGATATAATAAGAAAGTAAAGTAATATAAACTATAGGTATTAGTCTTTATATATAATAGCTAGACTATATAGCTTTTAGTCAGTTAGAAGACTAATATTTATATTAGAAGTTATTATAGCTTATAACTAATGAATAATTAAAAAAGAGTTATTTTATGAAAGAAATATTCTTAAAGATTTACTTTATAATAGTAGGCGTTAGTCATACTTATAATTAAATTAGAACTAGGCTTATAACTATTATAAAGTAGGATCTTCTATGGAGTAGTTTGTATAGTTAAAAGTAGCTTGTTTTTATCTACGTAAATATAGACTAACCTTGTTATTAAATATAAGGTTATTTTAGAATCTAGTATAATATTCGTATAGAAAGTAGTGTTAGTTATTAATATCTATATAAGTAAGATAGTTAGTTTATATAATAACTATATATACTTTCTTATAGTTTTTAATAATCTCTTATAAGATCTATTTTAGGTTAGTAAGTAATACATAATTATATTTCTATATATTTATATAAGTATTAATAATAATACTCTCTTTTCTTATTAATATTTAAAATAGAAAAAGCTTAGAAGTACCCTTTAGGTATAATACTTTGGTAAATAGTTATTAAATCTTCTATAATTTGTTTTTTAAATCTAGAAAAAAGAATATAATCTAGTATACTATAATTAGTTTTTTCTTTACTTTTATTAAATTTAAATAATATAAGATATTATATATCTATCTCTTTAAACCTAAGAAAGTCCATTAATCTTATCCTAATAAAGTTAATTTAAAAGTATAAGTTTATATCTACCTAGATCTCCTATTTAGTATACCTTTAAAGAATCATTACTTATTCTTTTATTATTTCTCTAATAGAAATAGTATTTAAGATTATAATATAATTTAGAGTACTATCTACCTCTATTCTTTTTCTAAAGCTAACAGCTTAGTCATTCTATTTCTAATTATAATAATATTTACTAAGGCTTTTTTAAAATTAGGTTATTAAACTATTAATATTACTTTATTATTCTTAAGGCTTTTGTACTTATTTAATTAATAGTTTATTTGACTATAGTTATAATATATAACTAATAGTTTTAGCTTAAAGGATTATAAAGTACTTAGTATATATTTACTTCTTTATTTATAACTCCTTAATACTCTATATAAAAGGAATCTTAAGTTCTGAACTAGTATTAGTATATTTCTATTACTTAATTAAGATATATGTCTATAAAAAGACAATTATCTTTATTTATACTCTATCTCTTTTTATAGCCTTTTTTAAGAGTTACTTTATAATAGTTTAATATAAAACTTAATATTAAGATCCTAATATTACTTAGCTTCTTATACTACTTTCTTTAGGGTTTTAATTTCTATCGTTTAATAGATTATGTTTTCTTATAATATTTTAAGTAAATTAATTAAGAAATTATATACTTACTTATAACTATTCTCTATCTTATTTCTAAAGATATAATAGATTATATTTTATTTAATAAAGAAGGTCATAAAAGAGTCTCTTTATTACTTCTTTATCTTGAAAAAGGTTTAATAGTATTTCTTTTTCTAAGTTTTAAAATTAATATATACTTAATAAATAAATACTAAGAAGTCTTTTTATATTACTTCTTTATTTAGATTAATCTTATAGTTTTACTACTAGGTTTAGATAGTTAAACTTACTTTAGATAGAGCTTATATAATATAATAGCTTAGTAAAGTATCTAATTATAGGTTATTAGCTTTTTTCATAGCTTTTATCTAATTATTTATTTATATTATTATAAAGTTTTTATTCAAAGTCTTATACTTATAATTTAATAGCTTTTATATTTCTTGATATAATCTCTATTTCTAAAATACTTAATAAATATTTAAATAAGGTCTTAGTTTTACTTATATATTTTTATATTTTACTTTTATAATTCTACCTATTATAATGAACATAATTATAAGATTTTAATAAGACTTAGTTAAAATAGTTTATTCTCTTTTAAAGGTTAACTTAATTAATTTCTTAAAAAAGCTAACCCTTTACTAACAATTTAGCTTTAAATATAATTTCTAAGTTTATCTAAAAGATATAGTATAAGATCAAAAGTTATCTTAAATTTGATAGATTATTACTCTTTTTATATAAGATTATTATAATTATTATTATAGAAATATAATAAGATAATATAATTACTTATATTATATATACTTATTATTAGATATTAAATAATTGATTTCTATAGTTTATCTATACTTTTATCTTTTTTAAGAATTACTAAGTATTTACTATTAAATTTATAATTAGATATTCTATCCTATATTAGTAATCTTAGTCTATAAAGCTTAAAGAATTATAAAGGATTTATAGTTAAGAGTTATAACTAAAAAAGGTATAAAAGGTAGATCTATTAATAATACTAGACTTTAAGCTACAGAAGGTAAAAACTCTTCTCTAATAAGCTATAATATCTTTAGTAAGTACTTACTGAAGTATAACTAGGTTAATCTTAAGCTAGCCCCTAGGTCTATACTTATTCTCTTATTAGTTAATTAGTTATAACTAACTTCTTATATTTACCTAGTATATGTTTTTATTTTAGTATTATAACCCTATATTTATAGGCTAGCTACTAGAAACTCTTTAATAGAAATAAACCTAAGCTTAGTATATAGAATAACCCTAATTTCTAGAGGAAATTACCTTATTTATAATAAACTAATATAATAATATCTCTTAATATAGCCCCTTTAATTAGCTATAAGCCCTATACCTAATTAGCTAGAGGCTTGCTTACCTAGGGCTCTACCTCTTATATATACTTAGCTAGTAGTATATTTAAGTCTTTCCCTCTCCTTCTAGTTACTAATTAAAAGGGCTAGAATAGTACCTATAGTTAAGATTAAACTAACTAGCTTTTAAAAGGCTACTACTAGATATATACTACTATATTATATAGGTTTAGGAGTTAGTATTACTAACTTAAGCCCTTAGTTATTATTTAAATAGCTTTTTTAATATAGAAAAATAATAGTAATCTATTATTTTACTTTTAACCCTTAGATTATAATAATAATTATAGTTATAATCTTATCTCTAGTAATATATTACTTAGATTATATATACCTTTATAAGTTATAATAGTCACTAAGCATTATTTAAGCTTATCTATATCTTATACTTTTTTATTATTTATACTTATATAATTTTTAAAATACTAAATTAAATTAGCTTTAGAATTAATTAGTATCATCTTATATAAGTTAGTTTAGAAACTAAGTATTAGAAGGTATTAGAAATAGGTCTTATTTTAAAATATAAGAGAAGTATACTAATATCTTACTAATGAAGTAAATATAAACTTATAGGTTATAAAACTATAACTCTTAAAACTTAAGCTCTTTAATAAGAGATATATATCTAAATAAGATAACTTAGTTCTTATCTTAAGTATTATAGTAAAACTAACTATTATTTTAAAGGTCTTAATAAGTATAAACTTCTTAGATTTATAATTGGTTTATTATATAAGTAAGAGAGAAAGAAGCTAACTAAGATACTATTATTATTTATTCAAAGGTATTATTAATATATATATGTAAGAAAAAAAGATAAAGATATTATTACTTAAGTAAGTAAATAAAGTAAAAAAGAGATATTACTAAGTTTAAATAAAGAACTTAATATATATTTTTATTATTATTAATAGAGAAAAGAAAAAGGTCATAAAAAGGGAAAACCAAGGCTTTTAAATAAGCTTCTTAGAGAAGGAGTTATAAATTATAAGATAGTAATTATAATAAGAGTATTTAATCTAAAACAGAAAGAAGTAAACATAAAAATATAAGAATAATAAAATATTTATAAGATAAAGAAAGAGGTAAATAGTTAGAAAAAGTAAATAAAGAAAAATAAGAGTTAAAAAAGATTAGGTTATAAGATAAATAAAGCCTATAGCTTTAAAAAAGTTTCTCTTTTTAGTTACTTCTAAAAGGGGTTACTTTTTTAGCTTTAAAAAAAGGTTTTAAAAGTAGAAAGGTAAAGACTTCTGAAGCTTTGTTTAAAGCTCTAATAACTTTATCTTATAGATAAATTATAATAAAGGTTATTAAAAAGTTGGAATATTACCTAGTATTAAAGGTAATAAAGTTAAAAGGTTATATTAGAGCTTTATTTTTAAATAGTAAATATTCTTTAGCTAATTTATTTCTTTTACTTCTAAGTTACTATATCTTTTATTATAATAACTATTAAGACCTTTTTCTTATTATTATTAAAGTAACCCTTTTTGTATTTATAAGATTTTCTTTTTTTCTCTTCTTTACCTATTCATATTAAAAACTAATATTATTATTACATTAGCCTTTTTAGACCTATACTCTTAACTTTTATACTTTTAGCTTTTAAGCTTTAAAAATGTTTTCTTTTATTAATAAATACTAACTTAATAACTACCTTTAATAACTAATTAAAATTTAATTCCTTTTAACCTCTTTTTTTAAAAAATAAAAAACTAAAGCTTTTAAAAGTACTAAGTTATATTTTCCAATATTCACTTATCTTAATATAAGTTTCTCTAATAATATCTTAAAGGTTTCTTTCTTTCTAATACTTAAGGTTTAAATAGTTTCTTAAGATTATTAAATAGTTTAATTATCTTTCTTTCTTTAGCTAACTATACTCTAAATTCTAAATTTATAATTCTTATTTTAATTAATCTTTTAAACAAGATACTACTATTTTGTAATTAATACTTTCTAATTAAAGTATTATTTAAAAGACTTTTAATAAGTTTAAAAATAATAGTTATAAGTTTTAATAAGCTATCTATATTAATAAGAAAATAAAATCTTACTTTAGCCTTTTTCCTTAGTACTTAATATAATATATTCTAACTATAAACTTTTTATTTATATAACTATTTAATATTTAAAATAAAGTTTTATATAAGTTTTATACTTAGAACTTTTAGAAGTTTATTAGTATAAAGTTTAATTAATTCTAAAGTATAATACTATACTATAACTATATTTCTTGATTATAATTATTTAATAACTATTATAGAAATTATATATTTTTGGAAGCTAAAAATAAGAAATATAACTTGAAAGAGAATATAGGTTATTAAGGTTTAATTAATCTAGCTAGTTATATTAATTAGTATTTCTTTAGTAATCTAGCTTATTATTAATAGCTAAGTAATAGAGAACTAGTATTACTAGTATCTCCAAATAACCTATTTTTAGAGAATATAAACTACTACTTTCTTTTTTACTTTTAAGACTATACTAACTTCTAACTTATTATACTTAGCTTATTTAATTAAATTAGTAATACTATATCTATTCTAAATATATTTAATTAATTAGATATTAAGTATCAAAAGATAAAGACTATAGTTATATCTTTTTAGAATAAGATTCTAGTTTCTTTCTTAATTATTAGAACCTTTAAATAACTATTAGATATATCTAGAGCTTTACTAGCTACTACTAAGTTTATTAAGTAAGGCACCTCTTTATAAGCTTTAATAGAATTATTAAACTAGAAGGGTTTTAGTAATAAGAAAAAGGGTAAAAATAGTTATAGCTTTAAGCCTTAGTAGTAATTAGTAGTTCTTTAGTACTATTATATACTCAATTAATTTATAATATATCAGAGTTTTTTAATCTAAGTTATTTTCTTTTTATATAATATAATTCTCTTATATATATTTTAATCTCTTATTCTTTATTTCTTATATTATTTTCCTTTAAGAATAATATACTTATTAAAAAGAGAAATAAAAATAGAAATGAACTAAATCTAAATAAAAGAAATAGTAATAATAGAAAACCTAAATATAGTAGAGGTACTTAAATAAAGTATAAGTATAGAGATAAAGAAAATTAAAATAGGATCCAAGAGGTAGTAAGAATTAGTTAGTAAAAGAAGTCCTTAACATCTATAGAGATATTACCTTAAATAGTATCTTTATTTACTAGGTAAAGAATACTATTAGTATTTATATAGTATTTCTTCAACTTATTAGTTTTATATATTACTTCTATAATAAGTTTTCTTATAAGGGTTTCTAAGATATGTAATAAGCTAATTGAAGAAACTAAGTAAACTTTAAATAGTTCTTTTTAGTAGTAATTAGTCTTTTATATTAAAAATATATTAGTCTAATATAAGATATTAAAGACTAATACTAAGTTTTCTACTTATAGCTTTTTAAACTAATACTTTATTATATATCTCTGATTATAATATTTTATAACTTTTTAGTAATACTTTATAACTATATTAGTAGCTTTTTATGTATCTTTTATAAGCGGTTAAAAAGCTTTAATTTATAACTCGAGTTTCTTTTTTACTATTTAAACCTTCTATTAGTTCAAAACTTATTATATTATAAGTTTCCCTTTAATTAATATAACTATATTCTATTTTATAATAACATAAAAGGCTTTTATACCATAGCTTAGGTAGATAGTAATATAATTAATAAATAAGATAGTAGATAGTATATACCTAATATTCTTTCTTCTTTAGTTTAATTATATTTATAAGATATATACTATAGTTTAATAGCTCTTTTTAAGAATACTATTTACTCTTAGGTTATATATAGATATAACCTTTATTTTCTTATTTTCTATCTATAATTAAAGTCCTATAGACCTTATAGTAATTAATAATATCTTTCTAGAACAACTTTATAATATTAGTTAAAGTTATATAATAAAAAGTCTATACTTTAAGCTATCTAAATAGGTTATAATATACTTCTATAACCTTTTACTTATTAATATATTAGATATCTAAGTAGATATACTAAAATAGTTAGGTATAGAGTATAATTAAGACATAAACGTTATCTAAGTAAGTTAAATAAGCTCTTTAAGAAGTGTTATAACCCTAAACTACTATTTTAATATTTATATATCTTTTTAGTTAGAAGTATTTATCTTAGAGATAAAAGTAAGTTACTTTATATCCATAGTATTTACTCTTATTATATATTATATTAATTAAAGCTTATTATTGAAATAGGTTATTAATAACCCTAAGAGACTTAGAGGTTCTATAAGTATCTTTTTTAAAGAGAATTTTATTTCTTATTATAAAGTAT
The DNA here is from genome assembly GCA_016618095.1 of Colletotrichum echinochloae. Classification (NCBI taxonomy): domain Eukaryota; kingdom Fungi; phylum Ascomycota; class Sordariomycetes; order Glomerellales; family Glomerellaceae; genus Colletotrichum; species Colletotrichum echinochloae. The sequence continues at coordinate 843,539 of JADEZT010000007.1, forward strand.
AGTACTATTTTCTTAAATTTAAGGAATTTAGGTATTAATATTTTAGGTAGTTATTTAAGTATAAAGAAGAAGTAAGTAATTTACTTAAAGTATATTAACTACTCTTCTATAAAATTTAAAATGTTTAAGAGAATATTTTAAGGTAAATTAAAATCTTTAGGTTTAAAGTCTTAGTTTAAATAGCTATATATATTGAGAAAAAAGTTTTATATTACTACTATATTATAACGCTTAATATTAATAACGTCATTAATTTTTTTTATCTTTTATTTCTTTTAGATTAAATAATCTTAGAGGTTTTTTTGATAAATTATTTGTTATAAAATCTTTCTAACTTAAAATATACTGCATTTTAAAATTAAAGAGTTTAATCTCAGTTAGCTAATAAGTTATTATTACTAAAGAGATATAATTTACTATATTATTAATCTAAGCTACTAAGACCTTTATATCTATCTCTAAGAGAAAATAGACTCTAAAGAGATAGTTATAGAGGTATTTTAGACTTATAAGGACTATATATACTTTAAGCTTTTTTATATTATACTTAAGCTTAAGTTTATATTAAATATTACTCTTATATTATATAACTATAAGCTTATTATTAACTATTTAACTAAGAGTATATGTTTTTCTTTTTTTACTTAAAGTAATAATAAGGATAATCTATTTAATCTTTAATTTATAGTTAAGAGTAACTAGAACTAAGGGACAGGTTAGATTAGTCTTAAGAGTATCTATTACTAGTTTCTAATCTAAGCTCTAGAAGAACTTTTTAGTTTTTTATAATAAATATATAAGTAAGAGAGCTATCTTAATAAAATAAAAAACCTAGAACTTATAGAATATTATAAGGCTTAAGAATAATTAGATATCTCTAATATCTCTATAGAGTTTCTATTTTAAAATCTTTAAAACTTTAGCTTAATCTAGATATCTTCTTAATATCTTATAGAGACATTTAGTAATTACTACTAACTCTTAGTATTATTATAACTTCTCTCTTAAGATTATATATTTTAAGAGCTTTATATTTATAAGAGTTAAATTAATATTATAAAGATATTTATATATAAATTAAAAAAATACCTAGGTATTTTAAAATTAGTTTATTATTATAATATAAGTAGAGACCTTTAATACTTATATTATCTATAAAAGTCTTATAGTAGTTTAAGATTAAATTATAAAATGTTTAAGTAATGATATAATAAAATTAAGTAATAGAATTAGTAATACCTATAGATAGGTAGTAATATTTAAATAGATTTAATAGTATAGTAAATATTATAAGATTAAAGCTTTTTTTATTTAAGAAGATCTAATTATATTTCTTAAAAAAAGTCTAAGAAGAAGATAAGCTAGTTTATAATAAAATGTTTAAAGAATTTATTTATTTTAAAAGGTAATTATATATTATAAAGAATAACTTTATTACATTTTATTACTAAATTAATAAGTTATAAATTACTATCTTTCTCTAGAATTAAAAACTAAGAATATCTTTATATACTATAGCTTTCTTTAATAATACTTCTAATTACTTGCCTATAAAAGACCTCTATAGCCTTAAAAACTAAAGGTTTAGAGATAGAGATTTCTTTTACTTATTAAGCTTTATAAAAAATAGTCTTAATAACCTAGGGTAATATAATTATTAAATTAACAGTTTTATATTCTTTAAACTCTTAAGATAATATAGCTTTATAGTTAATTAGGAATTATTATAATAGCTTAAGCTTCTCTAGCTAAAGATAAAAATACTAATTAGTAATCTATTTTAGTTTTTTTTAGCTTAAGTTAGAAATACTCTTTAATATTAGAGAATTTTAATATAATTAGATCTCTATATAGCTTAGTAAATACTATAAACTTTCCTTTAGAAGCTTTAATCTTCTTAACCTTTTAATATAGATTACTATTTAAAACTAATTTATCAGAAAGACAATTATTTATAAGGTAGACTTTTACTCCCTTTTTCTTGTATATTATAAAGACTTTAATAGTAGTAGTCTTTTTTATAGTATAGGTAATTTTTCTCTTAGTCTCTTTTACTTATATAATTACTTTTTAAATTTCTTTTTAAAACTTCTAAGTCTTTAATTACTATTATTATCTAAGTGATATAGCTCTAGGTAATAGTAATTTAAATATTATTATTATATAGAAATATATTTTTATAATAATTACTATCTTAGTAATTACTATTATATAAGGTTTTATGAGACCTTTTATTATATAAGTTATTAAGACTTTTACTTCTTAGTTAGTTAAAGTTATTAAGACTATATCTTTATTTTTATAGTTTAGATTTAGATAGTATAAAAAGCTAGTAGTAGTTATAAGGGGTTATAAATTAGAGAAGGTAGATAATAAGAATTATAATATAATAGATAGATAATAGCTATTGGTATGTTATAAGAATTTAAGCTAACTTCTAATAGGCCTTATATGATAGGCCTTATTTATAGGGCTATATCTGCATAGTCTAACCTTTTACTATAGGCTTACTAGATATCTAGTAACCCTCTTATAATTACTCCTTTTCTAGAAGCCTTATCCTTAAGGCTATAGAGCTAACTATCTAACTTATAAGATAGTATAACTTATAGCTTACTATTACTACTATAGTTACTTTCTTATAGCCTATCTAATCTATTAGAGGTTCTTTAACTTACCTTCTTTAAGGTTAGAGATTATTATAACTTACTTTACTAGAGAGCATAGGTCTATTAGAGCTATCTTAGTAATTATTTATGAAGTAATTATAAGTAGCCTTATTAGTATTAAATTTACTCTTTCGTCTTTTTTATTTCTATACTATTACTTATATTTTATAGCTATTATATTAATATATATAACTTCTAAAGGTTTAGTATGATTAGTAGTCCTATAGCCTTATTTCTAATAAGTCTAGTAATATAACTATAACTAATAAGTTTACTTATTATAGCTAAATTTACTATGATTATTATAAGTAATAGTAGGCTTCTTTACTTAGTTATACTTATAATTATTACTTTATATACTTATATACTTATATTTTAATTAGTAGTCTTTTACTAACTTTTTACTAGGATCTTTATAATTAGTAATATTACTTTTATTATTACTATTTCTCTCTTTAAAGGTAATATCCTTATTATATTAATCTTTTAGTAATATATCATAATCTTAGAAGGATTTTAATAAGTATTAAGTAACTATTACTACTACTTATAGGTATTAATTATTATACTTTTACTATATAAGATACTTCCTTAGTTATAAATAAAGCTAGTAATAAAAACATAAGTATAAGGCTTACTTTTTTTAAAGCTAGTACTTAAGGCTTAATATATTACTAACTATTTCATAAAGAATTATAAAGGTTTCTAACTATTATAATGATAAGTATTATATAGTAATTTATAAAGGTACCTTTTTTAAAGTATTAAGTTAATATATATATAGTAAATAAATACTATAAAGGTTACCTAGGTAACTTTTTATAAGCTAGCTTAATAATACCTCTATTTCATCTATAAGTTTAATAATAGCTTTAAAATAGTTTAGTAAATATACTAATTATCTTAGGTATCTAGGCTTAATTAGTAACTATCTTCTATAACCATTAGCTGATTAAATACTTTAGTAGGGGTACTACCCTCTTAGAGAACTTTATAAGTATAAGTAAAGGGTTTCTTATATTATAGTAATAATATAGCTATAAGTATTATAGTAACTATTACCTAATACTTAATGAATAGTTATAGAAGGTCTGCTTACTACTAGATTAATTACTAAAGGATAGTATCCCTTAGATCTATTATTAGAGGTCTAGTAGAGGAGGCCCTGGGTGTATTAGTCACCCTTGCGTTATCGTTAGTAATACCTTAGTAGCTATAATTGCTTGCTATTACCTGGTCTAATCCCCTTAGATAGAAAGGTAGAGCTTAAATAATTATAAGAAGTTATAGATTAGAGGAGGTAGATAACAAGGATTACAATACAATAGATGGATAATAGGTATAGGTATGTTATAAGAATTTAGGCTAACTTCTAATAGGCCTTATATGATAGGCCTTATTTATAGAGCTGCATCTGCACAGTCTAACCTTTTACTACAGGCTTACTAGATATCTAGTAACCCTCTTATAGTAGTTTTAAAGTAGCTACTAATCCTTAGTTTTTTAATTCTTTATCTTGAGAGATTATTTATATATAACTTTTTAGTTTAAGTAATTTATAGTTAAGCTTAGCTTTAATATTTCTCTAAATTACTTTAATAAAGATTTATATAAGAGTATTACTTATAGTAAAGTTTATATTAATTAATTCTTTAGACTAACCTAAAGTTATTTAATTATTTATAATAAGTAAAAGACCTAGTAATAGTAATTCTAAAATATAATTTTTATTAATAATAAAGAAATATAATTAGACTTTATATTTTTTAATATAGATATTTATATAATAAAACCTCTTAAAATAAGAATTTACTTAATTAGTTTAATAAGTCTTTATTATTAATATTATATAAGTAAAAACGATATTAGCCTTTTTAATTTATTATCTTATTAAGATATTAACTTATACTTCTATACTTAAAATACTACTAATTATTAAAGTAATAATCTCTTTATTAAGCTATATAATTCTTATAGTAAGCTAAAAGTAAGCTCTTAATATAACTATCACTAGTAGCTCTAAGAGAAGTATAATATAAGTTACTTTTATTATCCTACCTACTAAAGGTTTTCCTATTTTAATAGCTTAATTATATTATTTAAATAAGCTTTTAATATCTAACTTTCAATTAAGCTTAGTTATAAGATTAATAAAAAAGGCTAATACTAAGAAAAAAACCTCTTTTAGCTTAGATACTTTATATCTATAGTTCTTTGAAGTATTTACTATAGCTTTATTAAATTTAAACTATATTTTATATGAGAGTTTAGTAGATAAAGAGATTAAAGTATTAAGCTTTTTATTTATAAGATAATAGGTTTCTTAGATAAAATCTAGCTTCTAAGGCTATTTAGAAAAAAGAGTTAATATATCCTTTAACTTCTTAAAAAGAGAAATAGAAACTCTAGTAGCTATATTCTCTAGAGGTTAAAATTACTAAAGAATTATATAAATTAAAATAAGCTTTATTAGTTTAAAGAATAAAGTTAAGTTATCTTAGTTAATAATATTTATAGCTTTAGGTTTTTTAAAGATAACTTTTTTCTTACTTAGGATTTTAATTATAATATTTATTATAGGTTATTTTACATTTATTATATATAAACCTTATATACATTTCTAGGTTATAGTTTTAAGTATCTTTATAGAGCTATCTTTAGTAACTATAAAGATATAAGAGATATTAGACTATTTAAAAGAGAGAATAATTACTTAAAAGTATTCAATAGCTTAGGTAGTAAGTTCCAACTTGAAGAATATTACTTCTAGAAAACTAGCTTATATTTACTAGAATAATTATATTTAATTTTATTTAAGCATCCTTTTAGTAATTTACTTAGGAATTAGGTTATGATAGAAGTTTAAAATATAGCTAAGTAATATGGTTTAATTAATACATCTCTAGCTATAGCTTTTATTAAGAATAATATAAAGAATAATAAATATTAATAAGTTACTGATTTATTACTTATACTTTTATAAACCTTAAACTAATAAGAGAAGCTAAGTATCTTCATTTATTATATATTACTTAAACTTTTTAATTTGAGTATAAGAAGGAAGGAAATAGTATTAATATTAGTTTCTTAGCTTATTAACTTATTTATATAGGTTTAATCTACCTATATTAATTAAGGAAACTTATATACCTAAGTTAAAATAAGCTAACTAGTAATAGATCTTTAGTTTAATAAAGTCCTTAGCTAGGTTAAACTTAGTACTAATAGGTTTAAGGATTTTAATATTAATTAAAGGTATAGTACTATAACTATAGCTATTAGTTATACTTAGATATCTATTTAAATTATTTTAAAATAGGTTTTAATATGGATATCTAAGAATTAGAGGTAAAGAAAGGAGAGTACTCTTTTTTATAAGAAATTATATTTACTAAAGCTAATTTAAAAACTAAATAACTAATCTATTAAATAAAAGTATTAAGAATAATACCTAGCTTATCTATAATATTCTTAATAGTCTCTTATTTAAATTACTTATATATAGTATTAATTAAAGTTTAGTTTATTATAATATCAAGATTTTAATACTTGTCTTATATAATAATATTATTAATCTTAATAAAAAGGTTTTAAGTAGTAATAAGGTCTTAATTAGAGATAATAGGTCTTTTAGTTACTTTCTTAATTTACTTTTCTTTATTTAAGAATTAACTAGTATCTTATTATTTAAACTTAGTAAGAAAATAAGCTTTTTTAAAAGTTTATAAGAGAGATCTAATGTTATTCTTAATAGAGGTTTAATAGTCTCTACCTATAAAATAGATAACTAAAGTATTTATATAGTAATAGAGAACTTTAATAATCTTATATTAATTTTTTAACTTCTTTAAGAACTTAATAATATTATTATTCTTAAAGGTAAAAGTTCTATCTTAGCTAGGTATAAAAAGCTTATAAAAGTTATAAATATTACTTTAATTAATATATAAAGCTAATTAAATAATAAAAATAACTAAAAGCTATTTTATAATAGCTTCTAAGAATTCTTTTATAAAAACAGAGATTAAAGAAGTAATTATTAAAGTAGATTACTAAGGTAGAGTAGTAATTATAGCTTTAGCTCTAGATTTAATATCATACTAAGGTATACTTTTAATATTACTAGTTCTAGTTACTAAGTTATTATTATTATCTAAGTTAAAAGTAATAAATAAATTATAATAAACTATAAATTAAGTATTAAAAGGCTTATATTAATTAGTTTTATTATTAAGAGAAGTATTAACTAAAGATAGAAAGAAAGACCTTTTAATCTTCAAAAGATATATATTAGTTACTTATAATTAATATTAAAGTAGTATTAAGTAATTTTAGAGTGTTTATAATTCTTATAATACTTTTATAATTATTACATTCTAAGTATTTATAGATATAATTAATTAAAAACTATCTTATAAGCTAGATTAGAATTACAAAAATAGCTTTTATAGTTTAAATAAAGGATATTTTATAAAAGATAGCTTTAATCTAACTTTTCATAGAGATTATTAATAATTTCTAGTATAGAGTTTGTTATCTTTAGGTAATATTATATAGCCTTTTATATCATAGAGCTTATTAAGGGTTATAAGTATCCTAAGTATTACTTATTATTAAAATTAATATATAAAATTAAAATAACTTAATTAGATATTACTTATATTTATTAAGTAATTCTTTTTCTAAAGTATAATTCTTATTTTATATACTAAAGATTACTTAAAAAACCTATAGGTTATTTATTACTAATATTATTTTACTAGTATTATTCTATTAATACTATTACTAAATCTAAGTTTTCCTTATCTCTAAGGTTTTATTTTTTACTATTATATCTATCTTAATAAATACTTTAGAGGTATTAATAAAGAGAAAAAAAAAGAAGTTATAAAAAGCTTAATTAATAGTTTATATACTATCTATTTAGATATATCTTTATTATTAATACTGTTTTCTAAAAAAAGAAAACTATTAAAAGTATATAAAGTATAGTTTAAGACTTAGGTTATAATAAAGCTATATAAAAGAATATAATAATACTATATTACTTTAAGTAGCTTAGGTTTAATATCTAATCTTAAATAAAAAGATATAACCTATTTAAAGCTTTTAAGATCTAAATAGATATATTATTCTTAGATTAGATATAATAAAGATCTCTCTATTACCTCAGTTACTATATTAAATAGTATTAATAAGAGTATAAGGCTTTGGCTTAAAGTATAATTTTAAAAGATAAAAATATATATAAAGAAGTACTTAATTATATACTAATCTAAGGTATACTATCTCTATTTAAATATACTCTTTTAATAGATACTTAAGTCAGTATCTATAACTTATAAATAATCTAAAAAGAAAAATAAGAAAAAGAAATTACTAACTATTATCTTCTAATTAGTAAATACTATAACTCTAGCCCTACTTTACTATAGTTAAGGTTCTCTATTTACTACTTAATATAGCAGTAAAGAACTATACTATTATTAATATTAAAGGTCTAATACTATATTATAATAAATTAACTAAAATAGGTTTGAAGCTAGTATATTAATATAACATAGATATTATAGACCTATTACTTAATATATTACCTAATAGTATTAAGTAATATATTATTAATAAGCTAAAGTTTTTTACCTTACCTCTTTTACTAGAGGTTAATCTTCCTATTAATTACTAAAGAAACTACTTCTTTATTAAATATAAGGGAGGTATTAATAATAAGAGTCTACTTATTCTTAGCTATACATATTACGTTACTAAGCTTATAGTTTTTATAAGTAAAGAAGGATTTATTTAAAAAGCTAATAGTATTATCTATCTATATTTTAATAAGTATAAAGTCTAGGTTTTTAGGTATTATAATAAGAAAGTAAAAGTTAAATATTAAAGTATCTATCTAGAGCTTTTTTTTATAGTAATAACTTTATATTACCTATTAGTACGTCTCTACCTCTATAATATTATATAATAGCTTAATAACTTATATTATTATATCTTTAAAATATAAATATTATATTTATATTAATAGGTATATTAAAACAGTCTAATCTAAAAGAATAATAAACTAAGTATATACTTAGGTAATATATTAAAGCTATAATAAGAATCTAAAGTTATAAAGTAATAATAGTATAAGAATAAGAATAATTTATAAGCTAACTTATTAAATAGTTAATAATTATATAAAAAAGAACCTATCTATTATTATTAATATAGTCTTAGATAACAAAGTATAACTTTTTATAAGGTATCTTAATCTTATTTTTAACTTTATTAATTATATAAAACTTAAAGATTTAAACAGTTATATACTTGATATTAATATATAATATAAAGTAAAAAATACTATAATTAATAAGTCTACTAACTTTAGTCTTATTAGCTTACTTAAAAGGATTGCTAGAGGTAGTAATAATCCTTTTCTTATAAAGCTTAAGAACTAATAAATAATTAGTTTCTTTTTTTAATATAATAAAAGAGGCTATAATAAGTATATATGCTTTAATAGAGGTAGAGTATATATTTATCTTATTAAAGAAGTTGGTATATTATTGAAAAAGGTAAGTAATTTACTTTAGCCAAAGATTATTAGCTAAAGTATTAGGTATATTATTAATAAGTATAAGAATAAGCTTATTACTATTATTATCTTTGTTAATAACTAAGATATTACTACTCTTAACAGAGCTTTCTTAGGTTATCTCTATAGTAGGTATAAGCTAGAGTAGATATACTATTATGTTATTTATTTAATCATAATATAGCTTTATAATAATAAACTAAAAGATTTAAGAGCTATAAGAGAAATCTAGTATATAAGTAATACTATTACTTATAATAAATTAAAAGAAACCTTATTAACTATCCTTTTTATATTAAATATAGACTATAGATTAAAGTAAGAGAGTAATAGTCTCTAAAATATTGAAGCTATTTTAAGTAGTTACTATCTTAATTACTTAATACCTTATATAGATCTATTATACTACTACTATTACCTTTTTTATTCTCTTAGCTGTCTTATTAATTAAAGATAATAGAGGTAATATATTAGAAATTTATAGGTATATACTAAAGATTAATAAAATAAGTATAAAACTATTTGAACTAGTAGTATTATTAATTACCTTAATTATTAATTAAAAAGTAATAATTAAAGTAAAGCTTTTATTATAAAAAATCTTACATTTATAATAAAGTAGTATATAATACCTCTTAACCTTATTAACACTATTATATACTCTAATTAATATCTCTTTTATATTAATTAAAAGGGATTTTATAAACTATTTAAACTTAGTTAAATAAAAGTTAAGGCTAGTATTAGTAATAATCTAATTTAATAATCTAAGATATATATTAATCTAGTATATCTAAAGTACCTTTGATATATTCTTAGTAGTAATATTATTAAGAAAGTATATAATTTAAAAAAAGGTAGTAGTATTAATAATATATAAAACTAGGTAATTATTATTAAGATAAACTATATTAATAATAACCATATAATTAAAGTTATAGTTATTTTATAATATAAACTTAAAATAGCTTAATAACTTTATATTTATTTAGTAATAAAAGTAAAACTTTATAATCTATTTTTGAGTAGTAATTTCTATATTATTACCCAATTATTTATATATCTTATATCAGTATTAAATTAATAAATAGCTAAACTAGTAATAAACCCTTTAAGGTTTAATATTTATAAGGTAATACTAAGTAATACTTTATATAAACTAGTCTAAGAGTATTTATAAGTAATTTTATTTATAAACTATTAATACAATAGTATTACCTAAGATTAGCTTATTTATAAGGTTATTAAATTAAATACTATAATAATCTATATTTACTAAGTAAAGTAAGAATAAGGTATTAAAGAGTATTATATAAAATATGAGGTTACTTAATAGTATTAGTCTATTAATAATACCTTTAGATATAAAGTGTATATTACTTCTAAATTAGATCTAAGCCTAACTAGTATTTATTATATCTAATAGTAAGTTACCTCTAAAGTTATTGTATAATATAAAGTACTATTAGTAGCTAGTTATAAAGTACTTATTTATATTAAAGTTTAATATAATATTTTAAAAGGTTATTATAGAGTATCTATTATTAAGTATAAAGATATTTACTATATCTATATCATTACCCTCTTATAAGTCTTCGTTTATAAAAAAGTATAATATTGATTAGTAATATAATAATAAAAAAAGATCTAAGCTATTAAGAGGTATTAAATTTAAAAAGCTAGTACTAAAACTATTATATTTATCTTTATGATTTATATAGTACTACCTATTAGTATTCTTATTAGATTTAAGAAGCTTTTATCTCTTATAATTAATAATAAAGTAAGTAAAGCTTTTAAGTATAGTATTTACTATAACAATATCCCTAGGCTAAGGGGTAAGATACCTATGGATTAATTAGCAGACCTTTGGTAAGACATCAGCCTAGCTAGATTAGTCATATATATATATATATATTATATCACATATACCTAGGCTTATAAGGATATATAAAGTTAAATTCTATATTATTATTAACCCTTATTATTGTAATATTTATCTATTGCCTTCCCAGGCTTATAACCCTCTTATAATTGTTTAACTTCTACCTCCTAGAGGAAGCTTACCTAAGACTAAAACATTTATAATCTACTAGATTATTAGTAACTACTTACTAATAAATTAATACTTAACTAAAGCTAGCTTCTAGCTTATTATTATTTTTAGATCTTTTATAAACTAACTTATTAATAACTAAGCTGATTTAGGTTATCAAAAAGTAAAATATAATACTTTTATAATTACTTACTAATTACTTACTAATTACTTAGTAATAATAAAGAGGTAATATAAATACTCTCTAATATATACTTATAATACCTTATAAGAAAATAATATACCTAAGTAAGTATTAGATTAACTAGTAGTAATATAAGCTAGTAATAGGCTTCAACTTACTACCTTAAAAAGCTATTATATTAAATAAGCTCTTATAAAGGTAACCCTATTACTATAGATATAGTAAAGAAACTACTAATTTTTACTTAATATAATAAGTAAAGAGATAAAGTACCTATAAGCTACCTTTAAAGTATTTATTTACTAATTATATATTAATCTAGAATTTTAAAAGTATTAGTTATATAGCTAACTTTATAAAGCTTATCAACAAAATAGTTAGTTATTATTATAGTTCTTTATTAAGTAGTTAGTAATATATTAAGCCTTAGGTATTAAGAACCTTAAAAGTAATTAGCTACTTACCTTTTTATTTTTTTATTACTTATACTTTAGTATTTAGTAAGTATTAGTTTATTAGAAGTATAATTTCTAGTGACTATATAATATTATCTTTATTACTAAATAACTATAAGAACTCTATATTAATACTAAAGTTTATAATAAGTAAGATTAAACCTCTAGCTAGATTCTCTATTAGATATCTAAAGTAAGCTATTAGTAAGTATTTACTAAGTAGCTATTACTAGTAAAAAAGCTATAGATAGATATACTACTTAAGAAACTTACTAAGTAATTAGTAAAGATACTACTAGAGTATACTATTTATTATAAGAAAGACTATATTATTAAAGATTACTATAGTAAAAAAGTATATACGAAATACCTTAAGAAAGAGTATACTAGTATAATTTATTATATTAAAGTATAAACTATTTATATTACTTATAATACTATATAGCTTAAAATAAAAGATACTTAGAAATTAAACCTATAGTATTAATAGTTATTACTATACTACTAGTAATATATTACTATACTACTAGAAATAGTTTTCTATAAGAATTAAAAGACTAAGGTAATTAACTATATCTAAGAAAGTATCTAAAGGTAATAATAGTCTAGGTATCTAGTAGGGTTAAAATTCTAGAAGCTAGTAATAGTTTTAGATATCTAACTAATTAGGAATAGCTTACTAAAGACCAGTAATTAACTAATAGGTTTAAATCCTATATATACTTATAATTAATAGGTTTAAATCTTATATATACATATTATTAATAATAATAGTTTAAATCCAAAAGTTATAATACCTAGTAATAGCTTATAAAGTATTTAATAAAATAATAATAATAGTTTAAATCCAATAATAAGTTATAAGAAATAATAAAATATATCTATACTTATAATTAGTAATAGCTTATATAGTATCTAGTAATAGGAGTATAACTTAGGGACTAGCCCTTTTAAAAGGGGGGGTAATTATAATAATATCCCTGGGCTAAGGGGTAAGATACCTATGGATCGATCGGTAGACCCTTAGCGAGATATCAGCCCAGCCAGATTAGTTATATACATATATATATATATTACATCACGCATGGCCAGGCCCGCAAGGATGTATTAAGTTAAATTTTATATTATTATTAACCCCTATTATTGTAATATTTATCTATTGCTTTTCCAGGCTTATAACCACCTTATATTTACTAGGTATTACTTTTTATATTACTAAAATAACTTTTACTATTTCTTCTTTAAGTCCTTTATTAACTAATACATAAGCTTATTATAAATATAGTACTTCTTTATACTAAGCTAACTATAATAATTATAATTATAGCCTTAGTTATAGCTATAATTGAAGAATTATTATAAGCTATTTATTATAATACCCTTATAGGTATTACTAGCCTTATACTAAGGCTAGCTAGAATAATAATATTCTAGCTCTAATTAGGTAATCTATACTATAGTTATTAATACCTATGTTATAGCTTATATAATCTTATATATAGATAGTTAAGTAGTTTTCTTATTATTATATCCTACCTAAGGTAAATTTATAATAGTTATAAGCCTAGCCCATATTAAACCTTTAATTTATTATATCTAGAGTACTTTTTAAGCTAGAAAACATCTTTTAAATAAACCTTATCTCTAAGTACCTTATTTATAATATCTATTTATTTTAATACTATAATAAGTATTATAAAAAAGCTTTAGTCTTAAAATAACTAACCCTTATAGTCTATAATATTAGAAATAGAAGTATAATTAAAGTATATCTAAGAGTATATTAATTTAAATAGACTACTACTTAATAACTTATAAAACCAATATATTCTAATAAAGTTTCTAATATAAAGAAGGTTACTATATTTAATAAATATATTATAATCCTAAATAAATATACTTTTAATAAAGGTCTCTTTTTAAACCTAAAAGATCTAAATATAAGATTAAATTACTAGGTATATCTTATAGAGGTACTATCTAATAAGATTATTTATAAATAAAAGAAAAGGGAATTTAAAGTAATTAATATATAAATTAAAGTAATAGTATTAAGATTAAGATTTTGACTAATATAAATAGAAGTAATATCTCTAAATTAAACCTCTTTTAATATAATACTTTAGATTCTTAAGTAATAATATACTCTTAATACTTTATTTAATTAAACTATTATCTAAAAAAGTATTAAGTAATACTTAATGAAGTAATATCTAGTATTAATTCTTATATATAGCTTCTTAAATAGAGATATACTTACCTTTATATAAAAATACATAACCTCCTTAAAGTTCGAGGCACCCTTACTTCTTAAACCTTTCTTTAAGTAGTATTATATTATATTACCTCTACCTAAGTAACTTATAAGCTCTTAGATATTATCTAAGAAAAAATACTAGGTTACCTTATCAGTATCTCTAATAATTATACTACTCTTTTGTTTAGTATTCTTTAGAAAGACTCTTTTATAATAACGTATAGAGAATGGCTTATAAGGTCTTTATAACCCTAGTAAGTTACCCTACTCTATAATTAGAAATTAAAACTACCTCTCTATATATAAAGAAGCTAAATAGAGATACTAAGTAAGCTAGCTAGAAAGTAATTACCTAGAGTATTAAGATACTTTTAAGATTAAGCCTCTTAAATAAGCTTTAAGTAAAGGTAGTAATAGTAGGTATTTACCTCTATAATATTAGCTTATATTAATAAAATACCTAGCTTTTACTAATTAAGAAAGAAAATAGATAACTTAGATAATACTTTTACTAATAGTAATTACTTTATTGAGTAACCCTTAACTAGAATCTATAGCCTTATTAGAGGGGCTTTTATACTTATAGGTATTAAGTATACCTTCTTTAGAGAGATAAAGAAAGAGATATAAGAAAATAATACTTTAAGATTAAACCTAAAAGTTATATTAGTTATCCTAGAAGCTATATTTAAAATACTTATAATTTATATTATATATAAATACCTTTACTTTAATAAGTTATTATTATATATAATATTATATTTTATAAAATAAAGTTTTATAAAACAGATAATATAAATAATATAATTCTAGTTAAAAAAGCTTAAGGTATTGTAGATTATATTACTTACCTAAGTATAATTTATAATCTAGAACTCTATATCTTAGAAATTATAGAGTTAGATAATATTACTGTAGTCTTATAAGAAGCTAGCTCTTTATAATAGCCTCCTTTACTTATTTCTATACTAAGAATAGTAGTATTAGATAAATCAAGAAAGGTATTAACTATATCTAATAAAAAGAATAGTTATCAACTTTTAAACTAATTCTAAAGCTGGAAAATATCTTAAGCTAGGTACATAAACTGATCTTAAATATCTTTAATTATAAAAACTTAAATAAAGGTATATAAAATCCTAGAGAAGTTAATTATTTTAAAGAGGTTATTGAGAATAAAATTATTATTTATACTAATATACTTCTAACTAAAAAGAATAAGATAAATTAATCTATAATATATCTAAAAACTATATTTATAAGTAATATTAATTAAGAATAAAGTATAGATATTTATAACTAAGATAAACTAAATATAATTACTTCGATAACTCAGTAAAGTTAGTATCTCTAAGGTCTTTTCTCTTCTCTATTAGAAAATAGCTTCTCTTATATATATAAAAAGAGAAACTACCTATCTATATTATTATATTTATAATAAAGTAATAATATATTATTTGATATATTTATACTTAATAAGTAAAAGATACTTGATAGAAAAGCCATTAAATATACTACTTTATATAGTTATATTTAAGCTTTTATTATTTAATTAAAGTATATTCAGGTAACTATAACTCTAGGTAATAAGAAATATATAGATAACCTTCTTCTACCTTTAAAAGACTAAAGAGAACTTCTCTAACTTCTATAGTTATTTTATAATATATTTAAGTAAGTAATAGTTATGAAGATACATAGGCTTAAAGAGATAGGTACTTAAAAAGTTATTAATAAGAATAAAGTTACTTAAAAGCTTATACCTCTAAAATAGGTCTTTATATATAAATATAACTAAGATAGATTTTTAAACAACTATAAAGTATATCTCTATATAAGAAGTAATATATAAGAAAAGTATTTACTTAAATAAACTTATATAGTAACTCTTATAGTATAAACCTTTTATATAATAATAACTATTATAGCTAAATTTAATCTTAAGACATATTAGTTTAATATAGTTAATATATTTTTAAATATTAAAAAAGAATTAAATAACCCTCTTATTACTTACTACTTTTTAGATAGCTTTAAGATACTAAGTAAGTATATTAAACTCTATTATATACTATATGGCTTATAAGACATACCTTTACTTTAGTATAAGAAGTTCTCTAAGACCTTATATTACTTAGAAATAGAACTAGTAACTAAAGATTTATACTTATTCTAAACCTTTAATAAGAAGGTTTTTCTTTTTTTTTTATATAGATAATATCCTTATCCTATACTATAATTTATATAAGGCTAAGGCTATATATATAATAAATAGGATTTAGGTAATATATAATATTAAAAACTATGGTATAATTAAATAGTACTTAGAAATTAGAATTCTATATAACTAAGTATACTATAAGATATATCTTACTTATAATTAATATATTGAGTATATTATAAAGAAATTTAACCTTATTAACTTTAAGATACCTATTATTTTCTTATTAATAGTTATACTTTAGAAAAATAAATCTTAAGTAACCTTAGTTAAAGTAAAGTAATATTAAGAAAAGATTAAATTAATTCTTTATATTATAATAATAATCTGACCTAATCTAGTATATATATATACTTTGTTTTTTTAATTTCTAATAAACCCTTTGTATACTTATTAATAGGTAGTAAACTAAGTAATCTATTACCTTTACTATATGTAATACCTTATAACTTACTATAGTATATTAGAAGGTATATAGATTCTAGTAATTCTAAGTGATACATTATTTACTAATAATAATAATAAGATATAATATTTATCTTAAGGGTATATTATTTTACTTTTTAATAAGCTAGTCTAACAAAAGGTTACTTAATAGGTAATAGTTATTATATTAATAATTAAAGTAAAGCTTCTTAGCCTTAAGTATATTACTAAAGAGATTATTACTCTTAAGTATCTTTTCTAAAATATACTTCTTAATCTTATATTTTCTAGCTTTAAAATTAGTTTAGAAGTTAATAACTATTCTTTTTATTAGATATAGTTAGTACTTTTCTTTAATTTATCTAGTACTACTATTCTTAGTATAAAAATAAGTAAAGAAGGCTATTATAAAGAGCTAGCTTCTTATAAGACTAGAGTAATATTATCTAACTCTATAATTTCTAAGATATAGGGTTCTAGATTATAAACTATACTTAGGTAGGTAATATAATCTACAATACCTTAAGCTTTTTTAGATAGAATTATATTTTCTATATTATCTTTTTTATAGAACTTTATCTTAAGGAAGGTTAAGATAGGTTATATACTAGAGTATATAATTACTAGCTTAGGTTTACCTAATGTTTATAATTAGAATTAGTATTCTAATAATAGCTTTAAAATTATAACTCTAGCTTTTAATATTTTCTTTCTTTTATTAAAAATATACTAAGTATTTTATAATAATTTTTAGCTTACTTAGCCATAGATTATTATAGTTATAATAATTATAGATTTACTCTAGAACTTTGAAGTTTGATAAAATCTTGAAAGTAAAAAGGTTCTTTTTTTAAGTATAACTTAAATAGCTTATATAAATACTATAGATATTCTACTAATTTCTTTAAGAGATATCATAGTTTAATAAGTGTTTTATAATAGCTTATTAGCTAACTTTAGGTTATTTAAAAGTATAAGAAGTATATTATTATATATTACCTTTTTTTTATATAGTCTAGCTTTTTAAATAGATTATCAACTAGGTTTATGATTTCTAAGTAGTTTTAATACTAAAATTAAAACTAAATAATATATAAACCTATTTAATAAGTCTTTAATAAAGGTTTTATACTAATATATTAAGTATACCTTTTAATACTTAATAGTCTATAAGTATTATAAATATCTTTCATAACCCTTAAAGGTAGTATACTTAATACTTTAAGCTTTTTATAATAGCTAAGAGCTCTTATTATCTTATAGCTTATCTTTACTTTATATGAATTGACTCCTATAAGAAGTAAGTAATTAGTTATTACTAACTCTTTAATAATTAGAATAAGATACCTAAGATAGCTTTTTATAAAGTATCTATCTTGATTTTTATATTATTCAAAAGATATTAGTATTATGGGATAGTTATTAAATAAAAGGTAACCTTTAGTTTATTAAATATAGCTTAAGCTCTAGCTATTTATTTAAATAACTATTACTTCTTACTTTTATTATTACTCTTTAAAAGAGATATTGTTAAAGTAATAATATTAAAGTACTTTAAAATAAACTTTTAATAGAAGTTATAAAATTTTAAAAATACTTATATTTCTTAAAAAGATATTAATAATTTTTATTTAATAATAGTTTATATATATATCTTCTTTCTAAAAATATCTTTAGGTATAATTATATACTTTAGAACTTTATTTAATATATATAAAAGTTGTACTTATTTAGCTTAGTATATAATTATACTTTATAAAGCTTTTTTAAAATCTTTTTAATGTTTTTTAAATATTACCCTTTTATTTTAAAATAAATTAAAATATTATCTATATACATAATATAGTATATATCTAGTAATTTATTAAGTATTTAATAGATATATATTCGAAATATTATAGGTATATTAATAAGTTTAAGAAGTATAATAATATATTTAAAGTAATTCTATTTTATATAAGATACTATTTTCTAATAGTTCTTTAGCTTAATATAAATATAATAATATATATTATAAAGGTTAATCTTTAAGATTTACTTTGCTCTATAAAGCCTTTTTAGTAATTTACTAATTAAAAGCAATAGATATCTATTTTTAATAGTAACCTTACTAAATTCTTTATAATTTATATATAATTATTAAATCTTATTCTTTTTTAATATAAAAAGAATTAAGGTATTAGCTTTATTAACTAATACCTTAATATAACTATTTATTAGGTTCTTAGTAATATACTCTTATAATTCTTCTAACTAGTACTAGTTTAAAAGGTATATAAGCTTATATAGAGGCTTCTTACTCTTGGCTAGGTTAATAAAATACTTAGTACTTAGTAATAAATTAATCTTCTTTATTACTTATTTATTAAATATTTCTTATTTAAACCTTAGTTATAGAAAAAGCTTAATTATCTTATTTTCTTTTTCTTTTTTATTTAAAATAGCTATAAGTAGTTTATGTTTTATTAAGGTACTATAGACATATACTATATATATTTTCTTATAATTCTTAATAAGCTTTTATAAGATCTATTTTAAGTTAGTAAGTAATATATAATTATGTTTCTATATAGTTATATAAGTATTAATAATAATACTCTCTCTTATTATTAATACTTAAAATAGAAAAAGGTTAGAAATATTCTTTAGGTATAATACCTTGGTAAATAGTTATTAAATCTTTTATAATCTACTTCTTAAATCTGAAAAAGAAAATATAATTTAATATATCATAGATAGTTTCTTTTACTTCTATTAAATCTGAAAAATATAAAATATTATAGATTTATTTATTTTAAACTAAGAAGGTTCACTGACTTTATACTAATAAGGTTAATTTAAGAGTATAAGTTTATATTTACTTAAACCTAGTATTTAATATACCCTTATAAAATAATTACTTATTCTTTTACTATTTCTTTAATAAGAATAATGTTTAAAATTATAATAAAATTCAAATTATTACTTACTTTTATTCTTTTTTTTAATCTAATAGCTTAGTAATTCTATTTCTAATTATAATTGTATTTATTAAAGCTTTTTTAAAATTAAGTGATTAAATTATTTATATCTTTTTATTATTTTTAAGATTTTTATACTTATTAAAATAAGAGCTTATTTTACTATACTTATAATATATAACTAATAGCTTTAGCTTGGAGAGTTATAAAGTACTTACTATATATTTACTTGTCTATCTATAACTTGTTAATTCTTTATATACAAGAAGTCTTAAGGTTTAAACTAATATTAATATATTTCTATAGCTTAATTAAGATATAATCCTTTAAAAAGATCATAATCTTTATTTATATTTTATTTTACTTTATAGCCCTTTTTAAGAGTTATTTTATAATAGTTTAATATGTAACTTATTATTTAGGTCCTAGTATTACTTAGCTTTTTATATTAATTTTCTTAAGGTTTTAATTTCTATCTTCTAATAGATTACTTTCTCTTAAAATATCTTAAGTAATCTGAATAAAAAGTTATATACTTACCTATGATTATTCTCTATTTTATTTCTTAAGATATAGTGGATTATATTTTATATAATAAAAAAGGTTATAAAAGAATTCTCCAATTATTTCTTTATTTTAAATAAGATCTAATAGTATTCTCTTTTTTAAGCTTTAAGATTAATATATATTTAATAAATAAATTTTAAGAAGTCTTTTTATATTATTTCTTTATTTAAGCTAATTTTATAGTTATATTACTAGGTTTAAATAATTAAGGTTACCTTAATTAAAGCTTATATAATATAATAGCTTAATAAAGTATTTATTTATAGGTTATTAGCTTTCTTTATAGCTTTTATTTAATTATTTATTCATATTATTCTAAGGTTCTTATATAAAACTTTATAATTATAATTTAGTAATATTTTATACTTTTAGAATAACTATTAGTTAATAATTACTTGATAAGTATTTAAATAAGATCTTAGTTTTACTTATATATTTCTATATTTTATTTTTATAATTTTACCTATTATAATTAAAATAATTATAAAATTTTAATAAGACTTAATTATAGTAATTTATTCTTTTTCAAAGGTTAATTTAATCAATCTCTTAAAGAAACTAACCTTTTACTAACTATTTTATCTTAAGTATAACTCTTAAGGTTATTTAAAGAATGTAATATAAGATTAAAGGTTACTTTATATTTAATAACTTATTACTCCCTTTATATAGAGTTATTATAATTATTTTTATAAAGGTATAATTAGATAATATAATTACTTATATTATATACCCTTATTATTAGATATTAGATAATAGATTCTTATAGTTTATCTCTACTTTTATTGTCTTTAAGAATTACTAAGTATTTATTGTTAGAATTCTAATTAAATATTTTATTCCATACTAGTTATCTTAATCTATAAAGCTTAAAGAATTATAAAAGGTTTACAGTTAAGAGTTATAACTATGAAAAGTATAAAAAGTAAGTTTATTAATAATACTAGACTTTAAGTTGGAGAGGGTAAAAACTCTTTTTTAATAGGCTATAATATATTTAGTAAGTACTTATTAAAGTATAACTAGGTTAATTCTAAGGTAGTCTCCAGGTTTATACTTATTTTCTTATTAATTAATCAGTTATAACTAACTTCTTATGTTAACTTGTTATAAGTAATAATATTAGTTATTTACTAGATCTCTTTTATAGCTTTTAAATCTTTTAGTTTATTATTATAAAGTTATATTATAATAAAGTAAATAATATAATAGTATATTTACTCTAGCTTATAACTACTATAAAGGTAACTTAAGAGAGATCTTTTAAGAGTAATAATATTCTTATTATCTATATAGTTTAAACATTCTTAATTACTATAGGTAGCCTAGATTAGTTTAACTAATATTATAAAATCATAATATATGTGACTCTTCAAAAGTACCTCTAACCTATACTATATCTTAATAATCTAATATATTATAGATACCTTATAAGTTAGAGTAGCTACTAACTTGAACCTTACTTTAACTATAGCTTATAATATTTTAGTTATTATTAAAGATAATAATAACAATAAGTCTATTACTATATATATTAATAATATACTTAGTACTATAGCTAATAATCTCTAGTTGAAGTAAACTTTTTGTCTTTCTTAATAATATATTAACTTTTTTAATAAGATAGTTATATACTTTGCCTTTATTAAGATATACATAACTACTATAGCTTCTTTTATTATATTAAAAAAAGAAACCAATTATTTATTAGCCCTTAAGCTTTATAAAAAGAGAATTATTATTACCTTTAATTATTCTTTTAAATAATGTAATAAGACTAGAGTTAATAGACTTATTAATTATAATATCTTTTCGTTTATATCATATAATAATACTAAATATATATGTATTTAGATCTTTAAATTCTATATAATTAATAAAATTGGAAATACGAATAATATATCTAATAAAAACTTATATCTTATAATTTAAAAGTATACTAATAATAGAAAGTAAATTCTCTGTATTTAATTTTTAAAATATTCAATTAGCTAGCTAATAAATTTTTCTTACTCTTATATTACTATTATTTTATAACTTTAGATTCTTTTTATAGCTTTAAGATATTACCCAGGTATATATTTAATTTACTACCTCTTTAAATCAGACTATTTTAGTATATTTATTAATATAGATATAATATTTATATTTTAAAAGTATAATAATATAAGGTATTAAGGTATTATATAGTATTATAAAGGTAGATACTTACTAGTAAGTAATATATAGTTATTATTATAAAAAGAAACTCTAAATAGATACTTTAATATTTAACTCTTGTTTTCTTATTATTACACCTATTAACTTAAACTTTATACTTATTAGAATATAAATAAACAATACTATTAGCCTTTTAGATAAATCCTTTTCTACTTATAGGAATAATAAGCTTAGTAAGATAATATTTATAGTTAAGGATAATATATACAAGAAGTAAGCTAGCTAGATAAGTAAGCTAGCTACCTAACTATAAACCTATTGCCTATATTATTATAATATATCTTTCTTTTACCATAAGAATATCTATATAAATATCTAAAGCTTAAATAAACGTTATCCTTAAGCTATCTAAAAATACCTTAAACTAAGTATTTATAAAGCTATAATAATCTACTTAATCTCTTATTTTATTCTGGGTATATGATTAAAGGGAATATTTGTATAATGTAACATTATATATAACGAATAAAATTTAATAGAACTTAAAAAAAAACTACTTAAGCTTATTCTTAATATAGATTTCTAATTACTTTTTTCAATTTTAGTAGTATTAAAAAATAGTTAATTAACTTCTAATTAATTTTACTATATTACTAATTAGTAAGTATTAGGCTTTAAACTTTATTAAGTAAATACTAGAGTTTTAAATATATGTTTTATAAGTATAATTATGAAAAAGCGTAATATAAAGATCTTGATGTCATAAATATATAATCAAGTGTTATAGTAAATATAATTATAAAATATAAGATTATAAAATTAAATATTTATAACTTTAATAAAACTAACTTTATAATAAATTGGATTATGTTTAAAATAAGTATTATAAGTATAAACAGATATTTAAATATAAAAATAATATAACTTAATAATTAAGAATAACTCATAATTATATAAGCTATTAGTTTATCTAGTTATAGTATTTTATTATATATTATTATTAAAGATAAAAATCTTCTCTTTACTTAAAATATATTAAATTTAGTTTTTTATCTAACTAGGTTATTATACTATTTCAAAATAAATAAATAATAAATAAAAGAGGTTTAGATTAATTTTAATACTTTAATTAGTATTTAAAGTTATATAAAAAAATACTACCTTTTTATTTTTAATAGATATCAAAATTATTACTTAATAAACTTTAAGCTATTTAATTAAAAGAATAATATTATTATATTTTATATACTACCTTATTTTTTTATTTACTTCAGTTCTTAAATATAAGGTATTTTAAGCTTTTAAAGTTATCATATAATTAAGAAATTAAAAGTAAAATATAAAGAAATAATACTTATATTACTAAGAATAGCTTATTTTTAATATTTTATAATACCTTGAAATAAGCTTTTATAGAAAATAATATCTAAAGGGGTTTTAAAGAGATAAAGCTTATCTCTTCAGATATAAAAAGCATACTATTAAAACTCGATATTAAGTTATATTCTTAAATACCTTTGAGCTTTTCTTTAATAATAATACCTATTTAGATATTTTAAATACTATATAATATATTAGAAATAACTTCTTAAGAAATCTTTATTAAGGATTAATCTATTAATAATCTAGATAGTATTTTAATATATAATTTAATAACAATTAAGTATATTTTTAACAAAGTAATAAAGATTATATTTAAAAATATAATATTAAGATCTTAGCTTAGAGTTACTTAAGAGAAAAACAATCTTCTAAATTAATATAAAATAATTAAAAAAATATATCTTGGAGAAAGAGAAAGTCTTACTATAATAAAGGTATAAAATATTTAATTGTAGAGAGAAGTAACTGTATAAGTATAAAAAGAAATATATCAAAGAAATAATTAGAAATGAAAAATAAAAATAAGCTTATGGTAATATAGTATCTAGAAGAATATTAAATATGATATATAAATATATTAATTTAATAAAGAAATATCTAACAAGAGAATTTTAAGTAATTTAAATTAATTTTATTATTTTATTATTACTTCTTAGTTATATTCATAAAGTAGTCATAAGTTAATATCTAGCTTACTTATCTATTCAATCTACTTGTTATATAAATTCATAAAATGATATAATTATTTATATTATATGACTATCTTTATTATTAAATATTAAATAATAAATTTTAATAAGTTACTTATATTTTTATTTTCTTTGATAAATACTAAGTATTTAATAATATATTTTTAATTTAATATTCTATCTTATATTAGTTATTTTAATCTATAAAATTTAAATAATTATAAAGACTTTATAATCAAGACTTATAATTAAGAAAGATATAAAAGGTAGGTTTATTAATATTATTAGACTTCAAACTAGAAAGAATAAAACCTCTTCTCTAGTAAGTTAAAATATATCTAATTAATACTTATTTAAGTATAAATAAGTAGATTTTAAAGTAGGTTCTAGGTTTATACTTATTCTCTTATTAATTGATTAGTTATAATTAACTTCTTATATTGATTTATTAAGTTATTATATTTATACTTCTTTCTTTCTTTCTATTATAATAAAAATATTATTATTTAATTAAAAAATAACTTCTTTTTATAAAGGGTTTATAGCTAAGAGCTACAACTAAGAAAGGTATAAAAGGTAGGTTTATTAATAATTCTAGACTTTAAGCTAGAGAGAGTAAAAACTCTTCTCTAGTAAGCTAAGATATAGTTAGTAAGTACTTACCAAAGTATAACTAGGTTAATCCTAAGGCAGCCCCTAGGTCTATACTTATTCTCTTATTAATTAATTAGTTATAACTAACTTCTTATAATTACCTCTCTTTCTAAAGCCTTAGACTCTAAGGCTATACTAGTTTATATATTAGTAGTTATTTGTAAAGCTATTAATAGCTTATTATTCTAATCTACCTTAGTTCAATATAGTTTAGGTATAGTTATCTATTTAATATTATAAGTCTTTAATATATTATTAGTATTACCTTATTACCTTATTCTTATTATTATTATTATATAATTATTTCTTTTCCTCTTTTCTTTTTTAGCTTATTTTTATATATCTATTGTTATTATTACTTTATAATAACCTTTATTATATTTTAGTTATATTTTATTATTAAAAATACTTATTATAAATACTATCTATTTTATCTTATTACTATACTATTAGCCTCTTTTCTTATCTATAATAATCTCTTAAGTAATTACTATTATATACAATTACTAGAATTATTATAAGTATAAATACTTCTCTACCTAACTTAAATCTTTTTATTTTTTCTTCTTATCTTTTACTAAGCTTTTATTAAGTTATTATTACTTTTTTCTCTCTTTACTTATTAACTTAATAATTTTTTATCTCTTTTTATTTTCTTTAACTCTTAGTTTTTATTAATAACCCTTTACTAAACCTTTACCTAGTATAAGTATTATTATTTAATTTTTAAATATCTTAAAGTTTTAACATCTTATTAATCAGAGCTTTAAGAAACTTAAGAATAATACGTCTTATATTAATTAGTTAAATTAGCTTTCTTATAATATTAAATATCTTATTTACTATTAAAGTAACTATATTACTATCTATATTACTTATAAGGTTAATACAAACAAATATTCTATTATAAGTATATATTATTTTCTTATTAATTATTTAGTAATACTAATACTTTTCTTAGGTCTTAAAAAAACTTTAAGGTAGTATATGAAAGATATAAAACTAGTTTATTTACTTTTCAAAAGTAAGAAGTAAAAAAAGTCTAAAGTAATCTTAAATATTAGTATATCTATAATTGTCTTACTTATATTATATTAACTTAGTTTTATATTATCAAGTATATTACTAACCTATTACTAAGTAACAATATAATGAACCTAATATAAATTTCTATTTATAACCTTATTTCTTATTATAATCATTTAAGTTTTATACTTATATACTAAGTTTATTATTTCTTTTTTATTAAATATTTAATATACTAACTCTTATATTTAAACTAATCTTATTTCTTTTATTAATATTATTAACTAACTTAGTGAGCTTTAACCTATATATATTTATAATAATAGTTAGGTAAGAGCTCCTTAAGTAAATATCAAGTAACTAATAAATTATTTTAAAAATAAGTATAATTAGATTAATATAAAAAGTAAACTGAAGAAATTCTTTATTCAATTTGTCTTTTATAAAACTATTATTAAGTATATAATAAATTCTATACTTACCTATACTATTATTATTATCAGTTCTATTTCTATTGGCTATACAGACTTAACTTTAACCCTTTAAAAAAGTATAAGCTTATAAGTATTACTACCTCTTTAATAAAAAAGAAGAAGGTTAAGCTTATTATTATCTCTAAGAATAAAAAGAATAAAGGTAATAAGAGTAATAAAAATAATAATAAAAGTAAGGAGAGAGGTAAGAAAAATTTATTAAGCTATTATATTATTATTACTACAAAGCTTAAAAAAGAGAAAAAGCTTATAAAAAAAGGTATTACTACTATAGTAACTATCATTAATAAGACTAATACTAAGAAAGTATATAAAGCTAAAAAAGCTTAGTATAAGATAGTAATTACTAAGTAAAAGAACTATAAGGCTTATAAGAAGTATATTAATAACCTAACTAAGATATACTAATTATATAAAGTATTTATAGCTTATTCTATAAATAAATATAAATATATTTATATTATTTATTAAAAGCTTATTGATTAAAAAGTAGCTTAGTTATAGAATTTTATTAATTCTACTAATAAAAAGATAGTTCTTTATATATTAATTACTAACTAAGTATTTATTAAAAGTATAATAATAATAAAGCTATTACTTAAGTTACTATAAAGAAATTAGATTACTAGTTAGATAATTTAGAAAAAAGTATATACTTTAATAAGAATAGTAAATCTAAAGGTAGAAATAAAGGTAAAGATAAGAATAAAGGTAAAAGTAAAGACAAAACTAAAGATAGTAATAAGCAAATAATAGTTTTATAATAAGTCTCTAATAGTAGTTTAATTTTTAGCTTTATTTTTTATTTAAGATACCTTAAGTAGCCTTTCAACTTGATATAATAAGAGAGAGGTTTAAAAGTACTTATTAGTAAATAGGTAACTATTTAATAATAATTAGTATATTACCTATTATTATCTTATTTTCTATAGTTCTTTTTAATATATTTCTTATAAATAGATACCTTTTTTTATATATTTTAAAGGTATTCTTCAAGCTCCCATATATTATACTTTACTAGCTATTTTATCTACTTTATAAGGTATTACTAATTATTTAGTAACTTTTATTTAGATATAATCTCTTTTACTTTCTATTTAACTAACTTATCTTCTAATTTAAATAGTATTAGCTACTCTTTAGTTTTCTCTTACTAAGTATTTTAAAATATTATTATAAAGATAGAAAATATATTATATATCTAATAGTATTACTTAAGTCAATAAACTTAATATACTTATAACCGAATTTACTTTATAATAGTAATATAAATAAACTTAGATACTAACTTTTTATTCTTAAATCTAAAGTTCTTTATTAATAATCCAATAATATCTCTATTAAAGTATTTCTTTCGTATATAATACTTGTTATGTTTCTTTATCTAAGCTTCAACTACCTTTTACTAGTACTATTATATCTTAATATAAAGCTTTATAATATAATTAATTCTTTTCTTAACCTCTTAAACCTTAACCTTAAATATTAATAAAATATATTTAATATACCTTAGATTATAGTTATATAATACCTTTATTAGTAAGAGCCTAATAGTAAAGTACTAATTATTATTATGTATAAAAGCTACTTTAAAAAGCTATATTACTTATTATCTTAATAACCCTATAGTATATACTTATAAATACTTTTCCAATATCTAATATATTCTTTTTAACTATCTATTAGTTTAAAGGTAGTATATAGTAAATAGTGAGGAACAAATTACTCTCTCTCTTATAAGTTTCTTTTAGAATTAACTAACTAATAGCTTATCTCTATTACTTATAATACTAATAACTATATTAAAATAGTATTTTACTTATTTATAGAAGATCTAGTCTAGCTAAGCTATTATAATTATCTTCTAAGTTAGTATAAGCAGTATAAACCTTATTATATAATATATAGTTACTAAAATACTATTATACTTAATATTATTACTATAAGTACTTAGTAATAGTTTTATAATAAAGTTTATATTAATATTCTTAAAAAAGTAACTTAGTATTAATAATAGTTATAATTCTCTATAGAACTTATACCTAGAGATTCTTACCTCTTAGTATATATTATAAATATTAATATATTCTCTTATATTCTTAAGGATATAAGGCTAATAAAAAGACCCAAAGATAAGCTTTATTATCTTATTTATACTTATATATCTTATTATTAAGTTATTATAATATTAGTAAATAATTATTAAATATAATAATAGTTTAAAAGAGATTATCAATCTTCTTTTATAAAATAAAATACCTTAGTTATTTAAGTAATAACCTTTTTATTTTCTAGTACTTTTATAAGCTTTTATTACCTATTTCTAATATTTACTATTTTTAGCTTATAATCTACTAATAAGCTTTTCTAGAATATCTAATAACTATTAGAAAAATTCTATTTTATACTTTATTAACTTTATAATAACTATATATGAGATATATAGCTCTAGAACTATAACTCTAACTTCTAGTATTTCCTTTTCTCTACTAAAGCTATATTAAGTATTTTATAATACTTTCTAGCTTACCTAGCTATAGGTTATTATAGCTATAATAATTATAAAGTTATTTTAAGACTTTTAAGTCTAGTAACGTCTTTAAAGTAAGAAACTTCTTTTTTTAAGTATAGCTTAAATAGCTTATATAAATACTATAGATATTTTACTTATTCCTTTAAGAGATATAATAGTTTAACAAGTATTTTATAATAACTTATTAGCTAACTTTAGGTTATTTAAAAGTATAAAAAGTATATTATTATATACTACCTTTCCTTTTATATAGTCTAGCCTTTTAGATAGACTATTTACTAGGTTTATAGCTCTTAAGTAATATTAAATATTAAAATTAAAAGTAGATAGCTTATAAACCTATCTAATAAGCCTTTTATAAAAGTCTTATATTAATATATTGAGTATAGCTTTTAATACTTAATAATCTATAAGTACTATGAATACTTTTAATAACCCTTAAAGGTAGTATATCTAATATTTTAAGCTTTTTATAATAGCTAAGAGCTCTTATTATCTTATTACCTATTTCTACTTTATATTAGTTAACTTCTATAAGAAGTAAGTAACTAATTATTACTAACCTTCTAATAACAAGAATAAGATACCTAAGATAGCTTTTTATAAAGTATCTATCTTAACTCTTATATTATATAAAAGATTTTAGTATTATAAGATAATTATTAAATAAAAAGTAACCTTTGGTTTATTAAAAATAACTTAAGCTTTAGCTATTTATTTAAATAACTCTTACTTCTTATTTCTATTACTACCTTTAAAAAGAAAGTTATTAAAATAATAATATTAAAATACTTTAAAATAAACTTCTAATAAAAGTTATAAAATCCTAGAAATACTTATATTTCCTAAAAAGATATTAATAGCTTTTATTTAGTAATAGCTTATATATATATCTTATTTATGGATATACCTCTAAGTATAATTATATACTTTAGAAATTCTATTTAATATATATAAAAGTTATGCTTACTTAGTTTAATATATAATTAAACCTTATAAAATCTTCTTAAAACCTTTTTAATATCTTTGATATATTACTTTTTTATATTAAAATAGATTAAGATATTATTTATGTATATAATATAGTATATATTTCATAATTTACTAAGTATTTAATAGATATATATTTAAAATATTATAAAGATATTAATAAGTCTAAAAAGTGTAATAGTATATTTAAAGTAACTATATCTTATATAAAATACTATTTTCTAGTAATCTTCTAACTTAATATAAATATAATAGTATATATTATAAAAATTAACCTTTAAGATTTACTTTATTTTATAAAGCCTCTTTAGTAATTTATTAATTAAAGATAATAAATACCTATTCTTAATAATAACCTTATTAAGTTTTTTATAGTTTATATATAAATACTATATTTTATCTTTCTTTGGTATAAAAAGAATCAAAATACTAGCTTTATTAACTAATACCTTAATATAACTATTTACTAGGTTCTTAGTAATATACTTCTATAATTCTTCTAACTATTACTAGTTTAAAAGGTATATAAGCTTATATAAAAGCTTCTTACTCTTAGCTAGGTTAATAAAATACTTAGCTTCTAGTAATAGGTTAATCTCTTTTATTACTTATTTATTAAATATTTTTTATTTAAACTTAAGCTATAAAAGAAGTTTAACTATCTTATCTTTTCCCTTTTTTTTATCCAAAGTAATTATAAGTAGTTTATTCTTTGCTAAGGTACTATAGATATATATTATATATACTTTTTTATAATTCTTAATAACCTTTTATAAGATTTGTTCTAAGTTAGTAAGTAATATATAATTATATTTCTATATATTTATATAAGTATTAATAATAATACTCTTTTTTCTTATTAATACTTAAGATAGAAAAAGGTTAGAAGTACCCTCTAAGTATAATATCTTAGTAAATAATTACTAAATCTTTTATGGTTTATTTTTTAAATATAAGAAGAATAATACAATCTAATATACTATAGTTAGTTCTTTTTTACTTTTATTAAATCTAAATAATATAAATATTATATATCTACTTTTTTTAACTTAAAAAGGTTAACTAACCTTATATTAATAAGGTAAATTTAAAAGTATAAGTCTATATTTACTTAAACTTAATATTTAATATATCTTTATAAAATAATTACTTATTTTTTCATTATTCCTTTAATAAAAATAGTATCTAAGATTATAGTATAATTTAAAGTATTATCTATCTTTCTTATTTTTCTAAATCTAATAGCTTAGTAATTCTATTTTTAATTATAATAGTATTTATTAAAGCTTTCTTAAAATTAGGTTACTAAACTATTAATATCTCTTTATTATTTTTAAAGCTTCTATACCTATTTAAATAATAGCTTATTTCTTTATAGTTATAATATATAACTAATAGCTTTAACCTAGAGGGTTATAAAGTACTTATTATATATTTACTCTCTTTTTTATAACTTCTTAATTCTCCATATAAAAAGAATTTTAAGTTTTAAACTAATATAGGTATATTTCCATAGCTTAACTAAGATATTATTCTTTAAAAAAGTAACTATCTTTATTTATACTCTATCTCTTCTTATAGCCTTTTCTAAAAGTTATTTTATAATAGTTTAGTATATAACTTATTATTTAGATTTTAATATTACTTAGCTTTTTATATTACTTTTCTTAAGGTTTTAATTTCTATTTTTTAATAGATTATTTCTTCTTATAGTATCTTAAGTAAACTAAAGAACAAGTTATATATTTACTTATAATTATTTTCTATCTTATTTTCTAAGATATAATAGATCATATTTTTTTTAATAAAAAAGATTATAAAAGAATCTCTCTATTACTTCTTTATTTTAAATAAGATTTAAGAGTATTCTCTTTTCTAAGCTTTAAGGTAATATATATTTAATAAATAAATACTAAGAAATCTCTCTATATTACTTTTTTACTTAAACTAACTCTATAATTTTATTACTAAGTTTAAATAATTAAAGTTACCTTATATAGAAATATATAACATAATAACTTAATAAAATACTTAACTATAATTTATCAACTTTTTCTATAGCTTTTATTTCATTAACTATTTATACAATTATAAAGTTTTTATATAAAACCTTATAATTCTAATTTAATAACTTCTTATACTTCTTAGAGTAATCTCTAATTATAAAGTACTTAATAAGTATTTAAATAAGGTCTTAGTTTTACTTATATATTTTTATATTTTACTTTTATAATTCTATCTATTATAATTAAAATAATTATAAGATTTTAATAAGACTTAGTTATAGTAGTTTATTCTTTTTTAGAAATTAACTTAATTAATCTCTTTAAAAAGCTAACCTTTTATTAACTATTTAATCTTAAGTATAGTTCTTAAGCTTATCTAAAAAATATAATATAAAATTAGAGATTATCTTATATTTAATAAATTATTACTTCTTTTATATAAAGTTATTATAATTATTATTATAAAAATATAATAAGATAATATAACTACTTATATTATATATTTTTATTATTAGATATTAAATAATAAATTTTTATAATTTATCTATATTTTTATTTTCTTAAAAAATTACTAAGTATTTACTATTAGAATTATAACTAAATTTTCTATCTTATATTAGTTATCTTAATCTATAAAGCTTAAAGAATCATAAAGGGTTTATAGCTAAGAACTATAACTAGAAAAGGTATAGAAGGTAGGTTTATTAATAATACTAGACTTTAAGCTAGAGAGTGTAAAAACTCTTCTCTAGTAAGCTAAGATATAGTTAGTAAGTACTTACTAAAGTATAACTAAGTTAATCCTAAGGTAGCTTCTAGGTTTATACTTATTCTCTTATTAGTTAATTAGTTATAACTAACTTCTTATACTTTTATTATAAAAATAAATATTAAATTGTTAATTATTAAATTAAAGTAATTATATTAATAACTTATATTTATACTAATAATAATAATAATTATAATATATATATATATTCTTCTTAGTAGCTTATATAAGAATTTCAAAATTAAGCTTTTTTTATAATAACATTCTAGTAAACTTCTAGCCTCTAATTAGTTTAAATCTTTAGGTATTTATTATACATATTAATCTCTTTCACTATTTATTCTCTAGCTAATTACTATTTCATTTCTCTATATTTAATAATAATAAATATCCAAAGACTTAGATAAATTAGAGGCTAGGTATTTACTAGTATTCTACTTTCAAGAGATTGTCTTATTTTTAGTTTTCTATATAAGTAAGTAGCTATAAAGACATATATATTATATTAATATTCATATAATTAACTATTACAATCCCTATAATTTGACCACTATATTTTGTCTAGTAGAAATTACATAGGGGCTTATTCTTTAGTCTAATTCTATAATATCTCTCTTACCTATAATTTAGTTATACTGTAAAGTAACTTATCCCTCCTTACCCCCCTGCCCCTCTGTAGCACCCTGTCCCTTGCACTGCCCCAACCCCAGTCCTTGCATTGTGACACATCTAGTGCGGCGGTAGTGGCTCTAGCGGGCCAGTTTCAATTGACCTGGTTAGAAAGTCCCAATATCCGAGTCGGTTTCCCTGCACCATACCACGCAGAGGTGCACAGGATGCCCTCACCTCATATGATCACCTCGGCCGCTTTCTTGAACCCAGGCACGTCGCAGTCACAGTCATACCACCACCATCTCAGTCATCCCGGCCAGGACCAGGATCAGGTCCAGGACCACCGATATTTACCCCAGCCGACCCAGCAAACCCATTGTCCTCATCCCTTGTGGACCCCTCAACAGCAGTCATACGAGAAGCAGCATAGACTGTCTAGATCGTTCTCGTCAACAAATCAGTTGCCTGCCCCTCGCCACTACACCGGCATACGCTCTTACCGAGCGCAGGCTCCGGTCTCATCTTCGCTTGGTAATCGTCTCGATATAGGTGAAGGCACAGGCACGGGCACGGGCACGGGCATAGGCACATCCTTTTTGCGAAAGACACCCTCATCACTTCCTCGAACTTCCTCACTTCTTCCGCCCCCACAGCCCTATGCGCAATTACCGTCAACGGGATTCGATACCGTAATACACGAGAGCACCGTCCCATACCCCAGTATCGATTCCGAAGCTTCGCCATACGTTATACCCTCCGCTGCATATTCAAGCTTTACTAGCACTGATTTGTCGGTCGAAGGAGGCGGAAACCTGAACCGCTTGTCTGCTTCTACCAAATCGAGTCGAGACTCAGCCCAGAATCACCACGCGACAAGCTCTCACCGGCGCCATTTGAGTGTTGATGCGTCCGCACTACTTGCACCCAGTAGCACGTTCGCCAAAAGCCAGTTGCCCCAAAGACCGCCAAGAAATAGGAGACGCTCTAGTTCCCGTGAGACATCCTGGGGACCATACAATAGTGGGAGTCGTTTGCGCACTTACTCACCTGCCGGGCCAACGCGCGCTGAACGCCTATCCACTGTATTCTCACCACACCAGGTTGACTTTTCCTTGGGTATCGAACCATCGCTTCACGGAAACGCTACGAGGGCGCCACCGGGTGTATCTCGTGCTTCCAAGGGCGCTTCTGGAGCCGAGAAGAATCAAGTCTGGGATGCGTTCTCCGGCCCTGGCCGGAGAGGATCAGCCGAACCGGGCCTACAGCAGCTACCTTACACAGGTATGTCGTCCGATTACAATGGGGAGGCCTCTCAGATGAGAGGACACTCTCGTAATCGATCTCAGACGGCCGCCAAGGGGAGTACCGACACTGCCGGATCTTTGCGTGGAAGAGAGAGAGGAAATAGACCACCATCTCAGAAAGCCATGCTGTCCCAGGCGCTTCAAAAAGCGAACACAGCGGTCCAGCTGGACAATGCACAAAACTTTCAAGGTGCGAGGCATGCCTACGCAGAAGCATGTGATCTTTTGCATCAGGTCTTAGCCAGGACCTCGACCGATGAAGATAGACGGAAACTCGAGGCGATTGTGAGTGCATCTACGTTCTTATCCGTAGCCTGCCTAGGAACGTAGCGCTGACTATGTATTAGCGCCGGACGTACACTAGCCGTATCGAAGAATTGGACCAGATGGCTCCCATCCAGCCAGTTTCAGAAGGAAAAGCACTACCAGCAAGACCTGAAAGCTTGGGCCTGCGATTGAACCCCAGCTTACAGTTTGACGACGACGACGACGACGACCTGGAGGAGTCTGCTAGTCTCGAAACCGCTGCCCTCAATAGGATTCTGAGGGATGGGAATCAAAGTTCACCGAATCACGGAGGCCCTGGGTTGCCCATTTCGCGAATGCAAACGGTTGGAGGACCCTCGAGAACCTCGTCTGCATGGGCGCCGGAGCAGTATCCCTTGCAGTCCTCGTTTTCCAGATCGCCACTCCGTGACCGTGCATCAGACGAGCAACTCATCTTTCAAATGCCTGCCGAAGGTGCTTCTCTACCTCCGCCACTCTCACCGCGAAGACCTCGGTCCCCCAAACTTGATAGCCGAAGCAGCCCGGATGGACCTGTGAAAATGGACTTTTCACTTTCCGCAAGACGGACTAATCAAAGTCCTCGTCACATCCGAGACTCCAGCCGAGAGTCGAACTCCTGGTTAGACCCTATTGATGAGTCTGGGGGTTCCACGGCCTCATCTATCCATTCCCGGTCCTCTTCTGCCATTGTGAGGCGAAAACATATTCGTGCTCCAAGTGGTGCGACTGAAGCTGAGTTTGATGCAGCATTGGATGCAGCTGTCGAGGCAGCCTATGACGACGGATACGAGCCTGCGGGAGTTTCCGATTCGGAAAGTCACAGATTGGACGATCCTGTTGTGGCGAAAGCATTGCGCAAAGTTGAGCTCGCCAAGGACCGTGTCCGGCAAAACGAAAGAGAAGCCTTCGAACAAGCGAATGGGCGAGAACAACGCAAACAGAAAGCAGAGCAGCAATTCGATGGAGATGTCGTGCATGAAGATTTCTATGATGATGGATCTTCTGATGAGGAGGAGCGCATCTTGGAGGAAATGACGCATGACTACTCAGTGGATGATTTTGCTTTCAACTTGGCATCTCATCAAATCGCGGCCAGGAACTCGGGCTCTAGCGACTTAAGTGAATCGGCTTGGCAAGCGACTGCAGTATCAACAGACACAGTGGCTCCGGATGTTTCCACATCGCCGACCGATCCGAGTGGCGCAACTCGTTTTCCTGGAGCCGGAAGCCCAATGGCCCCACCTCCATTGCAGGCCTTACCAGAACTGCCTGTTAAGAAGCCTTTCTCGGCGACAACCCTATCGTCAGGGCCCGGGCAGAGTGTGCGGAGTAGACGGATGTCAGGGCAAAATCCCAAGCAATTAAAAATCGAGACTTCCAAGCTGTCGCAGTTTGGAGGCCCTGGGCGGCGGTATAGTGTTGCTCAGGCACCGAGCGTGACTAACGGGATCGAATTTGATACTCCCGACATGACCGGTCCGGTCGACTTGAGCGACCCGGTCGGCCGGCCGTACTCACCCCCGGAGGGCATAAGCCCCACTCAACCAGTCCCCCCCACGCCGCCGTTCGGTCATTCTAGAAGCCGGGACAGCGAGGACTTCACTGGGAGCCATTCCGGTTCGCCGTCCTTTAGGCCCCCTTTAAGGAAGAATTTCTCATCTTCTAGTCTAAGAAGTATGAAGAATCGCAACATGTCATTATCCAACTTAGATGACGCTTCTGACATGTCACCTGGTACTCCATTGAGCACCAGCCTCGGCATCAACGGCAGGTACCCAGCGATGCCGACATTGCCTACGCCACTGGGCGCAGCCTTCAGAGACAAATTCACGTCGAGCTCTGTTGGGGGCTTATATCTCTTCGATGACAGCCTCCATTCGCCGCAGAGCCCGGATTCGCCAGATCTACTTCAAGGCGATGCCCCGGTTCCGCTCGAGCCTTGTCCAACAGACTATCTGTTAAGGCCATTTTGGCTGATGCGGTGCTTGTATCAGACACTTGCCCACCCTCGTGGGGGTTATTTGAGTAACAAGCTGTTTGTTCCAAGAGATGTGTGGAAGGTGAAAGGAGTTAAAATCAAGAACGTAGAGGACAAGGTGGCAACGTGCGACTATCTCACGGCGGCTCTTCTCAAGCTGGCAAGGGTCGACACATGCGATGCGGATGCTGTACTCGAGGAGATGCAGTGTTTGGAAGGTGTCTTGGAACAAGTTCAAGCCAACTTGACGCGAAAGCTGGGGACCGATGTTGGCGTTCAACATTCCAGCATGCTCTTTCGAGATGCGTCAAATTCGGCTGAGATTGAAGCAGCAATCAGCGTGCCGCGCTCAGCCAGTGTTTCGGGGAAGTCGTCGTCCTTTTCGTGGCGGAGATTGCGATCCAAGAATTCGGCAGCGGGCTTAAACAACTCATTTAACGCCAAAGGAAACGGGCTAGAAGGCGGTAAAGAATCTCCAGGTCCGGAGACGCTACCCATGACGGACCATCCAACGAGTCGCCCGTCGAAGAGAGACCCGGGGAATGCACAATTCACAGGACCAAACGCAAATTATATGGGATCTCTCGCACGACTGTTCGATGCTGCTCAGTCTATTGGTAGGATGCCCCTTGTTGCTTTATGCTTGTGTTACCGGAGAATATATAGGCTAACTGATTATTGTTTATAGATCAAATCGCCCGCCAGGTCGAAGACCCCGGGTTGAGGCATGCCGACAAAACACAGGTTGGTCTTGAACTGTGCACTCGACACGCGGCAGAGTTCTTTGGCTTTTTTATTTGCCGATTTGTGCTATCCGATCTCAGTCTATTGTTGGACAAGTTCATCAAGAGGGGGAGTGAGTGGGTCCTTGCATGAGATAACCGATGGGAGGATCTATTGCAACCTATATCGATTACATGGGACGAAGTATGGAACGCATGGCGCAAGCGATCAACAGAGCGACAACACGCGATGTCGTATTATGTTTACGCACCAGTGCCATTCTTGGTAGGGGATGCCTAAGAGGGCCAATCAAAAGGCCGTACATTAGAAACGGGGCGAGGACAACTCTTCGGCTGAAGGATTTCGGCTTTTACCGTATAGCCAGGAACCGGATGCAACAAGATACCCAAATCTTATCTGCATTTCATCAATACCCAACAAGCTGTCATGAAGATGAAACATTGACCAAGGCACCCAATTGATGAGGAGTTGATGTTTTAAAAGTCGGGATTAGCCGTGGTTGAAGAAGGCACGCCGTGCCTCTCCCGTCACCAAGGTCTCGGCCAATCATAGCGCTGGTGAGCGCCACAAGTTGGAAGCGGGTCCCCACTTAAGCTTGAATTACCGGTCCCTGCATGTAGCCAACATCTAGTCTGAAAGCTTCACACCTTGTCACCTCCGTTACTTGACCTTTTGAATAGCGAGTTTGAGCCTGCTCGATGCTGAGAAGTACACCTTGATGCGTGGCCCCCCAGCGACGAGCGTGCGCTTTACGCGGGACCGGTTGGTCAGTGTTCCACGCCAATTGCGACTGCTTAGCCTTACCTCGGCGTTGTACACTGCTGCTGCTTGCAGGAACATTTTTGCCCGACGGCAACAGCACTGGTTGCTGCAACAAAATACGTCGATCTGGAATTGTTGTGAACACAGACGCTTCTTCCACAGCGGCTTGCCCAATTATGCAAAGCCGACAGCGCTTCCACGCTCCGCCCTTGAAGAACGAATCCTTGCAATACCCATCGAAAGGTACCGAAACTTCTGTATCGTAGCCCACATCGATCATGGCAAGAGCACACTCAGCGACCGTCTGCTGGAAATCACCGGCACTATATCCGCTAGCGATGCAAACAAACAGATTCTTGTGAGTGCGTTCTGTCTGCACACGAATGAGGCCGAGGAGCTGACTGGAGCCTCTCTCCACAGGACAAGCTAGACGTCGAACGCGAGCGAGGCATTACAGTCAAAGCCCAGACCTGCACCATGATATACAATCATAATGGTGAGGATTATCTGTTGCATCTCGTCGACACCCCCGGTCATGTCGATTTCCGAGCCGAAGTAACGCGGTCCTATGCCAGTTGTGGTGGTGCACTGCTGCTGGTCGATGCCAGCCAGGGTATACAGGCCCAAACGGTCTCCAACTTTCACCTCGCATTTGCTCAGGACCTTGCTCTTATCCCTGTCGTCAACAAGATAGATATGCCGTCTGCCGATGTGCCCCGAGTTCTTGAGCAGATGCAAACATCGTTCGAGTTAGAACCCTC
Organism: Colletotrichum echinochloae; assembly: GCA_016618095.1. Classification (NCBI taxonomy): domain Eukaryota; kingdom Fungi; phylum Ascomycota; class Sordariomycetes; order Glomerellales; family Glomerellaceae; genus Colletotrichum; species Colletotrichum echinochloae. The sequence goes on from JADEZT010000007.1 coordinate 883,073, forward strand.
TTCAGCTGTTCTCGTATCGGCCAAGACTGGCAAGAATGTGGCCAACATACTGCCCGCGGTCGTAGAGCAGGTGCCCCATCCCGTCGGTGAAATCTCGAAACCCTTGCGGGTGCTGCTGGTAGACTCGTGGTACGACAACTTCCGGGGCGTCATTCTTCTTGTCCGTGTCTTTGATGGACAGGTCAAGGCCGGTGATAACCTCACCTCGTTTGCAACCGGTCATAGATACACCGTCGGTGAGGTTGGCATACAATATCCAAACGCTGTTCCACAGAGTGTTCTTCGCGCTGGACAGGTTGGTTACATCTACTTTAATCCTGGAATGAAACGCATCCAGGATGCGAAACTTGGCGACACATTCACGACCGTTGGGTCGGAGGACATGGTCAAGCCGTATCCGGGCTTCGAGGAACCCAAGCCGATGGTATTCGTCGCAGCGTTTCCCACTGACCAGGGTGACTATACACGCCTTGCAGACAGTATAAGTCAGTTGGTTCTTAATGACAGAAGTGTCACCATGCAGAAGGATTATTCCGAGGCATTGGGAGCAGGTTGGCGGCTGGGTTTTCTCGGCAGCTTGCACTGCTCTGTTTTCCAAGATCGACTGAAGCAAGAACACGGCGCCAGCATCATCATCACTGACCCGACTGTGCCAACGAAAGTCGAATGGGCCGACGGGTCAGAGACGATATACCAAAACCCGGCTGAATTTCCTAGCCAGGACGAGCACCGCATGCGTAGTGCGACCGTATACGAGCCGTACGTCGACAGATCCTCCCGCGCGCCTTACCACTGTTCTCGCCACTAACTCTGTATAGCTTTGTAACGGCCACAATGACTCTCCCAGAGGAGTATCTGGGCCGAGTCATAGAGCTCTGCGAGAGTGTGCGCGGAGAACAGAAGAGTCTTGAGTTCTTCCACGCTACACAGGTCATTCTTAAGTACGACATACCTGCGGCTCAACTGGTTGACGATCTGTTTGGTAAACTAAAGGGCGCTACGTGAGTTACCACAATGTTGGATGACTGTAGCCTCGCACTGACACTTGGGGCAGCAAGGGGTATGCAACATTAGACTACGAGGATTCTGGTTGGCGAGCCAGTCAGCTCACGAAACTGCAACTTCTCGTCAACAAACAGCCCGTTGATGCAATCTGCCGTGTCATACACACCTCCCAGGCCGAGCGCCTCGGTAGGCAGTGGGTAACCAAGTTCAAAGAACATGTCGATCGGCAAATGTTTGGTGAGCATCGTTCTGTTGTATTATGTGACTTCCAATAGTGGTCTGACGTATATTTCTATCCAGAGGTCGTCATCCAGGCGGTAGCTGGAAAACGCATCGTTGCCCGTGAAACCATCAAACCCTTCCGGAAAGATGTGCTGGCTAAGCTTCATGCTGCTGATATTACGCGCCGAAAGAAGCTGCTGGAAAAGCAGAAGGCTGGTCGTAAGCGTCTACGTGCCGTTGGGAACGTGGTCATCGACCAGTCTGCCTTTCAGAGCTTTCTTTCCAGGTGAAAGAGATGCCACCTCAGAGACCGGCTAGCTCAAAGGATCCTGTCGAATGGCAGCGTTTCATGTGGTTGTGATAGCAAGATCGTCTTTATTGTCTTATAACATATAAAGGCTCGGTGTATTCATATACACGACCCTCGCAATGACATCGTATTCTTTACGGCAGCAAGTTACTTGACATCCACACACGTTTCACACTAGCTGCTGGTCTTCTCCTCAAAACATGTTTCCGGAGCTGGCAATCCAGAACCAATGACCACGGGATCGGTTCGAGACTTGCCGAGCCCGCCGCTGAGGGTTGATTCTAGCTGCCTCAGCTTTGGCGGCTGGTCGGTCCTTTCGCCTTCATCTAGCTCAAACATTCTATAGTCACCATTGAAGAACCAGTATCCCGTTACACCAAGACGCAAGAACCCGGAATGGGAGACGACAAATATGAATTTTTCCTTGCGCTCGCGAATGCTACGAATACCCGCCTGTGCGCGTTTCAAGATGGCCTCTTTCGTAAACGCATATTCGGCTCCAGCAAGAGACATCTTGTCTGGATATACGCGATCTACGGTAGAGAAGTCGACACTGGGAAACTCAGCCTTCAAATCGGCGATGCTGCTGCCCGTATCACAAGGTTTCGCGGAGTTCTCTGGTGTTGATTAGCAAAACGTTCTCTCAGCACATTTTCGTTTGGAAGAATGTCTCGCGACTCGATCATTTCCGTTGTTAATCTTTACCTTGCCATCGGGCATCGGCCTGTATGTGTATACCCTTTTTGATCAACCAATCCAGCGACAAGAGAGCGGTCTGAATCGTCCGTCTCATTGGGCTAACGATGATGAGAGCATTCGTTTCATTGCCGAAGCGCTGCAGCAAATGCTCCCTCAGCTCATGGCACTGCTCTAACCCTAGCGAGGACAAGTCGGGGTCACGAATGTTCCAGTCCTGTGCTGGTATGTTAGACATCGGCGTGCTCAATGATGATCGGTGCAGGGATGACTTATGATTGACGTTGTGGAGGGCTTGAGCATGGCGGATGAGCACTATGGTCTGCGTCATTTTGGGACTTATTGTAGTGTGAATCGATGGGACAATTTTGATTCCTTCGAGTAAATGAAGAGGGATTTTGTCAATATACCTGCTTAGTCACTCCCTCGATGGTAGGCTACCAAGCCATTAATAGCTATTAGGGACGTACGGTATCTATGTGATTGAATCGTTCCAGACCGCCATAGGCAGGGACGTACGGTATACTGGACTACTGGTAGTGTCGAATCGCTTCCAAAAGCGGAAGTCGTCAACGGTTCTGAGGTTCAGAAATATTATATTTCGTATTGAGTGAAACTGTATATCTACCTCTATCATGCATAATTGCATATACTTGTACACTAGCTGCTTGACTGCTTCCAGGTGCATATCCAGTCTTATAGGCGGAGAGAGACGAGACCGCTTCAAGCTGCAGATGTGGACCTTGGGCCAAGCTACAGTCTGTTGCGTTGGCAGTATCGAAAACCTACTTTTTCGTCTGTGCGTTAGCAACCCACCAATGCAACCCCATGAAAAATCGCGATTTTTGGCTGCCAGATTCAGAAATCTGCTATATCTAAACATCGGGTAGTCCCTCTTTTGAAGTTGCCTGCTGCTGATGCTAAAAGTGAGGCTATTCAGACCTATATAGGGCTCTTTGCTAGTTAATTTGTTAGTAATTAATACCTCTTAGCCCTCTTGCTACCCTAACAAAGAAATTATATAGACTGCACTAATGCATAGCCTTATTGCCTATTGTCATAGTATATAAGAGTAAGTAAGCTATATAGGCTCTAAAGTCTATAATATCCTTACCCTAGAGACCTATATAAGGCTCTTTACTAGTTAACTTATTAGCTAGCTAACTAAATCTTAGACTTTAATAAGAGTAGTAGCTTAATAAGAATAAGAAGGCTTAATTACCTCTTAGCTCTTAAGCCCCTAAAGCTTTTAAAGTTTATAATATTCTTATATTATTATTATTACTCTTAATTAGATAAGATAAGAGATAAAATAAGAGGTTATATATTAGATTAAATAAATATAATAGTACTATAACTAAATAAGGATAATTAGAAAAAGCTAGTGGAAATACTAGAGACTTTAAAAGAGAAAATAGATATTAAGATTATAGTATAGATAGGCTATAGTATATATATAGTTAAACAGTAGTAATATTAGTATAAAATAATAAAATAGGTAAGAGTATATACCCTAAGTAAGCTAAGTTATATAAAGTTAGAAGTATAGTAATTATATAAGTTATTAAAGCTTTTTATATACTATAATAACCTTAGCTTTAAAGAGATATAAGACTTCTTTTATTAGTAATATACTATAGAGGTCTATAAGTTAATAATTAATTAGTAGCTTTAAGATACTAGGTAGTTATTAAAATCTATCTATATTATTACTACTTAAAGAGATAATATATTATAATATACCTAGGTATATACTATCTATTAATACTACCTAAAGTAATTAATCTTTATTAATAAGTTAGGTATAAATAAGTATACTAGTATATAAAGGATAAGCTAGGTATTAAAAGGCCTAGTACCTTATTATAAGAATAAACTTAAATATAAGTAGTAATATTAGGTCCTACTAGCCCATATAGTAAATAGAATCTTTAATATATTAATATACCCAAGTATAACTAATAGTAATAGGTTTTTAGTATAGATTTAAGAGAAAGTACTACTTAAGTATAGTATCTTTTCTACTATAAAGTTAGTTATTATAATAGATAATACTAGCTTTTACTACTAATAAGATATTTAAGAGGTATATAAATTAGCTAGTATATACCTATTACATCTACTACTATACTTATCTAACTTTAATTCTATTAAAGAGATATTTAATAACCTTAAGAAGCTTCTTTATAAGTAGTATTCTATTTAAAATAGAGATATAGAGAATATATAGGACTTTGAGGAGCTGCTTTATAACTGTATAGTAGAGGTTAGTTATAGGATAAAATAGATAGAAGACTACTTTTGCTATTCTTTTATTAACTTTAATAGTATATAGTATATATTTAATAATAAAAGATTAATTAATAGTAGTATAGTTATTATTAATAGAAGTAAAGTTAAAGTTACCTCTATAGTTAAGAAAGTACTGTTGTTAAGATAATCGTAAAGGAAAAAAATATATATTATTAATAGTTAAAAGAAATTCTTCTTAAGTAACTACTTATTTAGCCTCATTACTTTACCTATTACTAGCCTTATTATATTATTATTTTTTATTACTTTATTACTTCCTGTTACTATTATATAATACTATTAATAACCTATTATTTACTACTTTAATTAAATTATTAACTTTATTACTATATAATCTATTAAAGTTCAAGATATTATTATTATTATCTTTAAGGTATTAGTTATATATAGATTAAGAGATATATTAACTTAGATAGAGAAGTAGAGAATAAGTAGCAATTAGCTATAGAGGTAAGGATATAAAGAGACTAGTATCTATAGAGGTTAGTACTATAATAATAATAACTAGAGTAAGGTTAACTAACTAAATCTCCTATCCTTAAGGTTACTTATTTAATTACTAATAGTAGTAGTAGAGGGTAATAAATTATTAACCTTACTACCTATAGTATTTAATCTAATATATAGTAATTTACTTTATTACTTAGAAGTAATAGAGTTATATCTACTGCGCTTATAATATTACTATATAAGGGTAAAAGTCTTAATTAACCTCTATATCTAACTAGTAAGGGATATAGGTATACATTTCTCCTTATACTACTCTTTTAGTATATACTATATTATTATAAGGCCAGATAATAAGCTCTAGAGTTACTTAAGAGCCTTATTAGTACTACCTTTATATTACTAATATTACCTATTAACTTTAATAAACTAACTAATAAAATCTTTTAATTTAACTAACTATATTATAGGTAACTACTTATTATACTATAGTAGTAATAATAATAGTACTAGGTTAATACTTCTTACTATATAAGGAGTTTGTACTAGTTATAATAATAATATGTTAATTAATAAGTAATAATACTATAGCTAAGGAAATAGCTAACTTTAGTATAGTTATTAATATAGTTACTAGAGGTAAGAGCTTACTTCCCTACTACTACTAAATAATAAATTAATTACTATATTACTAATAGAGTTATTAATAGTTAGTAATGCTAAAATAGTAGCTAGATTTTCCCCTTCTTTAAGTATAGTTATAGAGAGTAAGTTATTACCTACTTTACCTCTTATAGGCATAACCTTCTTTATTTACTACTAGCTAATTATAATTAGTAAGCTTATTAGTAGGTTCTTTAAGCTTATATTAATATCTTAATAAAGTATTACCTCTTACTATATCTCTATATTTCTAGTAAGTAACTTATAATAAGTTTTATTTATAATAAAGTACTAATTTATACTATTACTATTCTAAATACTATTATAATAACATACTTAGTTAGTATACTAATAATACTTTATTAGATTCTCTTATAAATCCTTCTTTATGTTTTTCTCTTAACTAAGCTCCTCTTTTATTAAACTTATTACTATTTTTTTTAGTATATACTTTAATAAGTAATTACTGCAGTCTTATTAATTATTATAGTCTTATTAATTATTATAGTATTATTAACTATTATAGCTTTATTACTTACTATAAGACTTTATATATAGTATATTATTTATTACTAGAGATAGTTACTTTTGTTATATAGTTATCTATAGTATACTAAATACTAATATAGCTAAACTAGTATTATATATAAGCTTTATACTAAAGAAGATCTCTAGAGTCTAGTAACCTAATCAACTAAGTTAGAGGTTAAAATTAATCTATAGTAGGGCTAGCTATTTCTCTTTCTTTATACTAAAGTTATTACTATAATAGATAACTATTAATATCCTAGTAGTTACCTACCTTTTACTAAACTTCATACTTATCTATAACTTTAAAAGCTAGTATTACTTACTAAGTCATATCTAAATATACTCTTTTATATCTCTTAATATCTCTTTCTCTTACTATAACTCTATTATTATACTAGCTATTTATTAACTTAACCTCTATATTATTTAAAAAGGCTAGATTAATAGTACTAATATAATACCTCTAAATTAGAAGCTAATAGTAAAATAGATATTTACCTTAGTAAGTAGTAGTAGTAGGATAGCTATTACTATAGCTACTTATTATTATTACTATAATAGTAATAAGGTTTATAATAAGGTATTAAAAGAGTTAGAGTAAAAGAGTACTTATTATATAGGCTCTTTATTATTAATATTATTATTAATATTATTATTATTATTATTACTATTATTACTATTATTACTATTATTACTATTATTACTATTATTACTATTATTACTATTATTATTATTATTACTTACTTTAGCTACTTATAAGAGCTTTACTAATACTTACTTTCTTAATATCTTAATAATTATTATTAACTTCTTTAATAGTTTTATAATATAGCTTTTTATAATAACTATATAACTAATAAGAGGCTAAGTAATTAATATATTTCTTATTACTAGTAATACTTTAGTACTTAATAATACTTTATAAGTAGCCTTATAGGCTTATATATTATTAGCTAGTAATATTAATAATACTAGCTTTATACTACTAGAGGTATTTAACCCCTTCTTTTTTAGTAGTATACTAGTAATAATAATAATAATGATAATCTCTTAAAGCTATTCACAACTATGATATCTATGTGAAAGTACATGGTATGTATGGTCACTTGGCAGGGTAACCCCCCTGCGTAGCCCTAACTAGGGTGGTGGTAGTAATGGTGTTGCTAACGCACGGACGAAAAAGTAGGTTTTCGACACTGCCAACGCAACAGACTGTAGCGCAGGTGCAACCAGCAAGCTCCTGGTAGCACCCCGGCAAAGCCTTTTGTCTTCAAAGCATCAAAAGCTGCTGAGCCAGCGTCAGATGGCGCATCAACAACACCCACCAACTTTACCCTTTCTCGAACCGCCCAGTGTTATCCGTGAGCTTTAAGAAGCCTCGACATGTCCGACGTCGCAGAATTGTTTAGGGTGAGTTTATTTCTCTATTTGTACTTCGCAATCGCTTGCTAACTTGGTAGTCGCAAAAGGCGGGAGGCGCTGGAAAGAGGAAACTTGATGTAGTACGAGATCCCAGTGAGTTGCTCTCCTTGTCACCCTGACGCCGTTCTAGGATAGCGATAGGGAGTTGACAAGTAAACAGATGAAATATATAAATCGGCCAAGCTGAGCGCAACTGATGCTGCCAGTCGACATGCGAGCGCAGAAGAAGACGATGGTCTGGCTGTCGGACCGCCAGTTGCACCTAGAGACAACGAGGACGACGAATACGGACCTGAAATGCCCCCCGATGACGAAGAAGGCCGATTTTTTGGCGGAGGGATCACACAGCAGGAATCCGAGATACTCGACTACGTAGACGGCCGTGGTGAGGAATCTGCTGCGCCCGAAAAGATTGACGCTGGTTGGGTTCGGAAAACGGCACTCAACCTCGAAAAGCGCATCACAAAAAACGCTGAGCTACGCGCAAAGTTCGCCAACGACCCTCAAAAGTTCATTGAAAGCGAAGCTGATCTCGACACCGCTATCAAGGACCTATCCATCTTAGCAGAACACCCCGAATTATACCCCCTATTCGTGAAGCTGGGGTGCGTTGCGAGCCTAGTCGGCTTGCTTGCCCACGAAAACACCGACATAGCTATCGACGCTGTCGAAATCATCGGCGAGCTCATTGACGAAGACGTCAACGCAGCCGACGAAGACTGGGACTTTCTCGTCGATGCGCTTCTGAATGCAGACTTGGTCGGCCTACTTGTATCGAACTTCTCCCGTCTGAACGAGGATGACGAATCAGATCGCAGTGGCGTCTATCATGCTCTTGGGGTCATAGAGAATTTGCTGTCCAAGAAGACAAACGCGGAACGAGTGGGACAGGACACAATGCTGGTTAAATGGCTTCTGGAAAGGGCACAACGCAAGGAATCCCCGGTATCTCAAAACAAGCAGTACTCCACGGAACTCCTGGATATTCTCGCGAACGCTTCGCCGGTGACACGGCAGAAGTTAGCTGAAATGGATGCTGTTGATGCCTTGCTGCAGCTGGTGTCGGCGTATCGTAAGCGCGACCCTGAGAAAGGAGGAGAAGAGGAAGAATTCATGGAGAACCTTTTCAACGCGCTCGTTTGCATCGTAGACGAGCCGGAAGGCAAAAGAAAGTTCCTTGAGGCCGAAGGTATCGAGCTGTGTCTGATCATGCTCAAGGAAGGGAAGATGAGCAAACAGCCAGCGATGCGTCTTCTTGTGCATAGCGTCAACGACGATATGAACGGTGACCTTTGTCGAAAAGTGGTGGACGCCGGGGGATTGAAGGTACTTTTCTCCATCTTCAAAAAGACAACGCAGCAGCAGCAGCAGCAGCGGGTGATGACGGAAAGCCTTTTCGACATATTTAGGTCCTTGTTACGTTTTCTGCCTGCCGATTCTGCTGAGAGAATCCGTACATTGGCCAAGTTTGTTGAAAAGGACTACGAGAAGTTGGAAAGGCTGTACGAATGCAGAACAAGATATACGTCCCGGCTCGATGCGGAGGACAGGAAGATCCAGCAGGAACGAAGTCGCATGAGTCCCCACGAGGCCGAGGCATCGGAGGACGAATGGTTTCTGAGGAGAATAGACGAGGGCCTTTACAGCGTCTGGAACATCGACGTGGTTTTAGCTTGGCTTATTGCCGAGGATGCTGGCGCTAGAAAAAAGGTACAGAGACTATTGGCCGCAGACGGCAAAGGGCTGGCGGCTATCAAGGCGACACTGGAGGAGTACCGACGTGATCTTGACCTAGATAGGCCAGAGCATAAAGACCTAGCGGATATGCTCACAACGCTCATGGACTTCTTACGTTAGAGAAGGGAAACTTGAAGGATTCAGGTTAGCTAGGTGTAACTGTACGGCTACTACTATAACCGCCAACTGTTCAAAGTAAGGTGTGTCGTTGCTCAAGTTCTGGGTAAGCCTGTTGGTAAAGCCATTGTCGCATCGGGTTTCTTGACTGCTTTCTTACAACCCCGTCCAGCTAAATATGTTTCTGCGGCCCTGCCTCGAGACCACCGACTTCATTTGTGTTTACTCTAGAGGGGAGGTATACCGTGTTTCGGGCCTCGCACTTCAAGTATGTCCGGATGCCATGCAACATGTTGACATTTGTTTATGCGGCACTTGGTGCAACAGGCTTGACCTCAAAAACGGCCTTCAACAGATCAGCGACGACCTTGTCCTGGCTCTTCTTTCCAGCATCCTTAATCTCTTTGATCTTCACCTCGGCCTCCTTGTTCGCCTCATCTTCGGCCGCTTTGTTTCCTTGGGAGTGCTAGCGGGACCCATTAGTGCTTCGTCCCTATTGCCGCCGTTTCTTAACACGAGTATCATACCTCGGCCTCGAACTTCTTGAACTCTTCCTCCTTGGAGTTGCGGTATGCTTCAATTTCCTTCTTGGCTTCGTCGCGGGCTTCCCTTACTCTCTTTGTACGGACTAAAGAATACCGAGTGAGTATGTAGGAAGATGCTATCGGCCTGATTCAGGTCGGGGGACCTACACTCCCGGGCTGTAGACGCATTTGTTAGTATAGCTGAGCTTGAATCGATAAATTTCCTGAGAGCAGCGGACCTTTCTGGACAATTTTGGAGGCTTCTCTCTCCGCCTACGTCCCTTAAATTAACAACAAGGCCTATGGATTGACCTGCGACAAGGTGTACGTACGTCCAGAAGGGTCTGGATACCGGCCGAGTTCTGAGCCGACTGTAGAGCATTGAGTCAGCATGCTGCCCGTCAGAAGGATGACGCTTCGCGTTCGCATCAGGCATCCTAACCATTGTATAGGACCGTCGTTGGTGGACAGGCGAGTGTAAGAAGAAATTGGCGCCAGGAGGAGGAGGTGGATGCGAAATGTTGGCTGTTGGATGTCGCGAGGTGAGCAAATTGGGGGAGGTGTTGGTAGTTGTCGACAGACACAATCAGTAGGATAGACAGCTCCAGTGGTAGGTAGGATGAGGTGCGTCAGTGTCGATACGCTAAGATCACAGTGCATCTTCGCAACCATCTGGACACTGTACAGGGTACCTACACTACACCCACCTCCCAGAAAGGGCCCACCTAGCTACCTGGTTGATACCTGTGTACTTAGGTACGTTCTTTCTTAATACCGTGTGCTTGCAGCCCAGCGGGCAGACTTGGGGAGGTCCAAACCTCGACAAAAGACCACTTTGACCACGGATGTCAAGGCTGCCGCTCTCAACTACTGAACCGTCACAGTTCAAACTAGAAATAAGGACATTTCCGCTTGACTGTCATGTCCCGAGCCTCGAAACTCACTCTCGCGGCGACGTCGCTCTTTGCTGCCAGCACCATCGTCGTCGTGCATTTTCAGCAAAAATTCGAGAAAGAGGCATGTAGTATTCCATGCGAAGCCCCCCACCCCTTTCTCCAAACAACAGCTGACCAAATAATTGCAGGCCATGCATCAAGGAGTTATTCGCGACATTGAGCAGCAACGCATCAAACGAGAGCGCCAACTCGACTTTGACATGCAACGTGCTCTTGAAGAAGAGTACAAACGAGAGCAGACGGTCCGAGATGTGACTGCGCCCATACCATCCGACGGCACGGGTCGGTAACAAGAGCCCCAACAGATAATTCATTACACTGGTGACGAGGCCGGCGTGTTGACCACCGGCAGCAAGCAAGATATCCTATGAAACAGACAGCATGCTGTAAGATGTAAGATAAGGACTGGATGACCCGGAGGAATAAGATGTGAAGCGCAGAGATACCCAACTGTTCGACCCACGTCAAACAGGGAGACGAAAAGGGCACACCGACTGTTATTGGCTTCGAGCTCAATTGCTGCCCCCTTGTTCGTGCGTCATCATCCTCGGTCGGCTATTAACATTGCCACCTGCTCGAGCCACTCTTGCGATGGCTTCTAGCACTATAGATACTAGAGACGACCGATATGGGAAGAAGCAGTCAAGAGTTCAATATCGTAACATGTATGTATTCTCAGTTGTACAACAGATTGAAACGTTTGAGGCACCGAGCATCCTATTCGTGTTGAACGCCTATTATAGCTATCCTTTTTGCTCTTTTGTCATGGTGCATGCCTTGAGTGCAAGACGCGCATAGAAGCGTCCCTCTACCATGCTACCGCCCGCCGATAATATGACTCGGTGGCCAGAACTGTGACCCGGCCTCCAAGACGCCAAATTCAACCACCAAGACAACTTCCGCCACTGCCTTACCCGACCGATCTCGCACGTTGTAGCTTCGGTGCCTAATCTCCTCGTGCCAGAATCCATTTTATCTGATAGAGACTCCGGACCTGTTAGTGAACATGCGAGCTGCAATGTTCATGGACTGCAGCTCCTGGAAAAGAAGTTTCGCCGCGTACGGAATGTGAATCTGCGCAATCTTTGTTTTGTTCTTGCAAGGTCGGCACTCGAACGACTGCTTCGAGAGGTTTCTGTTCTCTGGTTAGCACACTGCTCCGCTGCATGGAGCGTTACACGGGAAGGGAAAGCTTACGCGATAGGCGTCATCAAGCCGCAAATCTCGCAAACATGCACTCTGAATGCATCCGAGACTTCGAAAAGCCTCTCCTTGAGAAAAGATGCAGCACCGTGAGCAATCATACAGTCACGCTCCATTTCTCCGAAACGCAGACCACCGTCACGTGCACGACCCTCCACCGGCTGTCTGGTCATGATTTGGACAGGGCCACGGGCACGAGCATGGATCTTGTCATCGACCATGTGACGCAGGCGTTGATAGTATGTCGGCCCAAAGAAGACCTGGGCTCGCAGCTTCCGTCCAGTGTGACCGTTGTACATGATCTCAAACCCTCGCGACTGATATCCCTGGTCCCGGAGGAGCTGCGATACTGAATCCACTGTCACATCGGTGAAGGGGGTGGCATCACCCTCCATGCCCTTCAGGGTCGAAACCTTACTAAGCAAACACTCAATCAAGTGAGCAATGGTCATACGAGACGGAATGGCGTGGGGATTAATTATGATGTCAGGCGTGATGCCCTCGGCGGTGAAGGGCATATCCTCCTGTCGGTAGGTAACACCAATGGTACCTTTCTGACCGTGACGCGACGCGAACTTGTCGCCAATCTGAGGAATCTTGGTTGTCCTTACACGGACTTTGACGTAACGGAGACCGTCTTGGTTAGTGGTGACAATAACTTGGTCCACGATACCGTTTTCGGTGCTTCTGAGAGGAGTAGACGCGTCACGCTTGACGTGTTGTGTTGTCCGTTGGCCAAGTTCTGCATTGTCCGGACTGATGGGCGATGTCTTTCCGATGATGATGTCTTCTCCTGAGACACGAACACCGGGGGCCACGATACCATCGTCGTCCAGCTTGTCATATGTGCCGTGTTTCAGGCGCAATGTGTCACTTCTGAACGGCTTCTCAAACTGCTCGACCAGGTTGATTCCCACACGCTTCTCGCAGTCCGTGTAGGATCGGAAGAACAGACTTCTGAAAAGGCCACGATCGATGCTGCTCTGATTCATAATCACGGAATCTTCCTGGTTGTAGCCCGAGTAACAGGCAATGGCGACGATGGCGTTTTGACCTGCCGGCAGTTCTCTGAATTTTAGAAACTCCATGGATCGGGTGGTAGCAAGTGGTTTCTGAGGATAGTAAAGAATGTTGGCCATGGTGTCCATCCTGCGCGAGTAATTGGTCAGGAAGAAGCCCATGGCTTGCTTGCCCATGGCGGACTGGTACGTGTTACGAGGAGACTGGATCTCGTTAGCTTGTGGAACAGTTGAAAACTATTAGCTGACTACGCACCTGGTTGTGATCGGGGAAGGGAATGATACTAGCGCAGATGCCCAGCAGCATACTAGGATGAATTTCGCAGTGGGTATACATGTGAGTTGTGGGGTTGATTTTGGTCTTCAGACGACTGTTGGGACCATCCGCGTTGTCCTCGACCACTTGGCCTTGCTTTTGAAGCCGATAGATCTCAAGGTCCTCGGGCGTCATACAAATCATGGCCGTCTCCTCTTCTTCGGCGTCGAGGTACTCAATGACACCGCTGTGAGCAAGTGATTCCCATGTGATCTTGTCGGCTGGGTTGTCTGGCGGGTTCTCTTGCTGGTCGCGCATCTCATTGACCGTCGCCTTTTGCAGCACCAGCGAGCCCTGGGGTACTATGCCATTTGCGCCTTGCTCCACAACGAACACGGGTCTCATGACTCTGCCGGCATCGGAGAAGATCTTGAACTCGCGGTCTCGAATGTCACGGACAAGAGATACTTCGTGGGAAATGACGTTTCGCCGACGGGTGCCTTGAACGTCAGGTACCAAGATTCTCGGGTCTTGATGAACGCCAACCCAGACGCCGTTGAGAAAGACCTTGGTTGCGTTGGGATATCTGAGCGGCTCGTACTCCTCCAGGACTTCCATGCCTCGTTGGATCATGTAGTCAATAATAGGCTCAGCAGGTGTGCCTACACTGACGTAGCACATGAGCGACAAGTTCTTGACGAGACCACAGGCTTGACCCTCCGGGGTTTCGGCAGGGCATACCAATCCCCAATGGGTGTTGTGTAGTTGTCGAGGTTTCGCCAGCTTGCCGTCACGGCCGATAGGCGTGTTTGTACGACGAAGATGGGACAGAGTGGATGCGAAAGTATATCGATTCAACACCTGAGACACACCGGCCGTCGAGCTCATGGCTTTCTTCTGGTCTCCCCAGTTACCTGTGGCCAAAGAATACTTCAAACCGTTGGAAAGGGTCTGGGGCTTGACGCCAAGAGTCAGACTGAATTGCCGGTTCGACTCGACGCAGCGCTTGAGATGGCCAGACAGTTCCTGGTTCATGCGGCGAACAATGTTGCGGAAAAGCTTAGCGAGTAAAGGGCCCGCGAGGTCGAGACGCTTCTTGCCAAAGTGATCACGATCATCGGTATCACGCCGGCCCAACGCGCACTGGAGCAGCTTGTGAACCATGTAGCCCAGGAAGAATGCTTTCCGCGTCTCGCTACCTTCGCTTTGCGAAATATGCGGCAGAGTTTCTTTCTGGAGGATGTCCTTGGCTGTCCTCACACGCTTTTCTCTCGGAATGTTGTGGTTGCTGCCTCGTTTGCCGATGAAGTCGAGAGCAACCTCTCGGTCTTGGATACAGAATGCCTCTTCGATACATGGCCGCAACATCTCGAGCATCTGACTGTCGTTCCGGTCGTAGCAAATGTGATTGAGGATGTCCTCGTCGGAGACCACGCCCAGCGCTCGGAAGACGATGGCAATCGGCAGATCGGCCTTAACGTAGGGCAGGCTGCAGTGAATAGTCTGACCGTATCCGCCCTTCGCTGCGTCACCCTTGCTATAAAGCTTCAGCATCATGCTGGAGATGAGTCGCGAACCCTTCTCGAGAGCACTGCGGATCTCCGCCGTGTAGGAATAAGGACTTGGCTGAGCCTTCTTGAAGACTTGGACAATGTTCGCGGCCGATCGTTCCTGTGCGATGAGAACCTTCTCGCTTCCATTGATGATGAAGTAGCCTCCCTGGTCATAGGGACACTCGTTCAACATGAACAAATCGTCCTCCTGCTCGCTGCTCAAGTGACAAATCTTGGACTTGACCATGATGGGCATCCTTCCAATGAAGATCATGTCCTTCATATCGTCAGATTTGTTCTTGTCAGCGCCATAGTCCTCGCCACTTTCCTCCTCCTCCCACTCAAGCTTGGTGGGATGTTCGCCGGTGTTAGCAAGCTCATCTTGCTGCTCCTCGTCGAGTTCGTTTAATGGAATAGGTTTCTCTACCGCAATTGAGACCTTCTTGGTGATCTTGACGTAGAGGGGACTCGCGTAGGTGAGGTTTCGATCACGACACTCGTATGGGAGTAGCGTTGTGACTTTGCCATCAGCTTCGGTGATGGAGGGTCGGGAGACCATGACAGTGCCAAACTTGACTTCATATCGGCGCAGGGCAATGACCTTGTCACTGTCGGACATGGGGTTCGGCTGGTCTAGAGTGATTTGGGAGTACTCGTCAATGAGCTCCTGGACGGTAGAAGAGGTAAACTCATCAAAAGAGTCGACCTGCTGAGAAACCAGGCCCTTCGACTCGAAGAACGAGGAGATGACAGTCCAGCAGTCCTCGGGCGTTATGCTGGTGTCGTCTTCTTCAACGTAGCCATCGTAGTCGTATTCGTCGTAGACGTCGGCCATTTTTGCGGTTTGGGGGCAGTGGCGCGCGTCTATACGGTCTGTTGTGCACAACAGCAGTGTCTGATGGCTGAATCGCGTTCAAAGTTTGTGAAATCTGCCTTCCACGTGTCGATGATGAAGATGCGACTGGAGACGGGGGTTGCGATCGATCGGGGCGTTGGTGGCAAGAGGTGGAAGACCACAATGATGATTAACAATCACGACGCAGAGCCCAGGCGGTTTTGCCTCTTCAGCTCGGACGGAGCATTCGCAATGGAATCAAGGTTCGCCGTGAATTGGATGCCGGTCGATAGGAAGGTGTCGATTGATCATGCGCCGGTGTCAAGAGGTGGTGGTGGGCAGGAGCGATAAACAATCAGTCTCGTTTGGTGGTGGTTTTTTTCTCCCGTTTCCCAAAATCCCATCCGTAGGCAGAAAGTAAGGCAAGACCGGAGGCTTGAGTGAACTCAGAACGCGGCAAGGGGGCGACGCACTAGTCTCTGTTGGTACAGAGGCAATACTTTGTACTTGGGCTGGTGGGCACTGAAGCGTACATTGCTCACCAATGAGCGACGCGGTGCAACCAGCAACAGCCCCACACAAGCTCTATCGTCACGTGGCGTGCTGACTGATGCGTTTTGGTGACGGTGACCACGTAACGAGTTTCCTGCACAACTGGGGTTGACTGGTCGCGTGGGACATGCCCGATACACTTATTGGAAGTGTACTGCTGCATTCCTATTCTCGTCAATATGCCCCAACTGTTCAGTCCGGCCCCATGAGGAGGATTGCTGAGAGTCGAGTGAGTCTGGCATGTTTGGGATCCCGACGCCGCTCTACACAGGTATGAACGGTATAGATATGCACTACTCGTATGCAGACTCTTCCAAAGGGTGCAAAACCCAACTTTTCACTGGCATTCGTTTATAGGCTCTCGCCCTGTATCATGTGTATCATTGAACCCTTCAGCCTCGCTGCGGCTATGGGTCTGGTTACCGTTACTATGGCTGCGTCAGGTACCGGCAAATCCATTAGGCTAACAGCCAATCCCGCTTCGCGTCTCGCTTGGAGAGACAGCCCAGCCTATACACCATCTGGACACTGGGGACTCCTGCAAGCCGTCTTGCGCATGGTTTCGGAAAATCATCCGTCAACTGGCCAGCCTTGACCTGCAGCAAGAACGGTTCCCCCTTGTACCCTGACAACCTGATGCAAAGAGTAGCTGTGCAAGTGGTGGCTCTACCCACACATGTACCAATCAAGCCCCATGTGCCGTCAAAGATCCTTAGGTACTCTTTTGGTTTTGCATCTACAGCCGTCAGTGGCGGCACTGAGGCCAGTTGGTGCTGCGGCTGTAGCGCGTGAGATCAAACAAGGAGCTCTTGGCCATTATCTTACACTGATACTAGATAGGATCAGCATTGCATTCACCCTTGGCAAGAATGAAGACAAGACCGGGGCATTGCAGTCAACTAAGACTAGTAAGAATGTGACCTAACGTTGCTCCCTCTAGTGTAGGTGGTGATCTAGGCAGCAACCAATCCGACGTCGTGATACCTGGCGGTGGCTTAGGGACATTGGACGGGTGCACGAACGAGTTTGGGACTCAGTTTCCTGGTGCTCGCTACGGTGGTGTTTCAAGCCCCCAAGTGAATGCTCCACCCTGCTTGCGATGCTCCAGAACGGATGCCAGTAGAGGATCGACTGGTTCATGAATACCTGTCTTTGATTCAGTTACGGTGTCCGGCAAAGCCAGTGGCTTGCCGGTCGTGACCGTTCTGATGATGCCGGATTTACTGCCTCTCAGCTACCAGCCAGCAGAAAGTGGGAACCACCGTTGCCCACGGAAGCAGCGGGGTCGACCAAGCAATACGATAGCATTACATATGATGCCAAGAAAAGGGCTTGGCGGTTTTGACTGGTATATTGATAGCAGGCCCTGGCTAACCCGTCTCAAAGTGCTCCTCCAGGCATTACTGCAAATGCATGACCGACTTGTAAGCCTCGTTGACACACACCACTTGGAAAATGCTGGTCGTGGGTCGGTATAGATTATTGGCAATGTGATCAAGGCCTCAACCCCACAGCATCTTCCTCTTTGGCTAGTTTGTGAACATGTCAAACATCAGTACCAGCTTACGAATATCGACCACGTCGGGTTCTCAACCAAGTCCATTAACTATATATATCTATACCCTCGGCATTAGCTACATCCACGACAGCTCCTATCCCACTGGAAGAAACGGTGCCTGTTTGGGCTCAACGCAACGCCAGCTCATGGTCCACGGCCTCAGCATGTGTTGCTGATGCTGTCTGCGTCTCCTCGAACCTGTCCTGCTGGCAATGCCAGCCCATGGGAACACAATCCCAAGAGAAATCCGTCGCCCACACCATTAGACTTCACTTCGATCCCCATCATTGCCGCGGCTCGCACGATGAAGGGCACACATACCGAGGGATGTGAGATACAGACAGGGCGTTCGTTTCCCGGTTACAGGCAAACGGCATTTCTTTTCATTTTAAATCAAGATCTACAGCGATACCAAAATGCACCGGGCTCTAATGCGTTTTGGGTTTCACGTCAACATTGCCTCCTCCACGGGCATCTCTATCATCTTCGCCGTTCCATCAATAATGACAAATGCCGCCGACATCATCGTCGACAGTCCAAGTACCAGCTAATCCGCTGACCTCGACTTCAGCCTCGTGGCCAGGATGGCCCAGCTTGCCTAGGAAGAAGTCACCCTTGCCTTCGGTCTTGACGGTCCTCCTCATGAAGCGACGGGTCCACTCCTCGATAGCGGGCTCGCCAGTCTCATCTCGCGCCTGTTTCAAGAATGGGATTAGGGCGGTTCCGCCTGTGCCCTTCAGGTTTTTCTTGCCTCCACCAGTGTCTATGCTCTCACCCTGCGCGGATTGGCGCTGTCTCGAGGCGGTGGCCAGGTTGAGACGCTGACGTGCCGCCTCAGGGCTCTGCGACCTGCTGCGAGCACGCACCTCGCGCGATGGCAAGATGATGTAGCGAGTGACAATGGCAATGTGCTTGTCGCGAAATGCACTCAGCATGGCGAGGCAAGCGTCATAAGCCAGACACAGATTGCGGTCATCCTTGCGAGATTCGACAAACTCGCGAATGTTGGCAACGCCGGAAACATCCTTGAGAAAGCGGGCATGGGGGCCAGGCATGTACCGACGCATTTCCATGATGAAGTTATGGCGCGGCACCGGAGCCCGAGACTCCCGTTCCGACTCGGTTGAAGGATCCCGCTTCTCTCCGGTTGGTCGGTGGTCAATACCAAGAATGACGTCAAAGAACTGAATAAGACTGCTTTGAGCGTTGCTACCGCCACTATACTGACGGTAGTCTTCTTTTCCAGACCCGTTGTCGTAGTTGACGCCATCGGGTAGACCGGCTTCGGCCATGTTCTTACTCCCTGCGAGAAAGGGTCGAATGCGGTTGTAGAAAATGTTGGGATCACAACTCTCATGCATGCGCTGCAGAATGTTGGTCAAGTCGGTCAGGCGCTCAGCAAAGGTGCGTAAGCAGCGGGTGACTGTAACGGCATCTCCTTGACGGGCGGCGGCCACGGCCGTCAGCATTAGGGGGATGATGGGACCGCCGCGAGCCTCGATAGCAACCGAGACGAGATAGAACCACGACTCATCAAGAGAACCAGTGAAGGTGTTGAGAGTGGCGATGTTTTCAAGATTGTCGATATCCTCATCGACAAATAGAGGCTTGAAGTTCCAAAGGCACAAGGCGGCGTAGGTGGCAATCGGAGGCAGTTCAAGGTGGTTGGAAACCTTCAGAAGGGGCACGGTGATGGCGGGTGGCAACTGATCACATGGCTCGTCGCCGCCCCAGATGTAGGCGTGTGCCATGAAGCACAGCAGGGAATACGCCCTCCGCCATTCTGCGTCATGTTCCAGACCGATGGTGGAGAGGACAGGCAGCCGGTCGACGACCGGACGAAGCCGACGGCTGAGGACAAGTGCCTGGAGGTTGGCAACGATTGCCTCCCACTTGTTATAGTAGGGATCTGGCAGTCGAGTCAACGGAAGAACGTCCGGCAAGAACCCGTGGGTCGGCGAGATTCCATAGTCGGACAAAACGGGGATAGGAGGGAGCATGATGGATATGCCGTTGCTTGTGCACGATAACTTGCTTTCGATGCGGGGCCGAGGTTGAGGTGCAAGGCAAGATTTTGTTCGAGGGAGTTGGCTGACGGCAGTGAATCGTTTGAAGAGCAGTGGTTCGTGATGCAGTGATTAGACAATATTCAATAAGGTCCTGACGCAAGGAGTACCCAGATGAAGCTGGAATACTCCTCAGCCGTGCGAGAGATCCTTGAAACTGCGGGCATTCGACGGAGGAGAGGCGAACCAAGTTGCGAGGACTCTTTTGCTTTTTGGTTTTTGTTTCTTTCTTTGTTCTTTTTTTTTCTGGGGGGGAGGAGAATTATTGAAGATGACTGAGACAGAAGAGTTGAGAGCAGCAGCGGCATAGGTAGAGAAAGTGAGTGGGGTTTGTATTATAAATGCGCGCAACGGTTCTTGTTCGGCTATGTGGGATTGAAACAGAATAAAGGTTTCTAGGGTGTTCCCTCAAGCGAAAATCGGCACTTGAGAAAGGCACGTTCACAACATATGACTTAATGATACGGCGGGAACTAGGCTGTACCTAGCTAGCAGAGCTGAGCGGTCGCGCCGCGTGTTTGGAGGGGTTAGAACAGGCAATTCGAGACATACATTGAGCCGCGAATAGGTAATTATCTAGGTAGTCCGCGGTACAAGGCTGGGCTTGGCTGGCACGCAGGGTACTTGTGCCTTGGAAGTGGTTTCGGGACGAATCGTGGTGAGAAATATTCAATTGGTAAATAAATCGATGAATTGCAGCTCCGACGCCGGCCGGACCGGTGGCTAGGTAGGTATGTATTAATTATCATTAGGTATGCAACAGATTTAAAAAAACGGTCATGGTAACCTGGCGGGAGGACGGCCGGAAGGGAAAACTGCAGCAACAGGCAAATCGCCCCGTGTGTTTTCTTCGTCTTAAAACCCCTCCGCCTCCATCCCATCACAACCATAGGGTCCTTTTCTTGACGCGCCGTCGTGGTTGGCACTTCTTTTGAGATTCCATTGACGTTTATCGACGTAATCAGTCAATGCCATTATCTACGTTACTCTGCTCCTGTGGTTCAACATTGAGCACGGTCTGGGATGTTGCTTGTAAGGTATTCAGTGATCTGAACCATGCTTCTCAAACAGGGCGAATTGCTTGATTGTACGCATTTCATCATAAGAGAAGACAAACGAGTCGCTGTCCGCATACCAGTGTCTGGAGGTAATGATGTCTGAAAGTCCAAGATTGAAAGTTTACGAGGCATGACACCATCCACGACTGACTCCCTTTTGGGGTTGTTGTGCAACAAACAAACGCCCTACATACCCACATACCCATTTTGGCCAAGCTACCTAGGTACCTACCTGCCTACCTTAGTACCTACTTAGGTACATACCTGAAGTACCTCTATGCGTCATCTGTTGGCGGATCTGGATGCGCCGGCGCCCAACCACCGATCCCCGAGCTCCAACACCCACCTCCCACCCCCGCCCGCACCGTTCGGCCGTGCTTCAGCGACACCACCAATTCGACGGAAGGTGATTCTCACGCCGCCTCCCCCCCGCTATCCGACTTCTGTTGTTGCCGTCTTGCGAACGAACCGAGCGGGTTTCCTTCCTCCCTCTTCGCCCTCACGCTCTCCGTTGAATCACACCACACCGCTCCGGGGCCCTCGCGACATGCATTCGTAAATCGGGCTTCGCCTGTCGCATCCCCGCTTCCGCTTGGCCTCGAGTGCCGGCTCCCACATCCGCCTCATCCCCCCTCTGATCTTGCCTCAACTCTCACTTCGTCACCACAATGCCCGTCCCGCAGCATGTCTTGAATTGGCTATATAGCGTTCTCACCAGCGTAACTATTCCCCTTCTTGCTCGTCGCTGCTTTCGTTCCCTGACTGATGCGCCCGCCTTTCTCAGGAATATCACGATGTCAACCGCACCTACAACGATATTGCGCAGGCGCTCTCCCACTACCCTTCTCTGTCACCGCGAACCGATGTCCACAGTATGCCCTAGAATTTGGGTCACAGCCTCGTTTGGAACTACTGCTGATGCCATGTCTAGCCTTCGACAATGGCGCCTCTGCACTCCTCGTCCACCTCTCGGGCACCATACCCGTCATTTTCAGAGGCACAACATACCGCTTCCCCATCTCAATATGGGTTCCTCATGCCTACCCTAGAGACGCTCCGCTTGTCTACGTGACGCCTACCGACACCATGATGGTGCGGCCCGGTCAGCATGTAGATCCCCAAGGGCAGGTATACCACCCATATCTTGTAGGCTGGGCCGCCTTCTGGGATGTACGTCATCTCTGCCTCCAAATCTCCTTTCACAGCTCGTATCTGACTCTTCAACCCTCAGAAATCCACGATTCTAGACTTCGTCGCCATCTTGAGGGGCATCTTCGCCAAGGAACCACCCGTAATCGCCCGACAGCCAGGTCAACAGCAGCCCCCCCCACCTGCTAGTCCTCCTTCACATTCACATTCACATGGCCAAATACCCCCTCCCCTTCCGCCCCTACCTCCTGACCTGGCTCATCGTCCAGCCAGCCGCCCGCTGACCCAAACACCGACAGGGTCTCCACGGCCTCCACCTCCGCCGCCAAAAGCCCCCGGCCCTGAGCCCCCATACCGAAGCCCCCCGCCATCCATTGATGCGAGACATGGTCCCCCTTTGCCGCCTTTACCCCCAGGTGCTGAACATGTATCTGTTCCCGGGGGTTATAGCACCAGTCATTCACATCGGCCTCAGAGCCAGAGCTACTCCCGTTATGACTCGGCGCCGCCTCTACCTACCACCCCTAGCTCGCATCCTCCGCAGCCACCATCATCTTTGCCTCCACGCTTTACAGGGGACTTTCAGAAGCATCAGCCTCGTCACGACGCTGCTTCTCAATCGCCGGTCCCTAGGGCAAAATCTATCAGTTCTGTCGCTCCTCTGTCCCACCAGCAAGCCCCCCCCCCTCCTGGATGGCAGCCGGCTGGGCAATATCAGGCACAGACACAGCAGCACGAGCTGCAACTGCAACACCAGCTACCGCAGCAACAAAAAATGGCAAAGCCTGCGCCACCCCCAGATCTGCTCGACGAGCCTCTCACCTTAAGCATCCCTTCACCGTCCTCTGTGCCCGCTCCACCGATACCTCCAAACCCTGAGAAAGATGCCTTGCTGCGCCAACTTGCACAGACACTACACTCCCTTCGTCAACGTAGCCGGCAACAGGACGAAACCATCATGGCAGGCCTGCAGGCACAGCGTGCAGCCATGATATCTGCCTTCTCGACATTGCAGTCTGAGATAGGTACCCTTGGTCAAACATCCGCTCTGCTTCAGTCCAACGCCAACATCCTCGTGGAAGCACTGCGAAAAGCTGACTCTGTCATTGAGGGGTCGTCGCGCCAGACTGCCCCCGATATTGACGAGCTGTTGGTCGCACCCACAGTCGTCGCTAATCAGCTCTATGCGCTGGTGGCTGAGGAAAAGGCAATAGGGGACACCATCTTTGTGTTGGGCCGGGCCGTCGAACGAGGCAGAATTTCACCTGCCGTCTTTGCTAAGACGACTCGATCCCTTGCTCGTGAATGGTATTTGAAGAAGGCATTGGTCCGCAAAATAGGGAAAGGGATGGGACTGACAGCATAGCGGCACAAGCCTTGTTCTTTGATTCACTCGTAGGGCTCAGTATCTTGTACGCTCGAGCGCATATGGCATTTTGTACAACTTCTCGACCACTTGCCTAATGCTCTCCTAGCTAGCTATTTTCAGTGCATGCCATCGATAGGCACGCATGGTTCTGGTCTCCAAACCCCCTTTCCCGGGAAATTTTACATTTACAACTGGTTAAGCCAATACTCCGAGTCTCGATTCCGTGGTTGTAAGTGCTTGATCTTCTATGCTGTACTCATCCAACACTTGTTGCCTCTCTCTCTGCCTTGCCCGGCCTCTTACTGTATCTCGTCCAGTGGTCGTGCTCTGGGGCTTCGACACTATCGTGATTCATAGCATGGTTGCCTCCGATGAGACCCG
This sequence comes from Colletotrichum echinochloae, assembly GCA_016618095.1. NCBI lineage: Eukaryota > Fungi > Ascomycota > Sordariomycetes > Glomerellales > Glomerellaceae > Colletotrichum > Colletotrichum echinochloae. The sequence goes on from JADEZT010000007.1 coordinate 907,015, forward strand.
AGTTCTAGCTTGTGATTAATTCCTCTAATCTCGTGGCGACATTGCCAATGGCCATTATTGATGTTCCGTATCTTGGTGTTGTTTCCATGTCCCTTCTGCTTCATTCGTAACCCAAGGAGGCTGCTTATGGCTGGCGATTGGGTCTGAAGTTTTAGAATCTACAACATAACCAATGATGTGACTTGAACACGGAGGTGCAGCCTAGCCTATTTGTTTTGCTGGGATTCTGGGCCAGTCGATGCATGCTGGCTCTTTGGAGGGAGCTAATACATTGCGAATTCTCCTGTGCGTGTTGTCCTCGGGTGTGGAGCGGAGAGCGTCAAACCTCACAAGCCGAGTCCATTGGCTGTCGGACAAAGGGACAGATCGCATCCTGACACGAAGAGGGTACTGGATGACAGAAATATTCCCGACTGCGCAACGTTAGATAGATCGCCTGAGATGACTATTTTGTCTGTAACTTCCTTGGACAAGAAGCGGTTGAACATTTGTTTTCATTCGTTGTCTACATCTCAAGAGGGAAGGCCTGGGTTTATATCACTACAATGTCTCTCGCTTAACCCTCTGAATCATGTGGCTCGGCTCGTTCCATGTACCGTGATATCACCTCTCCACCTGTGAACTCACACTCCGACGAGGTTGACAACTGTTGAATGAGTGTGTATATGTGCCAAACACTATTCGGAATTGGTGTTATATGACACGTACGCTCAGTGCCAGCGCTGTCCCCAAACTTGACAAAGCGAAGTGTTTCCAAGGATGGAACCCATCCAAATAGACGATGAACAACCCAATTAAAGAAGACGGAACGTTCGAAAGCTTTCCAGTTTCTGATTGCAGTTTTGGCTTTCCCCTATCATGATACCCGCCATGCTCCGTGTGTGAGCCTCCCAAGAAAGAATTTCAGTCAGCGAGAGGTAAGCTTGTATCACCGTAAAGACCCCCGCCTTGGGTTCTTCGTCTCGACCAACCAGAGATGGCCTGGTCAGGAATGCACTTGGGAAAGCTCGCCAAGCGAAGTAGACGTTCCCGGAAACGAGGTCATTCTACTACTGGTTAACCCTTGATGGGCGTGCTGGAATGGGCTGTGTAGCGATTTTACTGCAGCTCCACGTGTGACAAGCGGGCGGGACTCGGGAGGCAGCCCCTATCGGCAAGAAGACGATAAACGAAGGATAAATCAGAGAGTATGACTCAATGTCGGGCCTGATGCTTGGCTTAAGGTCATAGACAGCTCATAGGTTTTGATTGGCCCTGGAAAAGAGGAAACCTGATGGTCACGGTGAGCTTAATCGCGTGCAATAGCTGTTACGTTCAGGAACTGGAACGAATGTTTGCCCTAAAACCACCCAATAGTCAGTTTCTAGGTAACAGCAGCAATCTTTTTTTAAAAACTTGCAACCAGACTGACTCCTTCAATACCAATTTGGCCGAGAAGCCAAGACAAGAGGGAAATTAAAAGCTTTTAAGTGCGCTCGTTTGGCTCTAGCTCTGTAATCTCGTGGTTTGTTGGCTAGCTGTGACTGAACGAGATCTGTCTCGTCGTATATGGAAAACAGCGGAATGATCAACAGCGAGTACAGCCCGAACAATCAGACAGAGACCGGTCCGAGGATGTCTACGAGGCTCCCCCTGTCATGTTAGGCGTAAGCCGTTCTCAAAAGCCTGTAACAGGGCTAGCTCAGGAGATAGGCCGTCACAAGTGGGACATTGACGGACGAGGCGCACGGGAGGAGTTGGGAAGACAAGCCGCTACCGCCTTGCCATCAGTTCCAAAAGTAAAGGAGGAATACAGCGTTAGAAAGAGAGTCAGGAAGTATTGTTGACAACACCCCCCGTGCATCCAGCTCCGACTCCGTCGGGCTCCACCTATGCTACCGATCCCGTCGGCCCGTGACCTCGTAACTCCACTTCCGATCCGGAGGCATAAAAAGGTGCTCCGGCGCAACGGGTCTTTACCCATTTGCCGGGGAACCGGGCGATATGCTAGAACTTGGCAATCTGTTCATTTTCAAGATGGCTTCGGTGCAAGGCCCTGCTCATTTGTCTCGCCCAAAGCCCCAAGCTGTCGCCTCGGCCCATTTCCCGTTTCAGCGCCAGGATGAGGAACAACCAATACGAAAACACTCCTCAGCCATCAAATTTCAAGATTTCCGGGAACAGACACTATGTCGAGGCGCAAAAGCGCATGTGAGACAAGGAGACAACTTGCCGAGACTGCACCAGCTAAACTCCTCAAAGCAAGAGTTGTGAGAGGTACGACCCTGTGCATGTCTCACGTCGACCCTCGAGCTGGCAGCCTGCTTGCCACATGCCCACCCCAGCATCCCTTGCTTCCAAGTTTCCCGTTTTGATTGGCCTGGGCTCAATTTATAACGAGGCACATCTAGACCGCATTCTTTCCGACTAGGCCTGAAACCGCAATGCCAATTCCGGTGGCCATGGCACGATGGCTGACAAACACGGCGCGTCCCACGCTCAAAAGCTAACGAGGATGCTTGCATGGCAAGAAGAAGTAGCGTGTCAAACAGAGCCTCTCTCATGCCTCCCAAAGTCCACCGTGTCTAAGACAAACAACCTCGAAGCTCCATGGCTCTGTTGGTACTGGCCTCGCGTCGCGCAGCCCATTCATTTACCATGGCCGGAACAGACCTCGCTCATGCAGGATCTCGGCATGCACCGGATCTTGTCTTGTAGCACCTATTGTTGGAGTGTTACTTTTGCATTACCAGCTTCATGGAAAAACAACACTGACATGTCTGACCTGGGAAGTCAACCGGAACACACTTCTCTTTTGGGTAAGAAGCTTTACGCAGGAGCTTCCCTTGCGATCGTGTCTCTGTCTGTGCTATCAGTCGGAGCCGCCTCCGATGAATCCCGGCGTCCAGCCGAGCCTCTTAAGTCGTCGAAGCCATTGTCTTTTTTGGATATGAAATGCCGGGTTGGGAAATGCTTTCGGTCTAGACTCAGCCAGCTCGTCATGTTTCTCCGCTTGCCGGTCCCCTTCCCCCCTCACACCCAAGGCAGGCCGAGTTCACAGTAATGGCCTGCCTGGGGCCATTATCACGGCCACAATGATGCAAAGGCTTCGTCAAGCTTCGTTCCGGATCGATGTTCATGGTGGGTGGGCGGGCCATGGGGAACTGGGCGGCGATGAAGGGGAAGATGGAACATGAAGGATAAAAAACCTCGTCATATCCCACTTCACCTATGGTACCCTTGTCGTGGTCGCCATTGCTTCTCCTGTATTGCGTCCACATTTCTTTCATGTCAACTCATCCCTTGAAGCCTCCAGCTCTTGGCTCTACTTAAACGCACCGCTTTGCTGGCAGACCTTGCACAGGTTCGCGTGACATTGTGGGCCAATTGCCATCCTCGCCTCATTTACCCGGGCTGCTCCTTTTAATAGCTCGAAGCTTCCTCCGTCTTGGTCCTATCGTTATTACTCGTTACATTCTTCGTTTCTGCCCACAATGAGGGCACCCGGAAGGCTCTTCGTTGGGATCTGGGCAGCCAGCCATGCCGCCGCCTTCTTCATTATGCCTTGTTCCAAACCAGTGGTTGTCGAACGCGCCGATCCCATTATCAACCCAGGGGCTCTCGCTAGCCATGTCCACACCATCATGGGTGGCAACGGTTTCGACTTCAGCATGACATATGAGCAGGCCCGCTCTGCAAGCTGTTCGACTTGCAAAGTCACTGCGGACTTAAGCAATTACTGGATCCCGACTCTCTATTACCAAGGGCAGGACGGCAAATTCACCAGCGTTTCTCAGTCCGGAGGCATGTTAGCCTATTACTTGTGAGTGGTTGTCTGGTGCAGTGAATAGCGATGCGATTGTGGCTGATCAGAGGCCTCTAGGTTTCGGCAAGACGCAAAAGATCCCGAGTACAATAACGGGCTGATAGCATTCCCCAAGGGCTTTCGTATGGTGGCTGGCGATCCCAAGCTCCGAAGCTTCAACGACACCGCCGAGCAGCGAGGGATTACATACGTGTGCTTGGGAAATAGCGGTCCCCAGACCAATGGGTTTCCCACCCGCAACTGCCCAAATGGGCTCCGCCTTCAAGTGTTGTTTCCGTCGTGCTGGGACGGCGTAAACCTGGACTCTCCCGATCATAGAAGTCACATGGCCTACCCGACTGGTGTGGACACCGGCAAATGCCCATCAAGCCATCCCAAAAGATTTCCAACGTTAGGCACAGCCCAGGAGCTCTTATCTGAGTAATGCTGATACCCCTCTTAGTCTGTTTTACGAGGTAATCTTCAATGTCAACGAGTTCAAGGACAAGTGGTATGGTGAAAGCGGCACCCAGCCGTTCGTATTGTCCAATGGGTTAGTTTCCCTTCCTAGCTTGGCGAGAGGTAACACTATTGACGTTGTGTAGCGACCCGACTGGCTATGGTCTACACGGTGATTTCCTCAACGGATGGGACGTCAACGTGCTTCAGGCTGCTCTCACACAATGCAAAGATGGTGGCGGCAGTATCGAAAAATGCACAGTATTCCAGTTCTTTGACGAGGAGACAAGAAGGAATTGCCAGGTTCCAGTCAAAGTTGATGAGAGAGTACAGGGTCAGTCCGACAAGTTGCCGGGCTGCAACAGCATCCAGCGCGGCCCTGGCTATGCTCAATCGGAATCAGGGTGTGGTGCACCAACAGAAATTTCGCAGCCCCAATGGGGCTACAAGGACGTAACGAGCACGCTCAATTACAAGTACCTTGGCTGTGCCCGCGACCCGTCGGGCCAGGGCCGGACTCTTCCGAGCGCGAAGACGTCTAGCGACAGCATGACAGTTGATACCTGCATCAAACATTGCGACGGAAAGGGCTTCGCATATGCGGGCCTGTCGTACGCCAAAGAATGCTGGTGTGGTAACTCAGTTGCTGATGATCGCATGCCCAAAAAGGGACTGTGGGGTGGCTGCAACATGTCTTGTACGGGTAGCCCGAGTGACATGTGCGGCGGATGGGGTGCCCTTTCGCTGTATCAGAAATGCGACGGAATTTGCCAAAATGCAGAGTTGATGTGAGGTTAATTTCTGGCAGAGGCATGAGGGCGAGGGCTATCTGTGTTTTCATCAGTCATGATGCAACTTGCCCACGGATGGGCGCCAGAAAGCATATCATCTACATCTTGCCGCAATCAATATCAAGAAACACTGAACTGTGGTTGCCCGTGGTGTTTTGACCAGGTTAACGTGTTCATGCCCCTTGTCGCATTCGCCACCTGAACAAGCTTGACTCCTCACTCTTATGGGCCGGATGCGTATCGGGAAGCAGCATGATGTTATCGATCAGTGTGACAAGCCTTTGTAGTGCGTGAGAGTGAGATTCATTAACTTGAGAGGCGTAGGCCGTATATACGAGATATAGCCAGGCCTCGGATGACATTCCCTGTAGCCTCGAGGCTACCTGTCTTCCAACTACTGTACAGCCAGCTTTTCTTTCGCGGCAACAAGGACGTGATTATACATGGACCGTCATTCGGCAATTGAAGAACGTTTATTGACTGCAAATAGGATATTAGCCACGGTTATAGACAACGGATGTTATGGGAGAGCGCTCACGGAGGAAGAAGAAACTCGCCCCAGGAGCTCGAGAGGAAGGTTACGGCAGCCTAAGAAGCCACGTTAGCGAGTCTGACGCGAAAAAGCTCGCAAGTTTTGGAACTACGCACGCCAAAGATGGCAACACTCCGGACAATGGGCGCGTTTTCGGAGGAGGTCAGAGCATCGTAGGTTGATCTGAAGTAGCCCTTGGGCTGGCGGGAGCGTGGGCTGGCTCTCTCGACGACAACTCTTTTGGGAGGCATGTTGACTTTCCGATGTGAGATGGAAAGAGAAGAGATTCAGGATCGAGGGTCGAATATTGAAGAGCGTTGACGTAGTGGAGGGAAGCGGTTAAATTTTTGCTTGGTCGCGATGTGAGGTTGAAGTCAGATCAGCTGCACGTAAGAAGCTCAGACCGTATTACCAGGTAGGGAGCCGAAATTTTTGACCGAGCTGGACGTCACACATACACAAGCCACGATTCGGTTGAGGTGGGCGGCCCGCTGGATGTGGCTCAGGCGCGACTCAGTGCTCAGTACCTAAGGTAGGTGCTTGCAGGAAGCTGTACCATCCTACATTCGGTCGGTAGGTAGGTACCTAGGTGGGAGCCTGGAGGGTTGTTGCTGGCATTTGTCTTCCCCACCAACACCTTGCACCTTAAAGAGCTCATTACGCTGACGATGCGAAAGGCATTACAACCGCCGTATCGATTAGCACATACACGTCAAGACCATGGCTGATGCTTCGCAACCGCCAGAACCAGGTGGCTTCTTTCCATCTCAAACTCTCCCATCGCCTGCTCCCAGCACAAACTCCGCCCGCCGTAGCGCGCTTCTCCCACATCCTCGTGCCAGATCCCTCCGACCCGGATCGAACAAGGAAGAAACGGTGCGTAGGTATGTTGAGGAGCGCCTAGCCATAATCAATCGTCGCTATGTTAAGAAGCATGGAAACCCGGAGCCTGGTGATCAGGTCATCGGTTACAAAACCTTTGCCGAGCTTTGCAAAGACCTGCATGGCGTCATTGACGTCCTGTGGATGTCCGGAACCCGTGAGGAACCCATGTTCTCAATTCACCAGACAAACGCGTCCTGCATGCCTTTGAACACCCACTCTGACTCGGTTCTGCAGCGAGCATACAGATCCCCTTCCTCCTCAACATAGCCAGTGATTTTACACAGTGGATTGACGCATTCCCACCTTCCCCAAAAGCTACCTTTTCAATCTTGAAGAAGCTGGATCACTGTTTTGCGAGCATCCTTACTGGCCGCGACATAGAGACAAAAGATGCGTTACCCGGCTTTGAGAACGGCATGAGAGCAGGCATGTCCACGACGGATATGGTTCGTTGTCGGAGTTCCGTGGAACAGACCAGGTTGGTTATCGTTGAGGTCCTTAGCAAGGGGCCGGCCGAGGACGATGAAAGAGAGGAGACCGAAAGTGAGGCGGGTGTCACAATGGGCAACAACACCGACGACGCCGACGCAGTTGACTCGGTGTGGGATGGTGACGACGACGTAGAAGGATTCTATCTGGACGCAGCACGAGTCTATGAGCATGCCATTGTTCAGCTGGGTGAGAGGTTGGGCGACGTCTTTGGACCCGCGGTTCCAGGCGCGAGTAACAACACTATTTGCTCTGCGGGCCCATGATAGCTCACAATTGACTGGGCGGTCTCAGGCTCCTGTGAATCCATGGGCGACGAGGCGACGCTCTCAAGAAACCAAGCCACGCCATGGTCCGGCCTTTCCCGTATGTACACTATACACATGGTTGGTTTCCATACCGGTGCTGATAGGATTGCCGCCGAAGAACGCATCATCTCGGCGTCACACTTGCCACTCCTATTACAAAACAAAGAGTAGGGCTCGTCGTCCCGCAGCAAATGCGAGAGATGGCATGACCTCGACCCACGCCATGTTTTTGACGCGTCGACTGGCGGGTAAAGGTATGTCACAAATTCAAATATTTACCGCCTCGTTCACTCCGTCATCGGAGGCGCATGCATGGGTCGCTTTACTTCGCATACCGTGGTGCAGTAGAGCAGAGGTTGGGAATGTGTGCTGGCGGCATATGGATGAGATCGCCCACTTTCGTGCTGGCGTTACATACAACCGGACAGCTGGGCCAGACGGCGGCTGGTACGCGGTATGTGCAAGAAAGTAGACACGCAGGCTGGCAGGTTAGTCATGGCAAGTGGATGCTGCGCGGCCGATCAATCTTTCTCTCGACACCAGAGGCCGCGCCACACCGTTGGACTGGGGATGACGGATCATTTCGCCCCTATTAGTGAACGCTCTGATAGTGGCAAACGGTTCCTGGCACCAGAGAACGAGGTGAAGTGGGATGGAACGAGGTGCAGACAGGTATTAGCCTCATTCTTTGGTTTCTGAGGATCATTGCCGTAATATATGAACTCAATCGAGAGTCCCGAGAAGAGCCAGCCGTCGATGTCAGGATGGTGAAAGCCGATCGATCTACCAGCTGTGCTGGTATGCCCACGATGCTTGAGGTGGCGCAAGACGCGCTCGTGGGTTTGGTCCAGGTGAGCCCTGTCCGGACCCTTGTCGCCTTGGTGATCTTGTGTCTCAGAACATGCAATACCGGTCCAATATCAGAGAGCCACACGCTTCTTCGGGAGTATTCAGGGGACGCTGGGGCTGGGACTACGGATACGCAGTAGGTGCATTGCCATCGCGTGCCTTTGCATTGCGTGGGAAACCCCCCCACGCCCCTCACTTGCCTTGGAGGGAACAGAAGAAACACCGTGCTTCATCGAATGAAGTCGTCAACTCTGGCCATTACCTAGCTTACTAGAAAGGCAGGCAGGCCTCTTTGCATCTGTGCACGCATCACTCGTATTCGATTCCAGATCCAGCTAGCCCCTAGGTTCTTTGACAGATTTCTCTCGATGGAGCATGTCCCTTCCCTCCCACGCCTCCTCCTTACGCCTTTAGTGTAGATTCTAGATACCTTGATACCCCAAACCCACATTGTCGGGGGAGGGGATCCCATCCATCTTCCAAGCTTCACGAGTGAAGATGGTCAGGAACGGATTCTTATACGTAGGGTACTGAATACCTGTACAAGTGTACGATCATGTACCAGTAGCTGCTGGTGGAGTTGGTGCCCCTGAGTAGAATTCCCAATAACAACGGCTGGCCAATGCACCCACCGGGAGTCGATCCTTGGCATGGATGCGCAGCCGCCTGTTGGGTCTCGTCCCATCTGTACCTACGGGTACCTAGACATACTAGTGTACTACCTACCTAGGTAGATAACGCACCCGAGCCCCTATCATCCCGTCTTTCTCCCTCCCCATATAACCCATGCCCACATCATGCATTCCTAAGCCTGTGCCTGAGCCTCTTTCGTCCGTTGGTGTTGCATTTACATAGGTTTATTCCAGGCACAGGAAGATATTCCCTGTCGACCTTTGCTAACCCCTGTCTCCGACGGCGGCTGTAGCCATGTCCGATGCAGATCAGAACTCCCTAGCATCCCCCGTCAGCCACCTCTGGCCATGCCCTCCCTATCATCGCCACCCTCTCAACCTCAACCCTCGAGTTGCCCCTGCATCCGAGCAGCAGCCTGTGCCAAGTTGCCATGTGGCTTGGCTTGTCTTCACCGCTCGCCCACCTGAAGTGCTCCTCTCGGCCTTCTGGGCGTTTCATCCTTTGCTCTCCACATCAATCTGTCCCTCCCCTCCGCCTTACTGGTCTTTGGCTCCAACATGGGTGAACATGGCTGTGTCATGAGCTTTTTCTTGTCCATGGCCACCACCCCGTCTTTGCCGGACATCCCTTGATGCCCTGGTTTGCTGTGAAGGGCAGGGGGCATTGTACTGTATCCATGCGACCTGGCCCAGACGGTCCACACCCCGTCCAGCTAGTTCCTATCTGCATCATGGTATATATGTGCAGCCCAGCCTTGTGAGCCGTCGGACGGAATCTGCTTTCCTAGCCTCTCTCGCTCTCTACCACACTTACATTCACTCACTAGGCCAAGTGCCGTTTCGTTCATTTTTTGGTGATTTCAGTCGATTCAGATATCATCGTCCGTTCATTTCTACTTGCCAAATTTTTGCAAGCAACCAATCCTCAGTACTCTGGATAGACGAGATTCACACAAGCCTTATCCATTTCCCACTCTTTTACTACACTAGTCGGCCCGAGATACCTTCACACCAAAATGCTTTCCACCACGGCCAGCCTTCTCCTGGCTCTCTTGCCTGCTGTCACGGCTCTCGTGCCTCCCGCGGTAGATGGCATGAACATAATCTGGTCAGAAACATTCCAGGGCAACGCCGGATCACCACCTCGACGCGATACCTGGGACGTGGCCATGGCCATTGACACGAACAACGAGGTCCAGACTTATACCGAATCATCCTGGAACCTCCAAATATCCGGCGGCGAAACTATTCAGCTCATCCCCCGCAGATCAGCAAGTGGCGTCTGGACATCTGCGCGCATCGAAACCAAGGCAGCATGGACCCCTCAGCCGGGAGGAAGGATGAGAGTCCAGTCCATGTTTAGGATGGGCGAGGGCGCAGATAAGCAGGGCATGTGGCCCGCATTCTGGATGCTCGGAGATGCTGTTCGTCACGGGACCCAGTGGCCCCTCTGCGGCGAGCTCGACATCTTTGAGCAGATTAATGGCCAATTGTCCGCAACAGGCACCGTCCACTGCCAACAAGAGGTCGGTGGCATCTGCAACGAGCCTGCTGGGCGCGGCGTAGCCACTTCCCTTCCTGATAATGGCTGGCACACATGGGCTTTGGAATGGGATCGGACTTCAAACAACTGGGCCACGGAGACCATCACATGGATGCGCGACGGTGTCGTGTTCAACCAGCTCAGGGGTAGCGATATTGGGGATGAGGGTATTTGGGCAACGCTCGCTCACAAGCCCTACTATGTGTTGATGAATGTGGCAGTGGGTACGTAATCGTTTCTGTGAATGCCTCCATCTATGGTCAGTTGCTAACCATGCATACCAGGCGGTGCATTGCCGGGCCCCCCTACCGCTGCCACGCAAGATGGCTATGCTAGCATGATGGAGATTGGTTATCTTACCGTCTACCAGTCCCCATAATCGGCCTCATGTTCGTTTGTCCTTCCCGCAAAACCTAGCTTTCACGCTGCTCTGGGAGTACTTGATGCCGCGGCTGCAGCACGATATCCCAGGGTGGCTGTCATCACATTGTCGAAAGCAAGTATCCGAATACCGTGGCATAACTCTCTTCCCCGTATCGCTAGGCATAATTCTTGTGCCTCTCTCAGTATATATATCTCTTATGATAGCGTTGTATAGCGGCCTCTGTTCTCCTTTATACTCATGTCATGACGTACTCACCGCGCACAAGACGGCGTGCGTCTGGAAGAATCAATGGAAATAAGGTATTTCCGCAAGTCCGGCGTCATGCTCAGCCTCTCACTATTACCGTCGAGGACAGTGGCGAACGTAGAAGTGATAAAATCATAAATCTGTGATCCGTTCTGATGAGTTATGTTGTCCCCCAAGCACAAAGGGTGCTGTTCCCGGCTGGAGCACTGTCACGTTTCGAATATCGCATGCCGTCCGTTGGTAGAATTCTTCAAGTTAATATTGGATCAAAACAAGGACTGAGTTAGTATGCGACATGGCCAACGGCTACAGCCGCAGGTGTATCGCCAGGCAAGCATCTCCGCCTTCGAACACTAGGCCAGTCTCACCAAGCTGTCGTAACCTGATGACGGATAATGCGTTGATTTTATTGTGAGCTGCCTCCACAGCTAAATTCAGCTCCACGCAGCGCCTGCTGATCATATGGGGAGCAAGCGGCCCGCGCGGTTGGCTTGGTTGCCGATCGACCAAAGCTCCTTATTTAATTATCCAACACGCGCGCTGATGTCGGGACCATATAGGTGTTACTACCACCCCTGTCCGTATTTGGCCTCATACTTCGACTGCATGACTGCACGCTGTTTCACGGCTAGGCCAAAGGAGCCATTTGCAGGCATCTCCTTATTCGAGGAGAGGGCGCTTCGAATATGGCAAAGCTGGAAGTCTGTTCACCAGCCAATGTCTAACATGCCACGAGTTGTACAGCAATTTTCACAAAGAGTAGCCGGAACCTCGCTTTAGGTCTGCGAGCTGTGTGAAGAGGGAAAAAAAAATGAATAAGCTGGATTGATCCTCGTAAGCAAATACCGTACCGCACACATCACAGTATAATCTGACAAGACCCAGGGCAAACAACGATGACTGGATGACACGGGGATAGGCAATGTCACTAGCCTTCTAGTAAATACAATTCTCCTCACGCATCCGCCGCCAGTACAACTGCCCCCTTTTTGGACTCTTCCTCGCATCTCTTTTGCAATAAACACTCATGGGTTGGCAGGCCTCCCCAGTTTCCAAATAAAAACCCCAGATCCGCAATCTCACGTCGTATGCCGCATATAATCAATGATTTCGCCCAGTTGTTCAATAGGAAGAGGGCACCCGACAAAAACTCGCGAAACCGACCCCTAGAACTCCAGAACCTATGATCCAAGGGCCCCCCCGGCGAGCGGTCCGTCCACCGACCGCCAACCCAGGGTAGGCCCCGTCAAGCTGTTATGCGCGTTACCCCAGGCAGATGCACGCAAAAGATTAGATCGCCGTCAATAACGAGGCTGTAGTGAACGATGACAAGGCCCTCCAAGTGTGCCGCTAATCAGACAATAAACAGCGATATTGCCACGAGACACGACACCATTGGTAAGCAACAGGTTTTGTTAAAAAAAAAAAAGACTAGGAGATAGGAAAGTAGCAGGTTCAGCGGCAGTAACTGAGTCTAGAAGACAGCTCGGAGCCTACAGGCATCAGACAGAAGGGATCCCGAGACAAGTAGTTGACGACTGGAGGGGGTCGATGGCAGAGCCAATTTTGACGTCAAGTGACCGAAGAAAGCTTTTTTTGGTATTCTTGTGCGCATTCATAAAACAAGTGAAATTCGCCGTACTTCGCAAGTAGCCTACTGCTCAGCTGCACCGATATGTAGACTCGATGCGGTCGAGTCAGGAAAATCGCAACAACGCCTTAACACATGACTGAAGCCTGACGGGAAACGGCAAGAACCGGACGCCTGCACAAAGCCAGATTCGGACAACGTTTAGTCTGCGCCGATTTCGTTGCCGCCCTCCATGCCGAATGACCCAGTGTTGAAGTCAAAGGCTTGGTTGTCGCCATCTTCATGGAGAAATGAGTCGAAGTCGAAGTCGTTGAGCACGTTGTCCGAGACCAGCGGGTCGGCGAAGGTCAATCCGTAGTCAGGCAATCCGCTCGAGGTGTCTAGGCCGGAGAATCCGTTCTGGTTATTGTCTGTGTGGGGCTGAAGAGCGACCTGAGCTGGAGGAGCTGGCGCAGGAGCACCCTGTTGCCCGTTGGGTACAGCAGACACAGCGGCGTTCTGGCCATTCTTATTGAAGCTGACGGCATTGACGGGAGTAATGGGAGTCGCCGGTGTTGGCGGCTCGGCATCTTGCGCGCTGTCTGCGGCCGGAGTAGTGCCGCTGTTGAGATTCGTGGTTGCCTTTTTTGTAGTCGCAGCCTGCAGAGATGTTAGCTCGTCGATCAATGTCTGGCTCAAGCAAAATACTTACTTTGGCCTTGTTGTTTTTAGTTTCCTTCTTCTTCGGGGCAGCCTTGTTAGACTGCGAAGGAGTCGGCGGTGCTGCTGTCGTCTGTTGGGGCGACGACGTGCTTGTGCGGTTGGCGTTGGCACCAGCTGGCGCAGATGGGGGCGGCATTGACCGTTGTTGCGGTGTGCCCTGAACCGGACCCTGGGGGCCCTGGGGCACCATTTGATTGCCGTTCGGGCCGCCTTGCTGCCACTGCACCTGTTGATTGCCCTGACCAGCCTGTTGAGGCTGCTGCTGAGGCGGCTGCTGCTGTTGCTGTTGCGCCTGTTGTTGTTGTTGTTGCTGCTGCTGCTGCTGCTGCTGCTGCTGCTGCTGTCGAGCGGCCATAAGTTGTTGCGGATTCATCTGGCCGTTGAACTGCTGGCCTGGATGCGAGCTAGGGGGACGCATGCCGCCGTTCATTTGAGGATTGGGAACCATGTTGCCGTCCATCTGGTTGCCCATACCCTTGAAGAAGTGAGGCGCCATGTTGGGATCCATTTGGCTATTCATAAAGTTCATGGGGTTGGGGGAGCCGCGCGACTGCGCGCCCTCAGGCAATGGTGACGGGATACCGGCGTTATTCATTTGCGGTGTGCCTCGCTTCATCTGCTCCGTAGGGTTCGGCGACGCTCCCGATCTGCCTCCTTGGGGAGATGTCTCTGGAAACTGCTGGCCGTTGGGGCCAGGAGGGCCGCCTGGGCCAGCTGGCCCATCTCCTCTGGGCATAGCACCGCCCATGCTATCCTGCTCCTGTCGAGCCATCATGAGTCTCTTCTTATTCTGCTGCTCTAGAAGCATTAGCTGCATTTGATAGTCTTGCAGAGCGTGGTTACTTCCACCACCGGCTTGGGCGCCGCCGGGGCCAGGCCTAATACCGCCGGGACCCATCTCGCCAGCATTGTAGTATGCAGCCAGCCCGGCCCCATCGGGGCCTTGCGCCATCATGGGCGAGCCCTGGCCCTGAGGGCCAGACGCGTTGGGCATGGGCTTGTTAGGCATTTGACTGGCTTGGTGTTGTTGGAGGTTTGCCGCATATGTGGCAATGGACTTAGCTTGGACAGCAGGCGGTTGATTTGAGAATGTCGTAAACTGCTGCTGGGTCAGCGACGCCGGGTTAATGCCGTTGGTGATGAGCATTTGCTGGGCTTGGGCTACGTTTGGGGTGGTCCCCACCTGCTGGCCCGGCATGCCCTGCTGTGGTCTTCCGTTCGGCATCATTCCGGGTTGGTTGGGAAAGTTGGGCGCTCCATCCAGGCGAGGTCTCTTGGAAGGCGAGGGGGCATTTTCACCGGAACCAGGCGACGAAGGGCGTTGGCGGTTTCCATCCATATCCGAGGGATCTCGTTGCATCTGGGTTTGCTTCGCATGCTGTAGCATCTGCATAGCTTGGGGGCTACACGGTGTTAGAGGTAAGCAAACCAGACAGACAGAAAGGAGCGAGGCGTGGGAAGCTATAGCGACTCACTTTTGGTTATTGGCCATGGCTGTCCGCACAAGATGATTCTTTTGCATGTTCATGGCCATGCCTCCATTTTGCATGTTGCGCATCATCTGGGAATGATATTGCTGCTGGGCAGCCAAGCCATCGGGGCGCATCTGGCGGAGGAGCTCTTGCTGCTGGTTCTGTCGCATGCGTGATTGCTGCTACGGAGCCTAGTTAGCGACTGCACACATGATGCACATGTGAAGGGAGTGCCGTACCTGGGTGTGGCTGACGTATTGATTGACAGGGCCGTTGCCTCCTTTGGTGCGTTGCGCATGGAAAATGTCCCAGAATAAGCAGAACCACTCGTACAGGAAGGATGATTCCGAAGCGGGCATTGGGAGTTTGGGAGCGGGCAGGTCGTCAGGCAACTTGGCATCGATGTCATCCTTCGAGTCGGTGTCCATAGGGTCATCGCCGAGGCCGTTGCCCAAAAGATTGCCGTTCTCATCCCTCCGCCGGTTTGAGCCGTCCTTCATGACGTTTACTTGGTTATCCCCGTTCAGAAGGGTCCGGGCGCAATCAAACATTTGGTGGCGGAGGAAGTACTCGTAGATGTAAGTATTGAGCAAAGTACGCTGGCTCTCGGTAGGAACAGGCATCTGTCGTGGACCGCCGGCGACTTGGGGCGCGACTGCGCCATTATTCATCATGGGGACGGGGGCGCCGACAGGGCCGCCCATGGCGTTCATGTTGGCCATGTTGGGATTGACGTTGACGTTCATGGTGGTGGGCTGGGCTGCAGACAGTTGTCTGCCCAGCAGGGTAGGTGAGGTCGATGCGGTGAAGAAAAGGTTGGTTGAGGGTGAATGATGGCCGGAGGCGAAAGTTGAGCGTCGGGGTTTGTCAGAAACTTCCCGGGTCAGCGACCGTTAAGACCGGCACTGAGGGCGTGGCTACGTGGTGCGCTGGAAGCCGACTGATGGGTAAACGTGTCGCAGTCAGTGGATAAGGGCGGCCAGTGGGACGAAAAGCCTTTGAGTGATGGTGCGGCTGTAGTTGAAGGAAAGGAAAGGGAATGTCTTGTCGGTTGGATGGGCGCGACGACGGGTAGATGAGTATGCGCAACTCGTGTCGGTGGTGGTGATGGTATGCAACGTTACCAATGAAGCAGGGAAGGAAAAAATAGAGAGAGAACAAAAATAAAATAAAAAGGGTCGAAGGACGTGCGTGCAGCGACAAAGGCTGGATTGAATAGTTGATCAGGACGATGGCGAAGAAGGCGGCGAAAGCAGGGCCAAATGCAATGCAGGTGTGGGTTGAGGAGTGGAAATGGGAGTGGAAAGACAGACAACCTGGGAAGAGGAAGAGGAGGAGGAGCAGCGCGACGGCTCGGGGGTCGGGGGTAAAAGGTAGTTTGGCTTTGGCTTTGGCTCTGGTCCGGCGCTTTTGGGGATTTGATTCGCTTTTGGCTTTGGGGTTTCGCCGGGCTAACAGCTATGGTGCTGTTATCGCTGCTTTGCTGGTGCTCTCCCCACGTCTCTCAAGGTCTCCCAGCGCGGTGCGGTGCGGTGCGTTGCTCTGGCCAGGCGGCGTCGGCGATCCTAACAGCCAAGGGTATTATCCCGAAGCAGGTCAGGTTCCCTCTTCTCTCTCCCGCAAGCGCTAGGCCGATAAGGCGAAGTCGGGAACGATGTCGACGATTGTCTCCGGGGGGGCGCGACGGCGGGTAACCATCAACGGAGAAATGTATGCGTATTCGAAGCCAAGTTGAGATTGAATACGTTCGGCATGCAAGGCCACTAGGGCGGTTTTTGGTTGTTGGAAATGGGGAGGAAGGGGATGGAAGAGGAGGAGGAGCAAGAGAGAGTAGGAGGAGAGAAAGAGAGGGGCGCTTGGTCGACGGGACAGAGGAGAAAGACGGGGGACAAGGCAAATGGATGGGAAGAGACGTGAACGCGGACGTGGGAAAGGATGGGGTTGGGATTTTCCTAATTTTCGCCTGGGACGCTTGGGAAGTCTGGAGACCTGGAACGGAACGGCAAGTTAGCTAGCAGCTACGTTGGCAGCTCGAAGCAGGAGCTGGCTGTCACCGCGGGTATACATGAGAATGCGACGCGAATATTTGGGAACGTACGCTGCCTGAGGCCACATGTCGTTATGTCAAAGGCAAAGGGGGAGGGGCGGAAGGGACAAGGCCTCAGAAGGTTCCAAAATGGGTGGGAAGGTAGAGGGGCATGCCGCCTCCCTGGTGCCTACCTACCTTAGATATTGTGCACCACTGCACCTTGCCTTAGCTAGGTACCTACCTACATACCTACCTAGGTAGGTAGGTAGGTAGGTAGGCACCTAAACACCTACAGTACCTCAATGGCCATTCTAACGTCGGGTCCTGCCTGCAAAGTGCTACGTCGGTACCATATTGCCGGTATGCCCTCCCTGTGTCAGGTATTGTAGCCTGTAGGCCCCGCCCCCATTTTACTCCGGCAGCAGCAGTGTAGAGCTGACTGAGATCCCCGAGCTGCTCGAATTGCTGCAACTGCTGGTCTTTTTCTTCTCTTTCTGAGGCCAACACTTGATGCAGTAAGATGTCGACATCTTGCTGACCGGCGCAAAATGCAAATGTTGACTTTGTGCTCCGGGACTTTGCTTTGTTCGGGCTGTGCCTTCCCATCTGTCGATATACCTTGTTAATGCGTGTCGCATCGCATGGCATCTCGAATGGAGCTCAAATAACCCAACGCGTTTCCTCACTTGTCTCAGCTAACGCGACCGCGTTGCAAGTACAGACGCGTCATATTAGTACCACGCCAAATCAATTTCAAGCAGAGCCTCCCCTTTTTTTGCATCTGGCCATGACACTCTTCCACATATCGCGTGACTGCAGTCGTTAAAAGACCAGACGTAGACCCATTCGCAGACGCAGGTGCAGATGCAGACGCGTATGCTTCATGCAAGTGCAGACAAACGCTCACCATTGTTTCCGTCGGGTTGACTTACATAGTACGTCCGTCCTTCCCAGAGGCCACTCCGACCCATGCACCTTGCAGGCCAGCACCCTTGATTTTGCTGTTGATGCGCCTCAAGACGGCAGATGTTGTGCATTGCGATGTACGCCGACTGAAGACACTTTGCCCCAAAAGCTTGCATTGCAAAGATATCTCATTCCATAAGCCCACGACCGATCCACAGTCAAGATTAAGGGCGGCCTAGAGATCATCACTGGACCGTCGCACAGACCCTTGCAATATCGCGACTGCCTCAAGCTCCAGCCATGACAACGGGAGCCGAACTGAGCTCACACATGATGCAGTACCGGAATTCCTGGTGAGATGGCAGATACAACCTGGTGCACTGAGAATGTGGAGGTGGGCTTGGATGGCGCCTACTGCTGTTTGCCTATTGACTTGTCAACGCCCGGGTGACACCGCCACCCCGATTCACCGGCTTCCATCTCGTCCCCCACCGGGATTTGCCGAGACCGGCCGGCAACCCTGAGGGACAGCTGTCGCCCACCACCAAGCAAACGCGCAGGATCCGTTTCGAGTTCCAATAAAACAAATCATCCGCCCAACTTTGAATCAAATCTTTTGCACACCGATACCCTACCAAGCTGGCAACGCTGGATTATTATCACGCCTCGTCGACAAGATTAACTCACTCTACCGACTGCGTGGAGACAGACTGGGGCCTGGCCCAACGCTGGGCATGGATCCGTCGCCGCAACATGGCTCGCGCGCCAAGGTATATATGAACGTATGCCAATATCGAGGACTGTAAAGCTAGCCATTCGATTTTCGGCGATATTGTTACCCTTTCTCCTCCAATTCTTCTCATCATTCTGCCAAGGTAAAAAAAAGGCTCTGTTTTGGTACATATACCGTTGTCAGAGCCATTGTTAACGTCGTTCCAAATGAGGATTTGCAGCTAGCATGCATACAATTCTGTTCGATATTGTGAATGATACCAATGTTTCCCAGCCTGGTCACCTTTTGAGCAGCATGCGCCGCGATGCACGGGCCAGAGGACTTCCAGTCTAGTCTGCTCCCACGCAATGGTTTCTCGACGTCTAACCTTGGCGTTTCACAGGTAATGACGAGGCTGAGATCGTGTTCTCCATCCAGCTGGCAAGACGGACTGTAGCGCATCAAATCCCCGACAGTTGTATACCGTGGCATGCAGTGTGTGAGGTGACGAGTCGGAGCACAATGCTCGATTTAAGCAAGGAGAGACAATCATGTATTGCGGGGGGAGGCATTAAGGCATTATGCCACTCAATCATCTTCCGGTGGCAGTTCGTCGTCAATGTACCGCACTAACGACACTCGCATTTCCGTTGTGTCGTGACCCCGTAGCACGTCACTAATGAAATGCGCCTCCACTTGCATTTGCACCATCTCCAGTGCGCCTCGCAGCACGCCGCAGAAGATATTGGAGTACCACAGCTCATCCTGAGCTCGCTCGTCGTCAGGAAGCTCGACGAAGTCCGCCAGAGGGTTCTCGTCAAAAACAAGGGAAAATTGCTTATTGTCTGTTGTCCAATTCGTGACCTGCGGCGTAATATTCAGGAAAATCTTGAAGCCGACCTGGTTTCGCCAAGGGTCAGTACAAAAGATTTTCTGCAACTCACTGTGGCGGCGCCTTACCCTTGCAATCACGTCTGCCGTCTCACGGAAGTTTGCGCATCTCTTCATGGTGTTCGATTTGGCCAAGTAGTCCTCAATGAGACGTAGGCCGATATTGTATCCCATCTTGTCCAACTGCTTGTTGACTTCGGCATAATCGCTGTCGTAGTCCTTGCACAGTTGTGCAACGATCGTTCCGTAAGTGAGGGTGACGAGCTCGGCGTTGACTTTGTCTATCCGAGTCCTGCAATCGAAGTATTAGATTTATTCGTTCTAGGCATACGTGGGCCTTGCGGCGTACTTCCAGATCCTGCCGTGTGGTTAGCTCCTGTCATCACCGAACGCACGGCGGGGAAACAAACTCCTCGCCCAAGCGGGTTGCCTTGCTTGCAGCCATGATCGTAGCAGCAGCTTTCGAGGGTTGTTATTGGCTTCGGAGACTTCTGCAACGGCGTTGAGTACGAAGGAAGTTGGGGAAGCCCAAAGTTCGCAGCACCTTTACTCGGTAACCACAGTAAGGTCGTCTGTCGCTATCTTTGCCTCAGTACCGAAGCTGTTGCAAGTCCCTTTTGAACAAGGATTGGGGGGGGTGAGAGTGGCTGCCTCGAAGTCGCTGCTGCCGTAGTAACTTGAGTGTTTGACGTTGAGGTGGGTACTGAGAGGAAGGAAGTGCAGGGGTTGCTATCTAAAGGGAGAGGGAGGAGGAGCAGTGGACAGTGGATAGTGGTGCACCCCAATGTTGAAGCTCCACTTTCCATCTTGCCTCAGAGCTCGGGGATCGGCAGAAGCAAGCTCCGTTCCGCCCCCAACCTCGCACGGCTCAATGATCTCAGCAGCAACACATTTTCTCGGGGTCTACTGCTGAACCTCATTCAACAGCCCCGACGCGCCTCGGCACGATACCTCCGCAGCCTTCTCATCAACACTGCTTTCCTTGAACCCACAATCGTTATCTACGGGAGCTTTCGACTCTACACCGAAATCATGTCTGCCGAAAAGAGACCAGCTTCTGACGAGCCTGGCGCGGGCCAGATGATTGTGAAGCGTCAGAACGTGGGATCTTCTACCGGAGCGTTGGCTCGACTCAATGCCTCGGGAAACAGCAGCGCATTGGTCCAGACCGTAAGCAGATGCATTCCTCGCAACCAAAACTCTACTAATAGCATCACGTTTAGACTCCTCGGACGAGTAATCTGCAGGCACCGGTTATGGAACTCTCCGGCCACTCTGGTGAGGTCTTTGCCGCCAAATTTGACCCTACCGGCAATTTCATTGCTTCCGGGTCGATGGATAGAAGTATTTGTACGTTGATATTGCTAAGTCTCCCATCAAGATGATTCGCTAATACCCCGTAGTGTTGTGGCGGACATATGGCGACTGCGAAAACTACGGCATTCTCACTGGCCATCGCGGCGCTGTTCTTGACCTACAATGGTCAAGAGACTCTAAAATTGTCTACTCGGCTTCAGCCGACACACACCTGGCAAGCTGGGATCTGGAGAATGGCACAAGAATACGAAGATATATCGGCCATGACGAGATTGTGAACACGATGGATGTCAGCAAACGAGGCGAGGGTATGCTGGTGAGCGGCAGCGATGATGGTACAATAGGACTTTGGGACCCAAGATCGAAGCATGCGGTGGATCATATTGAGACTGAGTTTCCCATTACTGCCATTGCCATGTCGGAGGCCGGAAACGAGGTCTACTCGGGTGGCATCGACAACGACATCAAGGTCTGGGACCTGCGTAAGAAATCGGTCGTGTACTCAATGCTTGGACACCAGGATACGGTTACCTCACTCCGAGTGTCACCGGACTCACAGTCGCTGCTCTCGTTTGCCATGGACTCTACGGTGAGAACATGGGACATTCGTCCGTTTGCCCCGACGGATAGGCACATCAGAACGCTTGACGGTGCTTCTGTGGGCCTCGAGAAGAACCTGATTCGAGCCAGTTGGGACTCTGATGGCAAGAAAGTGGCTGTTGGCTCCGGTGATGGCACTGCCACTGTTTGGTCTAGCGAGACTGGCAAGCTCATGTACAAGCTCCCTGGACATAAGGGGACTGTGAACTGCGTTGAGTTTGCGCCCGGCACGGAACCTATTAGTAAGTTGTACTTTTTTGAATCGTTGTGCCGGTGCTGTGCTAATGAACCATCCAAGTACTTTCTGCATCCTCTGATCGGAACATGCTCCTGGGAGAGCTGCGATGATGGCTATGCGCCTCGCGAGAAGTCGATTCCCTACCTGTGGGTATCTCTCAGAGCGCCTCCTTGTTGATGTGCGCAACCATGCCATAGTGGCACGCGGCTTAGCTTCAGTCCACCGAAAATGATGGGGGCTGAGATGGGCGATGGTGGAGAAGACTATCTTTGCACACCTGGTAAGGTAAAACGAGGAGCGCGTACCGTTAACTCACTGCGCACGATCAGTCGAAAGTTTGCCGAAGTGGAAGTCGGAGCTGACTTGTTGTGCGGCCTAACAATGGTGGCACATCTGCACGCATGGCGCGAGGGGACACAGATACGATACAAGACCGTAGATTGGCGGTAGTTGTTGGTAAAGGAGGTGAATACCCTGCGGGGGGCTGCTGTAACCAAATGGCGATGGAAAATAAGACAACGGCCAGCTTGATACCCTAGAAACGCCGATGCCGGCAAGTTGGTTGGGGTCGTCGCCGGGCATGGCTTCCGTAGTGTCAAGAGAGGGCATTTGCTGGCGAGTGGCACGGCCCAGAAATGTCCATCTGGTGTGTCTGCAATGGATCTCGGCAATAACCCTGAGACAGGGTCACACGGTTCCTCGTGGTGTGAAAAACGTGGCGTTGGGAATGTGTGACCTCGTTCAGGAACGACTCACGTACGGGTGAGGTCCAGACAAGGTTTTGAGATCTGGGTGTGCCCATAGACGAAGCAGTATTAGGGAGAGAAGAGACTATGGTTAACTCTATTGGCATGGGGGAGGGTGGGCTAGACATGAGACGACTGCAGACGTCTAACGGATGAGTAGGTATACGACTTTGGAAGGTGGCGATGATACCAAGCTCTCACCAAGTGTTGCGATTTCTCGAGCAGGCAGTCGAGCAACTGGGTCGTATCGTGCGTGGACTGTAGGCGCACAAGTGACAAGAGAGGTTGTACATGTACGCTTGCAGCGTCGCATCTGAAGGAGACTGAGCAAAACCCCTGTTGCGAAGATGCGACCCGTGAGCGCAGTGAGGATGTCTCGAATGAAGGTACCCGCCGCACCTTATCCAGGTGCAATTAGTGACAGCCCCTGCTTTTGAAATAGACGTGGTTGTCGTAACTTGTAACGAGGCATCTAATTGCGAGTGGGGTTTGGAGAACACCCACCCCATGCAAGCAAGCCATCAGCTCAGTCGGAGCTGCAAAAGTTGACTCGTCGTGAATCAACCAACCAGGCGGGACTGGAGCAGGAGCAGGAGTTGCAGCGCCGGCGGCGGCGGCGGCTGCCATAGCATCAACAACAACAACGAAGACGGTCCTCGCCTTGGCAGACACAGGAAACATGTCAACACACCGGGGCTCCTTGACGGCAAGGGGGCTGAACTTCTGAAGCCCATGTGATTTGCTATTCTCGCCGCCAACGTTACCATAGGTACCTATTCGGGCATGTTGCTACATACCTATATAGGTAGTAAGGCGAGGAAAGAATGATGTTACGCTGCGTTCCTTGGTGACGGAGGAGGGAGATGCAGATCCTCCAGAGGCCAACCGCCAACCGCCATAACTGTTAGTGGCTTGCCCCTCCAGGCGCCCAGAGCGTGTCCACAACATCGGTAAACCGGATTTGGATTTGGGCCCTTGACCCCACAGAGGCAACCTGAGATCGCAAGAATCCGAAACACAGTCCCTCTCCACCCAGCCCCCTGGGCAGGTGCTTTATGTGCGTCCTGGCCGTCCGGGGCTAACTCGTTGAGCGGATTCCATTGGCGCCGCGCTTCCAAAAACCACCCCTTGTCAATTGTGCAACAGCCGAGCTGTCAGAGAAGTCGACGAATGACGGCGGATCCATTTCATCCCACTGTCCGTCCTTTTCGCTCTCTGCGATCTTCCCTGCGCTCCCATCCCAACCTCCAGACCCCCCTCAAATCGCGCTCCCAGGAGGTAAATTACATCCAGGAAACGTCGCTTTTCCCCGTGCCTTTGCTGCCCTCGACCCTGCGTCGCTCATCGCGCGCCTTTCGTCTGTTTCTGTGCGAGATGGCTAACTGGACTCTGCTCTCACTCCCTTTCGTATCCGGGCTCAGGGCTGTCTAGGGATGTTGTGTACACCAGGCAAGAAGGTGTGGCTACAATTCAATCCTATTGCTTTTCTCGGCGAGGCCCTTGCAGCAGCAAAAAAAATCTGCAAGGGGGTTTTTAATGCAGATACAACATAGGTACACTACGTATTCCCGTTGTCGATGCCGCAGACACCTGCACGTTTCCTCCTCTTATCATCCTCACCCCCGGTCTTGTCCCGTCCTTGCGACCCCCTCCCTCCCTGTCCTTTTTGCTGTATCCTCATACCCCTGCCTCCGTGTCTCCTCCCCCATAGTCTCAGCGTCGCAGGAGTCGCAAGATCCCAGATGTCCCGGGAGGAGACTGGTGTCTGCATGGCCGAGTTTGGCGGCTCTTTTCCTGTTCTGTCCAATGACCGACCCCACGCGACTCGATATTCCCTTGCACTCGACAGGCGCCGGACTGGCGTCGCTCTCTCTCCTCCTCCCTTGCCTTGGTCCATCTCAGCGAACCGAACTGCTGGGCGGCGGACGGACGCCGACGACTCTCGGAAACGACGCTTTCCACCCTATAGTTCATCTAGCCTATTGTGCCCTACCCTTCCCTCGATTCCCTTCTCTGCTAAATCTATCTCTTTCAAACCAACCTACTTATCCCTCCCAGCATCATGTTGGCGTCAGCTGCCTCTTCGGCGTCGTCTTCATCGTCTGCTTCTTGCTAGCTCCTGCATCTCTTCCTCGTTATTTCTCTCATTTTTCTTCACAATAGTCACAAGACGGTACTGCGTGTTGATCATCACCTTCGTTAGAGGCTCTGGGAGCCCTTCACATTACATTGCCTTTGCCGGCGTTCTTCTTCTTGATACCCTCTCTTCCTGCTGTTTTCACACAGTCGCGAGCAGCCATCCCTTTGGCCATCGCCATACCCCTTCTTGGCCATCCGGACGCCACGCTCCTATCCCTTTGCCCCCCCTCCGGTCGCTCGACGCTTTCGATTCATCGTTTGACGCCTCTTTTTTCCGTTTCGTTTCCCGGCCGTTGTTCAGCACCTAGCCGTTACTGCACAACGAGGCAGCAGCCTTTGTTTATATACCAACACTGACTCCGCCCGTCGCCTCAGCCCGACTGAGAAGGGGCGCATCGCCGCCTTTCACGCCGTCGACGGCCTCTGCGGGGCAACCAGGAAACACTCGGCAGGGAGTTGCGGATTCAATAGACGCCTACTTCCGAAGCATGACATAACCCTGAACGGAGCTATTTACAGCCCTACTGCCAATTCTCAACACTAGAGCTCGCCCATCAACTGACTTGGACCCTTGGCCATGGACTTTCTGCGCCGGGGACGGTTCTTCCACAGGGAGAGCACCGAGCAGCGGGTTTTGGCAGGATCATCAACGCGGCCGGAAATGGAGGAGGGATCACGACCTCAATCGAGACGATTGCCTGGAACACGGCCTTCGAGACGATATTCGGGTAACGGGATGCAGAGCCTCGGCGACGAAGACGAAGAAAATAGCACGCCCAAAACTCCTCGTTTCAACCTAGGCATTCCAGCACTCCCAGGAACTCGTCTCAATCTGCCGCATCTCGTAAGGACATGGACCGCAGGCTCCAATGGCCCGAACTCGCGACCCATTTCAATCCGACACTCACCCAACCGAGGAAACGAAGCGCCGACAGAACTCTCCTTACCCCGGACCGGGGAGGCACCAGCTGCCCCGGTAGCGATGCCGGCACCCGTGGCCCGAGCATCCCGGTCTGAATCTGATGGAGGGAGGAGGAGAAGGAGGAGGTTCACCGGACCGGATCCGGCAGAGATGCATCTAGCAGAGATGGCCCAAGACGGACGGCGGCGTCGACGGCGTGCACATCGCCGTCAACACGGGGACCACGACGAGGGACATCCGAAACGGTTTCTCCTTTGTATCCCCTGGCCAAAGTCGCGGCGCGTGAGGTCCCAAATTATTCGCTGCTTCATCTCGGGCTTTTTCTTGACCTTGCTTCTGACGGCTTGTAAGTCCAACCCCCTCCCCCACCTGGCTAAGAGCTTTCGTAAGGAACGTGTGACTGACCTTATCACTAGATCTAGCCTTGTCTCTTACGCAGAACATCCGCAGTGGCGAGTTTACGGTGCTACTCATACTCATCATATTGTTTGTCACCGTTTTCTTTTGTCATGGCTTAATTCGGCTTTGCATGATCGTCTTTCGGCTACGGCCCGACGACGACGCCGGGCCGCCGATACCGCAGCTTCTGGCCCCTGGTGGCTATGCTGTGCCTCGAGAACCTATCCGGGTCGTGCTGGCACGCGATGAAGAGGAGCAAGGGGAGGTCAGTGAGGCATTGTTGGCCAAACCGCCTGCCTACGGTCTTTGGAGGGAGAGCGTGGTATGTATTCACGGCTGTGACGCGAGTTTATGCGCATGAGACTAATACAGACCTGACGCAGAGAGTTGACCCCAACCGTATATACTGGCAGCGTAATCCGAATGCCGCACCGAACGTTGGGTCGCGCACTTCGGGAGAGAGCCACCGTGGGCCTAGGCCGCCATCGTATGCGTCGGAAGACGGTGTGAGCTACGTGGTCGACGCCCGCCCCCGGTCGATGGCACCGGCCATGACGGAGGTCTCTACCCCACTGTATCCTTCGGAAATGGGGCGCGTGGGAGACCGCCAGGTTTCGTCATGAGTTGATAATGATAGTATTCATTTCTGGCGATTGGCACGGGTAACCCATTACATTAATGTGATTGAGATTTGGCGGCGGCGTTGGCGTTTGTTGTTTTGGGGCCGTTACTGTGCGACACGCAAATGATGGCACTGGCGCCGGTACGGTCCAAGAGTGTGCAGAGAAAAATAGCAACTTCTCAATACGAAGTGTGTGTCTAGAGTCTGACCCTGTAAACAGGCGTCTCGTTGATCGTGGCGGCCAAAGTTGACTTGGCGCGACATACCAAACCCGCTGCGTACCTAAGATGTAGTAGTAGTAGTAGTAGTAGTGGTAGTAGTAGTAGTAGTAGTAGTAGTAATATATATATATATATATATATATGTATCATAAGTTTGGCGAGCCCAAGCGGGCCGACAAAGCAATATATTGTCCAAATTTCCCCCTGCTTCGACGGCCGCCCTATGCCCTCAAGCTAGCTAGCTAGGTATGCTGGGGAAATGTAGCCGGAACGCTGGGAGACGGGGTGCAGACGACGACACAAAGCACGAGAACTCTTGGCTGCGACGACCCTACATTCGGAGTGGTCTTCCACAACATGTAGCTCTGCAACGGTGATTTGGGCCATTGTGTGTGTGTGTGTGTGTGTGTGTGTGTGTGTGCGCGCGCGCGTGCCACGGGCCGCTAGACAGACGTGTCTGGTCGACTGCTACTTCGGCCATTTTTCAGCTAGGCTTACAACACCTCTCGCATGACGGTAAGTCGTCGTCTCAAGAGACGGCATGGGTGGTGAGATTCATCCCGGTGTATGTATATCAGCCCTCCCTCTCCCAGGCAGTCGCGAACCTCGCCGAATCGGCTATCCTTACCAGTGTCTTGTGGGAAACCGCTCGAGATGTATGGCGCGAACGAGTCTAGCTGTTGAGCGTATGCAGAAGCCACGCTATCGGTTCATCGCAAGAAATAAGGGGGGCGTTGAGCACGCAGCGTTTCAAGGAGCTAAAAAGTGAAGAACCCAGTCTCGTCAGCCATGTTGACTTGGCTGCAAAGAAGCTGTGATGGAAATGTTTGTGCGCTCGTATTCGATCACGAGCCCGAGGACATGGGGCCCTCGTTGGTCAGGATCTCTTTCGGACGATGCCGAGTGGGTAGAGAAGATATTATTCTCAGTTTGCTGCTGGACACCCAGCGCACATACTTTTCTGGAACACGTAGACTGGAGAGGCGGCCAAAGAAGCGGCCCAAGTTGCTGCTGACACGCATTCGAGCCCTTCAGCTGCACTTCCTTTCCGTGGTACACACTCATCTGCGTTTGCACTTATCCGGCCTTCCTACCCTATCCTCACCCGAGACCGATATGAACAATGGCGAATTGAGTTAATAATCTTAAGCTTAACTAGCGACTGTGGCACAAGAAGGGAAATAGTCAGGAAAATGGAAAAGAAAAAGGAATGAGAAGGATCAAGGCAGAGGCGCCTTTGTCAGTGTGTCTCGGTTTTAGATCCGCCGCACCACCATTGTACGGGAGGGGATTTCGGGAGACACACGGACCGCCTTGAGGGGCTTCCGCCATTCATCGCGGCGTCGAGAAAACAGGTGGGAGGGCCGGGGGGGGAGGGTGGATGGTGCCGCACCTTGCCAGGAGATAGACACACTACGGATACCAGGTACCTACCTACCTATACCTAAGTACGATACCTACTACTTACCTAGGTAGGCACTACCTTGAGTTACGCGCACCTGTCATGTAGCCAGCGTCGAGGCCGAGTATCTCAGCGGTTTACCAGGTGGCATCCAACTCTGTCCAATACCCTAGCCGTGCGCTTCTTTGCTGTGGGCAACTTCGCCAGCGCGAGAAGCCACCCCTTCCATGCGCTACGCCGGTTCAAGCCCCAAGTCCCACACGCACCTTGCTTCGTCGGCTGTCGCGCGCGCACCTCCAACCCAGTCGAGTCCAGCCCAGGCCGGTCGCGTCTTCTCCCTCCTGCTGCCTACCTACGTAAACATGTTCAGGACGGGGGCCACCCCCGACACTACTGCAGTGACTGACCGATGAGGGGGAAGGAGGAGGAGGAGTGAGCTGCTCTTGCATTTTGGGATAACGTGAGGACCATTGCCCCGGGTTCGTGCTTTTACTGTGATAGGATTAAGTGGTTTCCTGCTTCGTTTTACATACATACCTACCTGCCTATCTAAGGCGGTACCTAGGTAGGTAGGTAGGTACACAACACACACACACACACACACACACAAATCCCTTACTCACTCACTCGCTGCCTTACGCCCTCGAGAAATTTACCCCTAGTCAAGTCCGATCGGGTCATTTTTGAGTTGAATCCTTTCTCGTATGTGAATAGAATTGTGTCTCTTTACCTTGAAAAAAGGGGGAGGCGAAAAGAACGAGACGAAAAACAAAAATAAAAATAACCCGGAAGCAAGTTTCCTCGCCTCCGTTCTTCCCCTCCCCCGTCCACCCCGCTTAGGTACCTAGTGCACAGTCACTAGACCCCTCTTCCATCACAAACCATTTATTTTTTTGTCCCCTTCCCTCCCCTCCCGCACTATCAACCGCAACTCTCTTCGCAACGCAACGAACTCGACTTTCCCGATATTCCCAACAGGTTTTTTTTTTCCCCCCGCGAAAAGGTAAGATTTTCCCCAAACTGTTTCTTCTTGCTTGCGCAGCATGCAGACACAAAAATACACATACACACATGCGCGCGCGCACACATACATATACATATGCACAATCCTCTAGTCTCCCCTTCACTTCTGCCGTCAACATCTCCCTACCTACCTCTCTCTCCCTCTCCATCTCAGTATCTCTGTTCCTCCTCCCCAGTCATCTCATCCCCTCATTGTCTGGTCCCTGCTCGCCATGCGGTATCGCAAACTTCCCCATCCCCTTGCCGTCGTATCAAGTGTATGCGATACACCGAGGATCGCCCTGTCCAGCTTGTTCAGCAAAACAGTCACTCCTGTTCGCTGCCGCTGCGCCACCACAGTTCGCATCGCGTCGCATCGCATCGCATCACATCATATCGCGACAACACCGACCAGCGCACTCCAAGAAGACATCGGCCCCTCGTTCGCCTCAAGTCGAGGGGCCAGGTCGACCACCGGGTCATCAACACTCGCCGTACTCAAGACCGCTTCCGCATTACGGCCTCAGATGTGTAGCGCGATGTAGCCGTCGCTAGCGATTCACCAACCCCGCCTACTGCTCTGGTTGCAAACCTACACACCATCTCTGGGTTTTGCGCATCGCTGTTTTTTGTCCTAGTAACAGCACAACCCGCCCTCTCTACTCTTTCCGTCACCTGCAAAATCTCCCCGCCACCCGATATATCGCCTGCACCGTACCACACCGAATCCGAAGACCGAAGCGGCCCTCCATCTGCACTGAAGCACAGTTGCGCCGTCTCGCTTGCTCTCGTCACCGCGCGCTCGCTCTCGTCCTTCTGGTACGGAGCCGATGCGCCTTTCTCGCGAAGAGTCCTCGGTGGATCATTTCCATCATCCCTCAATTGGTTCGCAGCTACCATCATAGCAACGCCGCGCAACGAACTTCACATGTCTTGGGCTTTGGAGTGGCACTATCTTTGGGACGAGAAGCAACAACTGCTACATGGCACACCGCTGCGAGCGCCGGATCATTTGCCCATTCTCTGTACGGTCCTCGGGCAGTCGCTGCCGACTCAAGCTATATCTCCTCGCAGGAGAAATCAACACGACGGGCCATTTGATTGCTCTGTTGCTGATGATAGTCCCCTTGCGGTCGCGCTGCTGCCAAAATCGCAAGGAACGATACCGCGTGCTACTATGTCTTTTATATTGGGTGCTGTTCTCTGCGAAAGTTGGCACTCGATCTGGACTTGCTCAATGTTCTGTGGGCGGAAAGCTGCCGCTGCTGCACAGTGTGGCATCAGATGCACGAAACTCAATGCGCGAGGCACGTAAGGCTAACATAGACGATCTTAGTCACATTACCATCAAAATGTCCTCCCTCTCTCGTCGCGCCTGCTACAAGTGTGGCAACGTTGGCCACTACGCCGAAGTCTGCTCCTCTGCCGAGCGTCTCTGCTACAACTGTAAGTTCTGCGTTTCCCAGATGGCTGGATCGTTCAAACCGCTGACGAAAGATTACAGGCAAGCAGCCCGGTCACGAGTCTAACGGCTGCCCTCTGCCCCGTACTACCGAGGCCAAGCAGTGCTATCACTGCCAGGGCCTTGGCCATGTGCAGGCTGACTGCCCTACTCTGCGCTTGAGCGGTGCTGGCACGAGCGGCCGCTGCTACAACTGCGGACAGCCCGGCCATCTCGCTGTGAGGTGATCTGGAACCTTGATACCTAAGACCCGGATTGCTGACTTTTGGAGAAGCGTGCTTGCCCCAGCCCTGCCGGTGTCGCGATGGGTCGTGGCGGTCCCGTTCCCCGCGGCGCATACGGCGGTTACGGCCGCGGCGGCTTCGCCGGCGGCCCCCGTCCCGCTACCTGCTACAAGTGCGGTGGCCCCAACCACTTTGCTAGGGATTGCCAAGCTCAGGCTATGAAATGTTATGCCTGCGGCAAGCTTGGCCACATCTCGCGCGACTGCACTGCGCCCAACGGTGGCCCTCTCAACACTGCTGGCAAGACCTGCTACCAGTGCGGCGAGGCTGGTCACATTTCTCGTGACTGCCCCCAGAAGAACACCAACGGCGAGATCCCCAATGACGTGGACCTGACGGCTGCCCCTGGCATCCCTCAGCCCGCGGTTGCGCTCATTGCGCCCATCGCCCCCGTCGCCTAGGCGGCGACCACGGCCGTGTCCACCCTTAGATGAGGTGACTTACTGGTATAGACCAGCAAAACTGGTTTGCACCTTGCAGACTGGTCCTCTCTCTTTGCGGCGTTGCTTTGTGTGACGCCGTTTGCTCATGTTTTCAGTACGACTACTCACGCCTCTCGAACTTATTTACTACTACTACTACTGCACCTTCCTCCTTTTCATTCTAGTTATTACTTCAATTTCTGCACAAAATGGCTTGTCGCCAATCGGCACCCTTTGCTTTATACGGCGTCTACACGGATTCCCCTTCGTCAACACGATTCATTTTCTGGAACAAAACGGGAAAGGCTTCCTTTCTTCATAGTACCCTGGGCTCTTTGCAACGACTCTCACGACGGATGGTCTCAACGTATTTGAATGCATCTTCGGTCCATCAGTTGGAAACAGAATGTTTAAGGCCCTCGCAGCCACCTACGGTCGGTCCACTCGAGATCGGCTTGGCTACTTGCGGTTGGGTACCCCAAACAAAGTAGTACAGGCAGCGGCGCCAGTGAACGCGTTGCGCGAGACTGGGTGCAAGACGACGACGGCAACAAGAATAAACCACAGGACAAGTGTTGTCGAGGTAGCTTGTGGCTGAGAATTTGCACTGGCGTGATGCACCGGTCGACGATAGCCTAGATGGATGGCTCATGATGGCCCTGGGTGGGGTGCCGACTGAACGCAACAGACGAGAAAATATTCTTGGAATGGAGGACGGGGCTTGAGGGGGGGTGAGAGATCCGAGTATCTTATGAAGAAGAGTTTTGGGGCAGTGGAAGTGGTTGTTGAGTAGAAAGACCCTTTCGAAGCGAGAAATGGTGGACACCCCGGCAAAGCTGTTGTGGCGTGACGCACAAAAAAAGAAGCTGTTGTTGTTTGAGTTGTCTGAGTGTCTCTGGCGGAGGGGCGCTGCAGTTGTGACGGGTGATCTGAATTGGACGACGCTGTTGTGGACTGGACGCAGCTGGGGTGGATGGGGCCGAACATCCAGTTGCCGAAGCCGTGCCATATCATCCGGGTTGAAGGATACGCCAACATGTTTTACGGATTACGTACGGGCTGCGACGGCACGGGTATTGCGCAAGCCTAGGCAACAAGGTAGATATGACAACCCCCAGAACCACGACACCGGAGAAGAGAGTCAAAGGCTTTGCCATGAGCCCGATGCAACCAGCCGTTGCATGAGCTGGTCAAGAGCTGGAAGAAAAGGCACGCAAAGGCAATCTGATCTCGGATTCAACGTAGCGCCCACAGCCGGTAGCGGGGATTATATCTTCGACAATCAGGGATGGGCATGGATGTTGGTTGCTGTACGCGTCGCCACCTATCGGTAGGTCGATGAGGCGCCGATGATAAGGGACGAGGCAGAGTTGAACTACGGTCTCAATGCGGCGTAACGGGAAGGTAGTGGGGCCGGGCGCCGCGGCAGAAGCTTTGACCATCCATCCCGTGATTCTCACCTTGAGGCTTGCAGTCCGGCTTCTAACTTTCCTGCGCATGTCTAGCCACGTCAGATGCCGACGGCGGCGTGCCGTAGATTGTAGTGATTGCCCCCATGACCCAAAAAAAACGTAAACCCACATGCGGGCTAAGATGGCAATTCGAGGAGCAACACCACACATGCGACTCGCCAAACTGCTGCGCTGCATTGATACCCGTATCTTACTCGATGGGAAGGATCAGCCATGGATGGATGGCTCAAATGTCGGAAGCAGGGTAGCATGTCGACAGCCTCATCTCGACACACGAGGCGGTCTTGCATACTGCAGCCTGCATCATCGGCACCATCTTCTGGACTTCACTGTCGCGCAACAGCCTGATGCCGGGGAAACCGTCAGCTTAGCCCACTCTTTCTGCCCGTCCCCGCCTATCTGCCTGGTGACATGAGACGGCGTGGCTGCGAAAACAAGTCACAAGTGAAGCACAACTCGAAACCCGTCACACCCTACCTACTCTCTCCATAAAGCCTGCTTGCACGTCGAGTAACGGTGCTCGTCCGAGGTCAACTTCGTAAGCCGACGGTTCTCAGTCGGACAAAGAGCCTCATCTTACCAGGCTAGACCTGCAAGTGTATCTTGGGCCCTCTCAGCTTATGTGTGTACCTAGGTAGGTGGTTATATATGGAGAATGCTGGCCTAAACCTGCATTTCACAACCACTTGTGTCGGCTTCATGTTTGCTGTGTGGCCTCTCCTGACGCGACCTGATCGTTCTGTCCTGCCACTTTCGTGGGGCTCTCTTTCTTTCCTGGATGTTGTCTTGTGCTTCCTCTGTCTACCTACCTAGGTAGGGCAGTGCAGCTGAGGCCACCTGCCTCGTTAGCACCACAAATTGAACAACGCAGCTGAAGCTGCCAGAGTAGGTAGGCAGCTCGGATCAGCTCGGATCAGCTGAGCGAGTGTCAGCAAGCACGATACTCAGTGCTGGCCGCCGGGTCAGTGACGACATCCGCCAGTATTTCCTCCAATGCTTCCCACCATGTCGTCCAGCAGCAGCTCCAGCTCCGATATCGAGTCCAGTTCCTCGTCTGTGGTGCCAGGCATCATTACCCACCCGCACCACCGGGCACACATGGCCAGCATGCCCGTGATTGTCGGCAAGCCCCGAAAGGTGAAGCAACAGCCTCCCCAAGAGATTGTCGACGATTTCTGGGCAAAGTTTACCACAAAGACCCCAGGTAAAGGTTGGTCTCCTCCCTAATTCGAGCGGTCTCCACCGCTCGCGCTCGCACCGAACCCAACACGAGTCTAATCGGCCTTCTCAAGCCACAACTGTCATTCCCCAAAATGCGTATGCGGAGAGGGTTGCGAAGCGATCCGCTACTGCCATAGGCATTGGCACTCAAACCTCGTACGAGGAGGCTGCAACTGTCTGTAAAGCCAAGGTGGAGAAGATTGTACAAGAATGCCGGAGGGTGAACCAACGCTATAGAGACCCCCATTATGACATCGAATTTGACTTGAAGTTTGGGCGACGAGACTGCCTCGAATCACTCTGGAATACCAAGGGCAGAGAGCCTCCAGAATCTTCGTTCCACCCTAAATCCGTCAAACGAGTTGTCGACATCTTCGACAAGCCGCAGTTTTTCATCGACGGGCCTACAGCCAATGATGTCCGCCAAGGCCGGGATGGGGACTGCTGGCTCATGGCTGCATTGTGTAACCTCAGCAACAAGCCGGGCCTGATTGAGAGGGTTTGCGTTGCCCACGATCAAAACGTCGGCGTCTATGGATTTGTTTTTCATCGCGACGGGGAGTGGTTCAGCGAGATCATTGACGACAAGGTATGCGGTCGCATATTTGCCCTATCCTCCATGGCCAAGTCGACTTACCTGGCGGCGGCGTCTGTTATGCGTGCTAACCTGCGTCGCAGCTATATCTCACGAAACCCGACTATGACGAAGGCCAGCTCGAACGTATCCTTTGGGAAGACCGAGAGCGCATCAACTCAGAGGAGGCCTACAGACGCATCTATCAGACAAACAGCGGTGCCTTGTACTTTGCTCAATGCGAGAACCCAAATGAGACGTGGCTGCCTCTCCTCGAAAAGGCTTATGCCAAGGCGCATGGTGACTATGCGTCTATCGAGGGCGGGTTTACCGGCGAGGCCATTGAAGATCTCACCGGAGGTGTCACCTCTGAGATATACACGACGGATATTCTCGACAAGGAGTATTTTTGGAACGAGAAGCTCCTCAAAGTCAACCAGGACTGGCTTTTGGGCTGCTCCACGGGATTCGCATCAAGAGGCTGGGGCGAACGAAAAGGCATTATTGAGATGCATGCCTATAGTGTCATGAAAGCAGTCGAGATGGATGACCACAGACTAGTCTTGTTGAAGAATCCTTGGGGAAAGGGGGAGTGGAAAGGCGCCTGGAGTGAGTGACATCTTAGGCTGTCTCGTGTCACTCCATGCTAATGAGAAGCAGGTGATGGCTCCAAGGAATGGACCCCGGAGTGGTTGCAAAAACTCCAACATACGTTTGGGGACGATGGAGCCTTTTGGATATCCTACAGTGACCTCCTCAAGAAGTACAACATCTTCGATGCGACTCGGTTGTTTGGCCCTGGCTGGAAGGTAACGTCCATCTGGACGACACTTTCGGTACCATGGACACTGGATTACCACGATACATACTTCGCCTTTACGATTTCAAAGTCAGGCCCAGTAGTTCTTGTCCTGGCACAACTAGACGAGCGTTACTTTCGAGGGCTTGAAGGACAGTACAGGTTTGACTTGCAATTCCGTCTGCACAAAGCCGGCAAGGAGGACTATGTTGTACGAAGCCAAGCATCTTACCGCATGACACGCTCAGTGAACGTTGAGCTCGATCTCGAAGCCGGTAGCTATGAGGTCCTCGTCAAGCTGGATGCCGTTCGAAACGACGAAGTTCTTCCCATCGAGCACGTCATTCGAAAAAATGCCAAGAGCCGCCGTGAGAAGCTCATCCGAATAGGGTTGGCATATGACCTTGCTCACAGCAAAGGGAAAATAGTGGAGTCTTCCGAAGAAAAGGCAGCCAGAGAAGCTCACGAGAAGGAGCAGCGAGCAACGAAACGCGCCGAAATCAAACGGAAGCTTCTCGAGAAACGAGAGGAGCAGCACTATCTCAAGGTTCGAGCTGTCAAAAGAAGGCAGAAGGAGGATGCAAGGCGCAAGGCACGGCACAAGGCTAGAATCGAGAAGCTAAAGGTCGCAAAAGGGATGCAGTTTGCGCCGGGAAGACTTTGCTCCACGCTACCAAAGGGGCTGGAAATCCATGACGAACCCCCTGGATCTCCAGAGTCACCAAATTTCACGGCAAGAAAGCATACCCCGATACAAGAGGACGATTTTGTGGATCTCGAGCCAAGGACACACAACCTGGCAATATCGAGAAAGGAGCAGCGCCACGAAAAGTCTGCTAACCGCCCAGAAATCACTGCCTCTGAAGAATCGCCGGCTTCTCCCCGTGCCCAGGACGGAACAAGACCACCAACAGGAATACAATCGGGTGAAGTTGCTCGTTGCCCCGAAGGGCTATTCACAAAAGTACCAGAGACCATTCCTGAGATTTGGAAGTCCAGAGGTGATGCCCGAGAGGCCAGCAGCGTCAAGGGCGGGAGTCACGAAGCCACGCCACAAGAAATCGAAGCGGTCAAAAGGGGAGCAGCAGCCCCTTCAGAAGCTTCCGAGTCCATATTATGCGAATCAGACGACGACGGGACTTCGAGTGTCTCCAGTTTGTCAGAGCTGTCCGAGCGGGAACTAGAACTCGAAATCGATGCCATAGAGGCACAAGAATCTATTCCTGTTGGTCGCATGCCGCCGCAGCCCGCAGCGGCGGCATCCGTTGACGACCAGGATGAGTTTGAGAGGGACCCTTGGAATGCTGTAGCTGTGGTAGGTCTTCGGATATACTACAAAGCATCTGAAGATTGCCAGACCGAGGTTATCGTCAAGCTGCGAGCCGTGCGGCCAAACCCCTACAATAAAGGGGAAGAAGAAACGCCGAAAGCATCGAAACCGGGCGACAAGAAGTCGAAAGGCCTAGATGTGGATGACAGCGCCAAAGATGCCACTCTGGAGGGGGAGATTAAACAGCGGAAGAAGAGCATCAGACCTGCCAGCGAGGATTTCAGCGACACCTCTGTGCTGGTTCGCCGTGGTGCCGACAGAGGAGCGCAGGCGGCGCAGTGAGCGGACTTAATGGAAAGGGCAAAGTTGACCTTTTGAGACGGAAAGCACTGTGGAAAGACTTGGGCAGGTGCTGGAAGGAAACAACAAGCTTGATCATTCGTTGAAATCGGGGTATCCTCAGAAACTAGAACCTAACGCCTCTTCCCCATTAGTTATCTAATATACTCTCATGACCCTCACAAGACGAGTGACTCCACTTTTTCGGTGGCATATACCGCCCTTGGAAAGGTCTTCAGAAGCTGTCGAGGAGATCGTCGAGCTTTCGTTTCTCTCCTGTGGTCACACGCTCCACGACGAGGGAGTCATCTTCCCTAAACAAGCTTCCAGATTCCGTGGATTCGGGCAGAAGGCTGACACGACCGCCGACGCGCGCCAATAGAACTCGCATCTTCTCCATTTCCTTTTCAATATCACCGTCGCGAGTGACAAGATTCTCCTGCACGCCCGTACCATCACTATCGGAGCGAAGAGGGCCAAGTAGAGCATCGACGCGCCGCACCCGTCTAAGGCGGGCCTCGACCTGCCGCCGCCTCTCGGCGAGCGACCTCAGGCGATCCACTTGCTCCGCATACCGCCTGGCTTCCATGGGGTATGCGGTGACGTCGTGGTCGCCCGGCCACGTCGAAGGGAGGGACTTGACGGCGGCCTCCTCGGCTTTTATGCGGGTCCGTTAACCATCGCATCCAAATCAATCATGGCACAGGTCCGTTGGGCATATCAAATGGACAGCTTACTCAGGTCTAAAGAGAGAGGCAACCCCTCGCCTGGCACGTCGTTGTGCGTCGTGAACAACTGGGACAGATAAAGGGCGTCTATCTGCTCGGCGACGTGGCGACTTGCCTGGTGCGAGTAGGCGCGTCGCGAATGTTGGAGTACGGCAGTGTTGAGACGGGCGACGACATGCTCAATGACTGGGTCAGGAATTGGGGCCTCGGCTGCCTGGTTTGCGGCGAGCCAGGAACGAGATGGCTGGAGGGGCTGCGAAAGCAGACGGTTCTGGGCTGCGAGGAAGGCTTGCTTTTGTGTGATGACCGTCGGGGGAGGGGCTTGCGTTGACGCCATCTTGATGCGTGGGGACACATGCGGCTGTGTTACATCAACTTTGCGTCTTGCAGATGCCCAGATGGAGTCGAACACTGAATAGGTACCCAGGTAGGTAGGACCGTAGGTGCGAAAAGAGGCCGGTTCGAACGGACGATGCGGTAAAATAGACGGAGACGCGGCCGGGCACGCGGATACCGGGGTGGCGGCGATTGTGGGAGCGTGCAACGGAGGGGCTGGACGCGTTGGGGGAGGTGGGCCACCTGGTACGTACCTGCTCTTAGGTACCTAGGTACCTAGGTACCTAAGTGGTACGTCCGCTCCTCCTTCCTCCCTCGGCGGCCAGGCTCCTCCAACCTCACACATCACATCCAGATCTTGGACGGGTGAATACCTAAAGCGGCAGCCACCAGCTCCAACTCATTATTTCTTCTTCCTTGAAAATATGCATGTTTTCTTTCTTCTTCTTTTCTTCCTTTTTTTTCTTTCTCCCCTCTCTATCCCCCACCCTCTTCCTTCCGTCAGTCAATCCAACACCTTGGTGTCGAGGCCCAATCACCCTCAACTCGTTTCAGAGGTTGTTCAATCTCTTTCTGACCGTCCACAAGCGTGAGCTGAACGCGGAAAACTCGTTTTCGCCAAGGGCTATTGTTCAGTGTAACCGGCAATCATACCTCAATATGTGCTAAGTATATCACTCATTTTGTTGCCTTCTGGGTCTTGTCTACCGGCCTGGCTCTGAGCCTGCCATTCTCCAACCCCTGCCCAGGGAACACTGCACAACAGCGCGAGACGGACTGCCGTGTACGGCACAGTGTCTTGCTCGCATCCCGGCTTACTGACGACACATCATGCGAGACACAGACCAGACTTACGGCGGCGGCGGCACGGCTTTGCATTTCCTTTCCCGGTGCCCGGCATCCACGTATGCGGCAGTGTGATGGATGTGACAATCCTCGTCGAGGTACAGGCACACCGCTACGGGGTGCATAGTAGGGCCATCTCCCCTTTTCTTGCCCGGCCCGGCTGTCCATATCAATACTAATGCCGTCTATATGCATCCGATCCATCCCTACGGCCGCATGGGTCTGGGGCATTCGTTTGGCCTGCTTGTCATCTGCACAATAGACCTTCCCATCTCATTCTGAGAGGCTGGTGGGGGGGATCTTTCATCGTGCAACAGCTCGCGTGGTCCAGTCTCTTGGAATCTTTCTCCTGCTTTTTGGCTGGCCCTCTTTACCACTGGCCGGTATTGATCCTGCTGACCACGCCGCGGGCCGCAACGCCTCCACGAGCGCCATCCTTCCGTAGGCAACCTAATTGGGGTTCCTAGCCGGCTTGTGAAGGGAAACGCCTCGTCGTCAGCATGGAGGCATGCCCCAGTTCTCGAGGGGCAAATTTCTACCTACCCGGCCGACGCAAAGGCACTGCGCAACGTCTTGTAGAGGAGGTCCTCGCCAAGTCCAGCCTATCCAGCATATCATGTACCATGGAACTCGTGAGCCATTGACTTCGGTGGGCTGTCAAAACATCCATACCTGTATGTATCGTATCCCTAGCTTCCATGATGTGTATCACCCGCCCACCCGGCTGAGGATACAGACGTTCGTCCCTAGCCAAGTCATGACTTGGCCTAGCTGGTGGTCGGATATTTGATTATGGAAGCTATCAACGTTTGCCCCCCCATACTCGTGCCTCCATGTGGCCCCGCGCTAAGGCAAACTGTCACTTTGAGACAGACCAGCTTCCAAGACACTGGAGCGTCGCTATTGCTTTGACTTGGTTTTCAACTTAATAAAAGGTCCCCTCTCGCTCGTTGCTCTGGCACCGTTCATGTCTGCGACTGTGCTAGATCATTTCCCCGTTTTTTCAACCGACAAGGAGCCAGCAAGAAAAGCGGCGACGCTGTCCCACTTCCAGGTCCAGCTCAACCTTGTGTTGTCCTGACCCCCCCTCCCCCGCCTTTGGGTACCGTCTCAATGTCATCTACTCTTCCTTTCTCAAGGCGTGCCGCGCATGGTTTCGTCGCCCTTGCGCGCATGGTCTATCAGCCCGTGGGCTTCGAGAGAGGGTACAGCTTTACCCTGTTCGTCATCACGACGGGAGGAATGATGGGTTTTGCCCTTTCCCGCATGATATATTTCAACGTTGATGGCGTACTTTGCAATCCGGATCACAGACAGCGCACTGTTCCGGGAGAGTGTTACTTCTACCAGTCCGGCACAAGGCGGGTGGGTATCATAATGCACCTCGCTGGCATGCTTCCTGGTGGGTTTCTCGCCTGCCTACAGTTTGTGCCTGTCATCCGCCAAAAGGCCATACTATTCCATCGTCTCAATGGGTATCTCGTCCTCCTTCTTAGCATCGTTGGTATTATTGGCGTCTTGATGGTTGCCCGTCGTACTTTTGGCGGGGGTGTGAGCATGCAGACGGTGATGGGCACCGGTAGCATCATGTTTCTCGGCGCGCTGGGCCTCTCCGTCTACAATATCAAGAAGCTCCAGATCGAGCAGCACCGTGCCTGGATGCTAAGAGCCTGGGTCTACGTAAGAAACCCCATTTCACATCTTCACTCTTTTGACAGGATAATGCGTTAATGG
Organism: Colletotrichum echinochloae; assembly: GCA_016618095.1. NCBI lineage: Eukaryota > Fungi > Ascomycota > Sordariomycetes > Glomerellales > Glomerellaceae > Colletotrichum > Colletotrichum echinochloae. The sequence goes on from JADEZT010000007.1 coordinate 947,316, forward strand.
ACCATGCTTCATAGGCCGGCTTCATCATTACCATGCGCATCATCGGCTTCCTGGCCGTCATTATCACGACCGGCTCAGGATACTACCAGGTCAAGCAGTGCGCCGTGCTGGACTTCATTTTCCGCCAAAATCAGACCAGGGTTCTCGATCTCTACCCGGGCTGTGGCGACTACTATTCGGGTGAGAGCCCCGGTCTCAATGTCATTGTCCAAAGCAACTATCACGCCCATCAGCCCGCCGAGGTTGCGGCCGGTTTCACGTCCGTCTTTGACGCCGGATCTTGGCTGGCTCTCGCTATCCATACTGTCCTTGTCGAACTCTACGTAAGCTTGATCCCCCGCATCTTCTTCTCCAACCTGTCCCATTTTCTTCTTCAGTCGACATGTCACCGCGGGGGACCAGATGCTGACGAGACCCTAGCTCCATCTTACCCCTGCGGAATCCGAACGTCTCCGACGCGTCTCGTATCGGCGCCAGCTCGAAGCGGGCATGGAGAACGCCGGGAATGCGGGCCTGACCGTCCAGAGACTGGGAGACGCAGAGCCTTGGCTGCCACCGGCCGAGCTGCTGCAGTCAGAACACAGCAGAACACCAAGCTCTAACGAATGCATGGGAGAGAAGGATGTAGGGACCGCATGAGAAGCGAAATTCTCTTCTGCACTCTTTCAAGACATGGAGCACGCGGCCCATGGACGATGTCGCATCCGACCGGCGTTTGACAACCCTTTGCAACGATGATGTCAAAAATTTGACACTACTCATCCAGCTGAAACTCTGCTCTTCCAGACTCTATATGCTTGCAACGATCTTTGCTCTAACAACATGGAGCTCATGCCTCGGTCGCTTGCCGCTCATAGCCTCAGGCTGTGTTGGCGCCTGTGAAGCGGTCCGCACGTGCGCAGTTGGTGTTGAGAAATCTGGCTAGCCTGTCGGAGCGTTGGTATGTACGCGTCGTCATTGTCATCTTGCGGAGCGTACCTGGCGGGCTGCTCGGTCTCGGAGTGCGAGCACCAGAGCTCCGCGGGGTGGGCATCACAAATGTAATGACATGCATCAAGCACCATAGAACAACAGCACGAATATATTGGGATGTGCTAATTCATATGGATCACGTGAGCAATCAGTCGTCTGACCTTATGTAATTGTTATCCGGTTCATTAATTCATATCCAAGGTCGAATAGGGAAAGGCTCCTTCACAAAACACCATTACCCCCGCACACCGCAGTGCATAAACCTCCTTTTTTTCAAATTTTCTTTTTCAAAGACCAGACCACCAGAAGGTCTCGCCAACCTTGAAGCTACCCTTGACGGCTTTATCCGTCAAAACACTGCTGTCGCTGGCAATTACTTCGTACTCTCCCTCCTCGGCGCACCACTGGTGGCGCTCCTCATCGAAGTAGCTAGCGGCGTACTTGGTCTCAATATCGACTGTGACGACTTTGCTCTCGCCCGGCGCAAGCGACACTTTTGCGAAGCCCTTGAGCTCCTTGAGAGGTCGGTTAACCTTGGCCTTCTGCTTGGGCGCGATGTAGACTTGCACAACCTCGGCACCCTGCATTTTGCCCGTGTTCTTGACAGTGACGTCAACGGCAATCTTGCCGTCCTTCTCGACGACCTTGAGACCGCTAAAGTCGAAGGTCGTGTAAGAAAGGCCGTGCCCGAAGGGAAAGAGCACGGGCCGGTCGATGTACTCGTAGTAGCGGTATCCAATGTAAATGTCCTCGCCGTACAGTGTGCGGCTGGCCTCAGCCCGGTAGTTGAGGTAGGCCGGGTTGTCCTGAACACGCTCAGGGAAGCTGAGGGAGAGTTTGGCCGAGGGATTGACGTCGCCGAAGAGCACATCAGCGATGGCGTTGCCTGTCTCGTTGCCGCCGTACCAGGCTTGAACAAGAGCCTTGACGTCCTTGGCCCAAGGCATGCGCACGGGGGTTCCCGACTGGTTGACGACAACGGTGTTGGGGTTCGCCTGGGCGACGGCCGAAATGAGCTTGTTGAGGTAGCCCGGGAGGTCCATATCGGCGCGGTCGCTACCCTCGGTCTCCCAGTCGGCGTTGAGACCGGAGCAAATAATGACCTGGTCGGCGTCCTTGGCGAGGGCGGCGGCCTTGGCAATCTCGGCCTTGTCGTCAATGACTTTGCAGCCGCCTATGCGCAGAGCGCCGCCGCCGAAGACTACGTTGTCGCCCTGAAGCTTGGACGACGGGGCTGAGGCGAACTCGACCTTGAAGGTGTACGTCTCGCCTTTCTTGAGCTCAACCCGGCCCTTCTCCTCGAGAGTGGCGGCGCCGAAAAAGGCGTCGCCCTGACGCTGCTTGGTGCTGTTGTCAATGACCAGCTTGTCGTTGACGAAGAGGTTGGCCGTGCCGCAGACGATGAGGCCGAGCTCGTAGGTGCAGTCTTCCTCGGCGACGAAGGAGCCTTCAAAGTCGGCGTACCAGAGTTTGGACTTGAGCTTAGGGTTGTAATAGTCGACAAGCAGCAACTCCGTTTTGGTCAGGACGAGCTCGTCAATGAACTCGCGGCGTTGGTCTGTTGGGGGCTCGTTGTAGGCGCGCATCGTCATACCGTGCTTGCCGTCAATCGACTTGCAGACATTGCCGAGGAGGGGAAGGAGCTTGTGAGAGTAGGCGCCTTCAGTATATTCGGGGGGAGACTCAAGCTTTTTGCTGATACCGTCAAAGGGAGTGATGGCGTAGTACGCAGCCAGAGAGGCAGAGCCACCTCCGTGGTATGTGGCGATCTTGGCGTTGGGGCCGATGACGACAGTCTTTAGTCCTGAGAGGTCAGCGATTGCTATCATGTCTTTTATCCGGTGAGCGCACACTGACCTTCTTGTCCTTCTTCAAGGGAAGCACGTTGTCGTCGTTCTTGAGGAGAACGACACTCTCACCGCCGATGCGTCTCAGCAACTCGGCGGTCTCAGGAGTGTCTCCCGTTTTCTCAGGGGCGCCCTCGGGAATGCCGGTAGCCACAGCCTTCTTGATGAACTTGAGCATAGCGCGAGCTCTCTCATCGAGCACGTGCTGGCGGACTTTATCCGTCGACACGTTGAACTTGAGAGGCTCGCCACGGAAGCGAGGGGGGCCGGGCATTTCGAGGTCGAGACCGGCGTTGGCTGCCTCCGTGGTGCTATAGGTCCCGTACCAATCGCTCATAATCATGCCGTTCCAGCCCCACTCCTTACGGACCAGCTTGTCCAGCAGGTCGGAGTTCTCGCTGCAGAAGGTTCCGTTGACGCCGTTATAGGCCGTCATCAGGGCGCCAGGGGTGGAGTCACGGAATGTCAGCTGGAAGGGCAGTGCGTAAATCTCACGCAGTGCGCGCTCCGTCACAATACTGTGGACGGCATTGCGCCTATGCTCCTGGTCGTTGCAGACAAAGTGCTTGGGGGTCGCCTGGATGCCAGTGCTCTCGATGCCTCTCACGATGGCAGCGGAGCCAAGCCCGGCCAGGACAGGATCCTCACCAATAGACTCGAAACCCCGGCCGCCGAGCGGGGACCGTTGCATATTGATGGTAGGGCCCAGAATGCAGTGCGCTCCCTTTAGCTTGGCCTCCTCACCCATCTTCCTGCCGGCCTCCTCGAGGAGCTCAGTGTTGAAGGTGGCGCCGAGGGCCGTACCACAAGGGAAGCAGGCGGCCTTGATGCCATTGAAGAATTTGGTGCCGCGCACGCCATTGGGGCCGTCAGAGAGTCGAATGGAGGGGATGTTGTGGTTCGGGAGGGCTTTGGTGTGCCAGAAGTCGATACCTTGGGAGAGTTCATTGTTAACTTGCCATTGACCCTTTGCGGTACTTGATGATAGTTTTGGCTGAGAGCGACAGGGCAGAATGCAGGGAGGGAACTTACCAGCAAGAAGGTCAACCTTCTCGGAGACAGTAAGCTTCTTGAGCACCTCTTCTACATCAAAGTCGGGCATTGCGAGTTGTGAACAGCGGTGGGCAGCGCGAAGGACCCGGGTATCCACAGACGCCGCTTCAACAGTATACAATGCCGGCTGCAAACGTGAACAGACAACGAAGAGGAACGGGCGAGAAAGGAGAGTGTAGGAGGAGCAAGAGATGCAGAAAGGAGTAGGAGCTCTTCCGACGGGTCATGCTATTAAATAGACTGGCGACGAACTCGAGAAGTGGAACAACTTCGGACGCGGCGGGAACTGTTTTGACTGTAGGCTGGAGCTTGCCAACTTTCCACCCCCTCCGTCTCATGTCCTACGTAACAGGAGCTAATCGGATAGAGTAAGCCGGTACTGTCGTCGGGGAGCCACAGGCAAGCAGGGCATGTTTGCATGCAGCAGCAGCAGTTAGCAGCGACAGTATCCCCCCCGATGATGCATGCCATGGGTCGTCGCTGTTCAGCCGATGGACGGACGGGTGGAGAGTTCTCTTACTCCGGGGTCAATGAACTAATTGGCTTGACGTCGACAGCCAATGCCCCTTCATCAGCACGATCTACCCCACGCTGTGAGGGGAGGTGCCCCTCATTTGTCGGGTGAAGCTCGGATGGGTTTCCGCCGCGGTGTTCTGTTTTGTCCTAGCTCAGGCATCTAACCCCATCCGATGGCTGCGGATTGGCTGGTCTATCTTGAACATGATGCTGAACGTCGTTCCGAAATCCCGTCAGACGACAACGATAATGGGACGTCGCGATCCATCCAGGTCATCGCGTCGGCTGAAGTTCGGCTACGGTGGCAGGGGCTACGCCGCGGCAGATGGATTCGATATCTCGCCGTAGACAAGCCGAAGATAATGCGCAGGTTCGACGAAGATCTAGCGAGGTTCCGCCGGCTCTAGGTTAGGTAGTCAGTGTGTGGGTGCGTGCATCATGGACCGGCCGGAACGGTGAAGACATTCTCCACCCACCACACCACACCTACCTACCCCGAGACTGGCTCTGGCTCGCGAGACGTAGACCAAGATGGTGTTTTGTGATGATGATAATTCCTCGCCTGGCAAACAGGGCGTGGATAGGTGATAGCGTCGCCTAAGGCCTCGACGGTGGGTTTCCCGCCACGGTTCCGCAACCGGGTAGCTGTGCGTCTCTTGTGAGATGGAAGCTGATTGTCGTCGCGGCCAGCACAAAGTGGGAACACGAACTCCGTAGCACCTCCGGATACGGGAGCCCGTAGAGTCACACTACTCTTATTCGGATGTCCTTGGCCTGTAGATGGTCACTGGTGCTATTGCAGCCAAACATTACCTTTGTCGACAGTCGTCAGTTAACATCCCGAGCAGATGTCTTTGCGCGTGGAGCAACCAGGCCGGAGAAGATGGCTCGAAGGGCGAACCGAGCATGAGCCTGGTGCAACCCTCCTCTGGTAGGAAATGCTGTCCAAAAGACCAACCGCTCGTGAATCGTGGTGTCCCATCCAACATCCTCCTTCATCCACCGAATCTCAACGGCTGACCTGCGGGGCTATGCAAAGTCGCGGACTCCTTCATAGTGAGCAAGTCAACCGACTCCGGTCCATCAGCCCCGCCACCCCGGCCCCATTCAACTGTTTGTATGCGGACGAGCCATCGTTCAAACATTTCTCTTCAGTGGGAAAGCTCTACTCACCTCCCAGCCTGTAAGTCCATATGTCTACATGTCCCATCTCGGCGAGTGGCAGTGAACTGGCTATATCAAAGCTCTTGTGACCGAGACTACTTCTGAGGACGCCCGCCTCACCTCCGAACCTGCGAAGAAGCTTCTCTCACCGGGCAAGGGAATACGACGTGACACTCTGTCGCCAATCCCCAGCTCAATCCCTCAGACGGGAGGAGGCGAATGGACAACACACTTGGCCAGGCTCCGACGCTCGCAACATCCTACTGTCGCTCATTCGTTGAGCCTATTACACTTATTCCCGGTCCTGCTTAACAATAGCTGACTCTGCTCAAAGGCAGGTAGGTGAGCCCCCCCCCCGTCGCGACTTGGATGGCCCGCATCATAAGAGGTTACGGATACCTGTGATAACCAATGGAGAGCTTGGCCGTCGGACCATGTTTGTGCCACTCGGGTGGTCGAAGCAAACCTCGTCCGCAATGCGTCTGCAAGGCGACTAGCATTATGTTCTGTCCCGAGATGTAATCGACAAGTGTGGTTCGCCGAGCAGTGGCGAAAATTGGCGGCACCGACGGTATGGAGATCGGCCCCGATCCTTAACATGGTTCTCCAGTTGCTAACGGACACTTCCTCGAAAGGGGGAGGTGGGCTGTCAGAGGGAGCCATTGACCTTTGTTTTGACTTCAGATGATCACCCAGAGCCGTACCGTGGCAATGTTTGAGAGCCATTTTCGCATCCTATCCTTTCAAATGTTGCAAAACGCCGTTGCTTTCGATCCAGAGCCGCTCTCTGTGTCCCCGAGGACCATTTGGTGTGTAGCTTCGAGACTCGCAATCCTTCCCTTTTAAGAGAGACTAGAACACCTTGGGCCAAATTGACAATCGGTTCATCGACTGCAAGTGAAAGCGCAACAACTCTGCCATCACTCGCTTGCGTCACAAGCAAAATCGGAATCTTAGTTGCAGCTACGTGTCACGTGATAGAAAAGCAATACTTCCATGCAAGGCGGCCGTCTGGTATCCCATTTATGGGTTTGTTGCTAATCCGCGAGATATATCGAGACCATGGCACGCTAAGACGTTCAGTCTTGCCTCCGTTACATGGTTGAAGCGGTGTTCTTTCAGACAAGCAGACCGCCTGATGTAACCACATGTCAGCCTCCATGTTGAGAGGATTTCAGAGCGAATGACTGGGCAGATCAACGGTATAACTCTGGCTAAGCTGGGAGGGGTCTGTTTCCATTCAGGGTCCATGTGAGAACCAGCGATTGCGAAGCAAGAGATCCGGCGGCGGAAGCACAACGGACACCAGACTCGAGTCTGTTTCCCAAACCACTGTGAGACGGACAGACCGCTCGCCGAATGACCTCTCGAGCTTCAACAGCAGCCGCGATGCGGATGGCATAAGGAATTCTCACCACACTTTAATGAGCCGACGTCTCTTTACTCATTAACACCATGATGGACCCCATGCTCGCCCGATGGCCCCTGAGATACATAACAAAGAGGAGAAGGGCGGCCATTCAGAAGCCTACATTGACCGTCTTGCTTGGACACAGATACTGGCGACCCAAAAGAGAGAGCTATGTGCTTTGTGTTGGAGTCGGTCGATATTGCTCAAGGACCACACGGTCAAGCTTCGGATAGCTACATCAGGACCAAAGGGGCGATGAGTATACAACGCTCAACCGACGCACGCGGGTGCGTCGCGTCGATCCTCTGTTTCAACAGCATCATCGGCATCTGCGTAATGGTGAAATTTGGACCTGAAGAGTGCGCGACAGCCCATCTTCCGGATCTCTTAGCGATGAGGCTGATATACCACGATGCCCATGACCCTTGACGGCCACGGAACACCCCAGACAAGACCCCAGCCTCGTTGACCGAGTAGGTCTTTGTCTGCATCTCTCGGCTAGGATGTCAAACAGGTTCGACTTGGCTTCATCTCCTGATCCGGAAAGGATTTCATCATCAGTTGTCCAACGGCAGCGCTATTGGGCGAAGGTACAGTCCGACGTGGCGTCACACATAGAGAACACACAACATCGGGCGGTCCGGGCGGGGACCAATCAAGCCCATGTAACAAGCTGCTTTTCCGGCGAGCAGGATCCGGAAACCCACTAACACCACCCTCGGCAACACTTATTATCCGGTGGACAGGAGCGAAATGAGGCATAGACCCCCCGCTTGGCTCACGACTGTTCGTTCCCTCCCATGACCCCGGTAGCTCAAGGCAATTCGAGCTTAGCTAACAAGAGGACTGGCTGCAAGTGCGCCGGGATTTCCGTTAGGGAGAGGAGGAAGAGGGAGAGGGAGAGGGGAGCAGGAGTGAGAGAATCAAGAGAAAGGGGGCAGCCCTTGGGGCCAAGAACGGCCGGGAAGATGACCGAGAGGGAGGAATAAATCGGAAGGAGAGAATGCCGAGCATCGTGGGGCTTGCCCGATGCCGAAAAGAGCGGCAGGAGCGGTGGTGCCCGGCGTGGGGATGCAGGAGGGGAAAGTCTAAATAGACTGACTGAGACTAATTGTTGATTTGTCCGACCCAGGCCTGGCGCATAGAACGCGCAGCAGCAATGTATCCTAGCACGAATTGATACTTGCGGCCTTTTCCTTGTTCCCCCGAGTCTTCTAGAAGGGCTGGTAGAACTAGGTTGGCTCGGGCGGTAAGTGGCCTTCCACCCCTCACCACGGTCGGGGGGTCTCTGCCAGTTAGTTCAAGGTAAGCGTAGGCGCACCGCTAGCCTTTGTGCGGTTAGTTGCCTTCAAAGACGTGGGAGGCTGGACGTGGACTTGCAAAACCACTTGATTCTCCCCAGCTGCCCATATCCGTGACCAAGAAGCCTGCTGACAATCCAATCAGGAGCAGCGAGGGACTTTCTTGATTGTTGTCACGCGTGCCTTGCTCGGGTTTCCGGTACAACCAAGGACCCGAAGCTAGGTAGGTAACGGCGCAAAGTGTAAATCTTTCTTCGAGTCTTCGACAAGGCTTCGATGGTGTTTGGACGGTTCAAACCTGGACGCACAGCAACGGAAACACACCGCCATGTCGCATGGACTCTCTCGCATCAGTAATTCCAAGCGCAGAAGTCGCACGGTCTACCCAGCCTTCATACCATCTCGTAGCGTGAGATGGTGGGGGTGGTGTTGGTGGTGGGAAAGTGTAAGTGATGGCCGATCGACTACTTAAAAAGTGACAAGCGGCCAGGTCATGAATCGAGCTGTCTTCGTTGGTAGAACATGATCTTATTGAAGAGTTGTGCCGTGTGCATGAGGTAGCACTGACCATACGGCCATATGCTCGAGGCACCCAACGGTGTGTGTTTGTTTGGAGAAACGCGCCGGTTGAACATGAACCATGGTAGCCTATAGCTCAGTAGATAGCCTCCGTCGTTGCTTAGTCGGCTTGCAAGGCAAAGGTGGGCAAGAGAAGAGACGTACAAGGTCATGATCCAACGCGGGGTAGCGTACATCGTAGTTAGAGTCCAGAGATACGCTTCTGCCATGACATGAGACGCGCATTATAGCCACGTGTCGTGGGCAGCGCCATCTGCCAAAAAGCATATATTGAGGCAATCACACGAACCGGAGCCGCATGTCTCAGAATCTCCTTTGCATCAGGTTCTGCGTGGTGCTGACTCGCAAGCAGAAGGACCATCCCTAGGTAGCTTACAGACACATCTAGTGGTGGCTGTGAGCGTGTAGGTGTGTGCGGGTAAGGTAGGGGTGCGTGTGCGAAGCGTGGCTGGCGCATGAACCAAGCCAGCAGCGTACGGGCGCATTCCCAAAAGTGGCCCAAAGGTTCTAATTTTCTGGGTAGCGGTTTGCCTCGCAAAAAAAAAAAGGTCGCGGAAGAAGAAAACCCGTATCAATCACCCGCTCGTACGCCCGTTCTTGTACGGTGGAAGAGGTACCGGGTCGCTCGTAGATTGAAACGCGGCGTTACACGGCACCGAAGGAAATGGGCAGAGTGACAGAAGAATGTTGTGCCGCAGGTCTAATTCGCAATTTCAGAAATTGAGGCGAGACCGTCGCGGTTGTCTCCGCCGTCGTCAGTGGTCTGCGCCCGCCGGACGAAGGGTCCATCCAGAGAGGTGAGGTGACAATTCGGGGGGAGGGGGGGGGGCGCGGGCGTATTGGGCGTGATGATGGCGGCAGGCATCATGGAAGACTACGTCGAACAAAGGCCCGGTTGACGCTAGGATGGAAGGAAGTCGGAAGTCAAGTGAGGCGAGGCTGCCCTAAGGAGCGGTCCCGGGCGGACCTGGCTGGGAGCGCGACGATGCAACAACAACGGAGTGCATGGACAATGAAGCTCAAACGGTCCGTATTAGGTAAGGTACGGACACAATTTATCGAGACAGGGCATGCGGGGCAGGGACGACAGGGGTGGAGGATCAAACGTTTAGACCCGCAGCACGTGTTGCTGATAAGGTAGTGCTGGTTGGTGCGTGGCGTGCCACCCGCAACCAAACGGTCAAAGTTTATAGTTGGAACTGCACTCTGAGAACGCCCAAGCTCGGGGGAAAAGCGGATCCCGAACACGAACGACCAACAGTTCACAGAGTGTACTTGTGGTGTACTGCGACCTAAGTAAAAAGCGTCTCAAAGCCTACCAACTAGCTGCGAGTGAACAGTAGCGGAGCAGAGGCACGATGAGACGATATGCCAAATCCATTGTGGCTTTGGTGAAGGGTTGCAAGATGGTGTAATTCGGAACGGGAGCCAAGACCTGCCAAGCTTGCCCCCAGGGCTTCAAGAACGGATACTTTAGTGCGAGACGGGACGGGAATGGCGGGAGAAACGCAGCAAGGAGTGCCGAAGGACCGGGTGGAAGAAAAAAGCTCCCCCTCGTGGGAATTGCAGTGGACGCCATGCTACCCTGTTTGGTGCGAGTTGAGATGAGCTAATGTGGGGTGATGAGAGAGCTCTCTAACATGGGACGCCCAGGCTACATCTTGCTGAAGATACGAGGGAGCTCGCTCGGGGGACCGGTAGCAATGGAACTTTCCTATGAGGCAGGCAGCTCGGGAAAGAAGAGGAGAAGAGGGGAACGACAAGGCAGGGGAAGCGGGGGAGAAGGGCAGATATGGGTGGCAGGCATGCTCATCGACGTTCATCTGCAGTGCAGTATACTACCTATGTAGGTGTACATTCCTAGGTATGTAACTTATCCATGTAGTACCATACTACGTACCTCCTCTACCTGTCCGTACCTTACCTACCTACCTACTGTGCCTACCTAGGTACATAGTAGGCAGTGTATAAACGAAAGACAGGTAGCCAGGCAGGCCGGGCATGGCGTGATGGCTGCAATGTGCGCAGTGTGTTCAGGCATGCCTATGCCTTCGCAGCAAATGGTTTCGATATGTATGGATCCTCTAATTTATCTTGTGCGATATTAGTACTATGGTTACAGGCCAAAAATTTCGCATCCCTACCAGGTAGCCCTCCATTAGCCTGCCAGCTGTCAACACCATCTAGCTATCATATGTTACCTATCACCACTACAGTATATTCCTATTACTCCTACTACTAAATACTTAGGTAACTAGGGCCTATAAATTATTCTTTCTAAAAGGCTATATAAATAAGTAAGATAACTAGCTAAATTAGGTATTATATTAGGAGATTCGAAGTGGTCATCCACTCGGAGGCAAAGCATAACACAGCACACTACCTGGAGAGGAGGCAAGCATAGTAGCCAAGGGACCTGTTTCTCCATCTTGATCGCCTGTCTGAGAGAGGGAGGAGATTGCCACCATGGTGACTGCTTTCCCCGACGGCCATGTATCCAGGGTACTAGGTATATACAATGTATGCCTGCCTAGACTCGACTCGACCCCACGGTGAATGGGGCACCCTCAGATTCCCTACGGAGGTATGCATGTATGCCTTGCTGCCGAGTAAAATGTCGCGGTGACACGATTCTGAGGACGGGCAAAAGAAATGCTCGACCATAGATAGCCTGGTTAAATACCTCACTTGGGGGTCGGCGAGGAGATCAAACACGGCAATAATACAAGGAACCTAGAAACCGTTGACGGCCGTCGACCTTGCACAAACTACTACCACCACCACCACCACTACTACTTACTACAACTAACCTAGGTAGGTAGTGTAGGTAAGGTATGTAAGGTTTGTAGCACATATATACCTGTGTAGTACATACCATGTACCAGGTCCCTATGTAACGTACCTACCTATGTAGTCATGTTCATGCGTCTTGGGCTTATTTGACTCTCTAATCGGAATCATATCGCTAGTCCATGGACGATGGTATGCATCTGCCCGACACGTGATTCCCAAGGTAAGTAGGTACCTACGATAGTACCTATTCGTACTTACTTACCTAGGTGCCTGCCTAGGTAGTTGTTGGTGTCGGATGATGCTCCTGATTGGATGGCAGATGTGTGGAGCATTTCGCCGGCCAGTGTCGAGCACTCAAATACAAGTACATCCGGATTTTTGCGAGAAAATCGTACACTTCCTCCGTAGCACAGCCCTCCTCTACGTAGTAGGTCTCAAGCTCTGACTGGAGCCAGCTTCCCAATGTCGATGTGTGGTGATGTTACCCTGGTCGTCTTCTTTCAAGGAGATATGCATGCAAGGCCATGGTCCCGCAATTCCGTTAGCGTCCTGCCACCAGGGGGGAGGGATCTGTTCGGCTTTCGCCTGGGTGCCAGTCAGCTCTCTCCCCCCACCTTCCAAGTACCGGCTGCAAGTACCTCCCTCGGACAGATACATCCTTTGCTAAAACAACGCCCCCAAACCCTTGTGACGCCAGGGCTGGGTGGGGGTCGAGAGGGTTCATTAGCTCGAACCTCGAGCCACAAATCCCGGCAAGCATGTGGTGATCGCCCGTGCATGGCTGACGGACAAGGGTACCCCCCTTCCACATGCCCCTCGAGGCTCTACCCCCCAAACGGCATAATGGTAGCGTAGCATACGTACTTGTACAGTAAGTAATTGAGGGGCAACTGTAGCCCTGCGCTGTGAACCGCGATTTGGCAGCATCTACGGATACACTACTATGTGTGGGTGGAGCCCCTGTCCGTTTATCTGCTCGTGTGCCCCTCCTCTCCATTCATCTCCATTTCAGCCATACACACTGGCGATTAAATTGGACCCCGGACCGACCGTTTTAAAAACAGAAATAACCCAAATAGCACCTTGCACTCAGCTTCATCCGTGTGACGGACATGGGTGGGAGAATACAGCGAGAAATGGCCCATGGCAGGCATCGCGACCTCTGGATGCTGTCTTGCGTGCGTGCCGTCATTGCTTACCCACACCCTTATTTCTCTCCATCTTGCTTTACATAGTACTGTCACTTCAACTCACGTCGTTTAAACTTCACGCAAGAGGATCGCCAGCCTGCCCATCCTCATCGAACTTATCAATGTACCCTGTTCCCTACCTTACCTCACCTATCGCATCCATACTACCTATCTGCTATGTTAGTAGGAGATAGCTGAATTCGAGCTCTCGGTCCCCGTCGGAGGCCGACCTCACCTTGGCCATCCTATCCCTCTCCTTGTTTCCCATTCAGAGTTCCGAGTCACAGGTGTTTTCTGGCCTCCCAAAGCTAGGCTGAACACGGGTGCACTGTACGGTGATTTTTGTTTTCTTTGGCGACAACCGGACGTTGCACCGAGCCAACCAAGAGGTAACAAGACAAGGACGGGACTCCGGATTACCCTCCAACTCTTCGCCCTTCACCGCCCAATCACCAGCCACATAGTCACCGACAGGCAACCCATCACAATGTGTCCTCCACGTGCCCCCAACCTTGGGCCGCATCATTAACTGAAATGAGGTTTGCTGCGATTGGTCTGCTCTTCATCGACTCAACAGTGCCACCGTCCCCTTTCGTCGGATCGTGTCTTCCCCCTCCCTCTCGAGTCTCAACAAGCGAGTGAGGAGGCTTGCATTACACCCCATCCCCCCTTCGGTCGGAGAGGTTCATTTCATAAACTATAAGCGCCGAAATCAGGAAGTCTGTCAACGGCGCAACCTTCCATGGTGCTTCGATCGTTCTTCGCAAATGTCTTGTCACAAACTCTGCCCATCTACCGGGTACTGACCAGTCGAGATCCCCAATTACTGTTGGATGGACTCGTTGGGTCAGGGGTATGAGGAAGACGGCGACATACATGTATCGGCATTGACGACACAATGAACGGGCTTTTCTGGTTGACGGGTTGTTTGGAGGTGGCCGTCTCCCCCCCTTTTTCTCCAAGATGCTTGTTTAGACTGCCCCGCTTGCGGGTTGTTCGTCTTTCCATCTCATTCACTCATGGCTATGTATTTTCCTCGTTTTCTCTTCTTCGTTTTAGGGTTTCAGCACTGTCGGCCGGGGCTGCATCCTGTACATGCGGCTTTTGCATATACACCATCTTCTCATCTTGGTTTATTTGCCAGCAATGACGAGCTTGGGCACACGAATAGGGCACGTTTCCATCTACCTAGCTATTGTTTTCGTTTATTCTTCGGAGTTGGCTCCTCGTTTTCTACGGCTACCCCGAGCTCGTCATGTACCAATTGACGTCTGACTCCAGCTACAGGGACCGGGCTATGGTTTGGTATCGGAGCCGTCGATGGAAGAGGGGAAAGTTGAGGAGAAGCAAGGGTTGATGGGTGAGGAGGGAGCAGCAGCAACGAATGACGGAAGATGGGACGGGCGAGACCAGGAAGGTGGCCAGGCTTGGCCTGCCTAATCTTGTCTTCCTTCGCATCCCGACCTTATCTTCGTTTGTCCATGCCCATGCCCACGCCCACGCCCTTGCCCTTGTCTATGCCCAAGCCTACCTACCTCTTTACCCCCGGAAGAGCGTTGATGTGCGCCTGGGAGTTGAAGAGAGCAAGGTTATAGTTACGGGGAAAGTGAGAAGAAGCTCGAGATGACGGGCGTTTGCTCCGTGCAATTAAGTAGGTAAAGCCGGGCTTCCAGGATCAAGTCAGCTTGTAATAGCTGAACGGTGAGACAAGCCTGGTAAAGCGTGAAGTTTTGGTTCCCTCACTCCTCTTGGTCAAATTTGGCAGGGCGAAGAGTGCGTCAAAGCACAACCTTAGATTTTGGCATCATATCCCCAGCAGGAGGGGAAGGTAGGTGCCTCCCCTCAAACCCCTGTTCTTCTTCTTTTCGCGTACTCCAGTGGCCTAAGGCACTCACCAATCAGGAGCGGTACCGCATCTACTTGGGGTATCCGCAATACCACCCAGCTATTTCCCTACCTAGGTAGGTACCTACCTACCTACCTACCTACCTACTTTCGTAGTAGGTGCCTAGGCATGTACCTACATCCCGTCCATGTTCCTTACCCCAGCGCCGGACACGCCTCACCTTGGGGAAAATTCCACCGTCGGCGCTAGAACAACTCTCCTGCGCATCTGCGCCGTTACTGGTGCTGTAGGTTCGAGGCACGTTGGCTTCCATAAGTCCATGACACACTGCATCGGCCTGCCGTGGATGCGGAGAGCGAACATGCCTCCTCGACCCCTTCACTTTATGTGGTACACCTCCGTGCCTTGCTGAGCGGAGCAGCGCACTGGGAAGACGGCCAAGGCGCACCTCGATCCATCAGGAAACGGTACTCCTATACCTGACTGCAATATGGATGTTGTCGGGGCCTTTCTTTGCCGACTCCACCGAACCAACCTATTCATCTATCATTGATCATCATCACCACCCTGGCGTATCGAGCGTCTGCGGCCTGGTCAGCCCCTGCGCCCACCCAGATCCACCGGTCTAGCTTTCGCGCTTTGCACTTTGTCTAGAATCAGCAAGCCAGGGCGTCGCCTAAATGACAAACCCCTTCCTTTCTCGCTCCAGTAACAAGTGTCCAAGAAAACAGAAGGCTTGACCTTATAAGGCCAACGACGCCATGGGAGGGAGGCAGGCACCAGGGGGATGGGGGCTCGTCACAGACGCCCTGCAAGCACAAAGTCAGCCCCTGATAGCTCAATTCCGAGCTGAGGTACGTATCCAAGGCGGTGCTGCTTGAGGTCGGGCAGGTACAGTCGGATAAACACAGGACTTATAACCGCAAGAGGAAACATGACGCTTGGCAAGGCAAAAGCACGGGTAAGAAAGTTGGCCGGCGGGCAACATGGGAGTAACTGACTGGACGGACCCCAATGGGCTATGTCCAGAGACCAGCGCTTTACGATTGAAGGAACTTATCCTCCCTCAAGTGAAGTGTGGGACATTGATCTTCAGCCCACTGGCAGTTGTTCGGCACTTTCCGGCCCATCGCCAGCCTTCGTACTCCTCGGGGCAGTGAAGTCCAGCGCTTTCACACCACTGCAGAAACGCCGGATGCTAAAAGCCTCCGGCGCAGCCAGTGCAGGATGAGACACCCGAGCCGCCGGGGGGGGGGGGGCCTTGTCCACGACCTGGTCCCGGTCGCCTGGCAGTACCTACCAGATGCTGGTCTGCAGAAGACCAGGGCTAACCTGCCTTGCCTGCCCAGCAGGGCAGCAAGACGTTGCGCTGGGACTCGATTGGATTGGCTGCCTGTTCCTCCGACCGTCCATCCTCGACCGACCTACAACAGCAACAGTAGCAACAATAACAATAACAATAGTAATGGCTATAAAGTAAGAGGTGCACAGCACTGACCTCACTGTAGACACTGCGGACGTAGCATAGCAGGAAGATAACTGGATGCCTTCCTCTATCATGATCAAATCCCTTGATCCAGGTCCGTGACGAAGTTGAGCAAAAAAGGCAGACGGCGTAGTGAGGAGAAGCATCAACCCGTGCAAACTTACTTTCTTGTACTGCCCTCTCTCGACAGCCAGATTCTAGATTGGGCCAGGGGTTAGCTGATTACAATTGAAGTAAATGCCAGTCTCCAGCAGAGCTCCAAAGGGGAAAGCTCACCTGAAGCTGTGCAGCCTTCACTTCGCCCGCATCACACATGACCCTGCGAGTCCCTACTGGTTCATTATAGATAGTGTACTGCAAGTACTACGTATGTGCCTTGCGGTGGTCTCCGTTTGATCCACTGATCCGGATACAGAGACTCCATTCCATGCCCATGTTCCCTTATCCGTTACGGGGCAGCACCGATGGGTCAGCCCCACTTCTTCAGCGTCGCATTCTGCCCATCTCCTCCTGTTGCGGGATGATGTGGGCGACGCGCCAACCCTCTGGCAATAATCCTCAACTCTCACTCCATCATGCCCATGGGGGCCTTGGATGATGTGGATAGATCAGTGAAGGGGCTCGGAAAACCCAAATAACCCAGCTGCCAGCGGAGGGCACTAGTGTGAGCAAGTCGGCAGAATGAAACCTTGGCCTTCTGGTAGGTACCTACATGCTGAGGTAGTAGCGAATGGTCCCACCCGCGTTGGGCGTCCACTCTTCCCGAGCCCACGGGGCGTCCTGAGCTCCTGGTGCCGTTGAACTCTCTGATGCATCTGTGCGTCCCCAGCTCGGAGTATATTGGCATCACCAGGCCTAGTGACGTCGGGCCTGTCCCGGCCCTGGCTTCATCGCCCACAAACACCGTTTTACCTTCCCCCTCGGCTTCCAAGCAGTCACAGACCATGACTACCTGGCTGCTTGCGGCCGCTGGAACCAGCCCTCAGATACACACATACCTGGAACATCCATACACCGTACATAGACTCTTACGGCTTTGGTGAGGCCATCCCGGCACTGGGGAGCAACTCTTGCCTGAGGTTGCTGGTGTCGTCCGCCGCCGAGCAAAGCAGCCACCAGTCTCCGCACGTGTGCCGCTGACCAAGGTAGGTAGGTAGGTACGTATCCAAGGCGGTCCCTCTCAAGGTCGCGCAGGCTCAGCAGGTCCTCCTCGCCCACTGACAATTCACTGCTGATTTAATCTATCCTTAGCGCGTCCGTGTACATCGCTTACGTATTTGCAGAAGCGTGCCTTGGAACATGCCAAACTCTACCCGATTTCCTATCAGGTTTTCAATGTTCTGATGCATACGGTTACACACCATCATGGTGTTCGCAAGATACAGAGAGAAGGGGGGCGGGCAGTGTGTTATTCTACGTAGACCATTTGTACCATATCTGGAATCTAGCGAAGGGTTGACTGGCAATATAAGTCCTTGGATGATGGTGAGGCCAGGTAAAAGCATCGATGCGAGACCGTCCAAGACATTGGGTCTCGACCATGCCTCCAAATAACGCTTCTATCCCTCCGTCTGTTCCCCGTCCGCCACTCGACGAGATCGGCCAAGGCCGCGACGGCTGAACGATCTGTCCAGGGCAGAAGCTGCGGAGAGGTGGACCGCAGCCCTGAATCCATACATTGCCAGACACTTATCAGCAGCCCAGCCGATCGCGCTTCACTCGACTAAATTTGCCTTGCCTCTCTAGAGTCCGAACATCCGTTCCGCGGACACCGTGAGACCCCCCCCCAGAGTGAGGGCCGAGACGTCAAACGGACTGGTAATTGGGTTCCTCTTCAGATGGATCCCGCCCACAGCCTGCCGCCATGCTCCTCCCTCCTCATTCTCCCGCTGTCTCCGCCTCCATCTCCTCTCCTCGTCCCACCGAGGCACGCACGCGCATTTGTCGGGTGGCTTAACAACGCCCAGCGGCACCACCCCCTCGTGGCTCAAGGCTCCAGAATACAGGTCCCAAGGGGTTGACGATGGGGCCTATCTGGATGCCAGGGTACGCCATTCCAGGAATGGCGGTCAATTCGTCGTCGTTACCACCTTGGATTCGACTGATTGCCCAAGGGCTCCGCTGCAGCACAACCATCTGCTGGGACAGTCCACCTTTTTTGCAAGTTGTAATACGGAGCACTGGGGCACGCCCGGATAGGGGGCCCGGGAGGCGTTGCTAGAGAGGCTTAATTCGTCAATGTGGAACGGGGGGTACCAATATTTTATACATTTTACATGTCGTACCCACTCAACATCACGGTATATCCCGTGTCGTTCCTCCCCTTGGCATTTGCATCCAAAACACCCTCACCTTGCACACTTTGCCCTTTTTTGTGTCCCAATTCCCACCATACAAGGGCAGAATGCGTCAAGGGGTAGAGAGAGGGGATACGGGGCGTCAATGGGACGACCCATATTCAGATCGCCGTCGACGATGCTGTCCTGGGTCAGTACAACCCATCGCTGGGTGACCGCTGTCCTCTCTCTCTCTCTCTCTCTCTCTCTCTCTCTCTCTCTCTGTGTGTGTGTGTGTCTGTGTGTGTGTATGTGTGTTTTCCTTTCGTTTTCTCGCAGCGGTTATGTGCGACAACAATAGCTGCTCCTCTCCGCACCCCGGTTCCCATAGTCTTGTCCCATTTGTACGGGAAGAGGAAGGGTGTCTAAACGACATCGGGAGTGGCGGCAGGCGGGAATGGGCACTGCAACCTACCATTCCCAGCTACTCGGCACGGCGTATCCGTTTGGGACTGTGTGTATGAGCTCGCCCTGGGCGTTGCTATCATTGAGCAAACGGAGTAATCCGTACTCCTTGTTCATTGGCTTCGGAAGCCGAACATGGGGAGATTAGTAGGCAGAACACGAGGCATCCACGCAAGCAAGATTGATGAAGTACGAGCAGAGATGGGAAAGGCAGGGAGACGGACAGGGTTGGTCGTTTTTACGCGTCTACAAGCGGCAAGGGCGCCTCCCTATGTCTTGGCCTCGTGCCTGTTTCTCTCTCGCGCGCTCTCTGTCTCATCTCGCTCCGTCCCCAGCGGCTGTCTCTGTCCCAGGCTGTCGTTATTATTATTGTTGTTGTTGTTGTTGTTGTTGTTGTTGTTGTTGTTGTTTCTTTTTTCTTTTCTTTAATATAAGCAACATGCTGCTTTTGTCTAGTCGGGTGGGACGATGAATTCACAACACGATTCCGTCAAACTACCCTTTACCTTGCTTGCTGTCTGGTAAGGATTTCGTATGTTGGGGTTAAGCTTGCCTGTCCTGGACCCATGCCCCGGCGTCGTGTGTTCGGTCCGGTTCGGCTAAGCCAACTGGAAGGTATCCGTACTTGGGAAAACATGTGTATGGACGTGCGTGCGTGTGTCGCTCTATCTTAGCTGGCTGTCCCATCTTCTGGACGACACGCGGGCAGATGACGGTTAACACGGCTCCCGTGATTGGATCACCTCGTCTCTTCCCTAGCCGTGCCAGACCCAGAAAAGACACTTCCCGTTATTCTTTCTTTGCACGTGGATCATGGTCTCTCCCTCTTCCTCTCCCTTGGGGTTTGACTTGCTGTTCCGCATCTCGAATCTTTTGTGTTTAAAAGTCTGACCGGAAACTCGGCGCACATACAGATCCCTGCTGGTCAGGTCCTGAGAAGTGCAGCTATGGCCTGCCTGTCTCCTTGGCTGACGGAGGGTGTTGGAGTAGGTGTTTGTCAGAGGTTTTTTTGGAACCCTGTCAACACCCAACAAGAGGGTGGGGGGAATACATAGAGTTTACAACAGTCATGCCATGCCGCCTCTTCCAAAGTTGCCTTGGTAGGGCTTGGTTAGCTCGGTACGCGAACTTCGACTGTTGTGTTTGTCTGTTTCCCGTTGAAAGTGATAAGCGTGACTCGACGCAACTGATCGGCGCCTATGCTGAAAGTTTGTCCTTCCTAAATTATTTTGAGTCTCAAATCTTTCTCGCAAAACTCAACTCGACCGATTGAACCACGTGGACTAGCTCGTCGATGGCGCACAATGCAGGAACCAAGTCTGCATCGTGGTCCACGTGCCAACGGGAAAGCTTGTTCTTGAAGTGTTCATCAATACTCGGTTTTCTGCATGCCAAGATAGGATGATCCTTTCGTCGGCTACGTAACTATAGATATTTAAATATGCAAAGTCCATATTCACATTCGTTTAATATCATCACAGAATTTGTTGTGGTGTGTATCATCTCCCATCTCCCCAAAGAGTCTAAAGCCGCCCAATGGTGTGTTTGTGCCCGGAACAAATGACAGAAAGGGTAAGAAAAAAAAAGCCATCCCAAATTCCTATACAGCGCCTCTCTTTCTCCAGGGTTCCAGTAAACCGAACGTAAAAAAAAATAAAAAAAAGAAAGAAACAGTTATAGTTGAGTTGATAGTGCAAGAATCCCACCAATCCTGGTTCCCATGCACCACCCAGTGTATGTTGGTTGAATAATACGAAGAATGAATAGGAAAGGGAAGTGAAAAGTAAGACGCGAAAGAGAAGGATACGGACCCGAACCTAAATGACGTTCTCCCTGCCCACCAGTGAAATGCCACGACGATGAACCGACCCATTTTGTTTTTATCTACTTCAAAGACCGTCCAGGCAAAGTGTGTGTGTGAGTGTTTGGGTTTTTCTGAAGAGGAACCCCCACCCATCCGATTCCAGCTAAAATGAAACTCCAGTTCGCACCAAGGGGGGATGTATGGATGACAAAAGCCAAAGAAACAGAGGAACCGGGGCTTGAAGGATGTGAACAAGTGAGAGCGAGCACAACTGCCTTCAGGATCCTTCGACGGCAACACAGCCACGAAGTTCAGGGTAGCGTCGAACAAAGTTTTCATCGAGACGCCAGTTTTCGATGCGCATTGCGTGGGCGGTGAACGTGTCGCTAAGCCACATCTCTCCAGATTGCGGATCGACTACCAAAGCGTCGATTGGTCGGCACGGCCAGTTGATGAGTCTCAGACTGGCCGAGTAGACGGATTGAAACTCTTCGTTAGCGTACACCTCCTGCCGCTCAATGATGGTAGTGCGCAGAGGGGCCCAGAGTACAAGGTCTACCCACTGGGGATGCGGGATGCTGGTTTGGCAAGGCTTTGGAGTAAGTTCCGGAATAATGGCCGCATACGCCTCACGCGTTGGATGTACCAACCAGGCGACGGTTCTTTGAGTAACGGCGAAGACTGCGAGACGCTCAATGACGTTGGTGACGCCTGCCGTGTTGACAAGGGCTGTGATCATCTCGGCAATAGGGTGGTTGACGCCTGGCCCCGTGACTGCTGTGGAGGCGGCTCGGTCAAGGTCGGCTAGCTGGCACCGTGGAGGTGGTGAGGTGGGCGAGGCCGGGTAGTACTCAAGAAAGTTCTTCACGTTGACCCTGGTAGGCCGTAGGAGGTTATCGAGGGGTTTCAGTTGAGCCAGTCGGCGGCAGTCCTGAATAAAGCCGACAATCAACTGGTCGATCCGACATGTGGGTGGGATGATGAGCGTCGGAATCTCCCAGAGGATGGTGCCGGGCCGGCGGATCAATGAGCCGACGGTTGTTGGTAGTACACTGGAGTTGGGTATGAGTTCCACGATTGCTGGTGATGAAGATACGGTTGATGATGATGAGACATGGGCACTTGTTGGTGATGGCCCATTGAGTGGCTGTGAGGATATCCAGTGTCTGGAAGCTGAGTGGTTAGCGTCTCAGAATTGCGTTGCAACCCAACCACCGCATGCAGGGGAGGCCACCCACCAGAGTCAACGTCGTCATAATCCATCTTGGCGGGGATGCTTCGGGCGTCCATCATCGGCGCAGGAACACTCGTGGGGATGTAGCCAGCGCCGTACTCGTCTGTGTTGGCAGAAGATGACGGGCTCGAGACAGTGGAGGGCACGGAGACGGGGATGCCTGGGCCCCATGACTCTGAAGCATCGGGCATGGGCACGTAGGAGGGGCCGAGTTCTTGCATCACGTTGTAGTCACCGTTGGAAGGAAACGGCGAAGACCTCGGACTAGGGACGGCCCCGCTGATGGAGCTGAGGTTATCGTCGTACACTGGAGCCGAGTCAGCACGAACAAGAGGCAACCACGCAGAAGACGAGGCGACTGAGGGGGCAGCCATACCTGAGTTCGGGTAGGACTGCCCGTTGGGAACGCCCATGCTCTCGCGGAGCTTGAACAGTTCCTCTTCAAGGGCCTTGTTCTTGCGCAAAAGCTCTTGGACGGTCTGACTCTGGTCGCGGCCGCGTTCGCTCTTGAGTTCCTCAAGCTCGCGCTCGAGTCTCTCGATGTGCTCCTTTGTCCTGGCTCTAATGGCCCGCTGAGCTTCTCTGTCATTGGCGCGCTTTCGCGCCAGCTGGGAGGGCGTCAAGGTTGAGACGCTTCTGGTGCCTGTTTGGGGAGAGGCGGCCAAGTCAACATACTATCCGTACATGCAGTAAACGAAGGGGAAGGAGTGAAGAAGGGATGAAGAAGGAACGGCCAAGGCGGCAACGACAGAGGCTTAGGTGTGTACGACCTCGTCATCGCCGTCTCCGTTCCTTGAGGAATCAAGTTGACTATGCGTACCCTTGCGCTTGGTGGGCTTCGTAGGCTCTGCGGAGGCTGATCGCGTCATATTGTCGGCAGCGTACTTGTCGTGTTGTGCAACAACGGTAGTGGTGACAGATCTTGATCGAGTATTGGCAACGGCAGTATGGGCCATACTCTAGAGAAGAAGACGGGAGGAGAGTGAAGAAAATATGTTGGGCAACAAAGTTGTGATTGCTGTTTGTTCGTGGTACAAAGGCAGGGATCGATTGAAGAAGATCAACTGGCAGCGCATCTGGAGTTATAAGATCTATTGACGACAAGAGCAGACGCAACAACAGGGCCCCCAATGCCGGCGGCAAAGTAGTTTCAGGGCAGCTGGGAGCGATGGGGGGAGGGGGTAGCAGCATGGTGGTACGTACATTCGAGGGGACAAGGGTCTAGGGGAATGGGTGTTGTATACGTACACTGAGTCGAAAAGAAGGGCCAGTGACTTCCTCAAAGTCAGGATGAAGAGGCAGGAGGAATGTGGTGGTGGTGGTGGTGGTGGGGGGAGGAGCGAGACTCAACGAGACCGAATAGGTACGTACTGGATAGACAGGCCCAAGGGGACTTGCACATAAGGTAAGGCAAGTCTAGAGCAGGGGTTCGAGGGATGGCTGCATTCGGGCTAGCATGTGTAGCGAAAGACAGCCCAGCTATGAGGGCAAGGACGTGGACCACAGCACCTGCGAGTGTTATGAGGTTTTGAGACGGATTGCAAGTACAGTAGTAGTCCAGGGTAGTAAGGAGTCGAGGGCAGAGCGCAAGAGAACAGGGCAGATGATATGTACACGTACACTCCGTGCTCGAGTACTCTTTTTTCTTGTGCTGAGAGAAGGGTCAAGTATCGGTGAAGAGGCAGAGAGAAAGCGAGCGAGGGTGTGAGAGAGTGCGAGAGTGAAAGAGAGAGAGAGCGAGAGAAAGAGAGAGACGTAACTTGGCACATGACAGTTGATGTTAGGCGCAGACACGGCGTAAATTGCTAACCCACTTCAAGAACAACTTACAGATCTCTCAAGGATTGGGGTTCGATGGGTGTGAGCAGGGGTCTGCACAGAAGAGAACAGGACAGTCGGCACCAGCGCAAGGAACATGGGAGAAGGCAGGTAGGACAGGGGTGGGAGACCGAGGTACGTACCTGCTACCCAGAAGACGGCGTCCGAGTACGTACCGGGCTGGGGAAGGGGGTGTATGATAGGCAATGTACCTCACCAAGGTCAGATACAAATCCTACCCTCGCCCCAGACCAGCATGATGTGGGGGTGGTGTGACATGATGGGAGGAGGGGGCGTGTTTTACTGTTTATTATGAGGTACCTATCCTACCTAAGGTACGTTTAGAAGATAGGTAGGGAAAACGTAGGAGATGCCTTACCTTACCTAGGTAATGGGATGGGCCACCGCTCTCACGTTTGCCCCATGTTACGGTGCGTTGGGTGCGTCACCATTCCAAAGCTATACGGATACATTCTGTCCAATGGCAAGAAGTGCTGCTGCAGCTGCAAGTCATGGGATATCTGTGGAGTCAACTCGAACGATGGAGGACCACATCCTTAGGCCTACAGCGGCTGCTCGTCGGAATCAATCAATTGCCTTATCTGTCTTACTTAACGTTGCGCCGCGTCGTGCACAAGGTGACGGTGAAATTGGTCACAAGTCTGGTAGCTAGTAGCAGTTGAGGTGGACGAAGGGTTCTCGGTGGAGAGTTGCTAATCCGTAAGGAAAGGCTAATATCTGGTTAGTCGAGGCATATTAAGGCAGGTAGAGAGCCGGGAATAGGTGTGCCGGTCAAAGTAACGGAACGGTTAGCGACCTGGGTCAATCAATGGTAAGGCGAAGGAGAAACACAATACAGGCAGGGCAAGTCAAGATATAGGTGGCCCCCCGCAATGGGAAAGGTACCCCCCAGGTGCCTGTCTGCCTGCCTGCCTGCCTACCTTGTCGAATCCGTTGCAGAAAGGCACCGCCAAATCACAGCGCGCCTCCCCTGCACTGGATTGTGTCCTCGTCTCGTCGTTGGCCAGACCTATCTATCTCTGCCCTCCCATGCCCTGCACTCTCCGCTCCATCCATAAAGGTGTGCAACGTATTGTGAGGAGATAGAAGCCTGTCCCATCTTTGCTCGGGATAGCCATACATACCCATGCCATAGGCCTGTGTGTGTGTCCCTTGACATGCCTAGGCCCAACGGCAACGTAAGGAAGACAGGGTAATCTCCATTGGCCATCTCTTCACAACGGTATTGCGTCGATGGGAGGCGGAGAAGACTTGCCCAGTCTAGGGTGGTATGCTAGTGGTTTATTCGGTTACGGCAGAGCCCTGCCCGTCAGGGCGAAGACCCACGAACATCAACTCTGTTCGAGGCTCAGAACCTCTGTGCCGGTTTGTCTAGAAGGTTTCGGACACACTCCGACGCCCGGGGGGATAGAACATGACGAAATGAACTTCTAGCTATTAATCAATTCCTTGCGGGGTCTGAAGTAGAGAAAGAAGAACGAGGATACCAGCGACGACCGCCACGCTACGAATGGTCAGCATTTCGCAAGCGTACCGCCGTGACCAGGTAATGTGCGCGCTCAGCCAGGGATGTTGTCCCATCACAGATACCGTCCATGTGTGGGTGTAGGTAAACAATGGTGGTCAGAGTGAGGACGAAGAGGAGAGAGATGAGTTTGGGATGTACAAGTGGATATAGGCACCAGCGCGGTTATACTGGTGTAGCCCCCCCCCCCGGCCCCCTTGTCTCTCTCTCTCTCTTTCTCTCTCTCTCTTTCTCTCTCTCTCTTTCTCTCTCTCTCTTTCTCTCTCTCTCTCTCTCTCTCACACACACACACACGCACTCTCACACACACACACGCACTCTCACTCCAAAACGTACGTGAATCCACACGTACGGTTGGGTTGGTAAGCAGAGGCAATTCGACTTCCGTTTTAATGCGAATATCAAGGTGAAGCAAGGTGAGTTGAGGACCGCGAGGACAGTCGGGGGGACCTAGGAGCAACCCGTGGGAAAAACAAAATGGGTGGAGAACGACGCAAAAGACGGTCTTACCCATACCCCTTGCGAGAAATAAACTTTGCGCTAGCCCCCAATATGGCCTAGTTTTGTGGACGACGATACGCGGCCCAGCAGGAGCAACCAGCAACAGGAAGCAAGAGTGAAGAGGGGGAAGGGGTGTGGGTATGTATCAACCAGGAAGCCGCCCTCAGAGAGGGGGATGGAGAAGCGGATTACAAAAAAAAAAAGTCGAGGCAGGCTTTCTGGCTTTGCTCTAGTGTCCCAGGCCTGGTTTTGGTGCCTCCCACTCTTCCTTCCACCTTTTGTCCGCCACCGGTACGTATCTAACTGCCGTGAACCATACTACCTACCTAGGTACCTACACAGTAGGTAGTCTTTCCCACATCTGCTGCCGCTGCAGCTGCTCCGGCCACGGCGGCCAGCTTGGCTATCCATTCTCCATTCTTCCCTCGACCACGTACAGCCGTACCACACTTATCCGCATTTAGAAGGACGAAGTTGGACATGGCATGGTCGGATGGCTGCAAAGCAGTGTGGTGTGTGTGCGCGCGTAGTGATTGGTGCACAACGACTTCTTCCTTCGCACTTGACGTTGATGAGCCCAAGATCGGAGGTACAAACGTGGCAACCTATAAATTTGCCGGTTTGGTAACTTGGGAAGAGGCGATACTGCAAAGTCCGTCCATGGTCTGGCGTCGTACAGCGTCGGCAACCAAGGTGCCGCCCGTTACCGCCGGCTCTTCGCAAGACCAAGGAGAGTGGGTGTGAGTGGGATAGTTAGAATAATGCCAGTTTGCAAGACCGTGAGAGCCATTTGGCAAATTGAGTATTCCGAATCCGACAGCCCTACCTAGATCGTCTCTCCTTGTCCTCTAACCACATTCGTTGAGATAGCCGATGAGCTTGACAACAAGGTGTATCAACGGCTAGTTTGCTTTATCGTCTCCTGTTCTGTGGCCTTCCAGTACGAGAACAGTATCTTGACGTCGGCGGTAATCGTTGGCATGCTCGGCCTAGCGTGAGCCAACACTTATTGCTACCCAGCTAGGAACAGGATTGAGTGCCGCGTAGTTCCTTCTTGCACTCGGGTGCTGACCACGGAGCCAATGCCAGGAACTTCTGGGCGGATCCCTTCACTTGTCCAACTGCTTAAACTCTTCGCCTTAGTGAGCTAGGCCGCGGTGACAATCCATCAACGCTCGAAGACGGACCATCTTTGCAGATGGAATGCTAAAGTGCCTGTACCAAGCTGCTCATGGCCTAGACTTCCCGGCGGCTCGACCACCTCATCAATGTCGGCGAATGTCTCAGTGCTTCGCTACATAGACGGACGGGAGAAAGGGTTTTTTTTTTCCTTCTCTCTCCTTTTTTCCCCTTCCGCAGCACGGCGGGACGGCATATTCGGGTCCTATTGATTGTCAGTACATACCGTTCATTTTCCCTCGTTTTCCGCAATTTGCGACACGCAATGTCCGGTATGGAAACAGCCGTGATGTGCTACTAGTGCGACAAGATGGCGTGTCTGCCATTCCCAATGATGCGACCTAATGCCGGTTATCCGATCATGTAGAGAGTCGCTACTGAACTGCCGTTGTAAATCTTTACCTTCCGGTATCTTTTTTCGCTGGATGGAATGCAGGCTGATGACCGGCTATGCCTAGCGCACCCTGCGGTTCTTTCTCCCTATTACCGTTCATAGGAGAACCAGCGGGACCAGAGAACCCAAAGTCGGGCTTTGTGTCTTGTTCTCCCTGCTGCGCGGGATGGGGATTCGGTTACAAGTTTCACTTCCAGCTTCTCGACACCCCCCTTCGAATGAGCAAGGGTTTTTTTCTTTCTTTTCTTTTTTAAGTTAAGCTCTAGTTCAGCACAGCTAACGGTCAGCGGCTCGCAGAAACATTCGCTCGAGATACGGTTGGTAGGTCTCTGTAGCATAGCTATGCATGATTGCGGCCGGATGAAGGCCCGTCTTAATAACAATTGCCAATTGGGTCGCTGCTATGCAATTCGTTCGTAGTGCCGTGTTCCCGCTTGCTGTTTTATTCCTTTTCTTTTGTTCCTATTCTCCGAGAACCTGGCGTGGTGCGAGTTTCGCATAGGTGCTGGATGGTGACGCGCTGGCACCTCTCCAATAGTGTAGAGGGCCTCTCGGGTCCTTTGGCTCTTCTCCAGCTTCTGTAACGCATCGTGTGCTCGAATTCACCCTGCCATCGTCTCATGTTACCCCACGTTTGAGAAAGGAGGAAGACTATCCAAGATGCATCCTTGCCAACGAGGAAGTCGCCATCGCAGAATAATGTCATTGTCTCGAGGAAGCGAGAAAGGGGGCGTGTCGCCGAGTTGGAAATATGCTTCACGAAAGTTTCCAAACTGGCGGGATTGTGGCGTCCGGAGGCTCCCTCCTTCGATGTCTCTGTTGATGTTTGTCCTCGCCAAGGGAGGTCCTCATTTGAATAGAGATTTGAATGTCAGTACGTGTCGACCACAACCCGTCAGCGACGTGCTCGCTCCAGTGGCGGGGCGAATATGCCCATTCGGTGGCCTCCCCTCTCTTTTCCTTTTCTCTCTTTTCTCCTTGCCAATTCGTTCGCTTTGCATCCTTCCGCCGTCAGGGCATCGCGTATTCCAATCGGTTTAGTCGTACAAGGTGTCGCTGCAATGACCCGAGGCTGTACGCATGCAATCTCAGGGGGCCGTTGTCTGGTTCATGGTATGTCATTGGCGTTCGGTTCTGGCTGACGAGGGGTTCGGACACGGCGAAAAGCGTAGAGGGCATTAACAAAGAGAGTATCCGGAATCAGCGATTTAAATTATTTTGAGGCGGGCTTAGCACCAGCGAACACGGGATTATGAACCCCTGGTAAGTGCCGTCCTGTCGGAGCAGTATCTAGTTCTGATTCTTGTTTAGTCAAATCATGTCGATTCTGACTCAGAAAACCGGTTATTGTCTGTCTCGTTTCCTCCCGCACTTCTGAGGGATACCTACAGCAAGGCGGTTGGTTGGCCCCATTCGAGTAGGACCTGCAGCAGGGTCAAGTGCGAAGGCCGGCGCAGTGCCAGGCGTGGCACAGGCCTGTGACGGAAGATCCCATTCTTGCTTGGCCTTAAGGCGGGCCAGCCAGCTGGTCAGGGTGAGGCAGGCAAGCTGAGGAGAAAAAGAGGGGGACGCCCTCAAGGGCATGGCAGCAGTACCTACCTAGGTACTGTACTCCGTACGGACACACCGTACGAATGAATACCTACCAACACGAGCAGAAGCTGGTTTCGCCTCGTCGCGCTAGGACTAATACGCAACAGTCCAGCACTGACCACTTTTCCCGTAAATACCGACCAACTGTTGATCGTTCCGACCGGAACGGACCTCGCTCCGGAAGGGGCACAAGGACTGTAGCTTGGCATATCCGGGCCTGTGGTCTAAGTGTTATGGCGCCGGGAGTTGCAACCCATGGGGCACAGTGGGCGCCCATCTCTCCGTGCGATGTGAGTTGTGAACCTCACGTACATCCATCTCGGCGCGTTTCTATAAATTTATATACCTGTAACAGTCGATATCAAATGTCTTATCCAAGAACAGGAGAGGAGAAACTGTCGGTCCTCATATCCAAAGCAGCACGATCAGAATCTTGCTTGTTGCGAGAACAAAAATGTCGCAAATGTGGCCGACCGGGGGTATCATATCGTCCCAAACCCAGTTTTGTAATTGGACTGGTGGAGCCAATCGGTCCGTCCGGGACCGTTGTAAGTCAAGGTACGTAGTTTTATCGCTCCAGCCAATGATCCCTCAAGATATTTCCGGGTTCTCATCTTTGACAGCTTCCACGAGCTCATCCAGCCCACCGACCTCCATTGGTCCGTTCATGCCATCCGGGGGAAGGGCCCATCCGGGCATCGGACTGGTGTACCCCCATGCGCCTCCGGCGTCTTCGTATCGAAGGCTATGAAGCCAAAGTGAAAGTTCATGTTCGCCGGGATCCGTGTAGAGTGGCGTGTCGCAGACTTCGCAGTTTTTGCCCGACAGCTTCTCGGCCCGTCTCTTGGCGTACAAATCCACCATTTCGTCGTGATATGCTACCGCGTCAGCGATATCCTGCTTGCCCATCCGTTCCAGGCGCGACATAATGTCTTCGTCTGTGTTCTCGACTGCATCAGAGTCGTTGCATCCCAAGTTGATACCCCAGACTCGCTGGTTTGCATACAAAGGGTCATTCTGAATCGGATGCCCAAGAAATTGCAGGTGCACGCGAATTTGATGCGTTCTGCCCGTCAGAGGCAAGCAGCGGACGATAGAGTAGCCCTCCTTTTTGATCCAAGGCCGACGTTGCTCCTCTGCGAGCTGTTCCGGGGTCTTGGGCAGCTCCGGTTGCAAGCTATCCTGTTTGTCCGGCGGATAGTATGCCAAACGCTTGAAGACGGTGCGGGCCGACTTTCCGTTGGCGCGGACTCTGTTGAGTCCTAGCCGTGGGGATATCTGCAGGATAGGTTGGTCGCAGACGACTTCACCATCAGGGAATTTTCCAGCAACACGAGCCAGATACTCCTTGCGTACCGTGTGAGCTCTGATTTGCGCAGTGAGCTTTACGGCGGCCTGTGGCGTCTTGCCTATGAAAAGAATGCCGCTTGTGAGGCGGTCCAGGCGATGGCACGGATACGGGAGGAAGTGCTCGCCCCTTTCAGCCTTCATGATTTCGATGAGCGAGTTGTACTTGTATCTGCCAGCAGGATGCACAGGCACGCCAGACGGCTTGTTCACAACAATCATCTCATCGTCTTCGTGGATGATACGGATAGGCTCCCCGGTTACAGGTGGCTCATGACGATGAATGGTGTGGTTAACCAGATCCCCGTTCTTGACAACATGGTCCGGGCCGACCGCCTTCCCGTTGACGACAATGGCTCCGGTTTCCATGGCATGGCGATAGTACTCTAAGGTGCGGTCCCGAAACTCGTCCTCGAAGATCTCGATTAGCTTCCGGCCCCGCCATCGTTCCTTGGCCCAGGTGTGGTAGGTAAAGTGATAGGGGGCGACTCTACGCAGGCCGTCCTCGAAATAGTAAGGGCGTGGCCACATGTCGCCGGTGGGCGTCGTCAGTACGTCAGGCAGCTTCTCAGAGGCCTCAGGTGGCATGGTATCCGACAGTTTGGCCGCAGCAACACTGACAGCGGCTGGCGCCGGAACCAGGCCTGATATCGAGGCCGTTTTTTCGGAAACCATGGCGGAAGGAAGAGATTCCAGTCGAAGAGGTAGTCGTGCCAGAGGCGTGACTGCGCGCCGAAGGGTAGCCAGGGTTGAGAGACAAGCCGAGGGGGGACAGGGCGAGGAGGTTGGGTGGCTGAAGTGAAGGAAGTTTGACTATCGGTAGGGCTGCCACGTTTTGATAGGTCGCTTGCAGATCGTCCCTTCAGACCGGAGATCCCGAATTACCTAGATCCGTGAGTTTGGTGGTGATAGGTCCTTGAAAAGAGGCACAAAAATTGATGGCGGTCAGACCCGGCAGAACTTTGCTGAGGTTGAGTTTTGACAGAGGCTCCGGCAGGGTGGGTTGGCGACAGCGATTGGTTCCCGGAGAGTCCTCTATCTACCTAGGTACCTACCTACCTATGCTTTCTCCAACCCGTGATTACATAACTTAGGCATGGAGCTATCGACCACCGCGGGTGCGCAGTCAATTGACCATCGATTTCTCCGCACGTCTTAGTGCCAAAGCTTTGAGAGAGCTTCTTGTGCGACGAGCGTCGCTTCGAGGGGTTTAAAGGGATGTGATGAACCATGATATTCAAAAGAGAAGTACCGGCGACCGCGACGTACCTTATTGCTGACAAGAATCGCACCCTCCCACTCTCTACCCTCCTACATCACATCACAACACCGTCGATCGTGACAAGCAGGGCATCTTACGCCTCATCTTCATTCGTTGATTATACCAAGACGCCATTATGACGAGTTATGCCGAGCTAAAGCAGCGTCGGAGGGAGGACTATCGCTACATGCTGGACTACCGGACACGATGGTAAGTAATTCATCCCCTTCGCTACCTTTTTAAGATTTTCTATCGTGGCCGCTGCCTGCCGATATCATTCGTCCCCCTCCGCCAATATCAACAATGGACGTCCTTGTGCAAAGCTTCCGGGGCACCACTGCAACCGGACGATCTCTCCTCCTCCGCCTCAACTCCCTTCGTCCACGGTTGCATATCTCACGCCCTGTAATCGCCGCTGCTGGTTGGGGTGGAGGGGTGGTGCGTGTTTCAATGTGTCATTACACTTCACTTTTTCATTCGCACCCCTCTCGTTGGGTTTCTTGAGCAAATCGATAACAAGGTTTCTTAGGGCCGATAATGATACGTACCAGCACATGAACAACAGCATCTACAATTTTCTGTATGCTTTCCCTCGAGACTAACGTGCTTGCGCGGCGTCCAGCTAAGGGGTATTTCGCAGATACGATTCGGTCGTCAATACATACCTGATTGAGCATTGCAGTCTATCGCCCGCAGGGTCTAAGCAGCACGGCATTGTGGTACACTCGCACAGCGACTACTTTGCTTCCATTGCCTTCCCTGCAGTTGCCGAGTTGGCGCTCCGGGTGAACAAATTGGGCAAGTCTAGCGTGACATATGAGATTGCTCTCTTCGAAAAGGGAGTCGACCAAGTGAGAGCAGTCGGGGAGTTTGTGCATGTCTTTGTCAAGAGGTCTACCGGCCGCCCAACCGCATCTGGCATGACGGACGAAATGCGGAGAGGGCTGGAGAGAATTCAGGTCGTGGAGGCCAAGGAAAACAAGCTCTAAAATTTGAAATCTATCACCTACCCAGCCACCCACAGGGCAGATTTGAGCTTGTCTCTTGGTTATCAATGTCACCACTACTGCAACTGCAGCTTCTGGACCGCACCACCCTCTTCACCACTCTTGAAGATCTTCTCAAGGAGCTCGAGGTCGGCCAACGCCTCCTCGGGAGACTGCAATGGGTTCGGCCTCCCGGCCACCAAACCTTCCGCCCATGCCTTGACCTCTTCCTTGACACCACTCGTCTGCTCGAAGTGGGTAGTCCGTGCTTCGCCATCAAAAGGCTTCACAGTGAGGTCGTGGCCCGACAGGGTGACGCTGCCTTTCTCTCCCGCCACCTGGAAGTCAAATGCACTCAGGGACGAGCCGACACTGACTGCAAAGGAGCCCGTGGCCCCTGATCTGGTCCTAACGATAGCATTGATGGTGTCGATGGGGGGCAAGTGCTCCTGGGTCAAGTCCGAGAAGGCCGCAACCGAGTCCGGCGCCGCCTCCTTGCCGAGCAGCAGCCGGAGCGCGGCTGAAAAGTGGACGCCGCCGTCAAGGAGGAAGCCACCCTGGTATTCTGGCTTTTTGCGCCACGCCGTCTCGATGTATTTGCCACCCAGCTGCACGAAAAAGAAAACCCTTGCGTTGAAGCCGGTGACTTTGCCCAGTGCCTGCACCTCATCCCGCGCCGCAATGTAGCGGGGCTGAAAACGGTAGTTCTCGGCGACAGCGAAGGTGACGCCCTTTTCAGCAGAGAACTTATTGTAGTGGTCGATCAGCTTCTTAGCCCGGGCGACGTCGGCGGCGATGGGCTTCTCGGCCAGGACGTGCTTGCCGGCGGCGAGTGCTTGCTCAATGTATTCGGGCTGGTTGATAATGGGCAGGGCCAGGATGAGGGCTTGTATGTCATCGCGGACAAGGAGGTCCTTGAACAACTTGCCGTCGTCCGAGTCATCGGAGTATAGGTCAAGCGACGCGGAATTGGTGGCGAGCTTCGCCGTATCCTCGGCGGAACTGCGGGACCGCGAATAAATGGCCTTGAGTGTAAGTTGGTCGCTCGCTTCCACAGCTGGCTATTCGGGTCGCCGTCAGTGACCTTGAAAGTTTCAGACACCTCGCTCTTTACCTGGCCGAGACAAGGCCCGAGAGATGATTTACCAGATGCTGTTCCTTGGCGAAGATGCCGCCGCCAACAATAGCCACTCCGATAGGGGCCATGATGGTTGGTTCTCCGTTGTGCTGTCGATTTTGTCAAGTATGGTGTTGGGTTATGGTTTGCGTTGGGTGAGAGACTCTCGCGAGGCGTGCGTCAGCTTCTCCGAGCGGTTTGCAATATCGAGGTTAGTGCTGGATTGACCAGCATCATCATCGGCACTTTCCTCCAATGCCACTGGAGCTTGATGTGGTCATAGTGGGGTTTGCTGGCGGGGTACAACATTCAGTAACACAACTTTCCTACAACTGATCGGATGTGTTCGGGTCACTAACTTGACGCCGCGACGAAAAGCAGACGTTTTGTTAGTGCTCCTTAATGTCAAATCGGCTCTGGGAAAGTCAAACAGTCAGTTTGGATGTTGAGAACGTTTGGCACATCGAGCTCTGGGGCCTTTGGTTACCTACGTCACCTCTTCTATGTCTCTGCTGTCGACTACAATATTTCGTACTCCATCTCGCTGAGCAATAGATGCTTCGTTCCTTCCACCTTGCGGGATTTCTGTAGACCACCTACAAAGGCCGTTTTCCCATCCAAGTCAAGGTATTGCACTACAACAATGACACGAGGGGCGTTTCAACCTACCTACCTGGGTAGGTAGGTAGCTACTTATCTTGCTATCTCGGTAGGTAAGGTGGGTGGGTTGCAGGACTACACTATCATGGTATTTGGGTAAGAGCTGGCAGCAGATAAAACCTACATTCCTTCCTTCGTAACAAAAAACGCTGCTT
Source organism: Colletotrichum echinochloae (assembly GCA_016618095.1). NCBI lineage: Eukaryota > Fungi > Ascomycota > Sordariomycetes > Glomerellales > Glomerellaceae > Colletotrichum > Colletotrichum echinochloae. The sequence goes on from JADEZT010000007.1 coordinate 981,810, forward strand.
TGCTCGAGGAATCGTCATATTTCGACGTCAAACAACCTTGCCCGTACCTTATTTGATTTTCTCAGTTCCCTTCCATCTTTTTTCTTCTTCTTCTTCTTCTTCTTCTGGTTGCTTGCCTGCCACGCCAACGCCCTGTTTCTATCCCCTCTAACGATCCATGGCTGGTAACCCAAGGGATGGAAAAGAAATTCTATCAGCCACAGCCAACTAGCTCACAACATACCACAGCTACTGCCTGTGCAGTCGCGAGCCACCTTTCCTTTTCCCTAGACCAAGCTTCCAGCAGTCCTGTTTGCTGCTTCTACACCTTCGCAATCGCTGCCGCTGTCGTCCAGTCGATCCAGAGCCCGCCGACACTCATTGTCCCATTTGCTGAACCCAACAATAACCCATTCCAGTGCTCCGACCAAGTACAGAGCGACGCATTGTCCAATCCACAACCCTGCAAGGCCCCATCCGTTGAAGGCGAGGTAGATCCCAGCCGGGAGAGCTCCGCCGTAATAGCTGACAAGATTCACCACAGCCCCAACCCACTGGCGGCCCATACCTCGGAGCGCACCACCACACGATCCGTTCAATCCGTCTGCTATCTGGAACAAAGCAACGAACGGCATCACTTCTCCCACGAGCCGAATTACGCGCTCATCGTCGTTGAAGATCTTTCCAAACACATCCTTCGTTGCCATGAGAACAGTGAGAACGATGCCCCCGAGCAGCACAGAAAGAATCGCCGCCGAATGGGCTGCTATTGCAGCATCCCGCGGTCGCTGCGCACCCAGTAGGTTCCCTAGTCTTGCCGACGCTGCCACGCCGAGACCAAAGGGAATGGTGTTGATGATTTGATCCGCAGTCATGATGACTGACTGCGCTGCCAGCGGGATCGTCCCAAGTCTTCCGGCAGCCAGAGCGACGATCTCGAAAGCCCACCACTCAGTGCCGACGTGGATGACGCCCATAATCGCTAACTTGGTAAATGGCACAATGTTTCTTGCAGCTTTACGCAACTCCAATCCGCCCCAACACTCCTTGCCTCGGACGAAGATGGCGTACGCCACGAGGAGCAGGAAAGAAACCCAGTACGAGATGCCTGTGGCAATGGGAGCCCCGTACAAGCCGAGACCGAAGGTGTGGATGAAAAGATAGTTGAGTCCTGCATTCAGTGGCGACGTGATGAGGAGCACATAGGTACCAGGACGATAGATGGCTGTCATAGCCCGACGTCAGCTTCGACTTCGTTTTGATCCCTTTTCTTCGCATTGTGAGATCTCCAGGGTCCTTGACTTACCCTGCGCCTGCAGGTACTTCTTCATTGCTTCGAACCACACATACCCCAACCCGCCCGGGATCAGCCATCGCAAGAATACCGAGCTCTGCACACAAATGAACTCCTCTTGACCCAATACCCGGAACACCGGCTCAGAGAACCACCACAGCACTGCCACGACGACGTAAAATGCCGATAAGACGATAATGCCTCTCTGCAGAAGTATGCCCAAGTCGTGCTTGTTCGAAGATCCAGTGAAGCTACTTGATGCTAGCGTGTCGAGGGCCGTTGTTCCGCCCAGAGCTATGAGCCAAGCTGTTGCCATGGCGAACATGTAACTGAACGCGGCAGTCGCAAGGGCCTCGGGGCTCAGTCTACCAACAATGAGCACGCTAAGGGTTTGCAGACTGTTCTGAAGTGTGTATGCTAGGATAACGGGAACGGCGGCTTTGCCGAGGAGCAGAATTTCGGCCAGCCATTGCCGGATAGGGTAGGATTCGTCGGGGGCGGACGCCGGAGGCTTCGGTAACAATGCCGTGGTCTCGGACTGCGGCTGCACGGCCAAAGGGCGCAACGTATCGGCGGCTAACGAGGATTCCTCCATTTTTGGTTGGTGCTTGGGGCTACACAGACTCCTCGTCTTACTACTCGGCCTCGACGCGGAACTGACGTCTTTGCAAGACTTCCCGTTGTCGAATATTTCCCGGAAAATGGTGGAGTCGGCCAAAAGCACGAGCCAAGGATGCCGTTGCTTTTGCACGGAACGGATGAGACACTGAAGTCGTTTAACGTACCCGAGCTCTAATCACGTTGCTGACGAATTCCGGATGCTTTTTTCGAAAAACTTGGTGAAGGACAACGAAGGTTCAGACGAGGGATTATGGGCGAAGAGAGGCGAAGGCATAGGGCTTTTTCCTCCTTTTACACAATCGTCATTTCTCAGGACCCCCATTTGATGCTCCTCCCGATTCTTCAGCCATGAGATAGCTGACATGAGTCGATTGCCACATGCAAATTGTCAACTCGACAAGCCAATGGTCAAGAATTAACCTTGGTCAGGGCTTGCGAGCCATGCCCGGCTCTTCCTACGCGGGGAAATCCTCTCAATTGACGACGCAACATTGGACAGCGATAAGCGTGCAGCTCGAGATACGTGATTTTTATTTTCACGCTTACGAGGGCTAGACGTGTGGAAAAAGACGTTGGAGACCAGACCGACGGCTCTGAGTGGCTACATCATGTGGTGCACTGCAAGTGGTCCATCCAAATTGACGCAATACATGAGGTTGAACTCCTCGAACAAGCAAGCGCTTGACATCCTGCACATTCGCTGCTTCTGCTGCTGCTGCTGCTACTACTACTACTCTATCTGTTCTGGCATGATGGTTGGAAACGTGGCGGCAATTTTTAAGATAAGAAAAGTCGTGCTCCAGAGTCTCTGAGCACTAAACCGAAGATAGGAGCCGACAGACAACCGCTGCAGGATTCTTATCTCGCATCATCCGTTTCCATGGGAGGTGGCGGACAAGCCTTTTGGTGACAAAGCGGCCAAAGTCCGACACCAGCCTCGGCTTTACATAAGTGACCGGACGAGTGGAGAGCCGGAGGGTTCAGTAGAAGAGGGAATATGGTGGGGGCCCTTTCTCATCGACCAGTAGCATTGCCGTCAACACACATCGCTTTACGATAGCAATGGCTAGTTTGTGTCAAATATGGAGGTAATCATCCTCCGCCGGGGACTTGTAAGCCGACCCCGCCCTCTCTGAACTCAGCCAAAGACGACAAGAAGAACGACGGAGGCTAAACAGACTGTCGAGGTGCATTGAACTAGGGTACATGAGAGGGAATAGGTAGGACATGTGGATCGAATGGAACAACACCAGAAGCCCCTCTAGAAGAACCTTGGCCGTCCTAATGAGCACAAACGCGAGCCCATCGCTGCAGCGTGCGTCGAAGCGCAATGACCAGGAGGATGGACGAAGTACCGAAGGGTCAAGGTCATGGGTCCTCGCGTGCCACCCTCATCTCACCATTGCCGAAGGAAGTCTCTGAGAGACTGAGCTAACGACGACAATGCGGCAGCTAGCGAAGCTTCTCGAAAATCACCGCAATGGTCCTAGCCACTGTCAAGGCGGCATACACAGCACCTGTCCGCATACGACCTGGCCACTTGGCAGGAGGGAGGAGCACGACTAAGGCAACAGCAATGCCATGCGTTTCTAATGAGTCGCAACTCGGGTAGAGATGCCAGAAATAGTGGCCTAATCTCTTACGGGACGAGGCGAGTTGAGTTAAGTTCAACCCTCTTCAACCCGCCGGATTTGATACGATCACAGCCTGGTACGCGAGTCGGGTGGAATGCAAGCCTAGCCATGGACTTATGACGAGGAGGCAAAGAGTGTCGTTGCAGAAGATGCATGGCAGCGTCATTGGCATCTCATGTTTGTGGTATAAAATAAAAGTCAAAAGCTAACCACTTATGCAAGTTGAAAGCCAAAGTTTAGATTGACAACCCCTGCCCTGTTTGCGCCCGCCACACATCAGTCCGCCAAGCGACGAGGAAGACGCAGTCTCATCACATCTCAAAGGTGTCACGCAAGGAACGCTCCCTACCGCAACGCAAGGTACAAGCCAAATCGGGAGATAGCCTAGAGTCGGTCCTGACACAGGACGTGGCAAGTCACTGCTTTCCCAAGCAGACCGGTCCTTCTCAGCTACGAGAAAGAAGGTTCGAAACATGATGTGGAACGTGGCCCCAAACTCTAATTCTTCATCTGGGGATCCTCGCGCACTTAGGACTGGACCTTGACGAAGGGAATACTGCTCGTCTAATTTCAACACTTTGTCTGGTATTGCAGTATGGCGAACATCGGGCCCTGTACTGTGAATGCTTGCACGTGTATTACTTGCGTACAGTCATCCACCCCTACGATGTATTCCCTGCTCTGGAGCTTGATGGGTTTGCATCCGTCTGCTAGTTATGTACCACCATATGGCGGTACCCAGTACGCACACGGAACCGATGCCTCCAGAGATTTTCTCCCCTCCCCTGGATTCACTATCCTGCCACTCCGACTTTCTCTAACATACGTCCTACCTTTCCCGAGAGCGCGACCCATTCGGACCTCATAATTATGCACAGGGTTTCCCGGCAGATGTTTTCAACGGACGTTCGGGGTCGATGTTGCCGTACACTTCTACTAACATTGGTGCTTACATGGTAAGCTCTTGCTCTAGGCTCCAGATTGACCTCGCTGCCCGCGGCCTGCGGAAGGAAAGACCGAAGGCGGAAACCCCACAATACGGTTACAGGCTGGCCCGTTGAAGAATCAAGAGCTTGTTACGGGTGCTAGATGCGGACGAGCTCAGGAGTGGCCTCCTCCGAAGTCACCGTCCCGACAATGGCAGTATGTCTTCATCTATACGGATACGGTGTGTCAAACATGGCGCGGAGGCATGATGAGTACAAAAAACGGCGTCAAACGGTTCAGGGTTCTTGGAAGTTTGGCATACATCGTATCCACGTGGCTGCCGTACATAGCAACAGACGACAGCCGCCCCTCATTCTTCAGCAAGGTCTCCCGCTTCACAAGGTACCGAGTGCTGTCCATCCATCCCAACAGCTGTGGCGAGTATATGCACTAGCATACTGCCGTCAAAAACGTGCACAGGGTCGTTCTGAGGTGCCACGGAGAGAAATCGGTTGCTGGATACCCTCGCTGCTGAGGTGGTTACCGCCCAATGACCAGTTCAGGGTGGGGGAGGGGCGTACATAGTAGACGAAGAGACCAACCAAATGGAGGCGGGAGAAGGTAGGGAGTGTTCCATCGTCTCGCACTATTTAGAGTTCAGCATTGCAGCAAAGCCATGGGCCAGTCTCTAGGTTTCCCTTCCGACACCCATCCGTCATCCGTAGACCCCCATCCGTAGACCCTCATGCTCTCGACCTTAGCCGTCGGAAGGTACAAGCGCTTTCCCCAGGAGTCGGATCGTAGTCCGGGGGCGTCCAAATGACGACCTTAGGGCAAGGCGATTTCTTGCACCACAACATCGTGAACCAACCCCCCCTCTTCTCCCAAGGACGGAAGGGGGACAACCACCTCCCTTGTCCCCTGCAGTGCAATACACAGTGTAGGTAGTTCCCATTTCCCAGCCCCTGCCCTGCACTGCCCTTCACCCCTTGAACCTTGTTTGTGCTTTTCCCCTCCAATACCACCTTTATGCAGGAGCTATGAGGACTCAGGAGCAAGCCCCTCCCTCCCCTGATGGATCCGTTACACTGTTTGCGGCGTTGCCGCCGGCAGCATCTCTTCTTGAACGCCTCGTGGAAAAGAACAGCCGCTGTCATCCCGTCCTCCAGATATCTACCAGTCAGGGAATCCGTATGCTCGTAGACGTCATGTCGGGCTCAGCAGCCCGCTTGCCACTGCGGTAGTGGTGACACTATCGGGTTTTATTTCCTTGGTTGGGGGCGTGTACCTTCCTTCAGCCTTTTCTTTTTTTCTTTTTTGCATCGTTGGGGCAAAAGAGACTGTTCATGGCTTTCGTCGTCGGTTTTTTTAGCCTGCAGGATGGATACATGCGCAGTTATGTGGACTGAAGGTGTTGGCTTAGCCACATAACCCCCCCCCCCCCATGACGTTGCAGGATGGAGACAACATCCACACTGAGCGTGTGTGCGGGTTTCTTGCGAGGAAGTCGAATCCTTGGTCGCATGCTCCGCTCACCGCTCTTCGAGGCCGGAGCGTTGCCCTCCCGTTTGCTGATCCTGCTGTTCCTCTTGCAGCTGTCGATGTAGTAGTAGAAGCGGCTGCCTCAGCCCCATCCCTTCTCGTTCGCTCTCTTGATACCTTGCTGGCTTCCGAGCCAGTGCTGCAATCTCATAGCGGCCCTGGCGGCTCCCATGGCCATGGCCCAGTTCTCTACACCGAGTGCCAGCGTACTGATGGTAGTCATGTTCTTGACGAAGCGCGCGTGCGGCGTTCGGTGGCACGCCGGCGCGATGGCCAGCATGATCCAATGGAAGACGCCGAGAGCGCCATTCCATGTCGAAAGAGGCACCCGCCACGTCGTCGTCCAGATCTGCAGGAATTCCGATTCCGTGCATGCACTGCTCAAGGGGGTTCCAGTGGCAATGGCCCGCGTGTAGACGATGGCTGTCATCCGGACAACCTGGTACAGAAAGTCCGGGCTCTGCTGCAGATGCTGCCGGTGATTGCCATGCTGCATCGATCGAGGGCTGGCCGGAGAATCGCTAGCGTCTCGCGTCTGTACCCATTCGGAGTCAGACGCCGGTCCTGATGGTGATTGGCCCGCGTCAAGGGAGCCGCGTACCGCCGTGCCTGTGCTTGAGATGCCCCGAGTTCGTACCGATGCCTCGTCGACAGCGACGACAGAGTGGTTGCTACTAGCCGGGTGTGGTCTCGTACTAGTCGGTACCTCTTCTGGCGAGGAAGTTTGTTGATTTCCTGGAATCGCCAAGTGGAGGCCGGATATGTGCTCGTGCATGTATCTCCCCGTAAGCTGGGCCTTTCTGGAAGCTTGTATCGAGGCTGTCGTCGTCGTCGTCGCTGCCGCCATGATCGTACTCGCAGTAGTTGTAGTCGTTCCGTCCGCTGCAGCGTAAACCGCCTCGACGGCGTCAATCAAATACCTCACATTGTCGAGGATAGAGGCCGTCGCTGTGTGTATGCCAAGGCTCGCGGCGCAGTCGGCAAAGGACGGGAGCACGCCAACGGACGAGGACAGGTGGCTGACAAAAGGAGACATGTGTGCTGTCCTAAGGGGCACGTCTTTTATAGGGTCAACAAAGGCGTATCCCGTAGAGCCCCATGGATCCGACGCCGTTGCCGGCGCTACCGCCGGTACGCCTTGGCTGTGTTGTGCGTGACTCTGGATCCCTCGGCCCCCGTCGCTTCCTGCGCGATCGATGTTTGAGGCAGGCGGAGTCAGTAGCAGTGGGATATTTTCGTGGGCGAGAGATATGGAGACATCGTGACTACGTATAAGCGTGCGAGTCAGTGATTTGTAAGATCTAGACGAGCGAATAAGTTCCGAACAGGTATATCGCGTGGAAGCCCATAAAGCGAGACCCATTTACGAGTCAAGCTGTGGGCAACGAACCAGCGAAACCAACGAACAGGCGGTTGAGCGAACAAATGAAAACATAGTATTTACAGCGGTATATACTCCGCGACCAAGAAATTTGAGGGCAAGGAGGGTTTGACAGAGATAGTTGCAAAAATCGAGGGTAAAGCAGGAAGGGGAATGAGAGAAGCCAAATGAAGAATCGTGGATGCAGTGAAGGGATTACCACCCTCGACAAACGCACAAAATAGATGAAAACACTAAAAAGAATAAAGAAATAACTATCAAAATGACTCGCGAGAAAATGAGCGGCGCCACCAATCCGAAAAGTGAATTTTGCGTCGACGAGAAAGGGCTGAGCCTACTTACGCGATTGCGTTCTTGGCCAATAGGCCGTTCATGCCGAGTTGGTTGAGGCCGCCGCGTAACCGGATCATGTCTCGCAAACCCCTAAGATGGTACCTTAGGTCGTCCTCCGTCTCACCCCAGTACCACTCAGTAACGGTGAGCTGAATGACACCTGCGATGGCGGCGTCGCTGGGATGTTCAGATCTCTCCTTGCTGTCGGTAGTTTTTGTCGTGGCGAGAGCGGTTTTGGGGGCGTCTCGACTGCTTGAACGTCGCCTACCGTGGGCATCGTGAGACCTCAGGCTCTTGTTGAGCATGTGAATGGCATGGCCTTTGAAGGTCCGCAGAGCCGTGGTTTGGATGTGGCCTGTCTCATGGAGAAAGCAAGCCGAGGTGTAGAGAATGATATGGACAACAAGAGGGTCTTGGAGGCAGAAGGGCGAGTAGTGGCGGATGAAGGGATTGTTAGGGTCCGGATCACCGTTGAGGGAGGCCTTGAAGCGGGAGAGGACTGTGACGTCTACCACCGGTACATATCAGGTTTGCATGTCCTTCTCTTCAAGCCAAACTGACGGATCAAGGGGAACGAACTACTTACATATTCGAACAAGTTTCTTGTTCAATGCGGTCTGGGCTACCGGGAGATGCACGATCTGATCGTCCAACCCACTGATGGACCTTCCTGGGCGTTGAACTCTAGGCTTTGCTGTATGATGCAAGCCTCGAGAAATCGAATCATCAGCGACGGGTAGTTCGTTGTCGTTGTCGTCGTCGCGTCCGCCGGCGCTGTCTTTGTCAGCGAGGTTGAGGACAAGACCTGGCACGGCAAGACGGTATGCGATCATCTGCCGCGACGCCTGGGATACATCCGAGTCCAGCCTGCCGCGTCGCGGATCGGCCAGCAGAAGCCAAGGTGCCGGCGCCGTTACTGCTGCCGCTGATCGTTCGCTTTCGTCGAGGTGATCCGACTCCGGCCACGGCGCGTCGCTGACAGACGGATCCGTCGAACAATCCGTCTCGGGACTCGAGTGTGATGTCGTGTTCTCAGACATAGCCCCACCGGTGAGGCTGGTGGGCGAGCGCCCGGCCGTCCTCGGAGACTGAGATGCTTGGATTAGGGGAGAGTTTACCCCTGGGAAAGGGGTCTGGAGGGGAGCCCGGCCGCCTCCTGCTCGTGCTGGTGCCAAGAATGTAGATGTACCTGGTATCCGGCTAGAAAGGCAGTCAGATTACGGGTCTCACGGAAACAAGAAAACACCGATTGTGTTCTAGTTGACAAGACTTACTTTCCTGCCCGATATTCACATACCGGTACGGGGAATCGACGGAGGCAGTTCCTGCAGGGCTGCTCTTGATCACACTGCATCCATGTTAGTCACTCAATGCGCTTGGGACATCATTAGATATATCTGGAGACTAAAGGTATGGTCCCATGCCCTTCGGTGTATCTGACATGCGAACGATGTGGGGATTGGGGGCTGCCATCCAGGTACAAGGTGTATACGTGCCTTCTGCTTCCTCCTCCTACACTCACCGCAGGACGTCGTCGTCCTTTCGGCGCGGGCCATGCTGCGCACTGCCCGCTGCTGCTGCTTCTGCTGCTCCGACCCTTCGGACATTATCTCGAAGCGGAAGCAGCGGTGTTGTCCCACTCTGTCGTTGTCTCCGGAGCATCCGTACCTGCGGTTCCTGTTGTCCTGCGGTATATTGGCGGCACAACATCAAGCATGAAGTGTGTGGCCCCTGGAATCCTGTTTCGGTAGTTGTGATTTTGATAGGCCGGACTTGTAAGCAAATCGGGGATAAACAGGAAAACAAAAAGGTCAACCTCGTGTCAGGGGAGAAAATGATTGGGGATGGGACAATGGAGACAGGTGGCACTGGTTGTTTCTTTAAGCCTGCATGTCGTCGGATTTCGACATGTTTGGCCTAGCGTCGAGGGTTTGCTTCGCCTGGCTTGACTAAGGACCACGAAGGGAGATGGAAGCCCCTCAAGAAAGCCACAAGACAGCCTCCTTTTTTCGGGGGTTTGTGGTGATCTGCATTAGCTGCTTCGCTAGTGCCTAGGTCTGAGCCTTGTGATGAACAAGGTTTAGATGCGTGGTTCGCCATATTCGCCGTACTCGCCGTAGGGAGACCAGTCATTTGGGCTGCAAGTAGCGTGGAAATGTCGCGAAGGTACGGGCAAGGCTATTAGGGCAGGGGATTTTTTTTTTTTTGAATAAGCCGGAGAGTCTCGCAAAGTGGCGGGTGTACCAAACCTAGACGATGTCTCAACACCTTTCTCGGCCAGGATTTCGAATACATGTCCTTCGACATCGACTATCCGCGGAGACGGACTCCAAGTCCGATAGGGCTGGTAGTAGACAGACGAACCACCACTTAGTGAAAGAGTCTCAGCCTTCAAGCCCTCTTCTGTGCAGGGGAAAGACGCCATCAGCCGCAGGCCAAGTGCGAAACGGCGTGGTCCTCGTAGCGTAAGCCGTATCGTTCAATTGCGTGGTCGTAGTGGAACTATCACGGCGTATTGCCCTGGAAATGGTTTTCGAATGGCACGCCCGCTCCTATCTCATACCGCAATCATTCATTGATCCCGCGAGCTGACGTTGCGATATATCGATTGCCGGCTTGAGCCAGTGGTTTCGGCTGAGCTGATCAGACGATCCGTGAAAGTTGAAGACCAATTGAGTTCCTCGAACACAGGGGTGAAGAGCAGGCGCCAATGGCGGTAGGTTCGTGTACGAGCGACGAAAAGTACCTCGTTGACATCCTGAGATAAGAATGAAGCTTGAAGAAGACATTGTCCCTGGAATGCAAGGGGCTTCTCTAGGTTGACAAAACATGATAGAAGTGCGGATGTCTAGGTCTAGAGATCCTAGGCGAACGTGCGATCATCGGCCACCACGCGATATCGTATGCCTCAGTACTCAGCGGGCATCGGTTGAACAGAGAGACCAAGGGGGATGAGATCGGAATCTTCCACCAAGACAACGTTTAGTGTGACTGCACAGGACTGGCACACCATCATCTCCTGTGGAATTCGTCAGCCGTGCCTGGTGGCGCTCTGGGGGAAATAAGAAATAAGGGGAAAAAAAAGAAGAAAAAAAAGCTGGGACTGGGCTTCGTAAAATGCTCCTATAGAAGCCCTCAGCGGCCCCCGGTTGTCTTGGGCCCTCGAGACATAGTGTGCATTCCAGCCTCCAGGAGAACCTAGCTTATTGGACAATTCCCTTACTGACTGTGGTGATGCGCTGCTCGGTTGCAAGCACGAAAGGCGTTGAGACATTATCACGCCCTCTGGGGCACGGATAGAGGCTATATCAGTAACTTGAAGGCCACAGCGACCAGCTGGACACCTCGATGCCGCTGTCGTTGAATGGACGCCGTACCAAGGGTTGAGGGCATTTGTAGAATGTCATAGTTTGGTTTCAGCGTCCTGGAAGGGGAAAACTGCAAAAGCAGACGAAACGACAGGCAGGTAATCCGGGGACAAACCAGATAGATGGATCAGATCACCCAGGCGGGAATATCATGGAGGTAGGTAGCAGAGTTTGGGGGCAGCTCAGGGTTCCAGTGATTTAAGCTTAAGCGCAGTCGCGACGATCAGCAGAGACGACTCAACGTGACGTAGTGCCCCACTAGCTGACCGAGTTATCGGGACCTTGCCACCGGCCGTGAAGCAGGAGTGCCCCGAGCGATGAAGTCACACCTCATGGGGAATTACCAGGGGATATAACGCAAGTCAAGGAATCGTGGCATGCCGGAAGAAAATTTCATCATTTCCATTAAGGTGGCAGGCTTCTAAGCCGCCACAGCACGTCCTCTGCAAAGGGGGGGGAAAAAAAACAAGGCACATGTGCGGAAGAATGGTATCTTTGCGGAATCCCTAAACCCGAAATTGCCTGCCAATAGAAACTCCTGTGATCGCCGTTCAATCATCACTCACATCCGTCTTCCTACCTCGCTCACCGCGGAGCAAACGGGGTATCTAAACTTTGCCGAAATCGCATCATCTCCCGCGGTAGTCCGGCTTTCTAGCCATATTCACTGGTGGAGGCTCGTCGTCAACAGGGTAAGGCAGGGGCGATGAGCCGATAGGGCGACGGCCGCCTGCTGCCTGATGTTCCGGCAGTGGTGTCTTGGGAGGTAGCGGCGGCGGAACTCGTTGCGGCTGCTGCGACTGCTGTACAAAACCATGGTTGTTGTAGTGTTGGTTCTGCCATCGCGGGTGCTCGTCGGGGCTCATGATGGCAATCTTATCCGCGCCGGCCGCGTACCGGTACTGAGAAGGTGTGGGCGCAGTGACAACCAGCCGGTCGGCTTCATCATCCTTTGAAATAGGCGGGGGACGTTGCTCGGCTCTTGGATCCGGCGATGGTTGGAGTCGCTCACCGGAGCTTCTAGGCGAAGGGCTCATCGGCGAAGGTATGTGTAGGTGTTCCGTTCCAGACTCGTATGACTGGCGACTCGGTGGTGTATTATGCGGTGGCCACGACGTGGGTACATCGCCTGGCAACTCCACAGCAAACGATAACGGCTCGGTCGTCTCGGAGTTCGATTTGACCAGTTCGGGAACATCTGGCAGGCGTGAGAACCTAATGTGCGCTTTGTGGATCTTGGCCATCTTCGCAGAAGCTCCTTGTATCATCTTTTGCTCGACTTCCCGCCTCAGGTATTGCCTCGTGCCTGTGCTAATCTCGGCCAGACGGTGCCATTCGTTCATACCAAACTCGCCGACACCAACCTCCACATTAAGGCGATAGTAATTTTCGACGTTGACGTTTCGCTTGAGAAGGTGCTCCTTCTTCATCTGCTCGTGGATAGCTTCACAGCCCTCAATCTTGGAGATAAGCTTGCGGCGGGCATCGGCAAATTCCCCCAGAAAGCCTTCGTACCACATCTGTGAATTTGCATCGCTCCCTTTGGGCCGTCTGCCGGTGCCAACGCTGAGAAACACTCCAACATCCCGACCGGGCCACTCATTCACCACCGCTTCGTCCAGGGCTTCGGGCGCAGGATTGAATGTACCGCCACCGTCATCGTGAAAGACAGACTGTCCAATCTGGATCGGTTTGAAAGCAAGGCCAATAGCACACGTGGCGCGGCCAGCTTGCCAGATCTTGCAGTCAAACTCTGGCGGGGGTTCTCTCCTCGAGTCGTAAGATCGCAGGATGGCTGCGGGAGCGCCCTTACGGGAACCCTTATACATTGCTAAAACCGCGCTTTGTAATTGTCAACCAAACGAGCTTCTCTGCTGGGATCTTTGGGGTACGCGTGCTTACGTTTTGGTCCTGTTCTCCCGAGAATCATAGAGTCGTGCATTGGGGTCGCCGTATCGCGAGTTGAGAGTAGGTCGTGCCATCTGGGCTTGAGGGCTGCGTGCGCTGAAGCTGACTGTGCTGGCGTTGCTGACATGCCTCCTGGGGTTTGAGCTGTTGTATCCGCTGAGAGGGCTCACCATGTCGTTCTCTGTACCGTCATTGCCCTCCTTTTGGTAGACGGTGTGTTCTCTGACAGCCTCCTTGATGGCCTCCTCAAGCTTGGAGGCTTTGAAGAGTGTTGATCGGTATGGGATGCCGGCGATGGTCTTGTCGGTCTCGAAAACCATGCGCGTCAACCTTACGTAGAGCTCCTTGCATTGTTCCAGGTCCAGGCGCAACCTGCCGAGCATCAAGGCAATGAGACCGCCGGTACCGGTACCAACAATGAGATCGAAGTGGTCGCACGGTCTGGGGATTTCGTTTCGGCGAGGGGCTCTGCCCTCGATCTCGACGAAGGTACGGTGCATGAGTTCTTGGAGAATGATGAACATGGAGTAACCACGGACTCCTCCGCCATCTGTCGCAAAGCGTCAGTCAGGTGCGTCGCCGGTTGGAGCCTGCTTGGCAGTGTTTGGCGGTATGAAGATTGAGCCCGCTGTATGTGGAGAAGATTTCACGTACCTAGCGATAGAATGCGAAGAGGAGGGCCCTTGGTAGTGTCCCTCCTCTTGACCCCATTCAGGTCCATAAGTGCGGGTTCCCGTGGGTAAGCCAGGTTGGGTGCAATCCAGGATTCCCAATTCTGTTTGTAGTCGTTCGTGCGGGCGGTCGCAAAACGTCGCTTCGCAGGCAGGTGGCGAATATAGAATTGGTGATGCGGGACGGGGAAAATAAAGAAGGCCGTGGGGGGAGGAGGGGGAAAAAAAAAGACAGACAGACTAGTCGCAAGTGCAGGTGTGTCAGTAAGTACCTAGATATGGTATGTCAAGGTAAGGCAGGGCAAGGCAAAGCGAAAGAGGATGATGTACAGGTAAGGCAAAGGTGCAGCTGGTCATAATCTAAGGTCTGATCACGAGTGGGAGGGTGACGCAAGAAGACGGCTCGCGTCCTACCTAGGCTGCCCACTTCGATGGAGCCAGTTTCCCCCCTCCCTGCTCGGCCCTGTCACTTGCGCCCACTCTTGTGAAGAAGAGAGCAACGCAGTAAGCAGTTGCTGCGGCGGCGGGGTATTCCGTAGCGTCCGTCTCTTCTGGATGAATAGAGGTTAATAATGAACGAGGGATGCAGGTCAGAGCACAGGAATACAAGCCTTCAGAATTCAACCAGGCCGCAGTGCTGGACTGCCACGACTACCGGTACCTTTACCAGTAGGTGTTCTTGTTACCTGTATGATGTATGCAGGTGAAGTTCGGCGGCTTCGATTGGGCTCGTCACCCAGCGATCCTAGTGCAGGTCCCCGATGGATCCTGGGACAAGGTCGGCAAGGAACATGGCCTCAGTGGTGACGGGGCTCGCTGACCTCCGAACTGTCATAAGCATATGGACGGCTCCATAGGCCGTGATTGGGCAAATTTGCGAGGGGTTTGGCTTGGTGTGGGAAACATTTTGCGTCCCTACCTACCTACGGACCAGTTTCGGCTAAGGTGCTGCGAGATTGCCGTCTGCTGGACATGCAGCTTACCTACACTACCTGTGTGTGAACAGTAGTAAGCGGGGGAAGGGAGCTATCTGCCTCTCTGGCTTTGCGGCATGCCTCGGGTTATCTTTCTGATTTGCAGGCATCCGATCCGCAGTGCTGATTACCTACATGTGGACGAGAGAAGTGCTCACTGACAATGAACAGAGAAACCTAATGGAGAATGCACACGATCCGGCAGGTGGGTCGTGCAGAAACATAATAGTACCAAAATACGTGAATACCTACCTACTATGTAGGTACCTTGGGCAAGTGGCAAGAAAGTCATTCGCTCCGCCCTGATTACATGGTAAACTACCTAGGTACCTAGGTAGGTACCCAGGTACACTCAGGCGGGTGGGTACCTACCTACCTACTTAGGTAGGCACCGTAGGCTGGTAAAAGAGTCAGCCGCCAGTGATCATAGCCGTCCGTTCAGTTGCTCGTCGAGGTACCGAGGTACCTGTATACTACGTTCTCGAGTTGACCAACATCTTCCTTTTCTTCCTTCACGTCCCACCTTATTTTTACAACGACCAGCGGCTCTTCCGATGCTCCTGGCCCCTTGATCAAGAACTCCCGCTGGCGCCCTCAGCAAAAGATCGTCATCCTTCTTTTCGCCATCGCAGAAAATGTCGCCCCAGTTCAGATAACTTTCCCGACCGGCACTCGCTTCGAAGACACCAAAGAGACAGCCAAGACAACGGATCAGGTACAAACGGCGGCCTGCCATTCGCGCTCATTCGTAAGTCGCTTAACCAACCCCGGGCTATTCGACCGTTATTTCTGGAGCATCTGCTGTGGCGTCACTGCCAGTTCCTCGGTTCAACTCTTTGCCCCCCATCAGATCCTCCGCGATTTGGGCTGCCATGACATGGCCCGGCAGCACGGCCATGGCTTGTTTCCGACCTCAGCAGGTCCAAAGCCCATTGTGTTTTGCCGCACTGGGAAATCACAAAGCCCCGTGCCTTGTGTCTCAAGCTCGGTCCCACTGTGCTTTTTTCAATCAACCCAACAGCAGTGACCTTTCCGGGGTACATTGCTCTTTGGGGCTGACTAGGTACTATTGTACTTCCTGCGGCCTCCAACCCTCCCAAGACTCAGCAGCAATCCACTTGTCCTGTAGGTAATACCTAGTGCGAATCACCTTACAAGTATCCGTACAAGGAGGTAATAGGCAATAGGTCTGTATGTAGGTATTGGGCAAGCGGGCGAATCCCCCCTCCCCCCCCCGCACGTCAGCAGCGCCTTCATTGTTCAGCTCGACCTGGGCTGGCCCCCGCCTCGGGTGCGAGAAAAGCTGTTGAACCGGGCCCTTGATTGGCTGCGATATCTTCTTCGGACTGATCCAGAAAGCTCGAAACTTTGTCCCGCGTGGCTGTGCAAGCAACCCTCTTTGCTCGACTCTTGGAGCTGCACTGGTGTAGCATCAATTGTACTGTCGCCGCTGACAAGCGCTCGCGTGACAGAGACGCATCCCCTTTTTCTCTTGGGGTTTCGCGTTGTCCTTTATAGCCCTTCTTGGTTAGAGACTTGTAACCGGACAAGTTGATGGTCCTCAAATACAGATGGATACCTGCCATGCTATATACTTTCCAAATCATTGGGCTGGAAAGCCCGGGTCAGTGGTCACGAATCGTGGAGCCTCGCTGGCCCCACTTACCTTTGGGCCTCCGCGCCACAACACTACCTACTGGTACCTAGGTAGTGTACATCGTATCCTTCATCATGGAATATCCCAGACAAGTCAATGCTGCCTCGAATCAGCAACTTTAAGAAAATGGCTCTATACATTCCGGCATTTAAATTTAACCGAACATGTGCCGGAAGATGAAGACTGAGCGGGGCTGCCTAGGAACTAACGAGGGGCGATCGCGACCTGATATGCATACATGTGTTGAGGCCTGCGATCCGGGACATCACCGTGCCCATGTCGAGTGCTGGACGTTCCGGACACCGGATCGGTAAGACCCAGAGTGGGGTGGAGAACGGTTGCATAGCCCGGAGGCGACTGATCAACAGGTGCGGGCTGCCTCCCTGCCCGTAGACCCACGCCCGGACTCGGGGCTTGACTTCGGGAGCTCCCGGAATTCTTGATCCGCATCTGTTTTTGCACTGGCTAAAGGCTCGGTGAATGACACGGAGGCGACCGGCTTGCAGCTGAAGCCACAGTGATGGTCAGTTGCACCTTGCCGATTCACCGAGCAATCCGCCCCCCCCAAGAGCTAGAGAGCATTGTGTTTCTGACAACGTACAATGGCTGGACTGGGCTATGCGCCCCAAGCTCCCAAAGCTATGTCTGCTACCGGGAAGGACCCTTCATCCTTCATCCGAGGCAAAGGAAATAGAGTGTTTAATAATGTACCTAGGGGTAGGGGTAGTGGTCCGGGCGTAAGGGAGGGCACCAATCCCCAAACGCTGCCGATGTTTTCAATGACTTGGATGTGACGCTCGTTGGGCCTGCTCGTTGAATCCTCCGAGGAAGGTGTTTGGCTCATACGCAGGATGACTAACGACCCCCCGAGTAGCTTGTCAAGCCAGCCAGCCTCTCCCTCCCCCCAAAAAGACAACAGTTGGCAACAGCAGATGGCCGATGGAGGAGGGCTTGGACATTCATGCAGCTAGCGCAACACGTCGCTTTGAAGGCTGCAACTGACGCAGCAAAACCCGACAGGAAGGCGGACGTATTGCACTGCACTGGAAGCTGGCGAGAACAGATCATGCAGCTTTGATTGGCCAGCGGCAGAGAAGATGGAGTGCGGCGGAAGATGTCGGTCATGGTGTATCTGGTGTTGGACGGAGTGGGGCCGCCGTGCCTTGCCCAACGAGGTAGGCAGAAAGTCAGCCAAGCAGGATTGTCGTCTCTCGCCAGTGTTATGCCTCCAATCGGTCAACAAGTCAGGTAACCCTCTCACCTCGCACTACCGTTACCGGTTCGCTGTCAGAATGTGATACCCCTGGGCTACCCGGCTGCGCTGCCACGTCTCGTGTGTCCCGGACGAGGCGAGTGGTTGGAACCGCACTGCACTAGACCGCACGACCCTCACTGTACACTCACTACCTTGGGAGCAAAAGGCGCTCATCTTCCGATGGGCCTGGTCGATGGTTGATGAGGGGTAAATGGCAGATGGCGGGCGTCGCCCAGTGCCAGGCGCCAGAAACACGTCAAAAACTCGAGCCGCATCGATACTTCCGCCGTCGAGCGAGTACGGATTCCCTGGTGCATCACTGAACGAATGACGAAATACACTGGCGGGGACTTATGATCTCCGAAGCATGGCCCAATGGAGCTAAAAGATGCTGCCTTGCAGCAAGACTTGGACAGAGGTCGCACATGTGGCACCAGTGGAAGCCAGAGAAAAAGGCAGCTGGCTGCATGACGGCCGGCCAGTCGTCAGGACCCAGACGCCCCAAACCAGACGGCGAGGTATGGTACTCGGCGGTCGAGGCAAAGGCGGAAGAGGGCCAAGGCCTCGAGCTGCATGAGAAGGGCAAGGGGTGCCCGCCCAAAGGATGAGCGGGAAAGGGAAGAGTTGAGAGAGAGCGTAACATAACTAGAGTAGCTAACCGCACCAAGACTGGCAGTGGATGTGAATTTGCGGTATTGGTCTGTCAAGGGAAAGATTGGTGAAGGGAATATGAGTATCTGTAAGGTACCTAAGGTGGGTAAAAAAAAAAGGTGTAGAGAGAGTTGGGGAGAAGAAAGCAGGGACCCTTTTCCCACCTCTCACGGTTCCCTCCCGCCTTCCCCATTTCCCAGGCTTGGGCCCATAAAACCACTATCACCAGGGTCCTATCGTCCAATCAAAGCTGGAACCAGGTGAACAGAGCGAAAGGGCAACCACAGCCTCGCAGCCTCACCGCGCTCCCGCCTTTCTTCCTGTGCTGTACTGCTCCTCGGTTCTTCGCCATCCATCTCCCCATCGCCCTCGTCCCCAATTTCTCGTACGATTGTCCGCTCACCACCTAATTGGCGCTTCCATGACCGCAACGCAACCTAATCTCAACTCGCGATACCATACGTTGTCTTCTCGTTGACCCAAACCGCAGATGGAAGAGTCTCAACCAGCGAAACGGCGAAAGCTTCTCCCGCGCCAACCCTCAACCAGCACCACCCAGGCGGCCCCGTTCCCCCATGAACTGGTGAGAACAACGAATGAACGCAACTCGAAACGATGCCTGAACTGACAATTGGGGTTCCTAGCCTCAGCAACACCCGGTCCAAGAGACCCCTCCAGCCGAACGACATGACTTCGAGTCCTTCGCGAGGCATCTGCAAGATGCCGCCATGTTAATACAACGCCAGACGGAGCGCGCCCCGTACGACAACGTATCCGTTCTCCTTCTGCGGTGGGAAGAGGACACCTCTGTCGAAGCCGATCTCACAGCCATGGAAAACATATTCCGATCAGCCTACAATTTCCGGACCGACCGATGGACCATCCCGACAGTGCCCAACCCCAGCATCAAGCTTGGTGTGCAGATGGCTTCATTCCTCGAGCAAGCCAGACCCAACCACTTGCTAATTATATACTATGCCGGCTACGGTTTCGTTGGGTCTGACAACCAACTTTACTGGGCTTGGTGAGTTGAGGATCTGCCTCGAGAAGAACCCCCGCACCGTTCTGACCGCTCTTCCGTAGCAATACCCGAGACGACGCCGCAAAGCTCAAGTGGGACGGCGTGCGCTGCTTGTTCGAAGATGCCCAATCCGATATCCTCCTGCTACTTGACTCTTGCTCGGTCCGAGATGTTCCTGTCTCTGGCAGCCACGGCATCAAGCAAGCTATCGCGGCGTGCGGCCCTGAGCAGAACCCCCGCGATTCTGCAGGCAAATCCTTCACCTACCACTTGATCGAAGCACTGCACAAGCTGAGTACAGCGGGCAGGCCTTTCAGTGTGCCAAGATTGCACGAAGAGGTCGTCCAGTTGAGGCAACAAGAAAATGCTCAGGTGGCCAAGCTCACCAACGGTGCCAGCAAAACTCCGCCCCCGACAACGCAGCTTCCTATATGCTTCACTCTCACTCCTGGTAAGGGTCAAATTCTGAGCTTGGGCCCATTGCCTGCTCGGTCAGTTCCACAACAGTCACCACACAACGGTGCTGAGGGTGACGCCCAAGCAAGGACATCGCGGGAGGACCAGCTCATCGACCCCGAATCGGTCACCGACCTTCGGTTCGATGAAGCGAGGGTCCTCGTGTGTACAACATTTGTTGGGGATGCCAGCCCGGACATGTCGTTCTTCAATAGCTGGCTCCACAACACGCCGCCCCTGGCAGCCAAGATTGAAGTCGAGGGCATGTTTCTCGGCCCTCCGACCATGCTCCTGATATCAATGCCCCACTCGATCTGGAATGTTGTGCAGCATGACAAGGTCTGCTGTTTCCTAGGATACATCACATCGCATAACATGATTCAATTGTATCAAAAGCTCAAGGGTGCCACGGGCATCCCCAAAGCCACGGCAAAGGAAGTTGAGGACGGGCGAATCTTGTTAGAGGCGCGGGAGCTAGCAGCAAGCACGCCGGCTTTGCATCGACGCTCAGTAGACAGCAAAGACGCCTCCTACCTTGAGGCGGCCAGCCGTGTAGATACTACTCCTTCCGGCGTGTCGTTCGCCGCTGCCGCCGCCGCCGCTGCGGCGGTGGATGGCAAAGACGATGTCGAGGATTCGGCCGAGATGCAGGAAGCGGCGGAACAGCTAAAGGCACTAAGCCATGTGCGCCCTCTGAGTGACGAGGCACCACCAGCCGTAGAACGACAACGCACAACCCTCCCTGATGGTGCAATGCCCGTCAATCACGAAGACACAGGTTCTTCCCATGACGCAAATGAATCAGGTGCAGACGACACGATGCATTCTGTCGACATGAGCACGCCCAACGCCAAGACCAAACAGCGGCGGTCCCTACAAAAGGCGACTCCCAAGCAAGAGACTAGATGTACGTTATGTAGCCATGCTCCCTTCAAGGACTCGTCGTCATTGCGCAAACACATCGCAGCTGCACACACCAGGCCATTCCCTTGCGCCTTTTCGTTCGCAGGGTGCACGAGCACTTTTGGGTCGAAGAACGAGTGGAAGCGGCACATCGCGTCTCAACATCTCTGTCTACAGTACTATCGTTGCTCGTCTTGCCCGCAGAGTACTGTAGAAGGCAAGGGGAACGAGTTTAACCGGAAAGACCTCTTCACCCAGCATCTGCGGCGCATGCATGCACCATTCGCCATCAAGAAGGCCATTGCCAAGGGTGACAGCAAATTGCAAGTTGAGTGGGAGGGCCACGTGAAGGAGATGCAAACAACATGTCTTGTCACGCGCCGGTCACCGCCTCAAAAGTCAGCTTGCCCAAAGTTAGATTGCCAGAGCGTGTTTGAGGGTCCCGGCTCCTGGGACGAGTGGACAGAGCACGTTGGAAGGCACATGGAAAAAGGCGAGGGCCAGCGGCTCGGGGTCGATCGACTGTTGGCAAAGTGGGCTCTTGACGAAGGTATCATTGAGCGAAAGGAAGATGGCGAATATCGTCTCTGTGCTGGCCCTGGCCCTGGCCCTGGTCCTGGCGGCGGCGGCGGCGGCGGCGGCATTTCGGTCGGCGGAGACGCCAAAGAATCAATATCCCTGCTTTACCCAGAGCCAAAGCAGGCAGCCGAGGCAGAGCTCGAGGTAGAGCTCGAGGCAAGCAAGACTCACGACAAGATGGAAATAGACGTTTAGTCTATCGGCACCGTTTCCGTTGTCTTTCGCTGCCGAGAGAAGGATAAAGGGAAAAGGCAAGAGAGGAGTCGGGGGCGAAATCAAAGGCGAGAGGTTCTAGGGCGGGCGGTTCGACTCTTTGCGGACGTTGGTGCGGCACTGCGGATCTTCTGTCAATCTATATACTACGGCGTCACCATTGATCGGAAGGCATTGTTTGGGTACGATTGATATGAGGTACATGAGAACGACTATCACTCTCTTCGACGAGATTCATTTGTTGCTGGCGAGCTCGCAAACCCCGAGCAGCCAGCTAGCTAGCTTATTACCTTCCCGGTTCAAGTCGCTGAGCGCTGAGCGCAAGGTCCAAGACTGCGCAATAGGAGGAAAAGGGAAAAGGGGAAAAAGAAAAAGGGGAATACGAACTAAAAGTACAAAAAGCAAATGGTAGTCAGGACAAAATCTAAGACCACCTTGTAGACCTCGCATGACGCCGACTTCGCCTGCGTGGCCATATGCCAAGCTTTTGATAATGCCGGACCGGCTTCGGCAGTCGACCCCCGGACGATTCACTCAACTGTCGCCCCCCTGCAGATCGCCCGATGCCCGGTGTGCCCCAGAAAGTCATTCAAGGGGTTAAACTCGATATCGGCCCTCCCCCCTCGCCCCCCCGTCAATATTGTACATGTTGCAGGGGAGATGAGATTGGTCACCCAACATTGTGTTTCCAACCCCCGGCCTAAACAGCCGTCCTGATTTCAATTCAGTATGGCTTCATAGTGATTTCAGTCGGTTGCAACCTCGGCATGAGACCGAAAAGAGTCGCTGATGGTTGACCACGTGGGCGCATGATACGAATATAGGTATCCACAGCATCCCACCCCGCTTCGATTTAGTCGACGATCTATTGAGGATGTTCGGGCGGCGATGCAACGTCCGTTGAGAAGACTACCACTCGGGGAACAAAAAACAGAATACTATCCACCAAAACACCCCGTCATTTTCCCTTCTCACTCAATTACCTACCAAAGACTATTTGGCATTAATTTGGCCTATTTGTTAATAGTAGAGTAATCTAAATTATACTAGGCTTCCTCTTTCAGGAGTCTTAAGTGGTTTATATCCTAATACGGTGTGCTTTGTATATAATGCTTTAGTACTGATTATATATGGCGGTAGGGAACCCCCCTCCTCCCCGGCCGACTTATCCGGTCGTCTATGTGTGCTAAGCCGTAATTAGTAGGCTGGAGGGAAACTCAACATGCGGATCACGAGATGAGCTTGATGGGGAGGTAGTGATATGGGGATCCCGGAGCCGGAAGGAAGAGGGGTCGCAATCTGGATAATGTGTGATAGAATATAGGAGCTGGCGGTGTTCTGAGCGAATGAGCCGGGCTTTCTGGAAGAACATATAACGGCCCATGCCTTCACATTGGTCAGGTAGGGCGTGTCTCGATTCGCTGCCTTTGCGTGATTGCCAAACCTCTGTTGGGGTTACAATACAACTTGGACTTGGGTACACGACAATCCGCCAGCCAGCCAGCATGCAATTACTTGACGGCCTGTCTTGTCTCCTGGCGGGAGCGCGCCTCGCGTAGGCTACGCTTCAAATCATTCCCGGCGGAACATGGACGGCAGTACGGCAGCTTCTATCTCCTTTCTCCCCCGCCCCCGCACATTCCTTCCCTCCCCACCTCTTACGCTCTATGCATTGCCTATGCGGGCAGAGGCAACGCTGTATGAAGCCAAGAAATCTGACATGGCCTGCAGAACAATACGGGCCGGCACATCCAGGCCCATGGCGCCGGCGTCACCAAGGTCGGCTCGACGTACTATCTCATCGGCGAGGACAAGACCGGGGGTTCCGCCTTTCAGAACGTCAACTGCTACGCCTCGACCAACCTCGTCGAGTGGAATTACGTCGGCGCCCTGCTCTCGCGGACGTCGGGGGCGGGCGACCTCGGCCCGGGCAGGGTCGTCGAACGGCCCAAGGTCATCTACAACAGCGGCACCCGCAAGTACGTCATGTACCTGCACATTGATAGCAGCAACTACGGCGAGGCCAAGGTTGGTGTCGCGACGTCCGACACCGTGTGCGGCAAGTACACGTATCTGGGCAGCTGGAGGCCGTTGGGTTTCGAGAGCCGAGACATTGGGCTGTTCAAGGACGACGATGGGGCCGCGTATCTTCTGACCGAGGACGTGAGTTTTTGTCTTCTTCTTCTTCTTCTTTTTTCCTTCTTTTTTTCTCTTTTTGCGTCATTGCTTGAAATGAACCACGGCGGCGATACGTTGCTGACGGGGGAGGATTGGCGGAATCAGCGACCAAATGGCTTGCGCATTGATGCGCTATCATCCGACTACCTCAACGTCACGCGAAATGTCTACCTCTGGGGCGAGCACATCGAGGCACCCGCCATCCTAAAGAAGAACGGTTACTACTTCATGTTCGGAAGCAGGCTCACCGGGTGGGACCCGAACGATAACGTATGTTCTCTCCCCACCCCCTTCTCTTTGCTCTCCTCATCCTTCTCTCTGACGTCCGCCAGGTCTACTCCTACGCGACCTCCCTCTCCGGCCCCTGGTCCGCCTGGAAAACCTTCGCCCCCGCCGGCTCCAAGACTTTCAACTTCCAGACAACGTACATCCTTCCCTTGGGCGACACGGCAATCTACATGGGCGACCGCTGGGTCGGCACGAACCTCATGCGGAGCACCTACGTCTGGCTGCCCCTCACAATCTCCGGCACCACCATAACCCTCGCGGACCGCGTCAACTGGATCCCCGACGTCGGCGCAGGCACTTGGGCCGCGGGCCCGACCGAGACGTCGTACGAGGGCGAGGCGGCCACGCTCTCGGGCGGCGCAAAGGTGGTGTCCTGTACGGGCTGCAGCGGGTCGGCGGCGGCCGGGTATCTCGGCGGTTCGGCGGGCGGCAGACTGCAGTTCTCGAGCGTCAGCGTTCAGGCCTCCGGCCGGACGACGGTGAGAGTGAAGCACCTGAACGGGGACACGAGCCAGCGGTGGGGGACGGTGACGTGCAATGGCGTCTCGCAGACGGTCGGGTTCTTGCCCACCGCGGACGGGAACACGCCCGGAAGCAGCTCCGTGTTTTGCAACCTGAATGCCGGGTCGGGGAATACAATCGCCTTTGCGAGCGCCGATTCTTCGTGGGTTGCCGATATTGACAGGATTTTTGTTCCTGTCAACTAGGGAGGGGAAGCGGGGGCATCACTCGCCCAGATTGTACAGTGTACTGCGAGTAGGGGGGAGAGGACACAACCAACAAAAGATGATTTCTTGTCCTGTTCATTATGTATATACATTAAGAAAGAAGCGTAGGGCAGGAAAGCCCTAGCGGGGTGTATAAACTCAGTTGATCTCGATGACAAAAGGTCCAGTCAGGGGCTTATCGACTTTGACCGTCTTGACAGCCTCCTGCCTCTTTCCAGTCGGTCCTCCGCTCAGAAGCGTGACTTTGAAGACCTTGAGCGGCGTCTCGTAGCCGAACTCGCCATCCACAGAAACCTTGCCGTCCTTGTAGTCAAAGGTGACGAGCGTGACGCCGGCTTGCTCCAGGCTGACGCCGTCGTCGAGGTACAGCTTGCCCTTGGCAGTACCATCCCGTCCCACGGCGATCAGAAGCTCAAAATTCTCCTCGCGGAGCTTCTTCGTCGTCATGGCGCTGTTGGCGCGCAAAGGCAGCACGGAGCCGCCGCGAATGAAGAGCGGGATCGTGGTGTAGTCCTGCTCCGTCAGGGTGACGGTTGCGCCGGCGCCCTGGACCGTCTTGTGGGTGTACCAGTCGTAGAAGACGTCGTCAGGGAGGTACACACTGACAGAGGTCGAGTTCTCCTCGGTGACGGGCGCGACGAGAACAGCGTCGCCGTAGAAGTACTGCAGGTCGAGGTCAAACGTCTTCTCATCCTCGGGGTACAGGTAGAAGACTGGGTTGATGAGCGGGGTGCCATCGACAGTCTGCTGGTGCAACGCCGTGTAGATGTAGTCGAGGAGGCGGTAGCGAATGGCGATGGCCTTGCGGGCGCTGTCTGCAACGGTGTCCCAGAGATAGTATTCCTGTGAAATGCTATCGAGGGAGTTGTGGTTGCGGTAGAAGGACGAGAAGGCAGCGAGGGCGGCCCAACGCGCGCATAGTTGCTCGGTTGTGTTGTCGCCGAAGCCGCAGGCATCGGAGCCGACCATAGGCACCTGGTACAGGGAGGCGAATTGCAACAACTGGGAGATAGAGACGCGGTACTGCTGCCAGTTGGAAAGGTTGTCGCCGAGCCAGTGGCCGACGGACGTCCCGGCGCCGGCGAAGGTCGAGCGCGTGATGATGAGGGGTCGGAGGCCGGGGCGACGGGCCTGCATCGAAACCCTAGAGGCCGCCGACATCATCGACCCGTAGAGGTTGTGGGTGTCGTACATGGCGAGACCGTTCTGGTGGATAACGTCTGTATTGACCGTCTTGTTAGAGATGCCGCCGCCGGCAGCGTTCGAGGCCGTGTCCCATGCAGCCTTGTTGTGGATGGCGTACTTTGGGAAAAGGAGATCGCGGTCTGGAAGGCCCTTTTGGTCGCCAGATGCTTGCCTGTCGGCGATGATCAGATTGTCAAAGTTCCGACTGGCGGGGATCGTCCGGGGGGGGATCTCCTTGCGAACGAAGACGTCGGATCGTTTGGTTTGGTTGTTACCACAGTCAGTTCCAGGAGGCTGGAAGTCGCAAGGCCAGCCAGGGAGGAGGCGGGGGTTCTCCCGAACCGGTGGCGGCTCAGGGGGAAAGCCGACAGCGGATCCGTAGGGATCGTCGCAGGGGAAGTAACAGGGGAAGTTGGAGGGCTCGTTCATGTCAATCCACAAGGCGTCAATGTCGACACCGTCGTCGGCCGAGAAGAACTCGGCGAACTCGTTGTTCCAGTACTTTGTGATGTTCTCGGCGAACCAGTCGGGGAAGACAGTCACACCGGGCCAGACGACACCGACCCAGACGGAGCCGTTGCCGCGGAGGAGCCAAATGTTGTCGTCGATGCCGCGTTGCAAAGTGGGGGACTCGACATAGGCCACTGCAGGGTCCACCATGACGATGTAGTGCTGGTCGTTTTCATGAAGCTTGTTCACGAGCTGGCGCATCTTTGTCAGGGGGTAGCGCTCCGGGTCGAGAGAGAAGACCCTGCATGGTGTTAGTGCGTGCGTAAAGATGGATTTTGGTACGGGTATAGCAAACCTTCGCCTGTCCATGTAGTCAATGTCCGTCCACATAGTCTCGAGGGGGATCTCGGCAATGCTGTAGTTGTGAACAACCTCGGCAACGTCGAAAACGTCACGGTATCCGTAGCGGCACTGATGGAAGCCCAGACCCCAGTATGGCATCATGGCAGGCAACCCGGTGATCTGAGCATACTGCTGAGCCACCTCAATGGGAGAGGGACCAGCAACGAAGTAGAAGTCGAGAACTCCGCCAAGTGTGTTGTACTGGAGGTACTGGGCAGACTCGTCCGTCTTGTTGATGAAGACATCCATACCGTTGGAGTTGAGAAAGAAGACCCCGTGGGTGCTATTCTTGCGGTGGTCGTAGTAGACAGGATGGTTACCGTACAGATTGGCGCCGGAGGGGATGCCGTATGAATCCTGGGACCACAGCGTGCGGATGTAATCCGTGGTATTGAGACGGAAAGGGTCGGAGTGCTCGCCCAGGCCGTAGAGGTTGGGGTTTTCGGGCAGCTTGGTGCGGAGGCGCAGGTATTGGCTCTCGAAGACGATGTTGGCGCCCGAAGTGTCGAAGAGAACCTCACCCGTGCCGGGCCGGGTCACGGTGAAGGAGAAAGGGCTCTCGGTGTAATTGAATTGGAGCTTGGATTGCTCCGCGCTCACGCCGCCGGCATCGGGGCGGGGGAACA
Organism: Colletotrichum echinochloae; assembly: GCA_016618095.1. Classification (NCBI taxonomy): domain Eukaryota; kingdom Fungi; phylum Ascomycota; class Sordariomycetes; order Glomerellales; family Glomerellaceae; genus Colletotrichum; species Colletotrichum echinochloae. The sequence continues at coordinate 1,009,034 of JADEZT010000007.1, forward strand.
CGGACTCGGGGACCTGGTAGACCTGGTTTCCGGCATCCTGGATCTTGACGTGGAGGCGAGTATCTGTGGCGTCTCAGTACAATTGGTTGGTTCACGTAGGAGCCTCCCAAGGAAAGCGGGAGGTGATGGAATGCTCACCAGTCTGATACTCAACCGTCAAAGTCAGGTCAGTCAGGTCAGTGCCGTACGCATCACAAGCCTGGCCGGCTAAGGATAGGTCTGCTGTCAGGCCTGAAGAGGAGGTCTGGACGTTGGAGGCTCGGTAGCCGGGGCATCTGGCGAGAACATCGTCGCTGGGATAGTCTCTACGGATAACGGCAGCCGAAGCCACCGCTGTGAGCAGTCCAAGAACAGAAAGGGTTCGTGCCATGGCTGACAACAAGGCCTTTCGTTTCTGGCCTGTGTTTACGACGATACCCAACCCGGTAGAAAGACGGACGAGAGAGGTCCGACTACAGGCATAGAGAGCATGACTCCGCGGCAGACTTTATACTTGACTGAGGGTTGTTGTTATTTTTTTTTCTTTTTCTTTGCAGATGCGGGATTCGCACAGTTACATGGAACCACATCCGCCGGAAGGTGCGAAATTCAATTGGAGCCCCGCTGGCACTGGCGGAGGAGAAGGCGTAGACAGCGATCGCCCTCCAACCAACCGTTCATCCAAAAAGTCAGGACATGATTACGCATGGAGTTATTTTGTTTTACGCATGGTTGGCGCTTGCTGTGCAGCAGACGACAGTAGCGAATGGGCTTGCTGTCCATCAGGTTGCAGGGCCTTGACGCGAACGTCATTCGGTCTTTTTCATCTGCACGAGTCTGGGGATCCCTGCGATGCTTCGTGGTGCCGCCGCCGTGTTCCCCCTGGCGCCCAACTCGCCAAGAACCAAGAGTTTAGTGTCGAGAACTCTTCCGGGGTCTATTGGATTGAGCGGCTTGCTTGAGCGAGCGAGCAATGGAGCGAGGTAATAAGAGGCCGTTGGTGGTTTCCGCGCCCATCCTTTTTAGAAGAAACAGTGTTTCGACCTAGGTAGGTAGTGTGGTGTGTGTTGGAGGGCGATGGCCATCTCTCTCTCTCTTCTCTCTCCTGCTTCCCCGCATCCGCCCTTTCAAGGCCAAGGTTAGACCAGAAATTGTGAGCGCGATGACGATGATGCGGAGCTGTGCGGTAGGAGTTGAGGGGGAAAGACGGAGATGGGTCAGAGCCTGCATACCGAAGGCTGCTAAAAGCGCAGCTAAGGGCAGGTCAGCTGTGTCGCAAGCGGGATATCAGTGGTAGCAGGTAAGCTGACCATCGGGAGGGGGGGGTTACCTGACCAAAGCCCCACAAAAGATTTCAGAAGTGGGGCAGGCAGGAGGTTATATAACCATGGTCAGGTAACCTCATAGTCATCTAAACTTTCCCTTCTACATATCTATATAGGAGTGGTTTAGAATTGGTTTCAAACCTATTCTAAATAGATAATAACAATATATTCTCTCCCCTTAAGGAAGGGATACTACTTTTTTACTAGGTATAACTAGATAGTACTATAAGAGATACCTTATATACCTTTAATCTTATCTAAGCTCTCTAAATCTCTTAACTAGTAAGTTACTCTAGAGAAAGTATTTTAAATTAATTAGAAATATATTTAGAACTAACTTAGTACTAGGATAAACCCTATTTAAAGCTTATACTAAGTTTAATACTAGTATTAGTAAAAGTATTATAAAGTAGGTATTATAGCTTTTATAATATATATACTTTTATCTAAAAGATAATTGATATACCTTATATTATTAAGTATCTTAAAATAAGTAAAGAAGGTATTCTATAAATTATAGATACTTAAATAATTAAGAAAGATAATATTAAAGCTCCTTAGAATATAGTAGAGAACTAAGTTTAGATTAATTTAAAAGAGATTTTAAACTAATTTAAAACTAATACTTAATAGGTTTAATATTACTATATATATGCTTTTCTAGCTAAGTATATTATATTAGCTTTTTTCTAAAATACTATTTATTTATATTTAATATATAACTATACTAGGAGAAAAGCTGTTAAAGTGGGTGTAATATACCGGCGAATGGCACGGACCTCCAGGCCTATTGGGCTGGATTGGGAAAGGTCTGCGGCGAAATGTCGGTTGACATCTATGGAACGGATTTTGCTAGCTAAAATATCTGGAATCCGATGACCACATGCATTTGGATCCTGAGGCAACACAACAGCCATAAATGTGCAGGGAATCCCATAGAAAATAGTAACATAGTTATATATATACTAGTAATTTAACTAGGGATTTTTACTATAATTATCTATGTACTTTAATAATTAATAGTTTAAATTTATAAGTACTAATTAATATTGCTTAAAGTACTATATATAGTATATATAATATATACTATAGCTATTATTATAACTAAAAATAAGATAGCTATGATATTAGTAACTCTAAGCAGCCTAGCTAACTAGAGTAATTAGTATATCTAGCTATAGTAATAAGCAGTAGCCCTAAATCTATGGAAGTTAATTAACCTAAACACTAACAATATATGGCGTACTACTATAAAATAACTAGTAAAGCCTCTGATAGCTCTAGATATTATAAACTACCTAATAACGCTATCTATAATAACTAAGTAGGTAATAAATAATATAGTAGATAACTAATAACCACTAGATTTAAAAGATATATAGGCCTTAAAGCTATCCTAGCTATTAACTAAAGAACAGAAGTAACTTAAATATAATAATAAAATATATATATAAAAATAATAGTAATATAAATAAGACTATAAGATAGTTAGTAACTTAGTTACCTAGATCTATATAATAGTAAATCTAATAGTAGTTATAAAATACTACTTTATAAGTAAGTTAATATATATATAGATATATAATATTAAGGTATATATTAGTCTACCCCTATATAAGGAAAAGGAAATTACTATAGCAAAGTATAAGAAAGTTATAAAAAGAGCTATAAATTATAAAGTAATAGATATAAAAGAGGTAGAGAAATAGATATCTAACTAGGAGAAAGCGCTCTCTTATAGTATATAAGTCTAGTAGTATTTAGCTATAAAGACTAGTAAATAGTTCCTACTGCTAATAAAGGTATTAAGGTATATACTACTAGTAGCATAGGTAGAGGCATACAAAAGTACTAACTACATAAGAGCTATTAATAACTAGCTCCTATATCACAAAGTAACGTTAGTAATACAGGCCTATATCGCCACAGAGCCAGAGCATCCCTAGGCAAAAGCTGCTTGCAGCGCCTTTAGCCCAGTCACTACAGCAACAGTCACTAATAACGTTATAGAGAATCACATACAAAAGGAGCTAACAAAGGAAAAATAGTATAATAACTACTATAATAACTAAAATAATAAGAGTAATAACTATAGTAATAAAAAGTACTTATTATATAATATCCCTAGGTACTTACTATTAAGGTATTACTTTATAAGTAAAATATACCTAAGGTTCTTATAGTAACTATATAGAGTAATTATTAACTATATAAAGTAAGCTCTAATATAGTAATATATAAAAGATAAGCTAAAAGAGAAAGATATATTACTAGCCTCTATATATACCTATTTAGATAAATTTACTATAGTAGTAATAGGAGTACCTCTAGCTAAATAATAGTTAGAAGGTAGTAAAGATAAAATATAGTTAAAGAGTAAAGGAGCCTTATCTACATAGTTAGCTACTTTTATAATATCTAACTATTTACTTAAAGACTTTATTATCTTAGATTTAGGAGTAACCCTTTATGTCTTTTACTCTTGTTATTACTTCTTAGAGATAACTCTAGTAAAGTTAGATAATTTTATCTAAGTAGGTAATACTACTATCCTAATTAAGAAATAGGGTAATATACTTATCTATATAAAATAGAGTAATTACTAAGTATAATTTATACTTAAAAAAGTTACCTATTATCTATTACTATTATATAACCTAGTATTATATATAATACTTAAAATAAGGAATAATTAGTAATAAAATAATTGTCTAAGTAATAATTATATATATATAGTAAAGGATTACTCTATAGTATTTAATATAGATAAAATTACTAGTTAATAGGTTATTAAGGCTAGTAAGAACTATGATAGTCTTTATACTATATTAGTAGTATACCTAGTAGTAGTGAACGCAGATGTGGTTGTAGCAGCCTTGGTGCTGATAGACCGCTGCTGAAGGAGTAGGCTGGTTAAAGCTAACTACTAATATAACTATCTTAGCTACCTAGGTAGCTATATACTCTATAAAATAACTGCCTAAGCCTGTAATATATAGATAAAAGGAGATATACTAAAGATATCTATTATATTATATAAAGTATTTATCATAAGTAAGATATAATAGTAAATATTATATTTACTATAGAAGTTAATTAACTATGTGGAGGTAGAGAATCATATTATACTAAATTTTTACCTATTTAAACAAGGCTATAGTAAATATAAGTTAGCCTTGCTACTTAGTAACTAAAAATCTAGCTTTATATAGGACTATTACCTATAATAGCATACTTCTAAGGCTATTAAGATAGCTTTAGTAGACTTTATATAGTTAATTAAAGTATATAAATTGATAGAAGTATAAGTAATTAAGTATAAGAACAAGATCATAACTACCTATCTATAGGTAAAGGAGGCTATAGAAAGTATAGGAATCCTATTTAAGGCCTTAATACCTAATACATAAGTATAAAACAGCAGTATAGAGAGGATTGCTATAGTAATTAAGGAGAAAGCCTATCTAATAAGGCTAAAATTAAAATTGCTAGTATTACTATAGCTAGAGATTCTAAAAGTAGTAGTATACTTATATAACTAAATACTAGCTAAATCTTATAGCTAGAGATCTCTATATTAGATCTAGTATGTAATAAGAGGGTGGCTATTATCTATACTATACCCTAGCTATTTATAAGTATTTGGCTGCTGCGCATATATAATAACTTTAGATACTTAACTTAGCTATAATTATCTCTAGTACTTTAAAGTAAAGGTATATATTAGCTATCTAGTTGGTTATATATTAACTAACTAGTACTGTATATATATCTCTCTAAAGAATAAAGTTATTATATCTTATAATATAATATTTAATAAAGATAGATACTTCTCTAGAAAAGAAGATGAATAGGTAGATAAGTTAAGTAATATAGATAAGGCTATAATTAATAAATAGATCTAAAAAGTAACTAAAAAGAACTTTATAAATCTTACTAATAGTAAGGATATTATAGAAGAAGACATAGTAGAACTTCTAAATTAAACTACTAGTAAAATACTAGAAGGAGTCTATAAATATATAAAGTTATACTTTATATTAATAATACTACTAGAATCTCCAAATACTTTATTTATCACATTACTATTAGATATACTTAACGCAAGAGAGCAAGAAGACCATATATATTATAATAAAATCTAATGTATTAACTATATTACATATTAAAAGTAAATATATCTATAAGAATCTTAGAAAGCTACATTTATAGCTAGGACTGTTAATAGTCCTTACTACAGTACCTAGAACTAGTAAGCTACTTATATAGCTAGGACTATTAATAGTCCTTACCATAGTTCCTAGAAAATCTTAAAGTAAGACCTCCTACCTAGTAAAAGTATAGGCTAGCCTCCTAATATTAGGAAGGATAATATAATAGGAGAGGATCTATCTAACTCTGGTAATAAAATAACAGTACCTTAAAATATAGCTATAAGGCTAGCTACAAGGCTATACTAAAAGGATTTGCTTGGGTTGCCTAAGGTATATGCTAACCTGAAAAACTACTTATTTGTAGAGGATTTTTAAGAGGCTAAGAAAGCTTATTTATAGAGCTATAATGCTATAAATAGCTAGGTTAAAGTTAGTATAGAGAAAGCTAGTAATAATTAAATACTTAACTGCTAATAGGTATATACATATAAGCTAAACAAATATGGATTTCTTATAAAGTTTAAGGTATGTCTTATTATTTATAGTAATTAGTAGCTAAAAGATATAATCTATAATATATATAGTAACACTAATAAGACTTTTATTTTTATTACTTATTATAATTATAGCTAAGTTAGACCTAGAATTACTTTAATTTAATATAGTAAATATATTTATATATACTAATATAGATAAGATAGTATTTATAAGACTTCCCCTAGAATATCTAAGCTATGGTAGCAGTAAGATTATCTACGTCTAAAAAACCCTTTATAGGTTATAATAATCACTACTGCTATAGCAAAAGTACCTAGAAAAGGGACTTTAAGAACTTGGATTTATACCAGTCACTAAAGAGTTATACTACTAGTAAAAGGGAGCTATTACATTCTTTTTTTATATTAATAATTATATCTTTGTATTCTCTAAGTTATTATAATAGAAAGCTAATAAGGTAATTAACAGTATAAAAGAGGGATACTACTTAGAGGGTAGTAATAAAATATAATAGTTTCTTAGTATAGAAATTCTCTATAATAGATAATAACAAAAGATATAGCTATTATAGTTAGTATATATTAAAAAGATAGTAAAGCTAATTAATAATAAAACCTAGCTACTACTAGATAATACCCTAATAGGTAATAAAGAACTTTTACCCTTATAGTAAATAGTAGTAAACTATAAAGTTATAAGATACTTGTAAAAAGTTAGATTAATCCTATATATAGCAGTAATAATAAGACCTAATATTATATTTATAATAAGTTAGCTAGTAAGATTTAATTATAACCTATTAGTAGCTTATTAGAGAGTAGCAAACTAGGTACTATAATACCTTAGGCATATAGCTAGCCTTTACCTTAAATTTAAGCCTAATAGAGAGCTTATTATCACATTAGACACAAGCTTCAGAGATAACTTAATTAACTACAAGAGCTTACAGGCTTTTACTATTAAGCTATATAGTAGACTTATTAGCTAGAGAGTAAATAAGCAGTAGATAGTAACTACTTTAATAACCAAAGTAGAGTTACTAGCCTTATTACAGGCTATAAAAGAATTAATATTTATAAGCTAATTAATTACCAAGCTTACTACTAGCAATAATACTTTAAATATATTGCTAAAGGTTATAATATAATATAATAATTAATAGATAATTAGCCTTATAACTAAGAAGTTAGTTTAATTACAAACGTACCTTTATTATATAGATATATATTATTACTAGCTATATCAGGAGATTATAGATAGTTATATTAAAGTTATATATACCCTATTAGTAAAGCTAATAGTAGACAGTTTAATAAAGGCCTTACGAAAGCAAAAATAGCCTGCATTTCTATAGCAATTAAATCTTAGTAACCAAACTGCGTGGTTAATATAAAACCATAAGAAAGAATTAGCTAAGGATAAATTACTATTATAATTAAAGTAATAAGTACTGTAGTAATAGATAGTTAGCTAGTACGGCCTCTGACTAGAAGGGTTAAATTACATAGTTGCGCTAGTTAGTAAAAGTAAATTATTATAGAGATATAACTAGTAAACTCTAATATTATAACTAATTATTAATATGACTAGTAAAACTTTAACTATAAGTTTCTTAATAACTAAGTAATATATATAGTTAGTAATTTTATTATTATAATTACCTTAATTAAAACTAAAAGTTAATATAAAATCTGTTAGAGGCTATGAGGAGTAATAAGGTTAGAGATAAAAGATAAGAGATAAATAAGATATGTATTGTTTTTAATATAATAGAAGAGCTTTCTGTTCACCTTACTGTCTAGCTAGATGTAAGGGATATAAGGGGTTTATTTATACTTATTTTCTGTATATTCTAAGGATTTCTTAGATATTCTAGGTTGTTATCTAAAACACCTCGGTTATATAGTTTATAACTATATTCTTATAAGTTGTTTTCTAAAACATCTCGGTTATATAGTTTATAACTATATTCTTATTTTCTAGATTTCTCTTTAGATAGATAGTTCTTGCTTAAAGGAACTATTCTTTATATATAGATATCCTATGTATTTATAATATATAGGCGTTTTCTAAGTAAATATATAGTTATCTAGTATATACAGTATATACAGTACTATTAATACTGTATTATATAATTCACTTTATTATTATATATACTATCTTTTTTATATAGATATAAGGTATTTAAACCTTAATATCTAACAAAATCTAATTATAAAAGACTACTATTTTAAGTTAGAAAGTTATAATAAAAGATAAAAGTATAGTTAAAACCATACTTTAAGGATAATTATATATATAGACCTATAAGGGCTATATTAAATATAATAGTAAGTATATAAGGCTTAAGACTACTATAATTATGATATAGCTTTACTAAGTAAAAGGACCTTAGTTACTATATATTTATGTTATTAAGCTTAGACTTATATAAGAGGGCTAGTAAGCTTTATAGATGTAACTAGTATTAAGTCTTTTTACCTCTACCTAAGATTAAACCCTAGAGCTCTAGTATAAGTTACTATCTTATATTATAACTATCTAGTAGAGGGTAATACTACTAGACTATATACACTCTAGTTTTAGTTATTATGAATTAGTTAATTACTACCTTTTATAGTAAGCAATTAGTAGTTATAAGGACCTATAGGAATACAAAAGGAAGGTATAAAAAGGCAGTAATTGCTCTATCTATTAATTAGTTAGATTGAACCTGTAAATAGCTTCAATCTGAGAGGGTGTATCAAAGTAGGTGCAATATACTAGCAAATAGCACAGACCTCTAGACCTATTAAGCTGGATTAGGAAAGGTCTGCAGCGAAATATTAGTTAATATCTATAGAAGGGATTTTGCTAGCTAAAATATCTAGAATCTAATGACCACGTGCATTTGGATCCTGAGGCAATACAATAGCTATAAATGTATAGGGAATCCCATAGAAAATAGTAACATAGTTACATATATATACACCAGCAATTAACCAGGAATTTTCACTATAATTATTTACATACTTTAATACTACTAGCTTAACCTAGTAGCCCTCTTAATAGTTACACTTCTTTATATATAATTAACCCTTTTAAGACCCCTTATTTATCACTAGAAACCCAATACCTTACTTACTAATACTAATTAGTAGTTAAATATAGTAACCACTTACTAAAAGATACTATAGATTAGTAAGGTTTTTTAAGAAGAGATAGAACTACTCTAAACCCTATAGTAGTAGTAGAATAGTTCTATACTTTCTTCTATATAGATAACTAGCTTAGAATACTATTATAGTAGACTTATAGTACCCCTATCAAGGGTACTATAAGTATATAAGCTTAATTTATACAAGTTAACTTTATTGTATTATAAGAAGCTATAACCTATAAGATAATAATCTTTTACTAAAAACTCATTAGACTATAAGACTATAAAGTTCTATACTTTGCACGCTAAAAACAACTATTAATAACCTACTATTAACTAACTTAATATAACCTTATTAACTTTACCTTTTTATTACTTTAACTTTAGACTTATAACTATTATCATAGTTACTTAAAAAGCAACTCTACTAGGCTGTTAAATAACCTAATAGTCTAACAGGCCTACAGAAGTATAATAAACCCCCTTCCCCTTCTCTAACTTCTATAATTTTTTTTTACTCCTTCTCTCTTTCTAACCTTTTTTTACATTCTTTTCTTGCTTAAAACATACCTCCAATTACCCTCAAGCAACTAATACCAAGGAAGCCCGCGCGAAGAAGGCTCTTTTCAACAAGCAGCAAGTGCCGCGCGAGGAAGGCTCTTTTTAACAAGCAATAAGAGTTATAAGACCGCGCAAAAGGCTCTTTTTAACAAGTAATAAGTTTAGTATAAAGGAGAAAGGCCTATATTAACAAGCAATACCGCTACCAAGCCCTCAGTAAAGAAAGTAAGCAAGACCTTGTTAACTAAGCAGTTACTTATATTACTAGTAGTAATCCCTCTAATATATATATATACCTTCTAGCCTATTAGAAGAAATACCTATATTCAAGAGGTTGTTAGGCTAATAGAGAGTAACTATAATAATATAAGAAGAAGCAACTACTACAGAGTATACCCCTAAGGCTACTAAAGAGATTACAAGCAAGCACACAGTTAGTATAGCACATAGATATCATAAATCTATACCTAATAAATACTATAAGTATATTAACTTATTAATTTAAAGTATTAAGTACTTAGATCAAATCTTAGAGAGCAGCCTACCCTCTAACTATATTAAGTCATTAGATATAATTATCCTATATCACTTAACTATCTATAAGAAGCAAGGCTACTATAATAGAGATTTATAGTAATAAGTCTACAATAAATTCAAGAATTAGTCTAACACAGATTTTAACACTACTTCAAGGGCAGTTATAACTACCTTCTGTAACTTAATTATCAGCTATAATATATAGGTAACAAAAGAACCTACTAAAAGTACTATTAATACAAGGTTAAAGAAGCTAATTAATAACAAGCATTTCCTAAGATAAGATAATAAGATAATAAGTAAAATAGAGGCTAAGTATAAGGTCTTTTATAACTACCTTAATAACCTAGACTTTATAAGAAATATTAAATAGATACTATAGGCTACCCCCCTACTATTAATTAACAAGGTATATAACAGCTATAAAAGTATAGGTTTTTATGGAAAGTCATGTAATAAGTTAGATTATTAATAACATACCTTATATAGCAATCTATTATTTAAACCTCCCCTATTTAAAAGGTAAACTAACAAAGCCTCCCTTATACTAAGTTTACCTATAACTACTACAATAGTTAAGAGGTAGTTACTAATTATAACTACTTTCCTAACTAACAGACTAACTGCTTATTAATTAACCAACCTTATTAAGTTATATTTAAATAATTCAACCTCAAAGTACAGTAGCAGTAACTATAAGACTCTTAACTTAAAGCTTCTAATTTTTTATAACCTCTATACAAGGGTTAGTATCTCTAGTAACTACTATAGGTCTACTATCTTATTTATACTTATAAGTAATGCATAGGAGTATTATACTAGCAACCTCTATAACTATTTAATTAGTTTTAATATACTTATAGTAAATATTAAATTATAGTTTAAAAGAGATAAAGTCTACTATATATATAACATAGAGTTATAAAGGCTTAGGTATAAATGAGTTACTTATAAATTACCTAGTAAAATAAGAGTTAAAGTACTAGACTTACTTATTAAGAAAGTTATAAAGCTAGTCAGGGCTATAACATAGTAAGGTCTACCTACTAATAGTAACTATTGTAATACTCTACTTACTTATTACCAAGGTATACCTAAGTACGTAGCTACCTTGCTTAATCTACCTATAACTTATAACATACTTTGTATATAGTTAAGAAATAGCATAAGTAATATAGTAACAATATATAAGCAAAAGGCGCAGTACCTTATAAAAAAACTACCTAAGCTAGACCAGCAGTACTTTACTAACTACTACTACAACAGCTAACGCAGCAGTCACCTGCTATAACAAGGGTATAGTCCAAGGCTCTAAAACAACTACCTACAAAGCAGCACATTTCAAGCAAAAAAGTGCTTTATTTATAATAAGGAAGGATATTACTTAATAATACACTTAAAAGAGGAAAAAGATACCTCTTATAAGTAGCTCTAAAGGAGCTACTTTGCTAAAAGATTTAAACAATACCTTCTTAACTATAAGGGTAAAGAGCCTAACTCTCTTAGTAATATAACTAATAACAAGTACATACTAGATAATAGTAAAGAGCTCTTTAAGGATATAACTTTCTTTATATCTATAGCATTTTTTAGTAAAAAAAGTATTAATAGCCAGAAGGTCCATACATAACTATGTAACCAAGCTACTTTATATATTTTAACAAAAGAAAACCCTTTTATATAAAACCGCAGCTAAGAATAAGGGTTAGACAAACTCTTTATACTTAATAATTAATACTCTACTATAACTTTTTAGAGTATTATACTAGATACTAGGGTAGCCTAAGTATTAACTATAAGCTACTAATAGTATATAGCCCTCTATAAGTACTTTAAAGTAGAGTTACTACTAGATATAAGCTACACTAGTAAAGTAAGTATTAAATTTAGTAGTAGTAATTTATTTAATTTACTTAGAGCTATTGCTATATCTACCCCTATTAGTAAGCTTACTTTCTATATAATAATCTCTAGTACTCTATTTCTTTTGTACCTAAAAGACATGGACTCTAATAGTATATAATTTAACAACCTTGCTAATATACTTATTAAGGGTATAACTGTAATACCAGTAGTATGCAAATAGGGCTACCTATAGATGCTTTTGGAGCAGCCAGAGTGCAGCATAGTGCAACACTATCTCACTAATGCAGAGCTATAGCAAATACATCGCTAATTTAGTTACCCCTTAGTTTATTAGCTATGTAAAGTACTCTGGTAAGCTAGCTATATAATAGTAATCTTAAATATTAAAGAGATTAATAAATTTTACTAGTACTACTAGCTAAATTTAAAAGCTCTAAGAAGGTTTAAGTTTACCCTCTATAATAACTATAACTTTAATTATAAGGTCTTTATTAATATAATATACTTAGATAGTAATAAACTAGTACTCTATGTTATTAATAGCATAACCTCCTTTAATATAGTATAATTTTTATACTCTATTACTATAGAGTATATATAAGAAGTACTATAGATATACTAGATTAATATATATCTTAGCCCTCTAGACTGGATTATTATAGATACTAGGCTAAATCTTTATATAGCTAAATTTAAGCGTATTACTTATAGATTATCTATTAAGGTAAAAGAGGTCTTTATTAAGGCTTATTACAGTATTAGTAAGGTTAAACAGTACTATGTAATACTATGCTAAGTATATAAGATAGTCTATATAGAGTTAGAAACTAAACCTAAGGTTACCCTATAACTTACTATAAAAGTAATTAATAATACCACAGGCCCTAACAGCCTTATCTCTATACTATTAGTCTTTAGTATATACCCTTATATTAATAATAACTTAGCCCTATTACCCTTAACCCTATAGCACGCAAAAGCTATACAAAAAGTAATAGAGGAGATTTACAATATCTATACAAAAAGGTAGGTTAATAAGGTACTTATAGTATATAACAGACCTAATACTATAGCAAGCATAGCCCTCTCTCTACAATTACTTATTAGAGTATACTATTAGAGTAAAAGCTAGAAAGGACCCTACTAATTAACTACTAATAATAGTACTAGTAGTACTATTAAGACCCTATAGGGACTATATTAATTCCCTATTACTACTATTAAGCTATAGTACAACCTCTCTAGAGCAGAGGACCCTATTAATCCCATATAACCTAGACCACTAGTAACTACCACAGTAGAGGTACCTATAAATACTTTAATCAAATATAACTCTATTATAATTACTATATAACTACTACTAGTAAGAAGAGGCTTAGGCTAACTAAGGAAGAATCTAGCTTAAATTTTTACTACAGAAGTCATGCCCACAGTCCCCACAATTAACTACATTTTTATTATAAAAGAGGATACTAACTATATACTAGTAATTAAGCTATATAAGAAGAGTATAATAACTATACCTAGTAAGCTATTTAAATAGTTAGATACTAGTAAAATCTAAGAACTTATAGACTGCAGCGTATTTTTTATTATTAAAAATAACAAGAAAAAGCATAGCAGTATATAGATTTTTAAGTTATAGTTAGTATACAAGGTTAAGGGTAAAAACAAGCAACCCTATAAAAAATCATAACTAGTTATCTAAGGTTATACAGATAATAGCAAAGCTACAATTTTAACCTAGTTACTAACTATCTAATAAATAGTTTAATAAGTAATACTCTCTATTATACTGTTGCTTTTATAACAAGGTTATATTCTCTAGTTATATAATATAATACAAGCATATACCTAATTAGTAATTAAATTAGTATATACTATCTTTACCTAACTTCTCCTTAAAATTTACTATCTCTATATAACAGATATAATTATAAAAGTCAAACAGCCACTCTATAGCATACCTAAAGCAGGTACTTATTAGTAAGCTATATATAATAACTACTATAGAAAGAGCCTCTAGATAGATTCATTTACTTTTAACCCTTACCTACTTATTTCAGCACCCAAAAACAACAATTTCATAATAATAGGCAAACAAACAGACAATACCATCAGCCTTATAGATAAATTATTCTCTAACTACAAAAACCACATACTAAAAGAAGCTACTTTCACAGCTAAACCAAAGCAATTTCTCAAAGTTAACAAGCCTATTACTTTTAATAGCAGTATATTAACCCTTAATAACAATAGTAAGATAACCCTTTACTAAAAGGACTAAAGCAAGAAGCTATAATTAATTAACCCTAGTATACCCAATACAAAGCAGTAATATATTAAGCAGTATACCTAAGGTATATATATTGCCTCTATTTACTAACCTAAGGCATACTTTAACTATTTAATCACTACCTAGTACTAGTTACCTAGCCTAGCTAAAATTAAAGACCTTAACTAGTAGGTTAAGTAGTAGATAGATAACCTCAACCGCAGGCTACAATTTTAACTACTAGATCTTACTAGTACTAAACTCTTAATATTTATTAACAGCTCTTTTATAAATAATAGCAATTTGATATTATAACTTAGCTTTATTATTATAATTACTAATAAGTCTAGTAATAATAAAGAGTACCTATCTACTAGTAAAGATATTGCTTTTAACCTTATAAGTAACATTATCTATTTTAGCTCTATAAAGTATAAAAGAGTTACCTATAGCATACTTACCTCTAAGATATATATAATAGTTACTAGAGCTAATGTAGCCTATATAATTAGGACTACGCTAGTAATAGTCTCTAACTACCTCAAAGTTCCTTAGATCTCTATAACTATATATACTAATTTATACTTACTATATAAGTATTTAATAAAGCTTAGTACTATAAAGAAAAAGTAACTTATAATTAATATTATAGCTCTTTAGTAGTTATATAAATATTATAAGATTTGTAAGGTATAATAGATCTATAGTATAGATAACCTAGCTAATAGCTTTATAAAGTTATTATTAAATAAAGTACTAAAGAAGCTTATTAGTACTAAGTAAATAAAGATATAGATAAATAGATATATTTCATATATAAGATATATAGATATTATATTAGTAATAAAAAGTTAAATACTTTATAATTTAGGCTTTTATTATATTTTTAAGCTTTTTAAACTATAGGCTAGCTAGCTACTATTTAGCTAAAATAGAGAGTTACTAGTATTGCAATACTAGCCTATTGTCAAGATCCATCGGAGTTACCTACTAACTCCAATCCTACTAGTCACGTGAGACCGGTCCAAGCTCGTCCGCGGGCCTACCTGCGGGAGCTTCTTTTACTGCTAGCTTAACCTAGTAGCTCTCTTAATAGTTATACTTCTTTATATATAATTAACCCTTTTAAGACCTCTTATTTATTACTGGAAACCTAATACCTTACTTACTAATAATTTTAATAAGCTAAACTAATATATATTTATATAGTAAGTAAGCTAATATAGTAAGTAAGCTACTTTCTTATTATACCTTAAAGATTACTTTTTTAACTATTTTTTAAAAATTAAAATTAAGCTTAAAAAAGGTCTAGTTTTCTGTATTTAAGATTTAATAAGGGTTATATTATAAGAAATAATACTATAAAAAATACCTACTTACCCTAACTCTTATATCTCTTATTTAAACCTCTAGATAAGTAGTTAGCTAGGTATATAAGGGTTAGAGTAAGTAAGTATTTTCTATAGTATTATTCCCTATAACATAACCCTTATTAAAGCTTAATATAGAAAAATAGACCTTCTTTAGGCTTAATTTTAATTTTTAAAAAATAGCTAAAAATTTAGCCTTTAAGGTATAATAAGAAAGTAGCTTACTTACTATATTAGCTTACTTACTATATATATATATTATTTAATATTAGAAAATTAAGATTTATATAATAAATAAAAAAATATAAAAGTTAATAATATTTAATTCTTTATAATATTTATTAAAGTTAGTTAATTTATAATTATTATAATTATTAAGAATTAAAACATAATAAAAATCTTTTATATAAATATATATATATTAATTAAAATACTTTAACTAACTAAGTTAAACTAATATTATTTGTTATTTATTTATTTTTATCTAAATAAATATATTATATAACTAGTTAGAAACTAGTTATTAATATACTAAGAGAAAAGGTAATTGTAAGAATTATAGGGGTTGTAATATAGTTAACTATATGTATTAATAGGTAAGTAACGCTAATAATAGGGGTAAATACTAGATCTCTATTATGCGTTATTCTTAGGTGTAACTATCGTGGGCTACCTAGTTAAAAAGGGCAGTAAATACTCCCTACTAAGTGTGGAGTGCCTTTGGTGAATTGCTGGTTATTGACCTGGTGGGGTTGCGGCGGAATTACAGTTAATCTGCTACTGCATTATTGGGGTTAAGCTTGATAACACTGATCAGTCCTGCAATAGCTAGTATCGCAACACTAGCAACTTTCTCTAGTGGTAAAAGTACCTAATAAATAATAATAGTCTGAAAAACTTAAAAACGTAATAAAAATAAGAGAAATAAAAGTATCTAATAACTTATTACTACATAACCTATTACGTATATAATACCTATCTATTTATTTATATATCTACTAATCTATTGCTAATAAGGCTAGTTAGTGCGGCATTTAGTAATAACTTTGTAAATCTATTAGTTAGATTATTACTACTGTAGATCTATTATATCTTGTAGACCTTGTAACATTTATATGATTACTAAAGAGCTATAATATTAATTATAAGGTACTTCTCCTTTATAGTACCAAGCTTTATAAGGCACTTGTAGAGTAAGTATGAGTTAGTATAGATAATAGTAGGGATCTATAGTATTTTCAGCTAATTAGTTACTATTGCAAGTATTGTTCTAATTACATGAGTAATGTTAGTACTAGTAACTATTATATATATCTTAGAGGTAAGTATACTATAGGTAACTCTCTTATACTTTATTAAACTAAAGTAGATAACATTACTATAAACTTAAAAAAATTACTATTAGTTATTAGTTATACTATTGTTTTACTAATATCTTATTTATTAGTAATAATAATAATAAAGCCTAATTATAATATTAGGTTACTATTATTAGTAAAGGATCTATTAATAAAGATAAAGAGTTTTATAGTTATTAAGTTAATAGGTAGAAACTATAGCCTACAGTTAAGGTTACTTATCTACTATTTAATTTAATAGTTAAGGTCTCTAATCTTGTTTGCTATAGGTAATTAGTATTGTGTAGTGATAGAGTAGTTGAAGTAAGCCTTGGGCTAGTAAATTAAAGCAATATATACTCCGCAGGCCTGTTGCTTGATTTACTGTTACTAGGCTTCTAGTAATAAGTAGTTAATAGGCTGTAGCTTCTTACCTTAGCCCTTTTGGTAGAGCTAGATCTTGCTGTTAGTAGTGAGTGATATGATACTACTGTTAAAGGTAATAGGGTTGTTAACAGTAAGTTATTACTTAGGTTTTGCTATAAAAGTAGCCTTTACAAGTTTAACTTCCTTATGGTTAGCAAAGGCTTGATCTAATAGCCTAATAGTATTATCAGTCTACATACTAATTATCTTGAAATTAGCGTTGTCTTAGGTAGATACCAGTAGGTAAGGGTTAAAAGTTAATGTATCTATCTAGAGACTCTCTCTGTGGTAGGTACTATATGTTAGCTACTAATAGGTGCTTACTTTAGGAATACTATATAATAGCTTTGTAATAACTATAATAGTATTTATAGGGTAATAATTGTATATTTCTATAGGTAAATATATAAGAATTATATAGTTAAGGTTAGTAGTAGATTAAGTATAAGCTTAGGTAATATCTTAAAGCTATAGTTACAATCCCTAGTGCAGTAGTGATAAGGTAATAGTGAGGATAATCTATTATAATATGCATTAGATTATTAGTAACTATATAAGAATAGTACTTTTACTATTATTAGTATATCCTTAGATAATAAGGTAGCTCTTCTTATAGGGTTGCTTAGTCTTACCCTTTACTTTGTAAACCAGTTATAACTTGAAGATCTATATCCTACTATACTTTTATTTATTAAAAGGGAAAATATAAAAAATACTATAGGTAGTAAGGCTATAGATTTCAGCCTTATTAGATACTTTAAAGGGCTTACTAGGCATAGTGATAATACCTTTCTTATATAGGTTAATAGTAAGTATATAGTTAGACTCCTCCTTAGCGGTTAGGAAGGTATTTGCTAGGAACTGGGCTTGTGGGAAAACCTCTGTAAAAAGCGTTTAAATTAGATTCTTGTGGGGATGGCTGTGCAGTCTATGCGCGGGCTACTTGTCTAGTGGGTCGTTGCTAGTAATAATAGTATTGTGTACTTCCTCCTGGCTTGATAGTTGCAGTGCTATTGCTGTATTATCTTATGCTTATAGGGTAGGCTCTTCTATAGGCCTGTTATTAATTAATATATAAAAGGGTTTAATAGTAGTAATACAGAAGTTGCGCGGTCTGTGGGCTATCTCTATAATGTAAGTGGTGCTATCTATAGTGATAAGGTAGTATAAGCCCTACTAGCTACTCTTCTCCTGCTATACTTGGATAAGTGACTATAGTGGTAATGATATAATGGGGGTAGTATCTAGGCTGTTATAAGCTATAAGTACCTTATTTACCTACCTTTTGGGATAGAGTTACTGTATTTTCTCTATTACCTTGTAAATAGCCTTAGTACGTTGCTAGGTGGTTACTAGAGGTGGTGAAGTATTAGAAATCTATAGGTAAGCGCTAAAAATAAGAAGTGTGGGTATAAGGCTGTCTAGGCTAGCAGTATTATTAAGTGCTTTTACTATATATTATAGTATAACTTTAGGGTTAATATCTATTTTAGCTTAGATAATAGTATATATATACTATAGTACTATATAGTACTATTTAACTTTACTAATACTGTTATAGGCTTTAATAGAGACCTCCTTAACTTTAACAGATAACATGCATGCAGCGTGTTTAAAGTCTACTGCATAAAAGTTAAGGCTAGCGTTAGTAATAATCCAGTCTGGTAGTCTAAGGTATATATCAATCTAGTATATATAAAGAGCTTCCTATATATGCTTAGTAGTAATAGACTATAGAAAATAGGCTGCGTTAAACGCAGTAGTACTATTAATAATATAAAGAGCTAGCTTATTACTATCAAGGTAGATAATATTAATAAAGACCTTGTAGTTAAACTTGTGGTTATTATAGAGGGTAAACTAAAATCTTCTAGGAGCCTTTATATTTAGCTAGTAGTAATAGTAAAACTTATTAATCTCTTTAAGTGATAAGATAGTTACTTCATAGCTAGCGCAGCGGAGTACTTTATAAAGCTATTTAACTAATAGGTAGCTGAATTATTGATGTATTTACTATAACTCTGTATTAGTTAAATAGTGATCTACTAGGCTTTGCTTTAGTAGTTCTAATAGTATCTACGCGTAACCCTATTTGCAAATAATAGGTATAACAGTATTACCCTTGATAAGCTAGTTAGCGAGGTTATTAAAGTATATACTATAGGTATCTATATCTTTTAGGTAGAGGAGGAATAGTATATCTAAGGTTATTACATAAAACGTGAAGTTACCTAGTAGAGTAGGTACTGTAACTGTTCTAAGGGATTTAAAGCTATTACCACTACTAAAATAGATACTTGCTTTACTAGCGTGTGATATATCTATTAGTAAATCTATGGTAAGATGCTTGTAAAGAGCCTTATACTGCTGCTGGCTGGCAGTTAATATGTGGGTAGCTCTAGTGTTAGGTATGATGCTTTGAAAGGTGGTAGTAGAGTATTGGTCTTTAAAAGTGAAGATATTGTTGCTCTTGCTATTACTTTTATTAGGTTTAAAAGCAGTGGGGTCTTTATAGGTAAATATATAGAGAGTAGCCTAGTTACATAAGTAGGTATAAAGTTCTAGGCTATTTACTATCTTTTTACTATAAAAGGCTGTTAATATAAAGATTATAGTATTATTAAAAGGACTGCCTTTATTATTTGGTTGGTACTTGTTATTACTGCTCTTGTTAGCCTTGTTAAGCTTGTTCCCTTTGTAGTTAGTAAGAAATTAGGCAAAAGTCTGCGGTATTTCTATAAGATACTAGGACTTAAAGTGTTTAAACAACTGCCTGCAGTTATTATTGCTGTGTTTTATTAACTAATAGCTAGGCTTGCTATAAATAAAGTACTTCTTGCTTATGAAGTTACGCCTGCTGCGGGGCGGGCGCGCGCGTAGATTGTTGCGTAGTTGTTACTACTAGTAATAGTTATTATAGCTGTTGTACTTTTGATTAACCTAGTATTACTTATAGTCTTGTTAGGAATTTTTAGTAGGAAACTGAGCCTTGGATTTGTAGATCGCTATGGTGTTACCTACTACGTTATATAACTATATACAAAGGGTATTATAGCTTGCTAGTGGGTTAATAAGGGCTAACGCATACTTAGCAATACCCTAGTAACATACAATAAGGGTATTATAATACTTCTTATTACTAAGGAGTCCCTATTACTTTGTTACCTTAATAAGTAATATAACTTTGTTAATAAGTAAGTTAAGGACCTCTAGCTTGTTCTTACTATGGTTTTTACTAGTAACTAATATAAAGCTTAACTAATAAAGTTCTATAATATGGTTGTAATAGATCTCTTTGCCTTTAAAGTATGCCTTGAGTTCTATAATTAATGTATCAAAATTGCCCTTGAACTTGTAAAGGGTGGAGTTATAATACTCCCGCGGTTTAGCTATAAGTATAACCTTAATAGTAGTAAAATACTAGTTACTATAAATACCTACTATTATATATAAGTTAAAGAAGGTAGGTAACTTAGTATTAATTATCTTATACTAGCTACTACTATACTTTATAGAGGTATTATTAGAGTACAGCTTCATAAGGTCTATTACTTACTGTGGGGTAAGGCTATTACCTATTAGTAAGTCTAGTAAGTATATAGTCTAGTACTAGGTAATAGATACCTTAACTATAGGTTAATGTAATACATTATATTAGTGACTTTTCTCTGCTAATAGCAATCTAAAATCTAGGTTATTAACAGATGTCTGCTACAAGGGCTAGCTTGTGAGCTGATCCTTCCTTTGCTGGGTTTTACATAGCGTAGTAATTCCTAGGCTATGCTTAGAGGTAGCCCTTGCTAGTAGCTCCCATATATTATTGCTGTTATCCTTAATGCTAGAGATAAAGTGTGGATTATTAAGGTGCTATATAAACTCTAGATTTTCTTTGCTAATAGTAGTAATACCCTTATTATCCTAGGGTTTATACTCTTCTTTAGTAATTGCCTAGTATACCTGCGTAGACACCTTAGGGTAATAGCCCTGTTTTACCTATATGCCGCGGTTGATGATAAAGATATAGAAGGCATTATACAGGGTGCGGTTAATAGCATCAAAGTTATCCTTCGTCTATTTGTTAAAGTTAGTAATTAACCTCTCCTATAGTCCTTAGGTATAGATACTATCTTATGCATACTCTATTATATAATATACTATTATTACCTAGAGGGCTGCCTTATGCAGTATCTTAGGTAGTATATACTTAAGGTATGAGAATCCCTATATACCTAGCGTTATGTATGGTTAGTATTGCGTAGGTATTTTAAGTAGTCTTTATATCTCTTATATATCACTTAGGGTAGTTAGATTATAACTTATAGTATCTATAGTATTACCACTACTTGCCTTAGGTAAAGCTATTATAACTGCCCTCTATTAGCCTAATAACCTCTTAAATATAGGCGTTTCCTTTAGTAGACTAAAGGGTATATATATTTATTAGAGGGATTACTGCTAGTGGTATAGATAGTCTAATAGGAAAAGGAGTATATATACACGCAATTAACTAGGCACTCTCTAGGTATTCTTAGTAAAGTAGTATAATTAACTAAGTACTCTCTAGTATTTAAAAACAGGTATTTAGAGGTAATTATATAAGTGACTAGGTACTTCTCTAGCTTGTTATTACAAAAGGAAGGTTGTTATAAGAAAATGAAAAATCTGTGCGATTATCTAAGCACTCTCTAGTTTTAATTTCTTTGCTGTTGCGGTAGTAGTAATAGCTATGAAAGCCTGCTTGAATGGTAGCGTGTGAAGTAAGGTATTTTTTATAGTTAAGAGTTAACTTCTTGTATTATAAGTTGTTAGATCTATGGGATAGCTACGTATTCTAGTATACCGCAAGTTATTAAGGGGATATATCACAGGGTTAAACTAGAAACAATTAGTAATAGTTAGGTATTAACCTAGTTAATAGAAGACTTTTTACCTAGTGAAAGGTATTATAACTTAAAGTTAATAATAAGTAGTACTGCAAACTATTACTTTAAATAGAAGGCATAAGCCTGGTTAAAGCAATCTATAGCCTCTTCTAAAAACCCTTGCTAATCTATAGTTTTTTATAGTAGTAATAACTGTGAAGTTAACCACTAATCAGTATAGGAATTATAGAGGTTATAATATAGTTAACTATATATATTAATAGGCAAGTAACACTAATAATAGGGGTAAATACTAGATCTCTATTATATGTTATTCTTAGGTATAACTATTGTGGGCTACTTAGTTAAAAAGGATAGTAAATACTCCCTACTAGGTATAGAGTGCCTTTGGTGAATCGCTGGTTATTAACCTAGTAGGGTTTAGCAGAATTATGGTTAATCTGCCGCTGCATTATCAGGGTTAAGCCTGATAACGCTAATCAGTCCTATAATAGCTAGTATTGCAACAGTAATATTTATATTTTATAATAATAACTATATAAAAGTAATATTTAATAGTTTATATATATATCTTACATAATAAAAACTTATTTATAATTACTAAGTTACTTTATAAAAAGCTTTTGTTGCGATGCCAGCCCATCGTCAGGATCCATCGGAGTTACCCGCTAACTCCGATCCCACCGGTCACGTGAGACCGGTCCGAGCTCGTCCGCGGGCCCACCCGCGGCAGCCACTTTCACCGCCAGCTCAACCTGGCGGCCCTCTTGATAGTTACACTTCTTCACGCATAATTGACCCCTTTTTGAGACCCCTTATTCGTCACCCCTTTTGAGGCTGGTTATCACCAGACCCCTTTGACCTTGCTTACCAACAGCTTTCTCTTATAATTAGAAGTTATAATAACCTTTATATATAATAATATTTCTATTAAAAAGCTAGTTTTATTAAAATTATAAATATTATAATTTCTATTTTATACTTTAATCATAGTATTACTTAAAAAACTTTAAAAGTAAAAATTATTTTTTATTTAGATATTTTTAGATTCTTTTTAATAATTTAAAAAGTGAAGATAATATAACTTTTAACTAATATAGATTACATATTTATATAACTATAAAGAAATATTTATATGAAAATAAAAAAAGTAAAAAGTAAGAAAAGTAAATAACTTATTATATTATTAAGAAGTATTTATAGAAACCTTTTATTAAGTAATAATTCCTTTTAAATTAAACCTAATCTAATTTAAAACTAACTTAAAACTATTTAAAAACTAATTCTCTTATAATCTTTATTACCATTCCTCAATTTCTAACCTCCTTTTCTCTAATGTAAGCTTCTTTTTCTCTAACTCCAGCCTTTTTTCCTCTAATTCAAGTAACTCTCTCTCTCATACTAAGCTTTCTTCTTTATTCCTCTATACTTTATTCTACTAATTAACTACTGAATCCCTTTATAAACTATTGCTCTAAGTATTTCTAATAACTCTAGAGAAAGTAGCTTAACTTAGACTTAGAAATTAATTCTAAATGTATTTTAAATATCTTTGTAATAGGCTCCTAGTAGCTTTAGAAGGAGTATAAGATTAACTTTTTAATATACTTTGGGACAGCCTTTAGGATATATTTTATAATATTAGAAGTAACTTAGAAGGGGTTTAAGAAAGAGTCTAAACTAATTCTATTAACTCTATAATAAACCCTTTATTTAATTACTATTAGGTTTAGTATTCTAAAAGTATATATTTAATATATTTATTATTCTATTACTATTAGTACTTCTATTAGTATATATATTTTATTTCTAATTAATTCTAAATTAGTTTAAAACTAATTAAAATAGATTTTAGACTTCTTACTAAAGTAGTCAGTAGTAGTATTATAATACCTAATCAAAGAGGTATCCTACTATATAAGAGGTATTCTAAGTATTATAAAGACTATATCTTATTTTATAATATATTAATTAAATTTAGTATATCTAAAGTAATTAGAAATAGATTCTTAAGTAGTTTAGAATTAGTTCTAAATAGATTCTAATATACTAGTAAATATAGATAAGAAGAGAAATATATTAACTACTCTATATATATAAAGCCTTATATAATACCTTAATAGTATTTATATAAGGTATAAGTTTATTTTAATTATCTAAAGTTATTTTAAAATACTTCTAATTTAGACTAGTAGTAATTATTACTTAAGCCTTATACTAAGCTTATATAGTTACTTTAGGTTTACCTTAAGAAGATATTAGCATTAAATTAATTTCTAATTAATTTAGAATAAACTTAGAATGCCTTTATTACCACTTACTAGCTAGGAGACTATAAAGTAACTAATAGTCTTCCTCTAACTAATAGAGTAAGAGGTTTTATATCTAGTTAAATAATAAGTTTAGATCCTAATCTTTTAAGTAATACTACTTAATACTATAAATAAAGTAGACTATATAGAAGCGTATATAGTACTTAACCTACTAGTCTTATAGCTAGTGTTTAGAGTTATATTCCTTTAAGAGGTATTAGCTAAAACCTTTTAGAATTAGTTTAGAACCAGTCTAGAAGTAGTTTAAAACTACTTACTAATTAAATTCTTATAATCTTAGTTAATAGTAATACCTACTAAGCCCTTATTATAGAGGTACTTCTAATAAACTATATATCTATATTACTTCTTAAGAACTTAGAATATAATAGTATATATTAGTTTATATATATCTATACTCTTATAGTTTATATATATTTATATAAGTAAGATTACTAAGATCTAATCTAGAATTAGTATAAAGCTTATTTAAAATTAATTTAAAAGTAATTCTTAACATACCTTTTAAAGAAAAAGTATTATAAAAACCCTAAATTACTTCAACCTTATACTAGCTAGTAAGATACTTAAAGTTAGTATCTAACTAAAAGGTTTTAAAGGCTATCTTTTTCTATAGCTTAGCTTACTCTTTATAAAAGGTAATATATATATAGTTATCCCTATTATCCTTAAAGTACTAGATATACTAAAGATAATTAGTTTAAAATCTTATATAAAAGCCTTCTAAACTAGTTAGAAACTAATTCTTAATATATTTCTACCTAGATTTAGTACCTACTTTAAGTATATTAATACTTATATTAGACTGCTAGCTAATTATAACTAGTAGGGAAGCTTATAGCTTCTTACTTCTGAATAAGAGCTTTAAGAAAGTCTATATTTAAGAGACTTATATAGATATTAATAATACTCTTCTTACTATAGGTATTATAGAATTCCTAGAGCTCTAAAGACTAGAGAAAAGTATCTAGAATCAATTTAAAATTAGTCCTAAATTGGTTTAGAAGTAGTGTAAAAGAATTTCTTACTTAAGCTAGTCTTAGGCTAGTTAATCTTTTAAATCATACTCCAAAGCCTATATATAATACTTATTAGTAGCTTTATTAGAGGGGGTAGTAGATAATAATAAAGTCTATATAATATTAATAGAATAACTAGAGTTAAAGAGAGGTTAAGTAAGATCTAAAAGTTAAATTTAACTAAGTAAGATATCTAAAGACTTAATTTAGGAATAATATAATTTATATCTATAAAGAACTAATTTAGTAGATATTTAAAATTAGTTTAGAATTAGTTCTTATACTATATCACTTTAGCTTCTAGTAGTTACTTATAAAGAGATAGTACTCCTTATAATATATCTCTAATATATCCTCTCCTTAAAGAACAGTCTCTATAAGGGCTAAATAAGATTAAAACTTAATAGAAGGAAATCCTATATAATAAGTCTTATTCTTAAAGCTAGATTTACCCTAGTACTTATATAAGGCTATAAGCTAGGAAGTTTTAGTAATAAACTATTAAGAATTAGTTTAAGATTAATTCTAAACCTATTCTAAATCTATCTTATCATAGTTCTATTTACTTACCCTATAGTCTAACTTAAGTACCCAAAGGGAGTAATTAGGGTAAAAAGGTATATAAGTAGTCTATCTTTTAAACTACTATTATTATACTCTTACTTATCTTAAAGGTAGAGTTAGTAAGAGAACCTATTTTAAATCTATTAAGAATAGATTTAGAACTACTTATACTATTACTTTCTTTTTTTAAGATTAGGCTTATATACCTTCTTCTAAAGCTCTATAATATCTTAAACTATTTTAGAAGTAACTTTTTAATACTTCTAAAAAGGTAGATTTTAGTTAAAATAAGAGCAAGCTTTTGTTGAAGTACGTGGATAATTACGGTGAAAATCCCTGGTTAAATTGCTGGTGTGTGTGTAACTATGTTGCTATTTTCCATGGGATTCTCCGCACATTTATAGCTGTTGTGTTACCTCAGGATCCAAATGCACGTGGTTATTGGATTCCGGATATTTTAGCTGGCAAAATCTATTCCATAGATATCAACCCACATTTCGCCGCAGACCTTTCCCAATCCGGCCCAATGGGCCTGGAGGTCTGTGCTATTCGCCGGCATATTGCACCCACTTTAACACGCCCTCTTAGATTGAAGCTATTCGCAGGTTCAATCTGACTGATTAATGGATAGGGCAATTGCTGCCCTTTTGTACCTTTCTTTTATATTCCTATAGGTCCTTATAACTACTACTTGCTTACTATAAAAGGTAGTAATTAACTAATTAATAATAACTAAAACTAGAGTGTATATAGTCTAGTAGTATTACCCCCTACTAGATAGTTATAGTATAAGATAGTAACTTATACTAGAGCTTTAGGGTTTAATCCTAGGTAGAGGTAAAAAGACTTAATAGTAGTTATATCTATAAAGCCTACTAGCCCCCTTATATAAGTCTGAGCTTGATAATATAAATATGTAGTAACCAAGGTCTTTTTACTTAGTAAAGCTATATTATACTTATAGTAGTTTTAGGCCCTATATACTTATTATTATATTTAATATAGCCCTTATAGGTCTATATATATAATTATCCTTAAAGTATAGTTTTAATTATACTTTTATCTTTTATTATAACTTTCTAACTTAAAATAGTAGTCTTTTGTAGTTAGATTTTATATTAGCTTTTAGCTCTAATTAAGGTAATTATAATAATAAAATTACTAACTATATATATTACTTAGTTATTAAGAAACTTATAGTTAATGTATTACTGGTTATATTAATAATTAGTTATAATATTGGGGTTTACTAGTTATATCTTCTATGATAATTTACTTTTGCTAACTAGTGTGACTGTGTAATTTAACCCTCCTAGTTAGGGGCTATACTAGCTAACTATCTATTGTTATAGTACTTATTACTTTAATTATATTAGTAATTTATTCTTAGCTAATTCTTCCTTATGGTTTTATATTAACTATATGGTTTAGTTACTGAGATTTAATTGCTATAGAAATATAGGCTATTTTTGCTTTAGTAGGGCCTTTATTAAACTGTCTACTATTAGCTTTGCTAATAGGGTATATATAACTTTAATATAACTATCTATAATCTCCTGATATAGCTAGTAATAATATATATCTATATAATAAAGGTACGTTTGTAATTAAACTAACTTCTTAGTTATAAGGCTAATTATCTATTAATTATTATATTATATTATAACCTTTAGCAATATATTTAAAGTATTATTGCTAGTAGTAAGCTTGGTAATTAATTAGCTTATAAATATTAATTCTTTTATAGCCTGTAATAAGGCTAGTAACTCTACTTTAGTTATTAAAGTAGTTACAATCTATTACTTATTTACTCTCTAGCTAATAATTCTACTATATAGCTTAATAGTAAAAGCCTGCAAGCTCTTGTGGTTAATTAAGTTATCTCTAAAGCTTATATCTAATGTGATAATAAGCTCTTTATTAAGTCTAAATTTAAGGTAAAGGCTAGCTATATACCTAAGGTATTATAGTACCTGGTTTGCTACCCTCTAATGGGCTACTGATAGGTTATAATTAAATCTTACTAGCTAACTTACTATAAATACAACATTAGGTCTTATTATTACTGCTGTATATAGGATTGATCTGACTTTTTGCTGGTATCTTATAACTTTGTAGTTTACTACTATCTACTATAAGGGTAGAAGTTCTTTATTACCTATTAGGGTATTATCTAGTAGTAGCTAGGTTTTATTATTAATTAGCTTTACTATCTTTTTAATATATACTAACTGTGATAGCTATATCTTTTATTATTATTTATTATAGAGAATTTCTATACTAAGAAACTATTATATTTTATTACTACCCTCTCAGCAGTATCTTTCTTTTATACTATTAATTACCTTATTAGCTTCTTATTATAATAACTTAGAGAATACAAAGATATAATTATTAATATAAAAGAAGAATATAATACCTCCCTTTTACTAGTAGTATAGCTCTCTAGTAACTAGTATAAATCTAAGTTCTTAAAGTCCCTTTTCTAGGTACTTTTGCTATAGCAGTAGTAATTATTATAACTCATAAAGGGCCTTTTATAGGTAAATAATCTTACTATTACTATAGCTTAGATATTCTAGGGGAAGTCTTATAAATACTATCTTATCTATATTAGTATATATAAATATATTTACTATATTAAATTAAAGTAATTCTAGGTCTAACTTAGCTATAATTATAATAAGTAATAAAAATAAAAGTCTTATTAGTGTTACTATATATATTATAGATTATATCTTTTAGCTACTAATTACTATAAATAATAAGACATACCTTAAACTTTATAAGAAATCCATATTTGTTTAGCTTATATGTATATACCTATTAGCAGTTAAGTATTTAATTATTACTAGCTTTCTCTATACTAACTTTAACCTAGCTATTTATAGCATTATAGCTCTATAAATAAGCTTTCTTAGCCTCTTAAAAATCCTCTACAAATAAGTAGTTTTTCAGGTTAGCATATACCTTAGGCAACCCAAGCAAATCCTTCTAATATAGCCTTATAACTAGCCTTATAGCTATATTTTAAGGTACTATTATCTTATTACTAGAGTTAGATAGATCCTCTTCTATTACATTATCCTTCTTAATATCAAGGGGCTATCCTATACTTTTACTAGGTAAGAGGTCTTGCTTTAAGATTTTCTAGGGACCGCGGTGAGGACTGTTAATAGTCCTAGCTATATAAGTGGCTTACTAGTTCTAGGTACTGCAGTAAGGACTATTAACAGTCCTAGCTATAAATATAGCTTTCTAAGATTCTTATAGATATATTTGCTTTTAATATATAATATAGTTAATATATTGGATTCTATCATAATATATATAGTCTTCTTATTCTCTTTTATTAAGTATATCTAATAGTAGTGTGATAAATAAAGTATTTAGAGATTCTAGTAGTATTATTAATATAAAGTATAACTTTATATATTTATAGACTTCTTCTAGTGTTTTACTAGTAGTTTAGTTTAGAAATTCTACTATGTCTTCTTCTATAATATTCTTATTATTAGTAAGATTTATAAAGTTCTTTTTAGTTACTTTTTAGATCTATTTATTAATTATAGCCTTATCTATATTACTTAACTTATTTACTTATTTATCTTCCTTTCTAGAGAAGTATCTATCTTTATTAAATATTATATTATAAGATATAATAACTTTATTCTTTAAAGGGATATATATATAGTACTAGTTAGTTAATATATAACTAACTAGATAGCTAATATATATCTTTACTTTAAAGTACTAGAGATAATTATAGCTGAGTTAAGTATCTAAAGTTATTATATATGCGCAGCAGCTAAATACTTGTAAATAGCTAAGGTATAGCATAGATAATAGCCACTCTCTTGCTATATACTAGATCTAATATAGAGATTTCTCGCTGTGAGATTTAGCTGGCGTTTGGTTATATAAGTACACTACTACTTTTAGAATCTCTAGCTATAGTAATACTAGCAATTTTAACTTTAGCCTTATTGTATGGGCTTTCTCCTTAATCACTATAGCAATCCTCTCTATACGACTGTTTTATGCTTATATATTAGGTACTAAGGCCTTGAATAGGATTCCTATACTTTCTATAGCTTCCTTTACCTGTGGATAGGTGGTTATGATCTTATTGTTGTACTTAATTACTTATACTTCTATTAATTTATATACTTTAATTAACTATATAAAGTCTACTAAAGCTATCTTAATAGCCTTAGAAGTATACTATTATAGGTAATAGTCTTATATAAAGCTAGATTTTTAGTTACTAAGTAGTAAAGCTAACTTATATCTACTATAGCCTTGTTTAAATAGGTGAAAATCTAGTATAATATAAATACTTATCTCTATATAGTTAATTAACTCCTATAGTTAATATAATATTTACTACTGTATTTTACTTATTATATATACTTTATATAATATAATAGATATCTTTAGTATATCTCTTTTTATTTATATACTATAGGCTTAGGTAGTTATTTTGTGGAGTATATAGCTACCTAGGTAGCTAAGATAGTTATGCTAGTAATTGGCTTTAACTAGCCTACTTCTTTAGTAGCAGTCTATTAGCATTAAGGCTACTATAATTATATCCATATTTACTGCTACTAGGTATGCTACTGATATAATATAAAGACTATTATAGTTCTTACTAGCCTTAATAACCTATTAACTAGTAATTTTATCTATATTAAATACTATAGAGTAATTCTTTACTATATATATATAATTATTAATTAGACTATTATCTTATTATTAATTATTTCTTATTTTAAGTATTATATATAATACTAGGTTATATAATAGTAATAGGTAATAGGTAACTCTTTTAAGTGTGAATTATACTTAGTAATTGCCCTGTTTTATGTAGATAAGTGCGTTACTCTATCTCTTAATTAGGATAGTAGTATTGCTTGCTTAAATAAAGTTATCTAACTTTACTAGAGTTATCTTTAAGAAGTAATAATAAGAGTAGAAGATATAAAGGGTTACTTCTAAATCTAAGATAATAAAGTCTTTAAGTAAATAGTTAGATATTATAAAAGTAGCTAACTATATAGATAAGGCTTCTTTGCCCTTTAACTATACTTTACCTTTACTACCTTCTAACTATTATTTAGCTAGAGGTATTACTACTACTACTATAGTAAATTTATCTAAATAGGTATATATAGAGGCTAGTAATATATCTTTCTCTTTTAGCTTATCTTTTATATATTACTACATTAGAGCTTGCTTTATATAGTTAATAATTACTTTATATAGTTACTATAGAAATCTTAGGTATATTTTATTTATAAAGTAATACCTTACTAGTAAGTACTTAGAGATATTATATAATAAGTACTTTTTATTACTATAGTTGGTACTCTTATTATTATAGTTATTATAGTAGTTATTATACTATTTTTTCTTTATTAGCTTTTTTTATATGCAATCCTCTATAGTATTGTTAGTAACTGTTGCTGTAGTGACTAGGCTGAAAGCACTGTAAGTAGCTTTTGCCTAGGGATGCTCTAGCTTTGTAGCGATATGGGCCTATATTCCTAATATCACTTTACAATATAGGAGCTGGTTATTAATAGCCCTTATGCAGTTAGTACTTTTATATACCTCTACCTATACTACTAGCGGTATATACCTTAATACCTTTATCAGTAGTAGGAACTATTTACTAGCCTTTATAGCTAAATATTACTAGACTTATATACTATAAGAGAGCGCTTTCTCCTAGTTAGATATCTATTTCTCTACCTCTCTTATATCTATTACCTTATAATCTATAGCTCTTTTTATAACTTTCTTATACTTTGCTATAGTGATTTCCTTTTTCTTATATAGAGGTAGACTAATATATACTTTAATATTATATATCTATATATATATCAAGTTACTTATAAAGTAGTATTTTATAACTACTATTAGATTTACTATTATATAGATCTAGGTAACTAAGTTACTAACTATCTCATAGTCTTATTTATATTACTATTATTTTTATATATATATTTTATTATTATATTTAAGTTACTTCTGTTCTTTAGTTAATAGCTAGGATAGCTTTAAAGCTTGTATATCTTTTAGATCTAGTGGTTATTAGCTATTTACTATATTATCTATTACCTACTTAGTTATTATAGATAGTATTATTAGGTAGTTTGTAATATCTAGAGCTATTAGAGGCTTTACTAGTTATTTTGTAGTAGTATGCTATATATTATCAGCATTTGAGTTAATTAACTCCCATAGATTCAGGGCTGCTACCCATTACTATAGCTAGATATACTAATTACTCTAGTTAGCTAGGCTGCTTAGAGTTACTAATATTATAGCTATCTTATTTTTAGTTATAATAATAGCTATAGTATATATTATATATATTATATATAGTACTTTAAGTAATATTAATTAGTACTTACAAATTTAAACTATTAATTATTAAAGTATATAGATAATTATAGTAAAAATCCCTAGTTAATTACTAGTATATATATATATATAATTATATTACTATTTTCTATAGGATTTCCTATATATTTATAGCTATTGTGTTACCTTAGGATCTAAATACACGTAGTTATCAGATTCCAGATATTTTAGCTAGCAAAATCCATTCCATAGATGTTAACTGACATTTTGCTGCAGACCTTTCCCAATCCGGCCCAATAGGCCTGGAGGTCTGTGCCATTCGCCAGCATATTGCACCCATTTTGACAGGTGGTAAAAGGGGCTCTTGCGGGTAGGCCTGCAGACGAGCTTGGACCGGTCTCACGTGACTAGTAGGATCGGAGTCAGCAGGTAACTCCAATAGATCCTAATAATAGGCTGGCATCGCAACAAAAATACTAATATAATAAAATTAAAGCTTATATAATAAATAAAAAATAAATAAAAAGTAATAATATTTTATTTTCAAAATAATATTCTTTATCTTAGTAAGTAAAAATAATATATAAACTAGTTTTAAATAAATAAACCTTATACCTTTTAATTTTAAAGTCATTATTTTTTATTTGGATTTTAAATTAAAAATACTAATATTATTAAGCTTATATTTATGTAGTTAAAGCTTTTAAGATTTAAAGATACTATTTATAATAAAAAATAGTATATAAAATACTAATTCTATTAAAAAGAAAATCTATATATTTAAAGAATATTATATTAATAATAATATATAATCTTATTAACTTTTAAACTAAAGAACTTAATAAGTTATTATATAAGGTTACTATTCTTAAAACTAAGACTTATAAGCTTTATATAGAAATATAGATATTAAATAAGTATTAAAAAGTAAAAAAAATCTAATTATATTTTAAAAGATTACTTAATATTACTAAAATAAAAATATTATAAATAAGAAAAAGTAATATTAAGAACTATTAAAAAAAGAAACAACTTTTAAAAAGAGAGTTATATAGAAAGTATTAAACTATAACTATAAATAATCATATAATAAGTTAATTATAAAAATACTAAACATAATATATAAATTTATAAAATAATTTAAAAATAATAATAAAAAAAAGTAATAAGTAATTTTATTTAATTAAATATATTATAATTAAATTAACTTATATAAAAGATAAAAAGATAGAAAAAGATAGATAACTTATTATATAAGTATATTATATTAAGTTTAGTTATATTTATATATATTATTTAATTGTAAGTACTTATAAAATATATTATATTATTTTAAACTATAAGAAATAAATTTATATTACTTAATAATAAGGAAGAACTTTTAAAAAACTAATTCTGAATTAATTCTAAGGACTTAGGAACTAACTACTGCTAAACTAATTCTAAAGTAATTCTAGATTAGAAGATTCCCTTTTTAACTCTACTAAATGCCCTAGGTATTACCTTGCTGAAGTGATTCTAAATATATACCAAACTAATTCATAAGCAACTTCTATTAAATTTAGATCTTATCCTTATACTTAAAGTAAGCCTAGACCTTATAATTAAGGTTATACTTAGTAATAGGGTAGGACTCTAAATTAATTTAGAATTAGTAATAAATTAGCTATAAATTAGTTAGAAACTTACTCTTCTTAGTAATAATATAATAAGTATACTTACTAGTAAAGCTAGTATCTTTATATATCTAAGCTATGTTAGACTAGAATTAATTTAGAATTAGTTATAAATTAGTATTAAATTAGTTATAGATTACTTACTAGAGAGACTTTACTATGCTTATATATAGGGATATATAGGAGAGGGGGTAGGGTCTAAGCCTTGTGCTTCTTAGAGAGAGTTAAGATATCTCTCTTATTAAGGGTACTAGTAGTAAAACTAATAATATAATTATAGAATTCTAAAGAGAATTAATTCTAAATTACTTATAAATTACTTCTAAATCACTTACCTATAGCCTTATTATTATTCTTAATAGAATTAGTACTAGACTTATAATCCTTAACTATAACTAATATACTATTTAGCTTATACTTCTTAATATAATTCTTAAGGTTAGACTTAAAGCTAAAGTAAATATTCTATAGAATTAGGTTAGAATTAATTATAAATCACTTATAAATTAGTTGAATATACCTTAATATAAGTAATAAAACTAGACTTACTACTAAAGTAGTAATAAACCTCTTCTAGAGTAAGTATAATTTTATTATCCTAAATTAATTAAAAACTAGTTTAAAAGTAAAAAAGAATTAATTATAAATTACTTACTTTATTAAACTTAAAAAGTAAAAGGTTAGCTAAATATTTATTAAGGTAGCTATTAACCTTACTAATAAAGTACTACTAGTACTTAAGCTAAATTAATTTAAAAGAGGTTCCAAGCTAGTAGGGAAAGGGATAGAACTTATAGTATCCTTATAAGAAGGTATAGTAAGAGAATTTACTAAACTAATTCAAAATTAGTTAGAGAAGGGAAGAGAATAGAGGTAAGAAAGAGAGGGGGATAGAGGCCTTACTATTATTATTAAATAAGTTAAGAAAGAGAAGAGGAAGAGTTATAAATAGGTTATACCCTTATATAGAATAGGGTCTAGAGGGATTATAAGCATAATCAATAACTAGCACTAACCTAATCAGGTAACTTTCTTTTTCAGCTAATCATAAAAATGGGGCAGTGGGTCACCTGACCATGGTCAGGTTATCTCTTGGGCGGACCCACCTGGCACTCTTTTGTGGGGCTTTGGTCAGGTAACCCCCGATGGTCAGCTTACCTACGTCCTCGGATATCATTGGGGAATGCTCTGTCGAGGAGGGGGGAAGGAAACATGGGAACATCAGCTACCTACCTACCTATCCACCTACTTGAGCCGAGTTAAAGAGTTAGTTGTTGGACATGTCCATTCTGGTTAGGATGAATTGGGGCGGGGGGGCTGGCTCGGATGTAGATAGCAGGTAGCTGCTAACGGCCCAACTGGTGACTTGAACAGATGGCGGAGAAGCTTCGCAGAGAGGCACGGGCTCTTACCTACTGGACCTCCTCGGCAACCCCGCATTGGTACCTTGCCTACCTACTGAGGTACGTAGTCCAGGCGGTCCCTCTTAAGGTCGCACAGGTACACAATAATACTTTAACACAGTTGGAAAAACACAGTAAAAGTATCATGCCCAATACTTCAACACGATAATAGAGTTTTTAGATAGATAGAAACACAATACCATGGAATCCCATAACTAAACCTCCCAATCAACCAAGGCTATTAGATAGAGCTTTAGGAGATACCTCCTCTAAGCTGCCTTGCCTACCTACCTACCTAGGTACATACCCCTCCCCGGGCAGCCATCACCCCGCACCCGCACCCGCTCAGAAGCATCGGCTGTTTTTCGTCCCGTAAACCTCCCCGGAAACCTTGACCCAACGGCGGAGTCTCCGCAAGCGCACTGTCTGTCATATTGCCACCCAGGTGCCAGCTAGCTTGTTTGTTGATGCTTCGAACGATGCTTAATGCTGGTCACTTTCTGTCGTGCACCACATGCAGCCTGCACCCCGGCCGATCCAGGTTACCTTCGATGTTGTATCCCGCCGACATGGATGACCTCGGCCAAGCCGTCGGAGGATTTCCTGCACCCGACTGACGTGTTTTCTCCCTCGGACGGTTAACGTAGGGGCTTGGAGCGCAAAGCAAAGTGTCGATTGGGGCTGCCTGGCGATCGTCACTTCCTCCAAACATGTCGCGAAGGATATATATCTTGGGCGACTTTTTAGCTAATCAAGACCAGAGTGGCCAGAGTAGGCTGAAGACGGTTAACTCATAAAAGCACACACCTGAGCTTCCGGGACCCTCGTTTGACTTGGCCGCAATGCCTACAAGGCCATCCAGTATGTGTTTGGTCTGCAGTGGGCAGAGACGCTTCTTATTCTCTAGGAATCTTTCCCTGGTCTCTCTACAGGGATTATATATATTCTGGATGGCAGACTCCACGCTCGAGCAAGAGGTTTCAAAACCCAATATGTTGAAAGGATTAACCATCAGTGGTTGGATCGAGTAGACCGGTAAGGCATGTGGTTGTGCATTGAATAAAGATGTTTACTTTGCACGGGTCCCATAACACTTCAAATCCAATGAGCCCTTATATGATTGTAACTGTGAATGTAAGGCCGTCAGATTGACGGGGCCTTCCCATCATTACGGTCCATCCTATAAGACTCACCAAGCCACTCGATATGCAGCCATTCAATGTTGAAACAACCTGTTAGAGCTTCATTCATGACGATACTAATCTCCTCCTCCTCCTCCTCTTCTTCATCATCATATATTGGGAAGCACCGATGGCTTTGTTGAATATTTCACGTTTCTCATTCCCATGTCGGAAGATGTCGTTGTGTTGGAGATACGTGAATCTATCAACGCCATGGAACCACACTTCCACCATGGCTCCAATCATCCAAGCATCCAAGCCGCTTACTCCTGGGATCAAGTTGATGAAAAGTGGGTAGTGAAGGCATACAAAGTCCCAAAGACGTGCCTCTCAACACGCACAATGAGCTTGGACCGTCAAGCGCCTGTAATCCCTCGTCAGTTCCATGGACCCTTGATGAGGGCAGCATCTTCACGCTTGAATGACAAGACACAAACCTTTTTGTGTCTCGCCTCAACACACCCCTTTTCTCCTCCTCTTCATCTTGGTTCAAGGAGAGCAGAGACAGGAAAAATTCGATGCCCAACAAGCCTCTCTTTCAGTCACTGAAAGAAGCCCCTTTCTTGCCCATTTGAGCTTCTTTAAACCATTGACGGTCTTTCATCTAGACCCTCTCGATTCTTTCGGAAAATTCAATTGTTCTTGATTCGAGCTTTTGGCTGGTCTACTTTGTCCCTCATTGGCATTTCTTAGCTACTCGTCTCCCATCAGCCCTGGCCTCCGCTGCTTGAAGGCAGACAACAGTTACTCACTTGAGCCCTCCCTACTGCCAACAGGCTTTTTTCTTTCTACCTTTCTCATACTAGGCAAAACTCATCTTTCAAGAGGTAAGCTTCGTGCTCCGAGGTTTCTTTGTCCTCGCTGACCCTTGACCTTGGCAGAGGCAGAAAAGCAAGCATAACCTTCTTCCGTCAGATTCTCGGATGAACCAGAAAAATGGCCTTCGAGGGCATCAGAAAGGGGTTGGCTGGCGACACCCAGCGACAGCAGCAGCAGCAGCATTGGGCTGGCACTTCTTCTCCTATTGAGGACGAACGCGACGATGTCTTCTTCCCTGGCATTACTCAGACCATCGATGAGATTATGCTGCCCGCCGGCGGCTCTCATAACCAAGACTACATCGGCCCGGGCCGTACTGACGAGGAGCGCCGCCAGGCCTTCCTCGCTGATCTCTACCAGGGGCCCTATGTCAACATTGGCCGACCCATCCTTGTGCCTGTCTCCCGCTTGGGTCGTACCAAGCTTCGTGGCACCAGTGCTCGCAATTTTGATGGCTCGCCTGTCGATCTACCTTTTCCCAGTGGCTTTCGCAGGGAATCGCCTGACGACCTCGTGGGCCCTACAGCTCCCGACAACACCCGTGCTTCGTCGACTCCCATTCACCTCGGCTCCTTGTCTGTTGGCGAAGTCCCCAGATCCAACAAGACTATCCGTCTCGAAAAAGGCGAAAACACTGACATGGAAAACGGTCCCAAGAAGCCCAGTTCCGGCGCTGACAACCAACTCATCTTCGATCCGAGCCCCAAGAGCCTCCTGGCTCTTGGTATGAATGGCAAGACCACCGACAGCACCCATAATTACTCAACCATGGACATTGACAAGGACAAAGGCGAGATTGCTCCTTCTACCCCGACCCCGCCCCCTCCTGGCCTCCGATGGGAAGGCAGTTCATACGGCGCTACGCCTGACCGCCCTCGCACTGTCAAAACGACCCGGGCCTTATCATCTCCCTACCACAGTACGGAGCTAGAAGAGTCGCCTACCCTCCGCCTTCAGATAGGGCGTCTTCGCGTCACCCCGGCTGATGATCTCAATTCGAGCCCGGCCGCTGACTCTGGTTCCTTCAGCCGTTATAGTGGCCACGCTCATAGTGCTCACCCGTATTACTTCGACTACCCGGTTCCGCATACACCAACCAAGGGCAAGCGAGTTCGGGGTGAGTTTGAAAAGACTACCACCCTCTCAGGTAGAGACGTTGCACGCGAGCGCGAGATTCTGGCTCGCTTCGCCGCTGCCGTCAAAGAGGAGGACGAGGAGGACGAGGAGCTCACACCTAAGGCTTCGGCCCTCAACCGTCATATGGATATCGAGGAGGAGTAAGCGTTCACATAACCAAGTTTACCTGAAATACAATCCTCTGTAGAGGACCTCAGCGTGCTGTCCCTCTCTAGTGTCCCTAGGGCTTTGTTTCAACCTTCTTTTGTGATCAACGACGTTGATCGTGTTGGCAATTTTTCCATTGCCGTACAAATTTGACCGAGGTTCTGGGTAATAAGAAGCAAAGATCGGCTTGGCCATCACTGTTTGGTGCTTCTGTCCCGCGTTGGCATCATTTTGGTCTTCCACCCGGTAGTCTATCTTGATTGGTCGCCCGCCCCTGTGTTCTCCGGTCCCTGTAGAAAGGGCACCTGCCTTTTCTAATACGAGTTTTTAAAGTGGGAAGACCAAATAAGATCAAACTGAGAATAAAATCAAACTGACGCTAAAAGCTTGAACCTCATCGAGAGACTGGAGGTTTCGGACTGGTCAACGTGTGGTTAGATCTAATTAGATCTAGGGTGGTTGGTCTTGGCTTCCTTTGTAAGCGCTTTATGCAACTATCACATGGACAGATATGATCAACACTAACGCTGGATACAGTTATATCACCTCCACAAAGTGTGTCTTGCAGCAATCACA
Organism: Colletotrichum echinochloae; assembly: GCA_016618095.1. Lineage (NCBI taxonomy): Eukaryota > Fungi > Ascomycota > Sordariomycetes > Glomerellales > Glomerellaceae > Colletotrichum > Colletotrichum echinochloae. Next base: position 1,048,611 of record JADEZT010000007.1, read on the forward strand.
CCCCCTTCTGCCCCTTCCACCCTCCTCCACCACTCCAAGCCCAAAACGGTACTGCCAGAGTAATTAAGGTACTTTCGACGAGGCCTTTCACACACACACACCCGGATAAGCTCCACACCCAGTCCCCGGGTGCCAGTCGCTTAATCGCTTCTCTTTTCCAGCTGTCAGCCAGTTGTTGCAATCCGTCCACCCAAGAGCGGGTAGTAGAACTCCAAGGGCCATGAACTTTCCCACTTCATCCACCAACGACTTCGCCTTCAACTTCAGCCCCAGCTCCAACTGCCAGCCGCAGCAACAGTACCAACAGCAGGCCCATTTCTCATCCCGCCAGTTGCAGCTGCAACAGCAACAGTTGCAACAACAACAACAGCAGCACCCATTGCCGCCGCCGCCGTCTCCCCCACCTGCGTCGTCTGCAACTGCGCAATCCCTCTCCGCCGCCCAGCAAGCCTTTGCACACGCGCAGTACCAACAGTTTGTCCTCATGAACGGAATGAACGGTGGCAACGTGCCCAACGGCATGGGCGGCGTGCCCACTCCCGCTGGCCAGCAGGCCGAGCTCAACTACATCTATGGCATGGTCGAGGAGCTCAGCCGACAGCTTGCGGAGAACCGTCGAGTTACCGAAGACATTGTGTCTGGTATTGGGAGAGTGCGCAGCCGCGCGAGGACGCAGGGCATGAACAATGATGAACTCATCCACAACGCTGCCGATGATATCCACGGTATGGAGCGTCACCTCATCTAATTGCTTCGCGTCTATATGCTGACCCAGTCTTAGCACAAGAACAGAATCTCGACACCCTCATCTCCATCCTCTCAGAGTCCCTCGAGAAGGCAAAATACAGCCGTGACGCCAACGCGACCCTCCTGACCCAATACGCGACAGTCCTCGCCGCGATGCTGAAGCAATTCCACGAGTATAAGGCAAAGCACGTCACGGACGTCGCTGCATGGCATCGCTCCTACCGCTCTCAGCTCGCCGAAGCGCGCGCCGAGAATAGCAGGCTCCGAGATCAGATCTGGGAGATGCAGGAGCGCGCAGGGAAAGCCAACGAGGCACTGCGGAAGTTCCGCCGTAAGTACGACGAGAACGAAACGAGATGGGACCGGCGCGTCGAAGAGGTTGCCGCGCGCCAGGAGCTGCGTTTCTGGAAGCGGATGGCCATGCCCGAAGTTAGCGACGAAGATCCCTGCTGGAGTGACGATGATGACCTCATCGACCCTGCGGAGAAGGAGCGACAGAAGGAGCTGGAAAAGAGGGCCGCTCAGGAGCAACTCGCTGGGAGCCAGCAGATGGGCGATGGATACTCGCGTCCACAATCGCCGGAATGTAGCATAATAGGCGGCGTCCCTATGCAGCGGGATCTGGGTATACCCATGGGCATGCCTGTACCTCCACCACGGCCCTCGAGCGCGACGTCCAGTACCGGCTCTTCTGGTCAATGATCGAAATCAGTGTTTGGAATTTCAGAAGCATGCTATCGAGCATCACGGGCGCAAAGGTCATCACGGGTAAAGGAAATGTGCGGCGTTAGCTATCGGGTCTGGGACGGGAGAAACGCTTCAAGTCGAGCGATTGCATTATACCTCATGTTACACTTGCCAGGCAGCTTGCCTCTGGCCAGCATTGTCACGAATACCTCAATGATTTCGTTGGAACGGACGGCTTTGATGATCCTGCTTCGAATATATACCGCGGTCGCCGCATTGGGGGGGACACTATAATATGAACTGACACTTTCTCACCGGAACACCTTATGTTATCAGGCGCATAAGCCTCCGACCTAGTCCCTCCTCGCCCTTCCCCGTCCTTCCTCAGCCGTGCATATGTACGACAGTGAGTAACGAGGAAAATCACTATGCCTTGACAGCTACAATAACGGCTGGTTCCAGGCTGTCCGAGCTGGCGCTGTCTATATGGAGGCGGATGCCCGTCCGCACGTCGACCTGGTCCAGAGGGATCAAAATGGGCTGCTTGAGCTTCTTGGCCATGGACTGCCAGAGCCGGTAGCCGAAGTACAGAACGATTGGGATCGCGGTGCCTATGTTGTCGCGAATGATGGCCTGAACATCATGATCGCCGACGGGCCAAATCGCCGTCAAGACGTTTGCGAACAGTCCTATGACACAAATTGCAACTCCAAGCCAGGCGCCCCAAACACCAAAGGGGCTGTTCCAAAGAAGCGTTCTATGGTCATGCCCCTGGGCAGCCCACGCCTTGCGGAAGCGAATGTGACTCACGCAGATGGAGGCCCACGTGTAGTAGTTACTGGCCCCCGAGAGGCTCAATAACCAGTCAAAGATTACCCCACCGCCGGGCGCCAGGTTGACAAACGCAGCTAGGCCAAAGACGAAGGTGACGAAGAAGGCGTACACCGGTACACCCCACTTGACCGTGGCGCCCCAGCGGGGACCCATGCCCTTTTCGCACAGAGCTTGAAAAGCACGACTGGCGGCGAAGATGCTGGTGTTGGCCATGGAGACAATGGCGACGACAATTAGGACGTTGAAGAAGCTCGGCAGGTGCTGAATGTTGGCGAGCTCGGCGGCTAGCGTGAAGGGGCTGTACTTTGCGCCGTGGCCGGTCAGAGCCAGGCCCGGGTCGTCCGAGGGCACGACGAAGCCGAGAAGGAGAAGTGATACGATGTAGAAGAAGAAGATGCGGGCGAAGACGACCTTGGTCGCCAGGGGGAGAGCTTTTTGCGGGTTTTTGCATTCAGCTGCCGTCATGCCCAGGAGCTCCGTGCCTCCGTACGACATACCGGCAACACGAAACACCATGAGGAAGCCCGGAAAGCCGTTCCTCACCGCGCCGGGTTCGTGCCAGAACTTGGCTCCTGTTCCATGCCTGCAAGAAGTTAGCCACGTTCGAATGACTGAGGGGGAGGGCGGAGGCAAGGTAAGGAACGTACCGAGGGTCCGACGGCACGGCGCCAGTGATGATGAAGATGGCCACAAAGATGAAGACGGTGACGGCGACGGCCTTGCCGATACCGAAGGCGTGCTCGATCTCGCCGAACCACTTGGATCCGAGGAACGAGGTACCCGTGAGAGTGATAAGGATAGGCGTTATAATATAGGCTGGCTGCAGGTCCGGAACCCAGTACCTCATCTGCGCAGCGATGACGGTGAGCTCGAAGGGGAAGACGATGAGCCAGTTGAAGACGAAGTTCCAGCCCATGGCGAAGCCCCAGGGCTCGGATATCATACGCCTGGAGCATTCGTAAAAGGCGCCGGCGACTGGGAATGCAGCTATTCGCACATTGTTAGCAACAGTTTCCGCCATCGGTGTACATCAAGGTATGCCTGTAAAAAGACGTATGGAAATCCGCGAGATATGTATGTAGTAGACAGTGGTAGAGTAGAGAAGCGACTCACCTGCTAGCTCTCCCAGACACCCCATTGTGCAAGTGACTCCGAGACCAACGATGGCAAAGTTGGCGACCAGAGACAGCGGTCCACCAGAGCTAAGGGCGGCGCCTGACCCAACGAACAGGCCGGCACCGATGGAGCCTCCTAGAGCCATGAATATCATATGTCGAATGCTGATGTTTCGCTGCAACTTGTCACCCTCGGTGGTAGGGACGATTTCCACACTGGCAGACCCGCTGGCCGTCCTCGAACCCATCGCCATGGCCTTGATCGCTGTTGTCGTCGCCTTACCAGACTTATCGCCATCGGCTTCCGAGAGCGACATGTTGATAGGACGAGAACTACGTGGGGAATTAGAGTACGACAATAGAGAAACGGGGCAAAAACGAAAGCCAAAGTACCGATGGATGAGGCGGACAGATGGAGGAGAGCAGAAGAAACTTGGCTGAAATGAGGAAGGGGTAGCTTCTATATATACAGCTAGAAGTGCACGCAATGGTTTTGGAAGGGGAGGGGAAGACGGGCCTGAGGTGAAGACGCGGAAATGCCGACGTTGAGGAGGCGCAATGAGAACCAAACCGCAGTAGAACCTTTTTCGACGAGGACAAAACATATGGCGATAGGAGACGTGGAACTGGAGTATCTGGTCACGAGGTTGAAGGCGTCTCTGAACATATAAGGTTCCAAAGGTGCCGTTGCCATTATTACTTTCCGGTGGCAACCACGGGTCAGCTCCTCCTGCTCCCAGATCTACTCGTTATCTCTGTGTTTTTCACGCTTTTACAAATGATCAAATAGATAGTGAAGAAAGCCATCATCATTTTCAGATAAGAAAAAAAGCGGTAATAGATAAAAGTAAGTGCAGGCAACGTGATTAACATTTTGGGTGACGCCCCCTCGCCGGATTCGCCCCCGTGGTTTTGTCGCCCGCATAGCACCGTGACGATCTCAGAGAATATGCTGACTTCCGGGTACTCAGCCTAGTCTAGCTATGGATATCGTTTTGTCGGCGTTGGGTAAGGTGAAGATAAGCCAGGGCCTCACCTGATCATGACGAAAAGGGGGCGGTGTCGAGATTCCCTCGAAAGTTCTGACATGCACACACCTGACTATGTGACCGGCATTCGGAATATAGGCCTTTACACAATGCAGATTCTGGCATGATGGTAAAGCTGAAGACAACGATCCCTTCTTACGGTGTATTTATATTCGCAGGTTCGCTGACCTGCGGGAAGGGGTCCAGGGAGGCCATCCAAACTCGCAACCACGTCAACAAAGTGCACCCAAGGTGCCAAACTCGGATCAGCATCACAACCCCATCAAGGTTGATGCGCTATGGACGGTCGGTGCGGATTAGCCCCCCATGACATTGAAGAAACCCCAGCAATAGGTTTGGCCCCTCGTCGACCGAGGAATTGGCGCCAGTCTGGAACGCTTCCACAGCACCTGAAGCTCTGATCGGGACAAGGTTGCGAGACAGGCGAGAACCAGGATGTCTAGCCGTGGATGGCGTGGTTATGGATGGAGGGGCTTCGACGTAGGTTTGCCTACTCTCGCCTCCAGAATTTGCAAACGTCGAGGTGTACATAAAGTCTAGTTAGATTTGGGTCTGGAAATTAATGCCATAGCGAATTCCAGTGTCTCGAAATAAAACAGCTATCAATTTGTACATTCGCCTGGACTCATCATACTTGGTTGAAGACATACCCACGACCCCAAGAATATCATGCATCAACCTCTCTCGGCATGTCTTTTACCCAATCAACGTCGAGACCCGCTCCTACTCACCAACCTGGCAGTCCTAAAATTGTACAAGTGCAAACACGAACCAATAGAGCATGCCCTCAGGTTCTCGAAAAATCAGACTCTGTCCAGGAGGTTCAGTATCCACTCTGCTCCCGACGTTGATCATCTTCATTGTCCTTCGAGCCATTGGCTGCATCCCCAGCGTCCTTGATGGCTTGCTCGTCGCCTCTGAGCTTGGCAAAGTAAGACTTGATATCCTCTGCACCGATAGCTTGTCCGCTCTCTGCGAATTGTTGGAAGAATGGCTTCAGCTGCTCCTTGAGGTGGTTATACGCCATAACACCCTCAATCGCACGAACGCGGTCAACGTTCCGTAGAGCACTCTCGCCGCGCTCAAGAAGACTGCCGCTTCCATTGGTCGAGCCACCGTGCTCTGAGTTTGCGCCATCTGAAAGTGGTGGCTCGTAAGTCTCCTCCTCCTCCAGCAGCTGAGGATGCGGGTCCAGGTTGCGGTAGCACGACGAGCAACGACAGAAGTTGTTACGGAAATCCTCTTTCATGAAGAGCGAGAACTCTCCGCTAGGCGGAGGTGGAAGCGCTGCCCACTTGCAAGTCGACAAGGCTTCATTCGGTTCTTCCTTGGACTCCGTAGCTTTGCTGCCAGGTCCGTCCTCCGATGACTCGGAGTCGCCCTTCAATCGCTTAACCTCCGGTTCGGCACCATCGTCATCGGCCTTGCGCTTCCTGGTAGCTTCTTCCGCGATTGAGACGTCTTGCTGCTCCTGACTTGAGAAAATTGCGGGCAAGAACCCCTTGGCACCGGCATATTTCTTGATCCATGGATTGGCATTGACACACTTGTAGCAGAGGAACGCCTCGAAGTCGTCTTCGCCTGGGAAGCCAGGTGGCATTGGCGGATCATCGTCGTCGTCTTCCTCCTCTTCCCTGGGCTCAACAGCTGGCGCCGCTCCCGCCACTTCCGCCGCCCCCACCGGGCGCACCTCTGAATCCTCCGAGATCGTCGGCAAAGCCGCATCAACTGTGTTCTCATCCTTGGGTTTGGTGGCCTTCCCCCTCTTCATGCCTTCGAACCAATTGGGGCCCATCCCGACCAAACAGCCGGGGTGATACCAATCTTCGCCACAGCCACCGGTCTCAGTGGTCCCCAGACCCAAGCACTGAAACATAGTGCCCTTTTGCTGGAATGGGTCATAATCACACTCGCATGCACAGAACCTATTCCTGAAGTTCTGGTTGTACTTGTTGTTCGCATCCGGTTCCTCCGAATGAACGCCGCCCTTGGTGTTGTTGGCAGGGTTGATCCGTAGGCTGCAGGGACTTGTAGATGGATATCGCTTCGTGCCGCAATCGCATGTGAAGTTTCTCTTGGTAAAGATCTCAACGAGGGTGTGCTCACCGTGGCACTGGACCGAGCACGCATAACAAACGCCTGCGCTATCGTAGGCGTCTTTCGGATTCGTAGGCGGCGGGTTGCAAGTCAAGCAGGCGAAGACACTCTGACGAAGAGATCCGAGAATCTTTGTGCAGTTCTCGATGCTCTACGTACAGTCAGATTGGTTATTCGGTTGGTCGCTGGAGTGCGGAGGGACGAACGTAGGGAAGAGCTTCACGCGCGTCTGCTTCCAATTGCATCTGATCGCGGATGAAGCTAGAAAAGGTAAAGTTAGCTTGAGAAAACAACACTTTATGGTGTCGGGGAGCCAGCGCACTCAGCAGCAGTCTGAGAGTCGTTGGATTTGTGCGACGAGAAGCTCTCGCTGCGCGCAGCCTTTGGCACGCCAGTAGGAACAGCAACATCAACGTCGCCAGACGCAGCTGGTGGCGGAGGGGGCTCCATCGACATTTTGGCAATGAATCAGTTGCAGTGGGCTCGAATTAGTGACAATGCGATGGCAGATTGTATTCCTGGTCGCGAGAGAAAATGGCAGAGGAGGAAGGTAAGAAGCCGAACAATTCAGCATGGTCTCCAAGAGCATTGAGACGTCGCGTTGACGGAAGGTACGTCAGATACGTACCGCAGCTTCGACCAGGTACCTACCTGGTTGTCCAGCAGCTGCCCACAATTGCCCATTTACGCGTCGTCCGTATCAGGAAAGGTGCCACTTTACGCGCTCACCCCTGACGCGGTTCCCCTGGCGACGCGGATGGGTCCTCGTTCTAATTTCGCACTCGTGCCCCCTCTGCGCTCCCCTCAATCTCTGCATCCCCTCTCCTTCACCACTACTTTTCTACGATTCTGTTGCAATCATCCACACCCAACAAGAGGGCCAGCCTACCGCTGTACAGTGCCTCTTTCTCAATCTGCAGTCATGAGGTAAGATCTCTGAAACCACTCCTTTGGCGTTGAGTCTCGGTCGCTCCCTCACTGGAGTGTGTGAGAAAAAACAGTTAGAGTGCTGATCATCAAACCCAGTTCTCCTCTTAGAAGCAACCCGAGCTCCGCCAACAGAGGGACACCCGCTCGATCCAGTCGCAAGCGCGGTCGTACGAATGGCGACGATGGGTCATCGCTTGCTCCTGGGTCAAGTCCCATGCCATCGTCTCCCCCGGCACCACTCATGGCGCATGGCGGTGACGATGACGAGGACATAGAAGACGAGGCCGAGATCCAGGACGACGACTTGGATGAAATGGATGAGATGGCCGAAGACGAGGTCGACCTTTTCAGAGAGGGTTTCGAGCAGGATTATAGAACCAAGGAAAACGATGGATACGAAGGCATTGATATCGATGACGAGGGCGAGTTTGGCGACATGGACCTCGCTGAGAGGCGAAAGCTCGAAGCCCAGCTCAACCGCAGAGACAGAGAGGTTGCCCGTCGTCAACGAATTCCCGCCGCTTTTCTGCCGGGCGAAGACGATGAAGGCGACATTGATCTCTCGGCTCAGCCTCGACGTCGCCGCCACCATTATGACGAAGACCCGGACGAAGATATGGATGCCGATATCATGGATGAGGAGCTTTCTCTTGAGGCTCTCCAAGATGTCAAGGCCTCCAGTTTAACCGAATGGGTGTCTCAACCATTTGTGCAGCGAACCATCAAGAGAGAGTTCAAAGCTTTCTTGACGGAGTACACCGATGAGCATGGCTCTTCGGTCTATGGTAACCGTATTCGGACGCTTGGTGAGATCAATGCCGAGTCGCTCGAGGTTTCATACGAGCATCTATCCACATCCAAGGCCATCCTGGCCTACTTCTTGGCCAATGCACCGGCCGAGATGCTAAAGCTCTTCGACGAGGTCGCCATGGATGTTGTTCTCCTCCACTACCCCGACTACGAGCGCATCCATGCTGAGATTCACGTCCGCATTTTCGACCTTCCTGTTCACTACACCTTGAGACAGCTTCGCCAGTCGCACCTGAACTGTTTGGTGCGTGTCAGTGGCGTCGTGACAAAAAGAACAGGTGTCTTCCCTCAGCTCAAATATGTCAAGTTCGACTGCACCAAGTGCGGTATCACTCTTGGCCCTTTCCAACAGGAGTCGAACGTGGAAGTAAAGATTTCGTACTGCCAATCCTGCCAGTCTCGAGGTCCCTTCACGCTCAACTCGGAGAAGACCGTGTACCGCAACTACCAGAAACTCACCCTTCAAGAGTCCCCTGGCACGGTCCCGGCCGGTCGCTTGCCTCGTCACAGGGATGTTATCCTTCTTTGGGACCTCATTGACAAGGCCAAGCCTGGTGAAGAAATTGAGGTAACTGGCGTTTACCGAAACAACTACGACGCTCAGTTGAATAACAGAAACGGCTTTCCTGTGTTCGCTACAATCCTGGAAGCAAACAACGTCATCAAATCCCACGACCAGCTGGCAGGCTTCCGCATGACAGAGGAGGATGAGAACGAAATTCGCAAGCTTTCAAGAGAGCCCGGCGTCATCGACAAGATCATCAATTCCATGGCTCCAAGTATTTACGGGCACACGGATATCAAGACAGCAATTGCGCTATCCTTGTTCGGCGGAGTTGCCAAGGTAGGACGCGGTTCTCACCAAGTCCGTGGTGATATAAACGTCCTGCTTCTGGGTGACCCGGGTACTGCCAAATCTCAAGTTCTAAAGTATGTTGAAAAGACGGCCCATAGGGCCGTCTTCGCAACGGGTCAAGGTGCTAGTGCTGTTGGTTTGACAGCCAGTGTCCGACGAGACCCGCTGACCAGCGAATGGACTCTGGAGGGTGGTGCATTGGTGCTGGCGGACAAGGGCACGTGCCTGATCGATGAGTTTGACAAGATGAACGACCAGGACCGAACATCTATCCACGAAGCCATGGAACAGCAGACCATCTCCATCTCCAAGGCTGGTATCGTGACGACCCTACAGGCTCGTTGCGGTATCATCGCTGCCGCCAACCCAATCGGCGGGCGGTACAATTCAACCATCCCGTTTTCCGCCAACGTCGAACTCACCGAGCCTATCCTTTCCCGTTTCGACATCCTGTGCGTAGTCCGAGATACCGTTGAGCCCGAAGAGGACGAGCGCCTTGCTCGCTTCATTGTTGGCTCCCACAGTCGGAGCCACCCTTCGCCGTCACAGCCTGCGGAGGACTCGATGGAAGTCGAGCACGAGTCGGAGAACAGGGAAACACAAGCCGAGTCTCAGAGAAAAGAGGGCGAAATTCCTCAGGAGCTTCTCCGCAAGTACATTTTGTATGCGCGTGACCGCGTCAGCCCGAAGTTGTACAACATGGATGAGGACAAGGTCGCCCGTCTGTTTGCTGATATGAGAAGAGAGTCCCTAGCTACTGGCGCGTACCCCATCACTGTAAGTGTCACCCCCTTGCAACGAAACCAGAGTGAGTTCAAAGGCGCTAACTCAGCTTCAGGTGCGTCATCTTGAAGCCATCATCCGTATTAGTGAGGCATTTGCGAAGATGAGACTCTCAGAGTATTGCAAAGCGGAGGATATTGACAGAGCCATTGCTGTGACCGTGGAGAGTTTTGTCGGCAGTCAAAAGGTTAGCTGCAAGAAGGCGCTGGCACGAGCTTTCGCCAAGTACACGTTGAACAAGCCGAGGGGGAACTGGCAAAGGAGGGCTGGGGCCAGTCAGGCATCGAGACAGGCAGGCGTCATGCGAGCTTGATTTGATTAACCCCTTTTGAGGATTGTGGTTTGCATTTTTACGACGACGGCGGCGGGACTTTGATGTACCGGCAAACTAGGCCGGCGGCGATCGGCGCAGAAGCGAAGCGCATATGTCTGGGATGGATAATTGATGGATGATATCAGGGCAATGCGAACAACGGCGACTTTCTTGTTGTTTCAATAGCATCCTGTATGGTTTTGGCTTTGGCGCTCATGGTCAACTGTTGTTGGTCGTACAATTGGCCATTCATCGAGTGACAGTGTGCCTCATAGGCGCTCAATGTATGCTGGTGTACAACTTCATGGTCTGCATTCATCATGTCAAAAGGCACGAAATCGTTTCCTCCCACCTTACTTCAGATACCTAGGTAGTTAGTTACCCACGAAGCTTGATCATAGACATGTTGCTTGCATAGGTAGCACACGTTGTCAGGCACAGTGATCGACCACACAAGATGATCAATCGTCGATACATCTGCTGTACCTGGATCTAGACCTTCATAGCCTCTAGCAAGGGTTCTCGTCGTTTTGTTTGACCTTGCCCAGTCCCTGAATTTGACAGCCCAGTCTCTTCCACTGCGAAGGTACCTGAGGTTGGATAATTGATGTGGAACAACCCTGGCCAAGGCTCTATAAGTAGATCGGGCCAGGACCGAGAAGAGAGGAGGTTACTGATGACCATGCTTGTCGGAGTTCCAGCCGTCCCACCAGTTGTCCCATCAGCGGCGGGAGTTTGCTTGTACCAGGCCTAAGGATTGATCACGGAACAGACGAATAGCCCCCATTTCTTGCTCTTCTCCTTAATAGTATCATATACCTCGAGCAGTTCCTTTTGTCCTGGTGCCAGGTTTGGGCCTCCTGTGCAACTGTTTTCCTGTCCGGATTCGGAAAGGCGTCTCCTCGATGTATATTTCGTCTGCCCACCTACCTACCTAGGGAAAGGTAACCACGACGTGATCCTGCACTCCAGTTCCAATTTCATGCAAACTGGCCATCGTTATCCGCTTTGTTTGCTCCCGTGGCACGTTTGTGTTACGCACCCCCCCAAAGTAGGTGCGGTACCTAACGCCATGCATGGCGTCACCACGGTTCAACGACTGCTAGCGTCTATACGCGTGCCTCTGAGAGGATTTTCTTCATCCCTTAGCCTGCAGAGCATTCCTCGACTGACAAGCTACGCCGCTGAAGGGTAGATCCGCAACCACACGGGCAAGTCGCCCCTCAATTAGATTCCTCTTCCAAATATGAGACGATGCAGCCATCCTCTCAGGCCCCAGCATCATCAAACGGTGTTTCTTTGGATAATCGGTCTGCAATGTTTGCTCAGGAGTCACCACATACCCTGCTTGCCCTCCCCTAATACTCCGCTTTGTTCATAGCTGTCGTGGCTGCGTCCCTTTTCACCTTGCCCCGGCTGCCGAGGGGGTGGATGTACATCACCAGTTCAACCCACAAACAACGAATGACAAGTCTTTGCCCTCGGAAAGGTCTCTTTCGTTGCCCTCCAGCTTCCGACGACATGGTCATGAGCTAATGCTTCTCGGTACCGGTTTTGACCTTTCAACAACAACTTTCGCCGCGCAAAAATCAAACTAAGCGCGCGTTGAAGACCTCAACGTTTGTCCAATAGGCCTTCTCCCAAATCTCATTTAGGAGCATCATGAGCCACATATCCTTGACACGCATCCCCGTCGATGCTAGAGGCAGCTCTTCCACGACAACTGATTCCGATCACGACCTTACTACTACGCGCGAGCCCGAATACACATCTCCACGAAGAGAGGAGGCGTGTGCCTGGCCGCCTAACCCGGATCACGACCTCGTATCACCGCTTGAGTCTACTCCACCGTCGCCCAGTGTGTTGAGAACTGCAACGCTAAAATCCAAATACTCGATGGCCTGGGACGACCCGCCAAAGTCTTCCTCTGCGTGGCACGATGCCGAGGCCGAAGATATGGGGGACCTCGGGCACGCGGCGCTGGGGAAAGATGATAGCCAGCACCACAACATACCGTTAGCAACGGGAAGTACGCAGATTCCACCGAGGCCGGAGGGCCACTTTATCAATGACTCTGGTAATACAGACGGCGACGAGATGCTGTGCAAGAGATGCAGTAAGTTCTACCGCGTTGTTGTTACTCCACCTCAGTCATCATATTCTAAGAGAAACCTCAGGCCGGCCGCCAACTTATTGCGACTCGCGAAACGACGTCCATAGAAAGAAGCACAATTGGCTCTCCCTGTCGATTCTGGCTCTGTCATTTTACTCCACAGGTCTCAGCTGTCTCTGGTTCATCGTGGCCGTCGTGCAGCCGCGATGGGGGCCACAGATCTCCTCAAGTGGCGGGATCCTCCCGTCGACGGCGTCTTTAATATGCGCCATGCTTGCCAAGACGATTGAGATATCATTCGTGACCGTATTTGTAACATTCATCGGTCAGGTCCTGACGCGCCGCGCCTTCGTGAAGAAGTCCAAGGGCATGACGTTAGCAGAAATGACGATGAGAAACTGGGTCATTGTAAGTACAAATATGCCCCTTTTGGGTAGAGGGATGAACTAACATTCTGAAGCAACCAGGGTTCCTGATTACGCACTCGGATACGCTACCTTATGCCGGCGTGACGCTGCTCGGGGTGATTTCCCTTGTCGCGACGATTGCGTCAACGTTCTACACGACCGCGTCTGATGCTTTGGTCTCCCCCAAGCTGAAGTTCGGTGGCTGGGAGACTAAAACGCTGAGCGGCTACGTCTTGGCCTCCTATGCGAATCCCCCCTTTGCTCGCGAGAGCTGCCAGACACCACTGCGAGATAGTGATCCTGCGGGCGTTGACACGGCTGGACGTGCCTGTCTCGAAGTGCAGTACGCGGGGCAGTGTAAGTGGCTTTACGGAGCGGGCGTGTCGTATAAAGTTAAGACACTGATCGTCTCTCTCTATGTCTAGCGTACCGGAACATGATGTCCTTCCTGGGCGACTGGGACGCTATTAACAGAAACGGTACGAGCGCCACCGTCGACATCTCGCAGCGTCCCGTGGGAACCGCCCTTCTGTATGACAACACGACACTGACATCGGCGTGGATCGAGGTCGATTTTAGCAACACGACCAAGAACTTTGAGGACCACAACAGGATCATCAACAATGTCACCCTCGCGATGCCTCACCCAAGTGTGTACGACGCAGCCATGAACCCGGTGAATAGAATCCTCCAGCCGAACGACTTGTCGGGTGTAGGAGAGTACGCCATCAAGGCGAGCGTCGTATCTCCTGCGCTTAACGTCATGTGCGTCAACATGTCACCGGACGAACTTGCGCCCTTGGTCTATACGGAATGGCCCGTGGGCAAGATCAACTCGAATGACACGTTGGTCCCGGGTCAGAAGATTGGCCCGCTAGACTGGGAGCGACATGTGCCAGAGCTGGCGGAAACGGAATGGCTGAACCGGACGTTGGTGGACGACGTCTTCCGATGGGGAGAACAGTACGACCGACGACCGCCCGTGTTCCAGCTCGTGAGTGGCTCAAGCAAGATAAGCGGACGATGCGAGTGCTAACAGTTACTTCCCAGTACCCCGCAGACTTCAACATGGTGACGAACACCACCGCCGCGAACGACGCAATCTATGTCCTGACCAAATCAGCGTCCATCATGAATTACACTCTTTGTGAGATGCGCTCGTGGGTATCGCCGTTCTGCTCGACGCGCTTCAACATCTCGGGCACCGCGGGGGCGCACATGCAAGCCCATTGCGACGATCCCGAAGATGAGGACAGCTACAACCACGTCCACCCAGAGGTCACATTCTCCGTGCCCGTGGTCGATTGGAAGGTGAGTAGGATCCAATCTCGACGACGTGCACCTGCACATGCGGACGCTCGCTGACCTTCGTCTTAAGAACATTGCAGACCAATGGCGCCTTTCGATGGACATCAATGGCGGCGTCCAAAACAACAACGCCTCCAACGCTCGCATCCTTGCGCAGTTTGTTCTCGGGGAACCGAAACTCAACCCCCTCCTCCCCTCCATGGCGGAAGCCCTAGCCGTCTACGCCTCCTCGACGCTAGTCATCGGCGGCCACGGCACGCCCTTTGAGCACTACTGGCGACACGAGAAGACGCAGCTCGGCGCTCCGGGCAGCCTGGACCTGTTCCGGGCCTCGATACGCACGCAGGAGTATACCTCGGGTCACGTGGCGGAGTGGCAAAAAGTGTTTTACTTGGTCCTCATCCTCGTCGTGGTCATCAACGTCGTCTGCCTTGCCTACTTTCTCGCGCGGTCAGGGCTGGTCACCGACTTCACTGAGCCGCAGAACCTCTTCGCCCTGGCCGTCAACTCTCCACCCAGCGAGCAGCTCAAGGGCAGCTGCGGCGGCGGGCCGGTGAAGCGTGACCTCGTTGTGCCGTGGCGTGTGGCCTACGCGAGCGGGGCGAACCACTACTTCTTCGAGGAGGCGAGCGGCCGGCCGTGGCGGGGGAAGTATGCCGGGCAGGACATGTTGTCGGCGGAGACGGCATACCGTGGGAGGCAGCGGAGCAGTTACGACAGGCTGAGCACGAGTGGTTCGTGGTTGCCACAAGCATGGCAAGCCAACCTGTCCAAGCTGCGTTAGTTGTGCGCCTCAGTCACAGACTCGAAGCAACTGAGTTCTTCAGTCAAGCATAAGTCGGGTTCTCAAGCCCTTGAGGCCTCGGTGTAGTCTCTGGTCAGTCTTTTTTTCCGTTCTTCTTCTTCTTCTTCCTATAGACGCCGTCCAGGAGACCAAGGTCACGTTGAACGAGAGCAGAGAGTTCAAAGGAGTGGGTGAGAGTGTCATCCATATTATAGATGTCGGCCTCCTTTGACATCGAAAGGAGGGCAGCTCGTCTCATGTACATGCTCCGAAATACATGACGAGCCGTACTTGGGTGGGCGGCCAGCATGGGATACAGCAGGAGCGTTTGACAAGAAGCAAGGGCTTTACGTTCATACACGGCCTGGGGATAATAATACATGATCAAACCCCGACCAATATCTGATGTCTTTCGTGAAGCGAGCATAGCCTCCGTCATGTGGGACGACTTCTGGTGGTCAACAAGGTGGCTGTAAGATTGGTCTGGATGGTGGGTGGTGGGCTCTGGTGTTTAGCTTTCGTGGCTTCGGTCTCCACGAAGGGCCGGGCTGAATTGTCAACGACATGCAGGCAGGGTCGGCGAGGGAGATGGCTTATGGCAATTTGACATGGAAACATGTGCGAAGGTTCCCGGGCGGGCCATTCCTGTTTTGGAGTTTCAATCGACACCAGAGAGCTCAGGTAGCTGCACTCTCCCAACGCAAACAAACTCACACACAGACACAGACACGGACACTGTCATGGACTTGCATTAGCATCGTCGAAGACGAGCGAGCCTGGGGACAAGCAAGAGTTGTGTGGAGGTGGTTTAAGCCGGCCGTATAGGCATCCATCGTCACAGCATGGGTCTCATTCCGTTGCCCAAAGCCCTACATTACAGCATCTGGATATCGTGACTCGAGATCGGCCTCTTCTGGGCCTGTGTTTACCCTGGTCGTCTTTTAGCCTGCCCTTGCATGAACTGATAGGCCAGATCACTAGGGGAGAAGATTGTAAAAAGATGGAAAGAGTTTTCTATTCATGTACACCAGAAGAGACGAGCAATAAAGAAAGAAAAAAAAGAAGAAAAAAGCGGCATTAATGACACACGTTCTCAGCAGGAAAAGGAGGCTGTGCAAGTGGTCCCTCAAACTTTGTTGCTTCGCACACGATGTATAGTTTGGGGTATATTGGTGTATTGCTCTGTGCTAAGTAAACCATATACTCCGTAACGTGTGACGGGCGTCTAGGTACCTACTTTATCTAGGTACCTAGGTACCTAGGTATCACGCGCGCCTTACCAAAAAAAAAAAACCGTGCACACCCTACCTACCTACCTACCTACCTAGGTAGGTATGCTAGGTACGTTAGGTAGGTAGTGTAGGGACCAAGTACCCATAGTAACTAACTCAAAGAGACTGCCACAAGAGAGGGTAAAATAATATAATACTGATGGATGATATTACAATCATTCCAAGTCGCTTATTGTGTAGTAATATTAGGATTTGATGTTCCATTCATCGGGGTAAAGAAGAGGGAGACATTTGGTATGGGTGAGCTAAATAAACAAAGTGTGCACGTTTTCTTATAAAGCGCGTACCTATCCATCTATGTACATAGTACCCAGGTATGTAATAGTCTGTCTGCCCAGGGTCATGTGGCCAACAGGCACCATCCATCCCATCCTTTACAGATTGATCTGCTGCTTCTGTCTTGACGTGTCTGGTGTCGGAAAACCTTACCGTCCACCCTCCCCACGTGCCCACTACCCACGATACCTAGCTTCTTGGCACAACGATCCGTACTCGGTATATAGTTCTACCATCCATTGTCAACCTTCACCGGCCTCCCATCATATCCCCCGTCTGTGTGACACGCAGGTCAGCTGTGGCTAACAACCCCTCCCCGTGTGCCCGGGGTCGTTTGAAGCAACTCAAACACTAGCATTCCGATACCCCCTGAGGGATCACCTCTCGGACCCAAACTCAAATGGCTTCCCGCACAGCGACCGCACGACTGCGACAACGGTCCTAGATAACGCCATCTCCGCCAAGTTTCCCAGACGCTTGCGGCGGCATCTACGCGGATCCCCCGTGTGTTGGCATACGTACATTGCTCTCCGTGTCGAGGTTTCCCTGCTCACTCTCCCACAATTTCCCTTTCTCGCTCTCCTCCATCCATATTTTCCCTCAAAACTCATCCACCGCGCTTCCCACATCTCAACCCGCGTCACCCATAACCCTGCAACATCGTCACATTTGTTCCTGCAGAACATCTGTAGAACCGCTCTGCTGGGCGTTGCATCCTGCATCCTGCACCCGCAACGACATCTGCGCCGCCCAATCCCTCACTTCGCCCCCTGTCGGCCTCAACACCCAGACCTTCAACGGTGGTCTTGGCATTCCCGGCTCAAAACATTGGCATCCCATCTCGCTCCAGCCATCCCGCTCGCCTTCAATCACGAGGGTGTGGGCGGTATTACTCCCAGGTCCTCCCATTCAGCTTCGGATCAATCCGACACTCGATAGGAAACAGCGGGACAGAAGGGAAGCTTCAAACCTCGCTCGCTCCATCAACTGCGACGCAACGCAGTTCTGCAGGCCGTCGTTCCCGATAAAACAGAAAACGAGAGAGTGGCGCAGAGACCGACGAAACAAACTGCAAGACGGCCGAGAACCGATCTGATGTCACATCCCAGCTTTTTCCCATCTACCTAATAGCCTCCTCCCCCCTTTCTTTCATAGCTCTCTCTCTCTCTCTCTCTCCCGTTGTCGAGGAATGCAAACCCTCCAATTCTGGGGTCGAAATCCACGTCCTGATCCTCGCGACTGAAGCCTTCCCGAAGCCGGCCAAGGGACGACACCAGCGACAGTTTTCAAAGCCCGCGACGACGTTTTGAAGCGTGTGGAAGACACCAAGGGAGGTGCGAGTGAGAGATCGCCAATTAGTGGCAATGCGTATGTCCCCGACCCTCCCCCGCCATCGCACCCGAAGACCACCTCCGTCTCGGGTTTCCATCAGAATCCCACCTGGCCAGCAACCGCACAGAAACCGTATGCTCACACCGTTGGACAGCTTATTACGCCCGAACCAAGGGCCGGACGCAGGAGATCCCCCCCAACGGCTGCCGGACCCCCGGCTCCCGATCACCGCTGCCGCCCCGGCCACCATTCGGTGAGTCCCCGGCGCCGAACCTCTACCCACTCTCCTCCACCTTCCTATCCTCTCATCTTCACCCACTCGCCCCCCCTTCCTCCACACATACCCACTTGCCACCACACCATCCGCCCCGCTGCCCCCGACCCTCATCACGACAGACTCTCTTCGCAGAACTCGACTGACGCCAGGCCATCAAGTCTCGTCGCGTTCACTGCCCGACCTGAGCGCCGACGTCCGCGCCGCCCTCGCGGCCCCCAAGCACGACGACGTCACCTACCGCCACAGTGTCTGGACCCGCTGCCGGTGCTGCCGGCCGGGGCGCGGGCCCCTGGCGCTGCTGCGCCGCGTCGTCCTCATCCCGCTCGTCGACGCCCTGCATTTCCTCGAGGAGGCGTCCGAATCCGTCCCGCCCGTCATGCCCGCCCTAGTTGCCGCCATGTTCCTGCTGGTCGCGCTGCCGCTGCTGATCGCCTGGGACTACCTGTGAGCCGGCGCCGGGTGGTTCGCGGAGACGGACGGAGGACGGCACGATCATTATCTTCATCATTGTTATCATCATTGCCATCATTGTTTGGGAGGGTGCTACGGCACCGGCGTCGGTCGGTCTGAAACGGAGGGCTGCGAAAAAGGAACAAAGGGTGTTTCCGGGTAGACTCAGGCGGATACCAATACCAGGTGCTACGATATCTTGATAGGCGACGGGGTTTTTCCTGATGGGGGTTTCCATTTTTCCCCCATCACCATTTTATTTCATCATCACGGCGTAATAACCAAGCGAACACATCGCTTTGGGGGATACCAACAACTCCGCCGGACTCCTAATCTGCTTTTTACTATAGACCTTGTTCGGCGGGATGAATCAAAAGGCCGCGTTGGAAAAAAAAAAGACTTCGCCTCGTTTCCTTCTCACCCCCAGCCTGGGACCCATTTTAGAATAAAGTCCGATGACCAGGACCGAAGAAAAGCGATGTCAACTAAGGACAGAATAGTCTTGTTGTTTCGGGACTGGATAGATGATGTACAAGAAAGGGGTGAACCCCGCCCCTTTGGCACTGTGCCATTCATTGACTTGGGCATAGGTGCCAATCGCTCTCGTTCCTTCTTCACCGTTGACACCATTCTAGATCCTGTCATAACAAACATCAGCCCTTTGGCCTCGAAGCAGCTCCGTGTCCAAACCTCTGCCGGCTCGGGCCTAGAAACGGAATACGGAGAAGCCACCCCGGCGTCTTCCCTTTGTGAATTTGAACAACCAGGTCATGCCCGTGTGCGTACACACGGTGCGGCGGGTGGACGGGATCGTCGGGCCACGCGCCGTCCGAGGGGAGGGGGGAGGGAGGCTCAGGGCTGGTCCATGAATCACGCCAACCTTGATTTGCCGACCTTCCTCTGGCATCTCGTTTGGTGAGCTGGGCGAGAAGTGCAGGAAACGCGATACTCGTGTGCCTAGAAGAGGGGGAGGTTTGCTTGGGCGTTGCGTCTTGAAGAGGCGGCGGCGGGCGGCGTTTGACGTTTTCAATCGGACAACGCGAGGCAACCATCCCACGCGACGCACACATACTCAGGAACGGAGGATGTAAGAGCGTCGTCACCAATATTCTAGGCTTGTTGTATTCAAGCAATCCGCAACATCACAGTATGGGGCCAATCGGGTCGTCGTTGCCTGGTGAACTCGGGGTTGCTAGACCGCTCCGGACGAATACTTTTGATTTATCTTTTCCCCACTTCTTTTTCTTGCAAATTTGAAACCGTACACATCAGGAAGGGGGGCTTAAACGATGCCAACGTTATCTGCCAGAAACCAGGCACTGTTGTTGGTCACCAAAGTGACACTCCCACCCTTCGAAAATGCTAGACCTCCCTCATGAAAGTATGTCTATTGAGGTTTGATGGTGTCTAGGCCGGAAGCAGAGTAGCTGGCTGGCTGGCAGCCATGCCATCTGATGTGCGAATTTGATTGCGATTAGGGCGAGAAACAAAACAAACAAATAAACCACTTTTCCCCTTCATCTTTCGAATAAAAACCAAAGCCCGGACTTTTTTTTTCTCCCCCCCCCCAATACTATGTGAGACATGTTCTGGAATGCCCGTGTTGCTAGGGGGAGGCAAAGTCAGACAAACGAAGCGAATGTCACAATACGTGATTGCGAGCGGAAACACCAATGGCAATAGAACAAGAGCAAGAGCGATTTTCTTGTGCAACATGAAATAGGTAGGTATCATTAAGAAACTGAGGTAATATGTGTTTGCGGCGTCGCAGTTGACATGTGACCGCTCCCACGCATTATCCGGCTGGTGGTGGTGCCGGTATGTACAGCCCGGGCGTTTTCTTCGTGACCGCGTCTCTCGCGAGACTCCAGTCCCGCAGACGGTAACTTTGTTCGAGAATTAAAGGTCGGTAGTGATGGGTGATGGCGTAGATATGAACGATGTCGACACGTTAAGAGGCTGGCTTTTTCTCATGCGCCGGCCCGAACCCTCTTCGTGCGTGAGTGATTTGAGAGTGGTATATCACGGCTTCAAAGACGCTTCCGGTCCGGCGCCATTCATTACTTTCGTCTCTGTTCTTACTTATGCTCCCTGGCCCCGGGCGAGAAAAGTGGCGGCGTTTAGGCTTGGGATTCAGCAGCTTGGCGTTTGGCCTTGCGGCGCGAGAGGCAGCGGGAAACCATGAGACCGGTGACGCCGGCAGCGACGAGGAAGACGATACAGAAGACAACAATGACACCGGCCTCTTGGGAGGCCCAGTTCTCGCGCTTGGCGAGCTGGTGAACAGCGTCGCGGGCGACGATGGAGTTGAAGGCAGGCATTCTTGAACGGTGAGGATGAGTGTGAAATCGGCTGGGGGTAAAAAAGACTTGTCAGCGGATCAAATCGAAAGGAGGAGAAGAAATCAATAAACAAAAAGCTGTCGCAAATTAAGAGGTGATGACGGGTAAGTGAGTTAAGTATGAGAAAGAGGGCGAATGGCCGTGGCGTCTGTTTACAATGGAGGAGCGTGGGGTCCCAAGGAGGCCAGGGTCAGGGAAAACATGCCCATGAACCGGGCGTATAAGCTTGTCCATTTGAGGCAATTTATGGAGACGCCGGCCCGTCGCCTTTGGAACGCCGACGCTGGCGAGCTCGTTGCCCATCGTCATTACCGGCATATCCGGCGTTGGCATACAGAGGGAGGCGAAGCTCGACTGTTCTCCCCCTCACTGTTGCATCCCGCCGGTTTGGGCACTTTCTCGGACGCCAGGCTTGAGATGACGACGGTGAAGACTCAATTGAGGCCGGGGCAGTTGTCGCAGTGGTGGTTCGCATTTTGGAGGAATGGGACATTGAGAAGGGGCAGAATTACCTTTACGATTAGGCTGCAAGTTCGGCGTCGAATGATACAGTGAGGGGTGGGGGAAGAGAGACCTGGTGAGCCGACGGCAGTGCGCTGGATGTCAGCGTGATTGAAACAAAAAACCAGGGGTGGCTTGGCGTCCGAAGCTCACGTTGATATCGGGGTGAAGACCACGAGGTGAAATGAGAAGGGAGGAAGGATGGGATTGACCGTTGTGATTGATGAGTCGTTGAACGTGTAGGAGGATGAGGAGGAGGAGGAAGCAAGAGACTGAAAAGAAGTTCAAGCGGTGGAGTGACGCGAGTGAGAAAGAGGGCGGGCGGAGGTGATGTAAATAGTGGCCAAATTAGGTAGTAGTCAGTCGGGCGCGAGTGTGTGTGTCACTTGCTTCTTGTACTCTGCGACCATACCTAGGTGGGTAGGATGCAGCACCCAAGATGACAGGCAAGTAATGTAAGAGTACCTACCGACCTCACAAATGCTACGTTCTACGTCTCGCGTGCTTAAAGTACCCGCACATTGGCATGTACCCATTAATACAGAGGCCGGTTACCTCGGCGCCAGGCTTTTGTCCTAGCATGGGCAAGCTTCGTTTACGAATCACTGTAATTTGTACATGGTAGTCACGATCGGAGAGCGTGTTATGGTCAGAGGAACGGCGCCAAGCGGGCAGGATAAAAAAGCTTGTCTTCATAGATGCCGGGAACACGGCAGGGTTATCAGAAGTGGAGAATCGGGCCAGCCCACCTCCAAGGGCAGTAGTAGTGTGTACTAGTATGTATACCACATACATACCTACCTCTGTACATGACCTAGATACCTAGGTAGGTACCTTGGATGGGCGAATTCGTCCAAGCACGCAGAGAAATCTTTTACGCCCAAAAGCTCTCTCGTTTTCTTGGGCGAATTCCGGACCCTGTGTGCCTGCTCACCGACACACGTCGTGGCTTTTGCGTCGTCCACGATGCTGGTCTGTACGTCTCAGTCTCTCTACCTAGGTACACTACCTACAGAAGGGATGGTACCATTGGATGACATGGATGGGATCTGACGAGGCCCGGAGCCAGGATGTGCACCGGGCCCCCATCACACTTTGGCCGGTGGGGTTCGCAGGGCCATTGGTTCGCTTTGTTTCGTTTGTGCAAATGTCCGCTCTACCTCGTGGCAGTAGGGATATCGCTGCCCTTCTCATGTACAATGACAACGATAACAACAAACGACTTTTTGCTGCAACATTACCTTCCTGCGGCTGTAGTGTTGGCGTCCGGGGGGGAACCGATGATGGGGTTGTTGCGTAGTAATTCCATCGGCACTATACTGCCGACCAGGCAACTGAGCTTACCTACCTATAGGTACCTGGGCAGGTAGGTAGGTATGTTGGCCTCGGTTGTAGGTACTGCTGCTACTCTACTCTTGTTTTTCTGGATCCGTCGTTGCCCGGCGTCGCCTTTGCCGATAGCTGTACTGCGTTAGGTGATGTTGGGAGTATTCTCCGAAACATCACGGGGAAAGCCGCTTTGCCTTGGTTCATTCTCCGTTTTTTTCTCTCTTTTTTTTTTCTTTCTCTTTTTCTTTCTTTCCTTTTCTTTTTCTTTTTTTCTTCTTCTCCTTCTTCGTCATTACCTAGGCATTGTCATTGTTGTTGTGTACGCCCGGAGCGTACGTAATCTGGGTACCCCTAGCCTGTCACTGCTTGTGCGCGGACGTTTTCTCAGTGACGTGTTCCGATGGCAGGAGGTCGGTCCCCACATACCTATTCTATCCAACACCAATTACGGTGGTTAATAGTTACTCTGTCCTGCTTGCAAGCCCCACCACCTACAGCCAGCATTGGCCGGCGCCCAACCAAGCTGCGGAAGGGTTGCCGAAGCATTGGCGACCTCTGTGTTCAAGAAGAATAAATCAAATCCATGTCTGAACCAGCCATCTGACCGAGCCTGAGCCAGGCAGACAATGAAAACCACGGTGCTCAACAGTGCGGGGTTAGGGTTAGGTCAATCCTAGCCATTCAACTCTTGGTGAGCATCCAGCAATGGTCCAATGAACACACTACCGAGTATACAGCCCGTAAGACTCTGGCCTCATCAATCAGTCATCCCGCGCCGGATGCCGCCCTGCCCTTCGCTCAAAACGGCGCACCGTTCCCCGGTAGCGTCACACCGGCAGCTTCTTTCGGGTCCACCATCAACGCTCTGATTCGGTAGTCCAAGGGAAACCTCATGGAAGGGTCTGTTGATTGTCCTCGCGAGTGACACCATGGGCCCATTGGGTGTCCATCCGTACAGTCCGAATCCCGCCGCCCGGCCGTTCCGCCCTAGTCCGACCCCTCCCTCCTTCGTGCCGTCCCTTTGCTTCGTTTCCATTTTCCATGAGCTTGTTCTGGTATGGTTTCCATCCATTCAGGCGCCTATTTCTCCGCTGAAACAATCGGCCCTGCAAATTAGCGTTTATGCCCACCGGCCCTCGCCCGCTATTGAGCATTTCAAGGGCGTCGCTCCGAGAGAGCTCGTGTGGTTTGGTTGCTGGCCATCTCGGATCACCTGGACCCCATGATTAACTTCCCGCCCGCCGATTTCGCCTCGGCTTGTGTACATGATACACTAGGTACAGATTCCCATCGCCAAACCAAAGGGGCCATCGGGGACGCTGGGGAACCATCAGGCCACCCACAACCTGTGTTCGCATTGAAACTCGCCGTTGCTTTTTTATGACGATATGTTTTTCCTCGGCTCCCAACGACGGCGCCTGCCCTGCCGTCGGAGATGGAGTGACCAATCACCATTGTGCTCGCCCCGGCCGAGACCTTTTTTTCCTCCCGTATCGCCTTGCTGTACTCTGTAGGCACCTTTAGGTAGTGCTTAGGTAGGTACCTACCTACGTAGGCACGGTAGGCAACCAGTCACATGGTCGCAGGGCGTCGTCATTCACCACCTTGTTTCCCAGCCTTGATCACAGTTGATTGATTGCTGGGCGTTATTTCATGGCCTTTTCCCTCTTTTTCTTCTACGTCCAAGGACACCATTTGGATACTTCCCGGCCCATCGCCTCCCCCGCACCATGACGGCGCTAAGTCATCTGAAACGAGTCCAACACCGCAATGTCGCGACCCTTCGCCGGTCTCCCCTCGCCGAGATCTCGGGCGCTCTGGGCGACCTCGGCACTCTACTGCCCTTGATGATCGCGCTGGCCGTCCAGGGTTCCATTTACCTGGACAGTACACTGGTCTTCTCCGGGATCTTCAATGTGGTGACGGGCGCCGTATTCGGCATCCCGCTCCCTGTGCAGCCGATGAAGGTAAGCAAGCATTCATATGGAACGCCGCCCTCTCCGGATCGTAAACATGCCAACCCAGCAACCCTAGGCTATCGCCTCTGCCGCCATCTCCCGCCCCGAGTACGGCGAGATACAAACCGTCATGGCCGCCGGCCAGTGGGTCAGCCTGGCAGTCCTTGTCATGAGCCTCACCGGCCTGCTCCGCTGGGTTACTAGGAACGTTCCCGTCCCCGTCGTAAAGGGCATTCAGCTTGGTGCCGGACTCTCCCTCGTCATGGCTGCCGGCTCCGGTCTGCTCCGGGACCTGCACTGGACGGACCCCGTCGTCGACAACAGGCTCTGGGCCCTAGCCGCCTTCCTCGTGCTCATCTTGACCCAAAGGCTCCCGCGCTTCCCCTACGCGTTGTGCGTTTTCGTACTGTCCCTCGTCTTCGCTTCCGTCGCCATGTACCATCATGATGGCGGCGTCCACATCATGCGCAGCCTTCAAGTGCCCGACCTCTGGGAGCCTCGCTGGTTCCACTGGAACCTGGACTGGTTCAAGTATAAGCCCCTGTCCATGGCCATTGGCCAGCTGCCGCTCACCACCCTCAATTCCGTCATCGCCGTCAGCGCCCTCGCAGCCGACCTGCTGCCAGACATGCCCACACCATCGGTGACCGCCATGGGCATGAGCGTCGGTCTCATGAACCTGGTCGGCACGTGGTGGGGCGCCATGCCCGTATGCCACGGCGCCGGTGGGCTCGCGGCGCAGTACCGTTTTGGGGCGCGCAGCGGCGCGAGCGTCATCATTTTGGGCCTGCTCAAGCTCCTCCTGGGCGTCTTCTTGGGGAACTCCCTCATCGACCTGCTCAAGCACTACCCCAAGAGCCTGCTGGGCGTCATGGTCATCGCCGCGGGCCTAGAGCTGGCCAAGGTCGGCCACAGTCTGAACCACGGCGCCTCCGACCTCTGGGAGAGCTCCGTCGGCAATGGCGGCGCCGGCGGCGGAAACATCATGAGGCACCATCGTACGCTATCGGACGACGAGAGGGCCGAGAGGTGGACGATCATGCTGATGACTACGGCGGGCATCCTCGCGTTCCGGAACGACGCCATCGGCTTCGTCGCGGGCATGTTGTGCTTCTGGGCGTACCGCCTCTCGGACAGGATGCAGAAGTGGTGGGAGGGCAGGAGATCTCTTACTGGCGGCGAAACTGCGCCGCTCCTGAGATGAAGGTCGCGGTGCCGGAGTCTGCTCCGAAACAGGAATCGCTATTTTGGCCCAGCTCTGACCGAATATCGACAGTCAAGTTCGGCTAAGAATGTATTGGAAGATTAGGCAGACTGAGAATAGCAACCGTGCCTTGTGTTACTGAAGTCAAGCAAATGTATATAATGCACTAGGACGTGGTTACCTGCTTCACATCAGACCTATCGATTCACCGACCAATTAAACTCCAGTTCTTCGAGAAGGGTATCCGATCGAGCCCTTAATTCTGGGAGACTCCTCAAGGCACCCAAGACATGAGAGATGGCTGTGCTCAGTTTGCTTTCTGTACCTAGCCTTGGTAGCTATAAGCTTACTTCTATATGACAGTGGTAAGGCAGGCTTATCAAATGCATCGGCTCGAGATTGACGCATCCGACCGGCACACAGACAGGTTGGAAGTAATAAAAGAGACTCAAAGCACAATGACGGGGAAAATTTTAAATCACATATGAACAATCCTTTACGCACGTCAGGTTCTGTATTGTCAGCGGGCCGGCGTCCCACGATAGAGCACGCGTAAGTGGGATGGATGGCGGCATGGACGTTGTCTCACCGACAGGCCGTCTGTCATTGGGCCCTGACCGAGGGAAGGTGGGAACTGAGGAAGGAAAGTTTGGGCGATCTACGCAGGGTGGTGTGCGTGACATTTAGCCCGCCCCCCTCTTCCGAGTCGACTGGAGGTGTTTCGGACCTTGACCGAGATGCATCGTGAACAGGCTTCCGCTCACCGTAAGACACCTGATCGAACCAGAGCGCCGGGTCCGAGCCTATGCAATTGGCAATGAGTGCGGAGGTGCATGAAGAGGACCCCATTGCAGATGAGTCATCAATTCCATCAGTGTCAGGAGGTGGTGCTGGTGGTGAGAATCAAGGGAAGCTGCTGCATGGGTGGAAGAGCGTTGATCAATGGGAATGGTAAAGAGCAAGGCGTACGTGCCTGTCATTGTTGCTGCTTCCCGTGGCCAGTCGTTGCTTCCCCAATTGACTGGGTTGGGCAGGCGGCAGGTACGGACAGGCAAGGAAGTATCCATCCGTACCCGGACGGTAAAAGGAGGCAGGGACGCATAGGTAGAAGGGGGAGAGGGAGAGAGAGAGAGAGAGTCAAGGGACTGGCTGGGTCGGTGTCGGGCTGGACTGGCCGCTCCTCCTTCCCAAGGGAAGAAGACACAGAAAAAGGTACCTGGGTACTTGCGCAGCGCGGGGAAAGGCTGGTCCATGATCCAGGTGAAGCCCACCGAGCGGCCAATCAGCGTCGCGACTTCCTCCACCGACCTTGCAATCGCGGCAAGAATGACTTGTAATTTTTCTGGCATCTCTCGCATTGTTCGCAGCCTCATCAGGCCCAACCTTGTCGCGACTGACCAAAACGCCTCTCTTGGCTTGCCGACGGCGAAGGAGCTGGTCTGTCCGACTACAGAGCAGCGATGACTTCGTCCAACGCCGGCCAAAATGGCCTGGCGCCCGTGCCGACCACGCCGCCCCCCAAGAACAAGACGACGCCAACAACACCCGGCCGACCTGACTCCGAAGAACATAACACGACAAGAACCGCGACTACCACAACCGCGACCGCGACCGCCGCCGCTGCCGACCAGGAACAGCCGCCTTCGACGCGTGCCGACGCATCCAATACCGCTCAGCAACCCAACGACAACACATTGAGCAAACGCCAATCGACGCCGGAGCCAGCCGACACCCTTATGGCCGAAGCCGACGCCAACAGCGCTCCACCCGCGACAATGTCGCACCCAGCGTCGGCGGCTCACATGGACGCCGGCCCCTTCGCCTCGTCCTCGTCATTCCCACACACCCCAATGCCCAACATTGACCACGCCTACATGATGATGGCGCTCGCGCACATGGCCGGCAATCAAATGTCCAACCAGATGTCACCGCCCCCGACCGTCACGCCCGCTCAGGTCACCCTCCCCAGTACAATGGGCAACGGCAACGATCCCCTCGTTGCAAGCACACACAACCTCGCCGCCGCAACACAAGGCCTGGAATCCTTCGCCCGTATAGAATTCGCCGACAGTGTCTTCCAGATGACCACGTATGCCGTTATTATCGGCCGTGACCAGAAGGCTCTAATGCAAGCCAAGAGGGACGAAAGGTATCGCAAGAAGGCTGAAGAATACGAGCGCGACGGACTGCCACCTCCGGAACCCTTCAATCAGAGGAAATTCAGCAAGTCGTATGTCAGCGAGGAAGGAGGTATGCTGGGGCCCGAATCCGATAGCGAAGTAGACGGTCGACCGGCCAAGCGTCGCAAGACCACCAGCACCGGATCCTCACAGAAGCAGCCGGAAGAAGAGGATGCAGACGACAACTTCATCTCCAATCGCCAGTACGTCTCGCACACGCCCGGCGCAGCAGCCGTCGATCTGGCTTCGTTACGGCCCTCTCCTCACCACGTTCCGTTCATCGGCATCCATTCGCCAGGACCCGACATAGCGAAAAAGACGAAGGCTATATCAAGGGAGCATTTGAAGATCCAGTTCAACAAGGAACAAGGGGTCTTCGAGGCTATTCCTCTTCACAAGAACGGTTTCTTCATTGACGATGTACACCACAAGGAGGGTGTCGCCGTGCTGCGCAGCGGCGACCAATTACAAATCAAAGACGTTGATTTTCGCTTCGTCATCAACGGCGTGCCGGAAGGACGGACAGGTGCTGAAGAATACCTCGAGGAGGACAAGCTCAAGAAGAAGAAGCCTGCGACAGGTGGGAAGGAGATGAGCTTCGAGTTTGAAGCGTCGCACGGCAACGGTCTGGATGACACAAGCGACTCCTCTCTCAGTTCGCCAGCACCGTCCGACGCAGGCCTGTCTGACATTGACATGGAAGGTGATGAAGCAGACGCTGAAGCCGGGGCAGAAGGCGAGGCGGAACGTGCAACAGCGCAAGAGGCAGACGATGCCGAAGCTGAAGCGGCCGAGGCGGCAGCAGAGGCGGCCGAGGCAGCCGAAGAAGCCGAAGCCGAAGCAGAAGCAGAGGCTGATGCTGATGCCGACGCTGAGGATGACGTTGATGCTGAGGGAGAAGCGCACCATGGCTATGGCGGGGAAGTAGAGGGTATCCAGCCCACTACTGAAGTCAAATCAGAAGAGCAAGAGATGGCGCAACTTCTGATGGGAGCAGGAGCACCGCTGGGCTACCCCAACAAGAAGCGAGGGCCTGGCAGGCCACCGAAGAACGGTTTCATGTCCAAGCGCGAGCAACGACTTCTCAAAAAGGCACAGCAGGAGATGGCGAAGAAGACTTTGCCACAGCCGCCCCCCGGAGAGCCGCCCATTAAGAGAAAGGTCGGGCGTCCGCGGAAACATCCCTTACCGGAAGAAGGGGGCGATCGGCCGGAGAAGCGCAAGTATAAGCCTCGGAAGCCCAAGGGCGAAGATGGCGC
Organism: Colletotrichum echinochloae; assembly: GCA_016618095.1. Lineage (NCBI taxonomy): Eukaryota > Fungi > Ascomycota > Sordariomycetes > Glomerellales > Glomerellaceae > Colletotrichum > Colletotrichum echinochloae. The sequence continues at coordinate 1,077,844 of JADEZT010000007.1, forward strand.
AGAAGGATCAGACGCCGAAAGACGGGCCAAGGAGAAGAAAGAAAAGAAGGTCCGGCCCAAGTCGCCGCCCCTCGAACTCAAGATCGAGGACTACACCGAGGAACAGCTGCAGAAGCCGAACAAGAACTATGGAGTGCTCATCGACGAGACACTCACCGCAGCAGGGCCCGATGGCCTCACGCTCAAACAGATTTACAAACGGATTACTCAAAGATACCCCTGGTTCTACTTCCATACAGAGACCAAGGGCTGGGAATCCAGTGTACGGCACAACCTCATTGGCAACGAGGCCTTCAAGAAGGACGACACGACGGGCTTGTGGTCGAGAGTGCCCGGCGTCGAGCTTGACGCCGGCAAGAAGCGCAAGGCCTCCTCGCCAGATCGATCCGTGAGTGCGGGCTACGGTCACTACAGCCACCCGATGTACACTCAGTACGCCCAGCAGCAACAAGGCCACATGCCCCCTGGCTACCAACACCTGCCGCATAATTACCACGCGCAAGCCTATGCCGGGCAACAAGCACAAGCACAGGCACAAGCACAAGCACAGGCACAGGCACAGGCACAGGCACAGGCACAGGCACAGGCACAGGCACAGGCACAGGCACAGGCACAGGCACAGGCACAGGCACAGGCACAGGCACAGGCACAGGCACAAGCACAAGCACAAGCACAAGCAGCAGCAGCAGCAGCAAGAACGCCTCAGTACTCGCCTGCAGGCGCGACGCCGACCCCTGGCCAGCCTGCGCCGCCAGTGGCCTCTCAACCAGTTGCGCCAGCAACACTCCCCGGCTATGGGGCCGCTGCCGTCATTGCCCGGCCTCAGGGCGTCGCAGGACAGCCATCTACCTATAGTTCGCCGTATGCGCCAAGACCATCTCCCACCCATCCGGCCGTCAAGACGGAGGACGGCGTCGCCTCGACATCAGCGCCGCCGCCGCCAACACAACAACCTGCTCCGGCCGCCACGCCTGGAGCACGAACACCACAGATACCCGCTGCTGTACCACAGCAAGCCCGACCCACCCCCACACCGCCGGCGCAAGCCGAACCCCGGCCTGTCATTCAGCCCAGACTTCTATCCGCTGTCAATGGTCTGAAGAACGGCCTCATTGAGAACCTGAAGAAGGCCAAGAACCCCAAGGCCGAAGCCATCGTCATGTCCGCCCTCAATCGCTGTCTGGGGCTCAAGAGCACGGCTACAGAAAACCAGACGATGGAGGATATCTGCATGAAGGGCATCCAGAAGCTCCTGGACGGCTTCTCCACGCGGAGCAATACACCCGGCTCAGGAGGCACGCCAACTCCGACTGGGCCCAGTAACGTTTTTGATCCCAAGGTCTTCAATGCGCTGGTCGGTTTCAAGAATGTCTCGTCCAACGCTCTCAAGGTCAGGATTGGCGAGGGCAAGGCCGAAGCAGTCACTCTGTCCGCCATTGACCGGGTGCTGGGGCTGGCAGAGGCGAGCATCGTGCCGCCGCCCGCGGAAGCCAGCACCTCGGGGTCGCCAGCGGCGGGCTTTGAAGGGATCGAGTCGCATTTGATGAACTCGGTAAAGCAACTCTTACTGGGTCTCAACCAGAAGCTACACGGAACATAGATTACCGAGATGCACACAACATCATGTATGGGCAAAAAAAAAAAAAAGGTGTGAAAAGGAACAAGAAGTGTTACGCATCAGCCAGCGTCCGTTCTGTCGGCGCTTGGCCCTCTAATGAGGAAAGGGACCGGTTGGCTTCGGGAAGGATATGATGATGAACCAGCGAAAAACAATGTGTCTACCCCATAGCACAGCTATGTGTCGTCGTTTGGCACCCAAGAATACAAAAAAGTTGTTTTCATATACTTGTTGAGCGATGGGGAATGCGGTCTTGATTGGTGTTCAATGCCATCTGTTAATTGCCGGCCGGTTCTGACATGGGTCCGTTTCGTTCAGAATCCTTACGGCTGCCATGGCCGCGCGCTGCCTCGTCCAATCTGGCCTGGCCAAAGCTGCTTCCTGACACAAAGTCAATCTGCCCCGCTTTCGCGCAGTACACACAGCATCAATCCGAACAACGATACTATTAATTGAACAAAGAAAAGACGATTCTTAAACGAAATACCGCGGACTTCACTATGGCCAAATACACCGAGTCCGACGTTCAGAGCGCCTTACAGGATATTTTACGTGGGATGGCAATCAGGAAGGCCTCACGATCCTGGTGTGTACCAGAGTCAACCCTTCGCAGCCGAATACACGGCAAAAGCACCCGCCAGGAGGGCCAAGTCAACAACCAACGGTTGACTCCTGAGCAAGAGACTCACCTGGTTAACTGGGCATTATCGCAGGGCGCCCTCGGACTGGCACCGACTTATATCCAGGTTAGAGTACTAGCACAGCGAGTGCTAGCTGCTGGAGGCGACTATCGACCGCTTGGGAAGAACTGGATGGAGGGGTTTCTTCGACGTAACCCTTCTGTAAAGACACTCCGAGGCACGACTATCGAGAACAACCTACGAGTAAAGTCCTTGACAGATGAGATTACACACTGATGAATCGCAGCTTCTTTAGGCTGGACTGAGGACGGTTCCATGGTCAACCTCCATGTGCCTCTCCAAACGATTTCCGCTTGATGTTTGGCGTGAACGCCTGGTACCCAGAGAGCGCCGCGTGTCCCCTTTCGTCCGTTCTGCATCTCCATTGGTTTTAATCGGGGCATCTTAATAGCCGCTGTCGCTGCTGCCCGAAAGGATGGCTCCAATATCGATCAAAGTTCTCGTCGGACGTGAGCAATTTTGAGGCGAGGACAAGCAAAGCTAGCTTCAGCCACTCTCCGGCAGTGTCGACTTCGAACAAATGGCTGGCATTTTCGATGACAGATGCCACGATATGCTCGAGCTTGAGGCTGGTGAGGTGAGCATGACCATCCGGCCGACAGCCCGGGGCAGGGTTGCGAATGCCGTCGTATTCGTTTGAACCGATGCCTTCTTCCTGGCCCTTCTTATGTGTGCCAACTACGACCTCCCCGGGATCCCGAGCCGTCGCGGCGTCTACGACTTCCGCTGATTGCGGCTCGGCCAGTTTCGGAATCTGAAGAGAGTTGACATCTGGATCGCGGCGCGATCGGTCACTTGCGGCAGCGAAGCCGACAGCAACCTCCGCGGCATCAAGGAGTTCGACGCCGACGCGTTGAGAGACATTCTGGGCTCGTTTATAGAGGTGAATTCCGTCACAATGAGCACACCGCTGAGCCAATCATAAGTCCTCGAGGGAGCTATGTGGACGTTGGGGCCGTGCCGAGTGTGCAGCTTTACAAATGGGGCTCGGGGGACAGGTTCCATCCATTCCTTAAGCATGATCGAGCTCGAAAGCGTATTTAATGGGCTGATTTAAACCAGCCAAACCAGCCCCACGGGGTGAGTCTAGTTTCCTCTCTTCGCACCTTCATGCACTTACTGGGTCCGTTATAGGGATATTCAGCTGGCACGTAATGATGGCCATCATAAAGCAATGAAGGACGTGTAGTCGTGGCTACTCTACGGGTATTGGACGGCGAACGGCAACTGAATTGAAAAAAAAAAGACCGATTATGTGAATAGGAGATCTGTTCAGGGATGGCCGAAATTAAGTCCACATGGACGAAGGGTTTAAGCGACGTCTCTTTCGCAATGCTCATGAACATAGAACAAAGGTTGGTCCATGGACATACAAAATTTTGTCCCATGACGCAGTGCACCGCGAGCATGGCCCAGTACGATTTTGCTGTTTCTATACTAGTATTGACTGTACAAGGGATGGTATTCCTGAAAACGTGTATGTATTTTCTCGCCATCAATCCATATCCTGACGAGTTGGCGGGCTCGTTCACTTAATCCCGGCCATAGAACTCCCACTTTATCAAGCCTTTGGCACTTTCAATGCTATTCAAGACCCTCACTCGGTGCAAGGCCATATAACTATTCCCAGATGGGATACAGACGCAAATTATCCATGAAAAGAAGTGAATTTGCCTGTCGAGAGCTATTTTTGTTTTGATAACCAACTCGACCCTGAAGCGTAAATTGCCGGGCGTTTCTGCGAACATGTTCATACAATTTCATACCTCCCCGTGGGAGATAGCGTAAACCTCCACATCCCCCTGACCATGCTCTTCGCCGTCAGCCTCTGTCGCCATGCGAGTTTCCCGTCTCCGACTGAAATACCCGGCTCGGCGCAGTCCTCGACGACCCACGAGACGCTCATGCTACGCGTTTCTGGCCTCGGTATGGACTCTAGGACCATTTGAAACGGCGTGAGAACCTTGCTCTTCTCGTCAAGGATATTCTCCGTGTCAAATACGGCACGCCAGTTGATTTGTTCTTTCGTAACTCCCTCGCCTTTGGTGATATACAAAGCCCACGTAGTCGGGAACGCTGGGGCAATCATCAGGCGGGATTGGATGCCGCCGCTTTTGGCATGCTTTGGACCCTCTTGATTGTCATCATCCATCAAAAGAGTTGCCACCTCGGACATGTTCGCTAGCATGTTGGCTTGCATTAGCATCCTGCTATGGCTGAAGTCTTTGTGGCTGCCTAAGCTAACAGTCGTCCCAGCTGTGGGCTTTAATAGCGTAGCATCTGTTGCCTGTCTTTCATAAGATTCTGGGATGTCGCCCACCAGGTTGGGGTCCTCTTTGCTGGGCACATGCTCACTTGCGGTCGAGAAGCCTGTCTCACTCACTTGGGAGCCAGTGTCCACTTCTGCCTTCTCTTGTGCCGACTCGCTCGTAATATCATCCGCTTTGAGTCTTTCTACTTCGCCCTCGAGGGTCCATACCCATAGACCACCGTCGTTCATGACTCTGTCAATGATCCAGTCCTGATAGTATCCCCCGTCAGGGTTCGGATCAAGGAGGAACATTCCTTTTCGATTCTCGAGTGTAAGTCCATGCGGTAGCTGGTCGACCGACTCTATCATGTCATCATCTGCCAAACTTCCATGTCTGTTCAACTTCCAGTGGGAAGTTGAGTTGAGGATTGAATTGGCTACTTGATCCTCGCCCTTGGAAATCAAAGCCTGGACGATTTCAAATAGGAGGTGCGTGGTAGCAAGTGTGGTGGTATTCGGGGGTGAATGTAAAGGACCTTTGGCCGCATGAAGTTGCTGCCAGGATTCGGCATGCTTTGTCTTGAGCGGGCTCGAGTCCACAGAGTTTCCCCTCCTCCAGAGAAGGCCCGGGAAGGAAAGCCCTCTCTCGGAAAGGTGCGTTACAGCGGCAGCATTGTCCACGGCTAGTCGTCCAATTGGGTTCCAGCTCGTTGCCATGGTCAAACGCATGTTGCGCGTGAGCTCATGCATCCATGTAAATTCAGCATCTCCGGGTGATGGGAACTCTTGTAGTACCATTAGCAACCGCGTACAATATCATCATTTGGGAAGGTCGACTCAAGCATACCCAAGGCGTTCTTCATCTCCGGCTGTCGATACAGTTGTGGAATCAGCAACGAAAAGTCCCCGTTAGCTAACGAAAGTGCCAAGATACACGCAGCCAAACTTTCCTGCGTCTTTTCCAGCTCGTATGTGTTCAGACGAAGATGGTAGCTGCACATGTTGGCAACAATGGCCAATTTGTCTGCCGCTCTTAGCAGTTCGCGTAACTTCAGGTATGTCAAGGCGACTGCAGCGTTGCATGTTCTCCTGCGCTTTAGATTGTTGAAGTGGAGCGTCCACGGGTGTTCTGGTGCTTCAGGGTGGAAGAACAAAACCCTGCTCAGGGTCGTCTTGTCATCGGCGTTTTCGAGACATCGCCGTGCCTTTGTCTTCCGACTCGATATGCGACCCTCGGCCGGTTTTCTTCTGCTGGCGGATTCAGGCGAAAGAAATCTTCCAATCAGAGGTGCGCATATTCGGAAACACTCTTGAACGACGTCAAGTCGAACTGCCAGCTCGCTTCGAGATAGCTCGTGGCATATCAATAGCCAGCCGCTGGTATTAATGTCCTTCGCTCGAGGGAAGAGGAGGAGCATGTTGCCGCTGGATGCAAACGCTTCTTGAAGAACCCATACGCGCGTATTCCACCTGTCATTGGCGATTCAGCCTCGCACATTACCTTGGGGTCAACTGTGCGGCAGCCGGTAAACGTGCCTCCCCCCCGTTGAAAGGGGAACTGGTGGGCTATTTGATGTTCGTAAACCAACAGCAATGACTCGAGGTGCTTCTGATTCAGTTCAGCCTGCAAAATCCCGATGGACATTCTTGCGCGAACGTAGACGTGGTCCATGGCCTGGATGGCGAGTTCCTTCTCTCGAGGGTTGTCCTGCTCGATGCACTCCTATCGTTTGAACGAGAGAGTTAGACTTGACATTGGACAAGCACTCACGAAACGAATGCGTGGTCACGTACCTGGTCGATCCAGATCATTCGAAGCCCGTTCTCTCGGGCAAAGGCCACAACCCGGTCAATTGTGTTTTTCGATGCTCGCACTTTTCTAACCGTACCGTCCTCTTCGACTACCTCGTAGGGCTCGTCGTTGGCATCATCGTTTGTCTCGCTAGACCAGCAGTAAGACACGGCGACAAAATGGTCACAACGGGAAACCCCTATCGCGCCTGGTTGATGCACTCGCCGGATCCGAAACTTGGTGACCGGTCCCTCGTTGGGAAAGAGAGGTATGTTGCGGCATTCTGTGCACGAACGCTCGCGGATATGGACGCATGGGTTATCGAATTGCTGAATTTCCGCCTCACGTTTCACGATTCTTTCCTTGTCCCAATTGGACATGTGGTGATAACACATATGACCAGACGGCGCCGCGAGTCTTCTGCTGCAAGGTTGGCATTGCCCGTGGCCCAGAGCATCCCCGGGAACATCTGTCGTCAACTTCGTGTCTTCCTGCTCCGATTCGACAATTCCGCCGCTGTCGTCGAAAGTTGGGAAACGTAAGCTTTCGGCCCATTTCATTGCGTGATCTCGCATCACTGGGCTGCCCAGGATCTTGGAGACATTCTGCATCAGCCGGGGCCCTGCCTTGGGTGTCGCCTCTCCCTGATCGACTGGATGAAGCTCCCGCGTGTCGTCAAACATCTTGATGAATGGAGGCCGGCGATTCGTTCACGACATAGAGCGGAATACCGGTTTGAATCAGGTATTCCGGATGAGTGTTTCTGATTGTTTGAGACCAGACCAAGAATGCGAGCTATTGTCGTGGTTTGTATGAATACTAAACGCGCTCTAATTGGGGGATAATACAAGGCAGATGTCGTAAATGTGAGGCGGAACTAAGGTAGGCAGGCAGGCAGCAGTTATCGGAAACACTTGGGCGGTTAAGTGAATAGTGGTCCGCCATTTTGATATTCAGTACCAGTAGTAACACGACAAGGTCTCGTGCAACGCAGGCTGTGTAGTGACTCGGCACTGGGAGCTATTCCCGAGAAGAGCCATCCATCCATATCACGGGAACTCTATGGCGGGTTGCCGCAGCCTGCCTTGATCCTGCATCGGCACTTACATATCATTGACGCCTATGAGAACCCTCCGGGCTCTAGGAAAGTTAATCTACTGATACAGCCCCTTGTCTTTAAGAGAACTCTCTGAAACGGCCTATCTACCTCGTGCCGCCTCGTGCTGCCTCGTCGCGCCGCCTCATGCCGCCTCCCTTGTGTGCCATTAGGGCTTTACATGCCCGTATTTTCCATCCTTGCACATTCTTTGTACGTTTTCCACGCAAGACCTGGTTGTTGTAAACACAAACCTGTGATCTACTTCCTTCGCCCCCAGTTTTTAATGTTGACGTCTGGTTTTCCTACCCATTACCATATACTCCGTCTTGGATTGGATCTCTCTCTCTCTCTCTCTCTCTCTCTTGCAAGAAACTTGGCTGGAACGGATCGTCTGAGAAAATGCAACCTATCCCACAGCCATTGGCCCCGCCGCCACCGCCGGCTCATATCGTTGATTCACTCATGATGTCCATGGATGACGATAACACCAAGACTTCCAACAGCGGTGGCGGTACTCCCGAAGAGTCTAGCAAGGAGAAGGAGCCCTTCCAGGTTGGAATGACCTTCCTGACCAAGGACCTCTACAGGGATGACTACCGACAACCATGGCAGGAGTGGGCGCCCGATGACATAGGCATCAACTCCAAATCGACACCAGCTTCACTCAAGTTTGCCCTCATCGTGCGGCGTGAGAAGCAGAACGGCGGCACAGAAGAGCCCGTTCTAGCTCTGCACTCCGTTGCTGTGCAGAGCCCTCTTATCAAAACGCAGCTGGATCCGGTATTCGCTGGCTACAGAGGTATCAACACCAAGCTGAAGAAACTCGAGTTCCGAGCCCCCTTCCGCGAGTTCTTCTACAGATGGAGCGAGTTTATCCAAGCCGAACCAAAGGCCCAGAGCGACGAGCAGGAGAACACCGGACACATCCACTACAAGCTCCTTTTCGACATCATATCTACTGAAGTCCGGCCGCATATTGAGCAGGCGGGAGACTTGCTGAGCAACAACGTCATCTCGTTTGATTACGTCTGGGCGCTTTTTGAGCCGGGTACCGAGGTCTACTCCCACTTCGATGGACATGACCGCTTGTATCTCCTGAACGGGGGAACTTACCAAGAGCTACAAGGCGGCATCAAGATCTTCAACCTTTCTTGCCGTTACATTGACACCGACGGAGACACATTCGGCTACCGCACAACATCACTGGTGATTGGAGAGTTTGAGAATTTGAAGCCAATATCGGAGCTGCGCGTGCTTCCTAGCCATTTGAAGCCGGACATTGAAAGCATTCGGAGTCGGCTCAAAGAGAGAGGACGCAAATTTGCAGCATTGAAGGGCTTTCATTACAAGTCGTACTCGGGCACTTACGACTTGCACCGGCCTTCTTACGAAGGCCCGCTCAAACAATATGTGAGTTTTGCAATGATTCTCTGGCCACTGGAAGAATGCCTCCAACATTGACCCGAAGGTTGCCGACGGGAGAATCGTGGTCGACTGCAGCTCATTACTGAAATACAACGGCGGATCAACCAGCCAGCTCGACCCACTGGATCAGCCAGTCACCTCGGAACACTTGAGTGGCTTGAGCCTGCTTGCCGGTATTGACGACAGTGACGCAGGAGTCGACATGTTGTTGCCGCCGCCTATTCTAATGATGCAGCAAAGAGCAAGGCAAATACGGCAGAGGTTTACTTCACTCCAGACGCAGTCCAATGGTATGCTTTCCACGCGTTTGTGCACGACTTACTTCCACATTGGACCCAGCCAGTAGCTGACACACTGTGACAGTTCCCGAGTCTCTATGTGAGGAGCACTATCCGCTGTGTAGCCCGAAAGTAAAGGGCTTCTGCCTGCAGATAAAAGAATGGGGTCAGTACGGCTACAACCCCTGCCCGATGTTTCTTGAATCTTACTTTGACCTAGTTCACTTCGACGTCGACCTCGTCAAGGACATCGTCTGGGATGAAGGTGCTTTTGAACAGCTCGTTCTGCCGTACGACTACAAGCGCGTCATATGGGCATTTGTTGAATCGCAGATGTCCAATGTCGACAACTTTGATGACATGATTAGGGGAAAAGGTTATCTTCAGCCTTTTGTACTGCGGGTCCAAGATCTGACTATTGTCAACCATAGGAAAGGGCATCATCATGCTCCTTAGCGGCGAGCCTGGAACCGGGAAAACGCTCACATCCGAGTCAGGTTAGTATTGACAGCCAGTCAGTCGTCAGTCCTTTGTGTCTCATACTCACATGGTCCGCTCCAACTAGTTTCCGAGGCCATGAAGAAGCCCTTGTACGGCATGAGCGCAGGCGAGTTGGGGCATGGCGCGGACGAGGTTGAAAAGAATCTGCGTCGCGTTCTCGAGCTCTCGGCCAAATGGGGCGCGGTGCTGCTCCTGGACGAGTGCGACGTCTTCCTCGAAAAGCGCTCCACCTCGGACCTGCACAGGAACAAGCTCGTGTCGGTATTCCTCCGGCTGTTGGAATACTACCAGGGCGTCATGTTCCTCACAACCAACCGGGCATCGTCGTTTGACCCTGCATTCGAGTCGCGCATCCACCTCACAATTCACTTCCCCAACCTTGATTTCGCAAGCAGGCTGCATATTTGGAAGATGTTTGTCGACCCGGGCTCAGGAAGAAGCTGCAGCGTCTCGCAAGCGGAGCTGGAGTCGCTCGCAAAGGCCGAGTTTAACGGCCGACAGATCAAGAATGTGGTAAAGACGGCGCGGTTACTGGCCGCAAGGGACAAAACGGCTCTGACATTCGATCATTTCGAAACGGTCATGAGAGTTAAACGAGGAGATCCCGCACGCTTTCCAGGTGCTTGATACTCGGAGGCGTGAGAGAAGGCTGATTTTGTTGGGGCGGGCTGGGTTATCTGTTCTTGCCATTCATCCATATTCTGACTTCCCATACATAACCTGGGGGTTGCGGCCAAGATATGCGGTCCCCTTGACACGCCCGAGATCGCTGTACGGTGACATGGAAGTCGTACTTGAGACAGCCCGCGTTGATGGAGCCACGAGCCCCTCCGGTATTGCCTACAAAGTCGAGGTGGGTCGGTATTAATCACAAAGGTGGTGGTGTCACGGTCAGATGACTACAGTGTAAGACCTACAGCTAACGTTATCGTCTCCCTCAGTCGGAGGATTGACGTTCTGTTCATCCACACCGGTTTCGCATCCGTCGATCCAAGAGATCTTGTAGTTCTGGTGGTAGTCCGCCCCCATACCGACGGGGTGCCAATAGATCTCCTTATCCCCTGCCTTGATTGTCTCGGCTTCAGACCATTTACAACCTATTGAAGACCATGCTTTCTGGTTGCAATCATCTCCGTCGTAATTGCTATGCTTGCCGTGGCACTCTTTCTCGCTGGGAGTAGACACAGGCAAAGACTCCCCCGGTTCTTCAACCTTCCATGCCGCAGCCGACATCGATGGAACCATCATAGAACATGCGGTTGCCTTCCGAGCCGTGGTTCGTATCGCCTGCGTATTATACGTCAGCTGAGGTAGGCCTTCTCAAGGATTGAACTTGGAACCCTCTTTGGGCACTTACAGGGACTGCTAACAAGCTTTTCATATGCGCTTTTGCAAAGATTCTCTTTGGGAACAACACGCTTGCGATTCTTGGGGGTGTACGACATCTAGAACTTGTAGTCCAGGTAACCGTCGGAACTTTCAGGTGGTGCTCTCACGAAGAGGGAACGTTTTGATTCCCACGGCTCTCAGAAGTACTCGGTGTCGGAAGCAGGCGAGATAACCGCTCTCTCTTCGTAAACAACACGGGAGCATGTTACCTTTGTATTTTGCTGGGGCGTTCAAGCAGCACAGTGCTTAGAATAGGTATGAATAATACAGCTTCGGGTTCATAGGTTGTGACACAGGATAATATATCAGATCGATCGCAGAAACGACCCCAAATTGTCGGCCGATTCAGACCTTACAAGCAACCGCCATACTGCGAGACTTGCCGTTAGGCGGATCGATCGATTACATTAAATGGAAACCACTTGCACTGATAACTATGAGCATAAGCTTAAAGAAATCTCCTGCTGACGTCTCCTCTGGGCGGTGAAGATAAAAAAGAATTCGACCAAAAACATACAACACCAGGTATTCGCTGGTCGTCACCGACCCAACTACTAATCCGGCCCTCACTGGCTTATCTATGGGAGAGCGGACGGGATCCCGAGTTCTCCAGTGGGTATGGTCGTATGTGATGAGTGGAGCAAAAACTTTGGTAGATAACCTGTGCATGCGTCTTTCCATCAGATCCAACGAGGTAGGGGAACCGAGGGCGCAGTGAACCCCGAAAGAATCGGGGGCGCAAACTTGGGATTTTTTTTTTGGCGCACGTTTGACGCGTAACCACAGCTAGCTTTGTACCAACGATATCCAAGACAGTTATGCAGATTCTTTGGGTATAAAAGCTGTTCGCGAAAAAATGAGTCGGGAAAAGGGATAACTATCTTCATGCTGGACCTCCTCACCATCATCCACGAGACCGACCATGCAGTCCGGAACAACTATTCCAGCCCCTGATTCCAGGATTCCCACGTCTGCTTGTCATAGCTGGCCATGCACTTGACCTTTTCGGGCGGGTCGGCCTTCCAATCGACCTTAAAGTCCTCGTCCTTGTCCTCGTCCCCGACCCACTGGCTGGTGTACCCCTTGGCAGCCTTGATCTTGCGGCCGGCCTCGTCACTATATTCCAAGTTGATGCTCGGCACCACGGCGATCTTGCCGAAGCCGGCATTCCACAAGTCCTTGCAGAACAGCTGGGGCTCCCCCTGGAAGCACTCCCCGGGCCCGGGGGCCCGGAACCGCACGAGGCGATCAAGCAGCGGCCGGGCCGTGATGGCGACGGCGCCGTTCCAGCACGAGAAGACCTGCAGCGGCTTGTGGTCGGCGAAACGGCGGCGCGACGTCTGCTCGTTCCAAAAGATGTTCCAGGCCGAGTTCCAGTTGCCGTCGGGGGGGATCTCGAAGAAGGAGTCGCCCGCGATGGTGCGGCTGATCCAGACGTCGTAAAAGGTCGGGACCGGGCCGACGTAGGTCCAGTCGAAGGCGCACGTCATGTCGGCGCCGAGGTACACCCGCTGGTGGGCGAGCTCGAGTATATCCTCGAGGCAGGCGGCGACGTCGTTGAGGAAGAGGACGACGGCATCGGCGGCGTAGCGCGCGGGGTCGGCGACGAGGGGTGCGAGGGCCATGTTGCGCAGCTCAGCGAGCTTGGGGATGCGATCGCCGGCGCCCGGATCGAGGTCGCTGCGGGCGAAGTGGTATTCGGCGCCAAGCCGCTCGAGTTCCGGACGGAGGAGGTGGAGGACCTCGTAGGTGCCGTCGCGGGAGTTGCCCTCGACCACAGAGAGTACGCAGTTCTCTGGGCCGAGAAATCGGAGGGCCTCGACGATGGAGCCCATGAGCCGCGGGAGGAGGTCGACCTTTTGCCGGATATTGAGGGCGATGAAGTACTTGGGCCTCCTCTTCAGCGCGGACGAAGATGAGGGCTTGAGGTACTGGTAGCGGGCGACATCTGGGCGGGGGCAGTCGAGGCGGGGCATGGACTTATCGTCCGGGTCGAGGATCGCGGCGATGTACTTGGGCGCGTTCTTGAGGTGTTCCGGGTCGCCATCCGGTAATGTGGAGGCGGCGCCATCGCCGTCGCCGGGCAGTGCTGGCACCTGCGTCGGCCGTGTTGAAACCTGGAGTGGCGTCCGCAATGGGGTTGCCACTGGCAATGCTACGGTGGTGTTCGTCTGATCCGCTCCGTTATGTGGAGAAGCGCCGTGCGCTTCCCCGGTTGTTTTCGAGTTTCCTGAGTTGAGTGTTAGTGGATCGATGGTTTCGCATCGCCGGTCAGCCGGAGGACGGGGAGAGGTGGGTGGACGTACTAAATGGTTTGTAGGCGACATCAAAGTACTCGCGTCCCGAGAACAGGTCGTATGCGACCAACAGACCGATGAGCAGCAGGCAGATTGCGCTCGCCTGGGCGACGACGATAAGTTTTCGTCTCGCCATCGCAACCTTACGAGGGTCCAATAATGACCATCGTGCACGGAGAAGGGCAACAACGATGGGATGACGAGAGAAGAAGGGGAAGAAGGAGAAAGAAATGAAATCTGAATTGAGCAGTGAATGGGGAAGGGGGGAGGGACACAGGGTGGAAGGAAGCGCGTCTCGCCGCCCTCCAATCCGGAGAAGGTTCCAATCTAACGTTGGACCACCCACTATTGGATGGTGGGATCGAGGAAGCGAAAGACGGCTGTTGGCACCAAGAAACGCAAGTACGACCCCGACGAACCGGGGTTAGGAGAGGTTGGCCAGCGACAAACACACTGGCAAACCCAGGGCGCTTAACCGCGCGACTAAAAGTTCGTCGTGTGGTTGGCTCACGACGCCAACATGGGCCCGCAACAAGGCCTCTATTGTTCTGTTGGTCGTCATCATGCTGGTTCGCGCAGTCCGTCTACACACATCTCCTCCACCCGTCTTTGCCCAGGGAAAAAGGTACACACGGTAACACAGTATTGACAGTCTGCTCACCGGTATTATGTAGGAGAGAGACCGAGTTTGCCCCCTTCCAACGGCATGGATGTAACAACTAGAGACGCTTGAGACTCGACGATCTCACGACATGATTCGTCGAGGGAAATTAAGTCGCCCGGGGTCAACCAGACTGTCGGGACAAGGCACTCTGAACCTCAACCGTCAGTTTCACGAATCCAATCTCAGTTGCAGCAGCGCGTTGCTCCCAAATATACTCCATGACAACGCAGAGCCAAACCAGAAAGACGGGCGCCGACAAGGCTCTTCTTGCCAGGTCATCCAAACTTGGGCCTTGCGACCTGCTGACCAGAAGTCTGGGTTTCCTGGGGTCACCGCGATGTTACAACATACATAGTTGTGTCGTTCTCCCATCGCTGCTACCTTCCGGCCCCAGTCTCTGCTGTCTCCTCCAAGTTTTGCAGGTTTCTTGTCGTCTTCGTTGCCAGTCGTTGAGCGACCTTTCCCTCGTTTTATTCAGGGCACCAGGGCATCATCGTTTCGTCCATAATCACCCAACCTACCCCTTTGGTCAGCATCTTCATATCAACAGCGTGCTTGGCGGTCTCGTGCTCTCGTTTCTTTGGGCACAAAAAAAGCCTACGGATCTCTTAGCCAACAAACACGGCATCTCCTGTTGTCACCCCTCTACTTTCCGGGTCACGCCGGTTGTCCGAGGACCCGTGCTCCAGGATGACTCGAGTACTTCTCCCCCCCTTCTTCTTCTCTTCACCCTCGACAGCCATGTCGCCCAAGCCTCGCCCCGGGCAACGAACCTCAGATATGCTCCTTTATCACCCCCGAAGCCCACGAATGCTCCGTCAAGAAATAGCACCAACGTCTTGAACGAAGACCTTAGACGACGCCAAGTCACGTCACGAGTATCATCGGTTTGCGGCTATTACGACGGCGACCCAAACAAGTCACGGACAGCCGATTCGGGGTTCGGCTGCCGCGAAGACATCGCTCATGGCCTGTGGGGGTTCTGTCCCACGACCGTGCTTGCTGCGACCGACTGTGGGCTGGCCGGGAACTGTGTCGATTCCCACAGCTGCAAATTCGGTTGCGGGAAGACGGGTATCAAAGGCCTTACGACTTTTACTTGGTAAGGCTCCTCGCAGAAAGCAGGAAAGGTCATCTTAATAACCAGTTTATCACAGTGACAAGGAACAGTTTTGCTCTACTGTGGTTCTTGCCGGAAGCTATGAGGGCGGCTTTTCATACATTGCCTGCGGTGGCAAAGCCACCGTGGAAACGCTGCTAAAGGAGCCCACAATCGCAGCTGTTCCCAGCGTCACAGTCACCCCTGATCCATCTACTTTATCCAGAGCGTTGCCCTCTGAACCCACATCAGAACCTGTAGCCTCGACATCTTCGCCAGCTCCCTCGTCCATTCCAAATCTCGCATCAGAACCGCCTTCAACACCGACGCGGCCACTGACACAGTCCGCTCCACCACCCAGCGAGGCGACCTCGCCCGCAAGCGAAGCGATCGGGGAAAAGCCGTCAGACGATGTACCGAGCAACATGGGCGCCATAATCGGGGGCGTCATCGGCGGCGTGGCCATGATCTGCATCACGGTTGTTGCGGCCGTCTACCTCCTCCGACGCAACAAGAACAGCAAGGAGCCTCGAAAGGGGCGAACAGGCCGCTTCCGCCCGTGGGGCCGGTCGTCGTCGAAACCTCCTGCCTACGACCAGAGCGAGGTGGACCAGGCAGACACGCAGGCGCAATACGCCCCGGATCAAACCAAGAAGTACGCCGGATGGGGGCCATCCGAGGTGTACGGTTCGGAGCCGTGGAGGAACTCGACTGCGCCTGTTGAGTTACCGGGACCGCCACCTGCGGAGCTTCCGGGTCGGGGGTACTGATGAACGTAAACGAACGAGATGATATCACAACACCATATAAGCGAATATGAGAGAGGAATATGAATCACATAGCGAGGCGCCGTGGTCTAATTAGAAGGCCTTTGTTTTCCTTCTTCTAGCACAGCCACATTGTCATTTTCTCATTCTACCTGTATGTAAAAGTCGTCAACACCATGCACTTTCCTGTTGCGTATACTATGCTTCCTATCCTTCTGAGCAACAGGGTCCTCACCCACCTATATGGGCTCATCGTCAAACATTTGCCACTTCAACCCACCGCCTCCCCCCCCAAAGGGTTGTTGTGGCATACCTCAGTGACTAGCAAACTATTTAAACGTCATCATCGGAAGAAGTTACCTCAATTGTTCCTTACCTGACCGTAGGAACGGAGTCCCAAACCCGCCGCTCACCCCATCCCAATTTACTAGACAAGACACGTCAGGCAAAATGCCATCCCGGTTCTTCCGCTCGTGTAAGCAAACTCTTACATCACGATTTGGATTGAGGACATGATTCTACGGTTTATGGTCGCAAAGAGTCTCGTGTATTGACTTTATGACTGCCTAGGTGGCCTCCAGCCTTGAAAGACACGCGCAGTCGCGTTCTGGTGTTCCCTGTGTGTCCCGATGTCCGTTTCTAGCCTTCAAAGGGGCATCTCATACATGGGAAAGATGTCTGCGAAGACAACTGTAGCTGTGACGATTCCGGGTTTCCTTCCAAGTCGGAAAGATCCAAGTCGTACTCTGAACAAATAAAATGAAGCTGCAGAAGAGAATGGTCTGATAGTCTCTGCCATCTCTCCGTACCCTGACAAGTCAAGTGAGGCAAAGACATTCCAAACGTCTTCGTTTCCTAAAAAGTCCAACACATTTTTCTCAATCTTTTCTTCTTCTTCAGTCTTTTGTAGAACCGCCCGATGACCCAAAGCCGAAGCCTTGCACGCCGGCTAACAAAGACGGCAAATCAACATTCAAGAGCTGGAAGCAAAAGGGGAGCAGATTCCATCGTGCCACGTTTCGTCCGCGAAGA
Source organism: Colletotrichum echinochloae (assembly GCA_016618095.1). NCBI lineage: Eukaryota > Fungi > Ascomycota > Sordariomycetes > Glomerellales > Glomerellaceae > Colletotrichum > Colletotrichum echinochloae. The sequence goes on from JADEZT010000007.1 coordinate 1,094,757, forward strand.
TGCTTCGACGACAAGATGTGTGCTTTTTTCTTTCTTTTTTTTTTCGTTTTCGAATTCATTGTAAAGGCAAATGCAATAATCTGCAACCGTGTAGCAAGGCCTTTCGGTCCACAGTCGTTCGCCGTTCGTCGATCATCATTCGTTTCTCAGAACCAGTCAGCATCGTAGCCAGGGGCAGGGCTGACGGGGGCAGGCGCAGGGGGGGCTGTAGCAGCTCGTCGGAAACGACGGTGCTTGCGTAGACTCTCAATGGCAGTTCCGCCGTCGGCGCTGGATCGAGTGCTGCGACCGCCTGCTGCATCGCCACCATCCTCGGCACGAGGAGTTGCGGGTGCAACAGGTGCAACACGGGTGGGACAGGGAGGCACTTTGGATCCCTCGTCCGGGCCGGGAGGGTTAGGGTAGCCGATCGGAGGGGCGGGATACTGGGCATCGGGTATACCGTAGCTCTTGAGGACTTGGTGGCGCTGCTCATGGGTCAAGGGAACGGGGGTCACGGAGTCGGGTAGGGTATGGTAGTTGGTCTGCTGGTAGGCGTAGCCATACGAAAGGGCTTCTTCGTGGTAGCTGGGATCGTTCCATGGCTGATCTTTAACTTTATCCTGTACGCCGGTGCCTGCTCCATCGCCGTAGTCTGAGCTGTAGGCCGAGCCTGTTTTGGTGTGAATAGCCCGGTACCGGTGATCGTTCTCATCGGAAAAGAAGTCGTCCAGCTCGGCCATTTTCTCGCCGGTGGTCATGGGGACATGAGAGGTGGCTGGGGTAGGCGGCAGAGCCGTGGTGCCAGGCAAGCGAAGGATAGATCGCTGTTGGTGAGCGGGAACAACCACGGTCTGATGAGTTATGTTCGAAGTGGTTTCGGTGGCTCTCATCGCGGAGCCAGTGTTCAGGCCAGCCATGACATCTTCCAGCCGCTTCTGCTTCTTCTCGGGCGAGTCCTTGGCGAAGGCATCGTAGTCACCCTGAATGAGGGTCTGGTACTCGTCTGCAGTGAAACTTCGGCGCTGTGTCTCCTCGTCGCTGTCCTTGGCGGATATGCTCGGCAGAGTAGACTTGCATGGCTGATACTGGTCAGAACCAATGGACTGGGCGGCGGTAGAAACTGCGGAGTCACGGTTTCCAGAAGTCGGTTTGTTGCTGGAGGCGTCGATATCCTTGGGCGTCTCACAGGCTTGGCCACCAGCACTCACATCGTGGGGATGAGCTAAAGCAAAATCCGCATTCCGAACACCAGCATTGTGCGGAGCAGGAAAATTGTTGGAGTTCTTCTTGTCGATTTCGTAGTCAGAGTCATCCTCATCATTGAACTCGTACTTGTTCTTGACATCGGCCTGCTGGACCTTGGGCCAGCTGAAGTTGACGGCGCCACGACTGCTGTGAGTAGAAGAACCGCTGGCAATTCTTCTACTGGTGCTTTTGCCGAAGCCAGCGCCTAGAGCCACGAAGTCGCCAGTAATCATGCGGTACTTGTTGGTATTGATCGAAAGCGCGCCGGGGGGCATAGGGGCATCAACCGGAGCCGGAGTGGTGCTCTTGACGGCAGTCGTGTCGCTGCCGGCAACGGGTTGCTTCACACGTGAACGAACACGCAACGGGGCAGGCTTCAGAGTATGAGAAGCTATTGAGCGCGTGGCATAAGCCTCTTCGTCAAAGTCGGGAACAGGCTGCTTGTTCTGACCGAAGCCAGGGACGATATCCTCCTTCTTGATGTTTGTCTCAACGGCGTCACGAAGAGACTTGTAATTATCGAGATGAAAGATATCGCCATCCGCATGGGCAGCGTTGACGCGCTCGTGGGCGCGCTTGTTGAGCTCAGCTCTCTCCTTCTCGGCATCTATAGCCTTATCTTTCTTGATTTCCTCGACATCGGAGAGCTCGTCGTCGGAGATATGGAGAGCGGTTCGCACGCCCTTCTAGAACGTATCGACCTCCTTCGGGTCTCTTTGGATGAATTGGAATGACTCTTTGCCTTCGGTGGCCTCGGGGACGGCTTGCTGAACTGTCGATTTGGCAGCAGGCTGAGTGGGATTTTTTCGGTCAAAGTCCTCAAGGAAGACTTTGGCAGCAGCCTGATAAGACGGTGTGAGGTACTTGTTCAGATAGAACGGGTCTCCATTGGACGAGCCGGTGCTCCAATTCTCACTCTCGGAGGAATCATCAGCAAAGGTCTTGTCATTTCCAACCTCGGTTGCCAGGATGTTGTGATGCTGGTTTGGGATCGACTGAGATGCTTTCACAGCAGCCTGCGAAACGGGTTGATTGATTTGCTGATGAACGGGCTGAGCAGTCGATTGAGAAGAATCGATGTCAGCAATCGAGCAATAGTCGTCATCAGCATCAGCTGGCGCATCAGGGTCCGGAAGAGACCTCCAGTAGTCGATCTTGGCAAAGATCTCGGGATACTTCTCGCGAAGTGACGGTTCATCTCGAGCGCCCTGTTGGTTCTTGGACGATGAGGCATCTGAGAGAGTGTCTTTGACGGAGTTGTCCCGCTTGGCAGCCTTTTGAGCCTTCTTGTCAGCTTTTTTCTGTGCCTTTTTATCTGCTCTTCGAGAGGCCTTGGTGCTTGTCTGTACGGCTTGTATGGGGGCTAGCAGCTTATGTGAATCTCCAAGAGCCTCCTCGAGGTAAGCAGACGCCGCAGAAAGGACAGCCTGCTTGGCCTCGCGCTCTTCCTTGATCGATGGGTATCGCGCTTCGAGAGTATCGGTTAGGGAAGCCAGCTTGTTCCAGAGCTCGACCTTGGCGGCATTCTCCATCGACTTGCCACCATCCTTCTCAAGGGGAAGGATCTTCGTCTTCTTGTCGATGTGGGTGGGGGGGATGTAGTTGTCGAGACAACGAGCAAGAGGCTCACCCTTGAAGAATTCCTGCATTTTGAGGAGCTCGAGATCGACGTCACTCTTGGTAGAGTTTCCCTCGTCGTCCTGGAAAGTCTGGCAAGTCGGGAATGAGGCAGAGGTGACGTCGGTATTATCGGCGAAGGAAGCTTTGCCCTTGCCCTTGTCGACAACGGGCGAAGCGGGATTGAGGTGGTGATCCTCGTGGTCAGTCGTTTTGTCGGACTTTTCAGGAGTGTCCCCGACGCTCTCGAACTTGGCAACCATTGCCTTGACCGAAGAAACTGTTGATACCTGTCGATTGCCCGGTATAGGAGGAGGAGAAGACAAGCCAGAAACGACGTCCCGTTTGCGATGAAGAACGCTCTTGCTCTCGGGAATGGGAGGAGGATGAGTATGGTTTTTGTCAACTCCAGGAGCAGAAACTTCTTGAGAGAAAAATGAAGAAGCCTTGCGACCTAGATTCGAAGAAAATGAATCAGGGAAGCGGGCAACGGGCCTCTTTCGATCAAGGACACAGGGCTGCGGGGTGCCTTTGGAGCTGTCGAAGCCTCCCTCGCGTAGCTCGAGCGGATCCATATCTTTGATTGTTGTAGCAACTGGTCAAATAGGTGAATTGAAGCCCGTGTTATCTCAGTTGAGATGAAAGTGAAGAGGGCGTTGAGCCCGTCCTTCACGAAAGATGCAGGCGAGAATGCTAAGAGCAAACTGGCGAAGAATGGCAGCAAAAAGGATGAAGCGTACCCGCAACCAATGTCGGATTCTCATAGGGAAGGCTGGCCTGTGAAATAAAATAATCACAGGCGACAAAGGGTGGTGAGAGGAGGGATGGGAATGTGAAAGTGATGCTTCTGCGAGTATGAGAGGAGTCAAAGGGGAGTGAGTGAGTGATGCGAGATGGATTTGCGGGTGTTGTCTGACTTGTTAGATGGGGGTAAGGGAGCAACAATTGCACTTGGAAGGAGCAGAATATTACAGACGTGCCTTCCATCTTGTATTCATTGCCGTCTAGTTGAGCCCAATTGGAAAGTCTGGCTTATACACTAACCAGGAAAACCTCCTGTCAGGCCATAACTAACGCCAGAATGCCCCTAGGTCTTTCGTCACGGAGGCTCATATTCAAATAAATAAACATAATCAAATAGCTCTGTACAGTTTTCATCAAAATTTCCTATCATATGTCATCAATATCGGTATGCTGTCCCGGCCATTCAACTTAGAAGTGGGTAACAAACATACCAAGATTCGATATCGGTTCCTGTCCGGATTGTTCGCGACTTTTTTAATGCCATCATCCAAATACAGTTCTACGTTGGCTGTATTGGTCCCAATGTATGGAAACGCACCCCGGTGAAGCCATATCCACTGTGCCGTTTTGCCACGCCTCCATGTCGAATACTGCGCAAAGGGTTTAGGGAGGAGAGTGATTAGGCCAACAACACATCCACAACCGGTTGGTTCACAGACAGTATAGTTATTAAGCATCTATCTGTTGAATCAGGTAACTGGAAGAAATGTATGTGACCTCGACAGTGAGTTCTAAGCTACGTTCTTACAGAAAACATATTGACGAGCGTAATCACGAGGTGTTGTCTGGATGGTGTCGTTGGTAGGTAGGCAGTGGGTAGGTACCTACCCACCTACCTAGGTAAGACTAGACATCACGACGCACAGACCATGTAATGGACCCACCTTCCCGACCGGCATCCTCCGTGCCTTCTCAGGGTTCCACGTTGCTCGAAGTCCCCCCCACACCAGTTAAGTGATCAGGAGGAACACATCGCAGCTGGCTGTCATTTGGCATCAACAACCAACGACGAACTACTAACCCCAACGAAACCGTCAAAATGGACCCCTACTCTGCTGAAGGCGAATTGATCAACATCCACAACCACTTCCACCAGGGCCAGTACCAGGAGGTCATCGACTACGACACCTCCTCCCTGTCCCCCGAAAATGAGCTTCCCGCCCGCGTCCTGGTCCTCCGCGCCCGCATTGCTCTTGGCCAAGCCGAGGATGTCCTCGCCGATGTACAAGGAGAGAAGGAGCCGGAGCTTGTGGCTCTTGGTGCCCTCGCTGAGAGCGCTCTTGGCAAGACGGATTCTGCCGTGAAGACGATCGAGAAGCTCGCCGCTTCCGAGGGAGAGAACACCACAGTCCAAATTGTTGGAGGCACAGTCCTGCAGGCCGCGGGCAAGTCAGAGGAGGCACTTGCGCTGCTGTCGCAGCACCAGGGAAGCCGTACGTTTGGGAGATACGCCCCGTGGGATAACTCGTGCTAATCAATGTGTGGTTTGTAGTTGACGCTGTCGCCCTTATCGTCCAGATCCACCTCCAACAGAACCGCAACGACCTAGCCCTCAAGGAGGTCACCGCCGCCAGAAGATGGGCACAGGACAGCTTGCTGGTCAACCTGGCCGAATCGTGGGTCGGTCTGCGACAGGTACGATGACCAAAGGTCCGAGTCTCGGGACAAAATACTGAAGAGACAACAGGGCGGAGACAAGTACCAGCAGGCCTTTTACGTGTTTGAGGAGCTCGCACAAGCACCAGCAACGTCGTCGATCACGACTCTCGTTTCCCAGGCCGTTGCAGAGCTGCACCTTGGCCGAACAGAGGAGGCCCAGGCTGCATTGGACCAGGCCCTTGCGAAGGACCCCAACTACGCCCAGGCTATTGCCAACCTGCTGGTGTTGACGGTCATCTCAGGCAAGGATCCCAAGGAGTTCACGGAGTAAGTTCCGATGCGCCCCCCACCCAAAGAGGCGCCGAGACAACTGGCTGACCATGTGGGCACAGAAAACTGAAGGCGGCGGACCCTCAGCACCAGTTCCTTGCGGATCTGGAGGAGAAGAGTGTGCTCTTCGACAAGGCAGCGACCAAGTACAGCGCCAAGGTGTCGGCGTAGGCTGTGGGGTTGGTGTACTGAGGCATAATGTTAGGCGTACGGTTGAAAGGAACTCGAAGGGATACGAACGGCTCGGAAAAGCGCAACGAGACCACCCGAATTACTACTTTCCGCTTGAAAGATACCCATCCATCCCTTCTTCGTCCTCGCTAGAAGTCCGATTGTTTGCCAATTGCGCGCGACCCCGCCCACGCCACCAGTGATCAGCAGGGCTCGAATGGTCCATTGTTTCGCCGGCCTCATCTGGCCAACTGTCCGTTCGGAGGGGGGTGCGTGCACAGTCAGTTATGCGCAACGACAGTAGGCCGATTGACCGAAGCCTCGGCCCAAGGTGACGGATTGGTGGCTTTGAACATTAGCCGAGTGGCATCGTGGCCATCCCAATCTTTACTAGTACCAGCCACCGGCCGGATGGCTAACCCTCCCAGCCCGAGTCAGGGCCTGCCTGCTCTTACTACCTACCTATAGCAAGCACAAGTTCATGGCAGACATTGTTGGCTAGGGCTCACCTGCTGGACCACCTAGCCATATGAACGTGCGGTCCAAGTTGTTGCTGGCGGAGCAAGTTATCCGGCATGGAAGTTGTAGCTAGAGCCACGAAAGATAGCCACAAGTTGTTGCCACCATCTTTCGCATAGCACAGCATCGAATTTCGTCGTGGAGCCAAAAAAATACGTCGAGAAAGCCCTCAGGGTCTTGCGTCGATTCGCGGGGCTCAAAGAGATTTCGACCTCCAAAACGGTACAATGCAGCTACCCTTGACATGATATGACGAACTGCTGGGGAACGACCTCCAATAATCGCGCAAGCACATGCAAATGCCCCTCGGAGGGGTGCAGGCAGGGAGATTCAGAATCGTCATCGGTCATGATATACTAACAAAGACAGCCAAGGCTGCGACCCAGCGAGCGGCTCGCCGTGGTCAACATCAACGATAAGAGCCCCTCAGGCTGGATTGTGGAACCCTACTGGTCGGGTTCACATATCTCCATGTTCACCGCCAAAGCGGGCATGGGTGTCGATTGTCGAATGACTAACAGAGGGATGGATGCCTCCTCATGCAGCCGCCGGCAGGGTTTCTTGTTCTCGATGTTGCGAGGCCAGCGGAAGACCAGACGAAGACGAATGGGAAACTGGGCGGCTGCACATGGGATGGGTGGATTGGAGGCTCGTTTGCCCCCCACCTCCCCAGCATTCTTGGCCTGGACTCGCCCCTTTTGCAATGCATATGCCGTCTCCACGGGCCTTGGGCTAGACGAGCTGGAGTTGCAGCGGCGGTGCAGCAACAGAACAACAGTAAGACGACGCGGACGAGTCGACAAAGGCAGCCAAACATTGGTCCCTCTGCAGGGCGTTACTGTCGCGTTACGACAAAGTTACTCGACTAGCGCACCATGGAGGTTAAGTGCATGCTGCCCCCACCCGGGACGGAATGACATCATCGGACCTTGTAGCCTCGAAACCAGCCTTTTCTTCGATTCCCTCGATCTTTTCCCCCCATCTGCCAACCAAAATGCCACATGCCCCCCCGACGCCAAAAATTACGGGTGGACTAGAGGAACTTGGAATGGTCTCGTTCCATTCATGCCCGTTCGTCCCTGCACGCAGCTTAGAGGAGGTATCTCCTAAAGCTCTATCTAACCAAGATAGCCTTGGTTGATTGGGAGGTTTAGTTATGAGATTCCATGGTATTGTGTTTCTATCTAGAAACTCTATTATCGTGTTGAAGTATTGGGCATGATACTTTTACTGTGTTTTTCCAACTGTGTTAGAGTATTATTGTGTACCTGTGCGACCTTAAGAGGGACCGCCTGGACTACGTACCTCAGTTCGTCCCCGCACGCATCATGGAAAAGCCGCGGGTTTCGTCTACGCCAAATGCAGCAAGTCTCTCCGGCATCCTCATTTTAGACTTTGTTTCCATCCTTTGCCAAGTGCACGCAGTGGAGGGGCGCTGGATGGAGACTTGGCCCTTCATGGCATGTCGTTAGGTTCCAATGGCCTAACGTGCCCTCTCATGCTTCCCTGTGCAGCGTGCACCGACCGATGCGGTCGGGCTTACCGGAAATGTGACCGTCCGGGGCTGGAATGCTCTGTTGCGTCGACAACTTTGGACGGATGTATCATGTCGCCTCCCGAACCTCTCCAGAGTGGACGGAGATCGCGCCGACAATAGTAGGTAGGTATCGGATTCGGCAGCGATTCATCGGCTGGGGTCATGGACAATGTCTCCAACAGTCGGGAACGGTTGCATTTGGCCACGCACTGTTTCTGGCTACTGCCATTTGAGTCGAGGTTCTGACAGCCAGATCTGTCATTCCGCAAGGGGCCCGTTCCGTGCCCAGGATTTTCAGAGGAGTCTCTCCTGGCGATCAGCAACAAGAGGCTCTGCGAGACCAACAACCATGAGTCTTTTCGTTGCTAGAAAGCCCCGAGTGGCCAATCTGCTGGTTTGCACAAGGCCCAATCTCGAGACTGCCGGCCGTCTTCCCGGATGGTGCGAGAGCGTGGCGACACAGCATGCCAGTCTTTGCCATCCATCCCACGCGCCTAGCTTGTCCTCCTGAGTCCAGATCCCAGAGGAGACTGGCGACCGAAAGCCACCCAATCATCCCGATGGAGCAGGCCGCGGCTCCTTGATCGCACTCCGCTCCCCGATTGGGCATGGTCTGGAAAGCCAGAGTCCTGCGAGTCCTGCGAGAAGCCGTCATTGTATGCCGCCTACGGCCTGTGCGACTTCAAGAGGGACCGCCTGGACTACGTACCTCAGTATTATGTGGCCTCCGTTGGCGGAATGGCAGTCTGCGTCTGTGGTGCGCCCGTTTGACGCCGTCCGAGTCGGCGTCCTTCGTCGGCCGCTTACTGCTTTACATTGAAGTGTCCCGGAAGCGGCTTTCCTAACCCCCCCCAATGAGTGCAGACTCGTGTTGCGGGCGGGCGGGCATTCCGCGGCCTAGCCGTGCTTTCTTTTCTTCCGATGGCCGTTTCTGCTCTGCATGTGCATTCTGGCGCGACCTGACGTCTCCTACCGCATGTACACTACGTTGCGGAAAAGAGGGGGCAGGGGGGGTGAGCCAAACCTCCACTCCACGTTCCAAGGCGTCATCGTGAAAGGATCGGATGGATGACTCTGCGCCTTTTCCTTGTCCCTTTTTTTTTTATTGCCGCAACCGCTCCCGGTCGTGAGTCTGGCGGCGGCACATCGTGTGTGCGGTGCGTGTGGGCATTGACTTCTATTAAAGCTGGCCGAATCCCTTTGAAACTGGTACGCAACAACTCTATTAATCAATCCCTCTTGCTCACTTTACAAACATTAGTCTATATAAATTACCTGTTCACTTGGACTATACCAGTATTTGAACCAAATCATAACCTACCCAAATCAGCTCGTCAGTCACAATGCCTATCGCCATCTCCCCCGCCACGGTCAAGGCCGCCGCAGAGTCCGGCCTATCGTCTGTCACCGAGAACAAGAAGCGCAAGATTATCTGCTTCTCAGGTACGACCGGCGACTTTCCATTTTCACCAAACACCAGCATTGACTAACAAATCATCCAGACTTTGACGGCACCATCTTCATGCAAGACACCGGTCACATCCTCTTCGACAACCACGGCTGCGGCTCTAAGCAGCGTGAGATCCTCGACGAGCAGATCAAGACGGGCGAGCGCTCCTTCCGCGACGTTTCAGAGGAGATGTGGGGTTCCCTCAACGTTCCCTTTGACGACGGCTTCGAGGTCATGGACAAGACGCTCGAGATCGACCCGGACTTTCAAGAATTCCACAAGTTCTGCATCGACAACGACATCCCCTTCAACGTCATCTCGGCCGGCCTGAAGCCCATCCTCCGCCGCGTGCTCGACACCTTCCTCGGCGAGGAGGCCGCATCGCATATCGACATCGTCGCCAACGACGCCGAGATCACTGACGACGGCTCCGCCTGGAAGCCCGTCTGGCTCCATGACAACGAGCTTGGCCACGACAAGGCCCTCTCCATGGGCGAGGCCCGTGAGCAGGCCGAGATGGCGTGCGAGGATGGTACCATCCCTCTCATCGTCTTCATCGGCGATGGCGTCTCCGACCTCCCCGCCGCCCGCCAGGCCGACGTGCTCTTCGCCCGCCGCGGTCTGCGCCTTGAGGAGTACTGTGTCGAGCACAGCATCGCTTACACCCCATTTGACACCTTTGCCGATATCCAGAAGGAGATCAGCCGCATCCGCGCTGAGGACGAGAAGAAGACGGGAGGCAAGGGCATGCCTGCCGCCTTCAACCCGCGCGCCAACATGTGGCGCCGCGTCTCGAGCAAGAGTGCCATCCCCCGCATGGTCGCCATCACCCCGGCCGAGGAGAAGATGTTTCTCTGGCCCGACATCTTCAGCGTCGCCACCCCCAGCATCGAGAAGGCCAATGTCGCCCCCGTCTTTGCCTAGTCTCTTTGTCGTGGGACCCCTTGTTGTTTTACTTTCCTTCTTGGGTGGCGTTTTCAATGTACACGATGGGATGCATAGCGTGCGTTTGTGTGTATCGCGTGTGCGTGTGTGTCAATCTTAAGGGGTAAATGGGCTGGAGGCGTTTTGCGGGAGTTATCTGGGCAACCGGGGGCAACTGGGAGACTACATACAGGAACCAGGTAAATGGTCTAAACACATTCAGATAAGAATAAGAAAAGCAAAACATAGAAAAGATTCCGTTTCGCCAATTAAATCGGTCTACTATCGTGTTTTGGGAAGTATATCTGAGCTGTCGGATGAGATGGCACAGCCCAAGAGTAGTAGAACGTGCTTCCACATCCCACGTATATTAAATCTCGACGTCCTTCAACGGCTAGTTTCAAGGCAACAGTGTCTGTCTGACTGTCTGCGGCGGCACCGCAGTTGACCCGACGAACTACAGAGGTGCTCGTCCTCGATATGTATTCCAAGTACACGCTTCAAAAAGCTGCTCATTCTTCCCACTCCTTCATGTTCTCTTGCTGCTGTTCCTATACAGCAGTTCAGAGTTCGCGTGAAGCTCAGGCGGCGTTCGAGCTCGCGATCCAGATGACGTTGGCGTGAACCACACACACACACACAGAGAGAGAGAGAGAGAGAGAGGGACAAAGGGGGGCCTTACTCGGCAGCGTGACGGTTGAGATCTGGAAAACAATGGAAAGACATCAATCAAGCAAGCGTGCGCCACGACAACATCCAATTTGTGTCATGGCGGCAAGGTAAAATGCAAAGCTCCTTTGGCAAACGTTTCCAATTCTCTTCGGGGGCCCTCATCCAGAGGCCCCTCTGTTATCTGTGTGCCTGACTGGCCGAGCAAAACACTAGGGTATAAACGTACTACCACATCCGTCGGCGTCCTCGACATTTTGAATCATGTCACGCCTTGTCATGTCGGCATCCCCTTCCTTATGCCCGTCCCAAAGCCCATCCCCGTATAAGTGAGTAAGCCCAGCCAACTACCGGGTGGTTTTGCCCGCCGCTTTATCTAGTATGCGCCTCTTGTCCCCTCCGGCATTGGGAGGGGGGAACAAAACAAAACAACCGAACCAACTCCAACCCCTCATTAACACCATTATCATGCTTCCCGGAAGCAAACTTTTACATGCCGAGATATGTACAACTGAGCAGAAAGTATAGAAAAAAGAAGTAAAATAAACCAATGCAAGAAAAAGACAATTGAGGCGCAGCAGTCGGGACGGCAAGGTGCCGTAAGAAAGAAAGAAAAGGCACAGGCGGCGTCTACGCGTAGCCCTTGGCTGGGTCCAGCACGCTCACGGCCTGACTGGAGAACGAGGTATGTCCAAAGGTGGTTTCGACATCCTGGCCGACGACGCCCCACGCGACTTTCTTATAAGCCGCGCCCACGTCCCTCGCGGGGCGGTGGCACCGCGCGCTGATGACGGCGGAACAGCTCCCGCCCCGCAGCACGAGCGGGTTGCCCGCCTTCTTGCCGTCGACGCTCGTCGGCGACGGGTCCGCGCGCCGGAGACCCAGGCCGAGGACGAGGCCCGCGGTGAAGACCATCAAGACGAGGAAGGCGATGAGCCCGACGCCGCTGAAGCCGATGCCGTTGATCGGGGCGGGGATTTTCCCGTCCTCGACGGCGGGAAGGACGTCGACCGAGACCACGAAGACGGCGTTGCTCAGCACAAAGCCGGCGGCGACAAAGAGACCCATGAGGAGCCAGGAGCACGGGCGCGGGAGGGTCAGATAGAGAGAGGAGGTCTGGGCGCCGTGTGGACGCCCGGAACTGACGCGGAGGGGGAGGGCGATGCCCGGCAATGCGTATTGGCTCATCTCGTGGGAGAGAAAGTAGGACGTCAGCAGGGCGTCGGTCGAGAGGTAAAGCGCCGCAAGGAGGAGGTGGGGAAGGGCGGCGAGCATGGCGACGCCCGCGCGGGAGCCGCTGTTGGAGAGGGCGTAAAGCTCGTGGGGGCGGGCGCTGCCAAAGGGGCTGAGGGAGGACGTCGGGCCTTGGGCGAGTGTCACGCCGAGGGCTGCGGCGGCGAGGGCTGTGGGCAGAGTCCAGGTGAGAAGCCAGATCATCCAGGTGGTGAGGCTGAGGCTTTGGACCCAGAAGTGGTCTCGGGATATCCAGTACTTTGCCTCGCGGTACCCCCATCGCCCTTGCTTGACATCGACCTTGTCGAGGAGGCAGATGCCGCGGGTGGTATAGTCGGGCTGCGTGAGGAAGGAGGCGACGGCGTCGCCGAGGGTGATGAGGGGCTCGAAGCCGGCGAACAAGTAGATAGCGCCGATGGCGGAAACGGAGACGAGGTTGAGGAGGGCGATGACGCCGAGGAACGAGCCGTTGACCATCACGGCACACGCCTGGGGGCCCTCGGGGCGGGCGAGGCAGAATTCCACCGAGGAGCCGTTGATCCTGATCCGCGAGGGGTCAGATGGGTCGATGAACTGCGCGAGGGAGGAGCCGGGCTGTTGCGTCTGCACGAGAGCGTTGGCGGGTGAGGCGACGTCGGTGACGAGGACGACGGCGCTGAAGTCGGACTGGAACGCGCCGCCAAACTGCGCCGCGCAGGCGGCGTTTGGGAGATTTACCAGCTCCCCGCGCGAAGCCTGGTTCTGGAGGACGAGGATGTCGTCGCGCGAGAGGCCGCCGGCGTTGGTCTTGGACGCGTTGCTGAACTGCTCGGACGTGAGGAAGCCTCGGGTGACGAAGACGACCTGGTGGTCGAAGGCGGGTTGCGTCGAGAAGATTACAGCATTATAACTGATGTAGGTGGTCAGTGGTGAGGCCTGTCAAAGAAGAGCCGAAATAGAGGGAGGGAGAGAGAAGTCAGGTTGGGGATGGAGCACAGCGTACATTACTTGGGTACTGACAGCCGCCAGTATCATGATGACGGCCACGACGACCCGAGGTTTCGCGACGAAGCGCAGGTTCCTGAACGAAGGGATGCCGATGTCGAGCCACCGCTTCTCGCTGTGCGCCGTGTCGACCTCGGCACGGGTGGGACTGCTCAGCACCTGAAAGACGTAGTTGGCGGCCGATAGCAGCACGACGGCGATGACGTTGATGGCGACGAAGATACCGATCTTGAGCTGCCCCGCGGCCGCACAGTCGCCCCCGAAGAGGCGGCTCTCGCCCCTGACCATGCCGGCGACGACGAGGGCGAGCACCAGGCACACAATGGCAATGACGAGGATGATGAAGCCAATGACTATGTTCAAGGCGACGCCGGCCCTCCAGCCCAACCTCATCCTGTCAAAGGTGCCGTCGGGCCTCGTCTTCTCGTTGGGTGGCAGCATCCGCTCTAGGTCATCGTTGGCATCGGCCGTCGAGAGGGTGTTTGTCGTGACCTCGTCGAAGTATCCATGCGAGCTCATCATATTCGCGCGTCCGGGTGCATTTGCCTGGAGCACATCGGGGCTCTGCGTCTGTCTATGGCGGTCCTCTCTCCTGCGCGCCATGGTCTCAGGCGTCTCTCCCCTGATGTAATTGATGATGTAGTCCGGGACGATGTTCTCGAGGAGCGTGACCGTCGAGTTGCGTTTTCCAGGTGCCCACGTCGCTCGTCTCGGCGGGTCTCTTGGAGGGAAAATCTGCGGGTCCGGGTAACTGCCGGTGAAGCCGGTGAAGCCAGTGTAGGGTCGCGACTCGACATCGGAAGCGGAGGCCTGGTGCCGGAGAAAGGGCCATTGCACCGTCTGTCTGCTGATGGTGCTCTGCCTCTTGTGCGACTTTTGTTGCTCAGGTACTCTGCTTCCTGTTAGCTTTTTGTCGCCGAAGATCCAGAGACGGGAAATGGAATAGAGTTGGCTTGCGCACACCTTTCTATCCTGTTGACGGCACCGTCGTCGTCCCAAACGTATCTGTACGACGGCCCATGTTCTCTGGATGGGATTACAACCTCCATAACCTTACGGAGTACAGCAGCGTAGGAACGCTCGCACAGCACATGGACATGGGGAGATGATATAAATAAAGAAGAAGGGAAAGAAAGGAAGAAAAGGAAGTGAAGTGGGAGGAGACGGCCGGAAGCGAGTGCCGCAATATGGAGAAGGGATGAGTGCTATAGTATAGTTCCTCAAGCCGACCAATGCGAGACGGGCGAGCAGCAACGAGAACCGAAAGAGTGTAGGCCTCGAAGCATGTATGCCTGTAGTAAGTAGCCTTTTGTTTTGGTCTCGTCCAGATCAACCACCAAACAAGACAAAACAGGATAGGGTTTTAGAGGACGGCCAACTGACACGTTTGGTGAAGGAGGCGGGAGGAGGATGGAAGGAGGAAAAAGACATTCCATGGTGGAGCGCAAGGATTTCGCAATCGTCTTGTATATGGTAGAGAGCCTTTCTCCAACCCATCAGACGGCCGGCTGGCCGGGGCACGGGAAAGGCTGGCTGGCAGCCTGGCAGGGGGGGACCGCGGACAACCGATTGTTGGACTAAGGGGCATGGGCAGATCACGGACAGGGGAGGGAGCACCTTTTTCGTTGGAGTGGAGGATTCGAGACTTGCAAAGGGCTGGCTGCGAGACGTCCCGTACTCGCGATGCCGATGGGATACATAGTAGACAGGTGAAGGCTGAAGCGCAGTGCAGGGCAAGGATGAGTAGGGAGTAAAGCGGGCAGATGGGACAGGACAAGGGGTCTCTGGATAATGCCCGATGATGAAGGATGAGAAGGGGAGGGGAGGGAGGGGTGGCAGGGTACCAGGGTTGTTGACGGCATGAGCTTTGAGATGCAAGATGAGATGGCAGCCCTTTCGGTGCTTGGGGAGGGCGACTCAGCCCGATCCGCTTCCCTCACGTCTGGGTCTGGTGGGTTGGATGAGACGAAAAGAAGGGACGGAGAGGGACCGTCTCAGTTGCCAGAACCAGACGGGCGAGCGACCGTGCTTTGGGGGCGTGGCTGAGCGGCGACCAGAGATGATGAGATGAGGTGTTTCTTGGGCTCGAGTATATGACCGAGACGAGGGTCAAGGCTCCAAAGATGTGATAGTGTGAGTATTGAGGGTAATAGAACGGGTGGAGGGGAAACGTTTGCGATAAAATCAAAATCAAAATCAAGAGAACCTAGACTACCTAGGTACCTAAGGTACGTAGTAGTCCAGACGGACCCTCTCGAGGTCGCTAATTACACAACAATACCTAGAAAGTCTAAACCTTGTTGATGATACCTCTTCCTTGTCCAGTTTTGTCTGACAATACAACACCATTGTTTCTTTTCGGCGTCGGGTCCAAGAAGAACAAGAAGAACAAGGGAATTCCAACATTGGTCAAGTCAACTTGACGCCCGTCCCCCCTCCCCTGCGAATCGCCGACGCTGCCAACTGACGGCCAAAGACTCGAGCGGTTTCCGTCCTCTTTCCTTTTTAGAACGACCACACCGGCGGCGCCACCAAGAAGAGTCTGGACAGACGATGAAGACGAACTAGGAACTACAGCGGGTTGGTTTTGAGGAGGGTGTGGGTGTAGGGATCAGATGCCGAGACGAGGGCTTCTCGCTGTTGCCGTCGGGCGTTGTCGTTTCAGACCTACAAGCTCAAATTTACTTGCCCAGTAACATCTCTTGCTGCTCGCGTCCGTTCTCGCTTTGGTATTGGCTACGGGTCGCAACTACCGGGCATGCCCTGGGAGCAAACGGCCAAACGACTAATGGATGACGGGCATGTCGGCGCATGGCGCATGGGTACATTGCCTTTCTTCCTACTTACAGTACCTTCCTCCGTACTTACAGTGGGTACTTACCTTCCTACCTACAGCACTTGAGTGCCTTCCTAACTTGACAGGGGGTCACGAGCGGTGGTGCCGGTAAATGGCTCGTTCTGGTAGCGTCGCCATAATGCTGTGTGCATTTCCTCTCTAGTTTCGGGAGAGGAAATGTCTTTGAAATGTCTCTGTAATGTCTCTGTAATGTCTCTGTAATGTCTCTTGAAATGTCTCTTGACATGGCAATCGAAACAACTCACCCTCTCTTGCTCCCTCGCTTCTGTCGGCTATTGGAGAATCAAGTCAAGACCAGGACCAGCAGCACCAGCAGCATCACCATTCACCCTCAAAGTCATCGCGCCCACCCACAAAAGGGGAAGGGGAAGGGGCACCTTCTCTTGGGTACCTATCCAGATCACAAGCCTCTTCGTCCCGCTATTCGAAGGCATGATCGAGTCCGGCTTGGCAGCACCCAGCGAGACAACCGCCATCCTTCATGCGAAGACACCACGAAAAGCCTGGAACCCCATCCCATCCCACACAAGGCCCACTCCGTCATCCCTACCGGGTATCCCCCTCTTACACTATCATAACCCCAATCGCCATCACCAACCCCCGTCAATATCGCCCACGTATAAGAGGCCATGTTTCGGCCGCCGATACGCACCCAAAGGAAGAGAGTAGGAACAGCACCACACACACCTTTATGCGTGCATCACCGCCACCTCCAGGGGATTTGCTTGCTTGCGTCGTTGGGCCCTAGGAAACCCGCCCTCGCTGTTCTGTTCAAGGAAAGTTGTCCGTCGAACCATATGTCGTCGCGCCTATAACCAAAAACCAACAGGTCATGCCATGCCTCTCTCCCTTCGCCGTCGCCCAGGCATGTTTGCTTGTACCGGTTGTTCGAGATGCGCGAAACCTAATTGCATCCTGGCCTCACTTTCTACGCGCCTTTTTTTTTTCATGACCCGAGGCTAATTCGAAATCCTCCAGAGACGAGAGAACCTCGTTCTGACGTCGCTTAGCCGGGTTCCTTCGGTTAAACGACCAAGAACGCGCGAACCCGGCCAGGACGAGCGCTGCGCCCGGTCGCGATGCCAGCGTCGCAGTGGCGTAGAGCCGGCCTGCTTCTTTCATATCCCTTCAATCTCCTCCTGTCTCCACCTGTTGTGGTCGGCGGTCGTCATTGACATCCCCGACGTTGCCCGCCCAGCTGCAAAGGCTCACGGGGATGGACGGTCGGCCCACCGCCTGCGCCTCCACCACGGACCGAACTTTGAAGGTTGATGACAGACACTAGGTAACAAAGGTAGACTTTCTGGGCCGACCACTTAATCACTTGCAGATGGTGAATCGTGTGAGCTCTGCCTTCCTCGCTGACGACTCACCGACGCAATCTCTCAATAATGCGGCCGCTATTATATCCCGTGGCCAAGTTCTGCATTAATACTCCCCGTGCACCCCTTGCCGTGTGTGCCCATCGTGCCCGTCAGCCCTGGGGCAGGAATACTTAGCGGCGCTCAATGAAACGACGGCGGCCGTCCAGCGCTGTGTGCGTCTTACTATATCACTGCCACCTTAGTCTGGCTACCAGACCGTCAGCTCGACGATCTACGGCACTCCCGGCCGACCTGAATTGTGCGGTGACAGGTGGACTAGCAAGCTGACGGACTGTGGCGGCTGATGGCTGATGGCTGATGGCGGATGACGGTCGGCGTGTGAAAAAGCCTGCCTGTCGCGTCCGTCTGTTCGCGAACACGGACGGGCGACGAGAGTGGTTGACGAGGTCCACGTCGAACCGCGAAACTGACCTCGACTTTGAAGGAGTCGTCAGGAGAGCGACCAGACGAGACAACGTCTGTTTCCAGCTCACACAGAAAAAGTACAAGCGGGCAAATAAACCCATAGATGGATATAGACAGATAGAGTAGATAGAATAAGCTCAACAAGAAGACAATTTCAATAATCAAAAAGAATGTAAAGAAAAGGGAGGTGACTGAATAGTAGACGCAAAAAATAAAATGTTCCGAAACCGAGAATCGAACTCGGGGCTATGCCTAACCTCTCACGTCCATGAGAGGGCATCATGTTGGCCACTACACCATATCGGATGTTCATGGCGGCTGACGCCAAGATGAAACCAAAGTACCACACTCCTATTTCTTGTTATCCTGAAGGCCCATGTCGCCCAACCCACAGTTTTTTTTTTTTATCTATCCTTTCAGCACCGATCTGTCGCAACACAACTTTCCCAACCGTTATAATGGCTTGGGTGAGGGATCACTTGATCCTGCTTCTGTCTCTGATAAAAGGCGGATTCAGCCAAGCGCCAATCAAAATACCCCGGACAGGTTCCACGATCGACTGAGGTACGTAGTCCAGGCGGTCCCTCTTAAGGTCGCACAGGTACACAATGATACTCTTAACACAGTTAGAAAAACACAGTAAAAGTATCATGCCCAATACTTCAACACAATAAGTTACACGATCGACCTGTCTTGATGCATGCACATTGCGAACGCCAATGCTACCCACCGACCATCCCGTCTCGCAGGGCCCGATGAAAAAAAAAACGACAGAACTGTCAGGATTCCTCAAACCGCTTGCTTGGCTTGCCAACATGGCAGCTCTGGAACATTCTGAGGGTTACAGGTAAATTACCGGTGCACTTTTGGTATTATGCCGGTATCTAACCGCTTCTGGTAGGCACCGCCACCACTCCAGCCACTCTCTCTCTTTTTCAGCCAGAATATCATACTCCCAACGCAAAATCTAGCCAACCCGTACCCTAGCCCGAATCCTAACCTGCCTCTCAGTGGGCTAGAGTGAGGTTAGGATTTGGGTTAGGATTCGGGTTAGGGTACGGGTTGGCTAGATTTCGCATCAGGAGTATGATATTCTGGCTGAAAAAGAGGTTATACTTGATTGGGTTAGATACTGGCATAATACCAAAAGTGCACCGGCAATTTACCCGCTACCATTCTGAGAGCCAAAACGGCAACTCGTGACCCTCCACGGACCAGAAACAGCGACTTTGTCTCGTGCTTGACACGCCTAGGAGGAGCCCGGATCGCCGTACCGTCTGCAGCCGATACCACCGGCGGTGACTTTTGCGAACCTGGTAGTACTATGTATGTAGGATTTTTCGACACCCGGCCTTGATGACAGACAGTATGGGCACGACCAGTAGCACGAATCGCTACTGTATTGCTGATTCATCTGGGTGCCTTGGGCCATTGAGCCACCAGCAGCAGCAGCAGCAGAGCTTCGGCTCGGAACATGGAGTCCACGGCTGTCTCGACCGGCTGTTGGACAAAGTCCACGTTTTACCAGTCATGAGAAGGTTGCATCACCAGGCGAAGAACATGTCCCATGTGCCCGAAATGATACCTTAGGTGGCTTGCCCCCCACGCGAGGATTCCGTCGGGAAAGAATGTCGGCACAGGCTCGGCAGAAGCTCCGACCCGAAGCGGCCCTCCACTCCGAGTTTGCCTGCCATTCTTAGACATGCTCACCACGGGTCCTCCTCCTGTGGTGCCACTGCCTTGGCCTCGACCCTGGTCCGAAAGTTGCAGGATACCTACAGCATCTGTACTGGTACACAGTAGCGGACCTGCTCTGGTAATTGCCCGCCTGTGGCTGGTGTCCTCCCTCACCTGCCAGCACGCCAGATGTGACGTAATGTTATACCCATTCAAGACACCGACGAGCACCCCATCGCCCCCCTCTCCCTCCATCATCACTGCAGCCAGCAATCCTGGCGCAGCTACGGCGACTGTGGCATGCGCAGGCTTCATGCACTGCGAGAAACGAAGAGAAAAGTAGCCCGAGTGAGCAGTTTGTCGGGGGGGAGCAATTCATTCTGGGGAGACGTGACGGACGGCTACCTCACCCACAGCTGATAACCGTTCCATTATCACCACCCTCCCCAACGAAGAACTCCCCAATCCCCCGCTAAACAGGTCATCTACCAGCCAACCACATCGAGGCAACCTGCACTGGGAAAGCTCTCTTTAATCCGCACCATCTCCTAGGTCAGCCCAGCGGCGGGGCTCCTTTCGCCTTTTTGCAGGTTCCGGACCGCCAACGCCCACCCGTTCGTGGTGCCATTCAGCACAGCCACAGACCTCGAATCGCACGTTTTCCTTCCCACCATCCTCCCGTCAGATTGCACCAGGTTGACTCGGTTGCTTACTTTACCTCGTCTACCATTGGCCAGAAGCCATCAGCCTCCCATGTCCGACCTTCTTATTGGACAACCTCATCTGTGGCGGCTCTCCCCGACGTCCAACGGCCCAAAGGAGACGGAGCCTGGACTCGCCGGGCCAGTCAACGAGCGGTTTGCAGCGAGTCACAATCTCCCCCCATACCCGCCCTCGTCCGTTTTCTGCCCTTTCTGACGCCAAATCGCATGTTTCGCGGGCCCACTGCTCGTCGGTTTGGCTCCAAGTTGATAGGTGTGACCGTCGGATACTTTTGTGAATGGACAATGTGGGATTCTCAACGACCGATCTGGGAGTAGGAACACACCCTAAGGGAGAGGGAGGGTGTAGAGGAACCCCTGGTGCCTGGCGTCAGATTGTCTCTTTGCTAGGACTTTCCCAGCCCAGATATAATGCAGCTCGTATGCCCACCACCTCTTAACGTACCATTTCCCACCTCCTGTTTCCCGTTCCATCTCTCCAACCCAGAGACGTGTCGAGAACCCCATAACCAACTGCACTACAGCTTGGTTCACCTTAGCCTCACCTGACACATATACAAAAGACACACGACCACCTTCCGTGACGAGCAACACCAGAGAAGCCCCCTTCTCGCATACACCCGAAAACCCAGGTCTCGCATTTGAGACTGCACACGTCCAGAATGTCGCCCACGTACACCATGTCCGCACACCTGTGCAAGTCCATCTACACCTCCTGGCGCGAGACTCGCCGCTCACCCTCCGACCTGCCCTCACCCGGCGTCCAGGCCCCCAACATGACGTCCTACTTTTCTCGCAGCCCGTCCCCCGAGAAGCGCTCCATGGACAGCGACCGCAGTGACTCCACGGTAACCATGACGCTCTCCCCTTCAAGCCCCTCCTGGCGATCTGGACCCAAATAGAAGAAGAACCCGGGTTTTGGGGATGCTCTCACCGCCTCCCAGACCAAGTCTCGCTGAGTTTCGGCCAGGGCGCCGGGAGCTATCGACGACCTTTGTCAAAGTCACATCTCACACGCATACATCCGATCCGAACAGGGCAACGGCACAGAAACACGGGTCGTTGGGGAGTCTGCGAAACCATCTATACGAATATCACGACTTCACGGACCGGACGGCGTCAAGGACATGGTATTATTATCCAATGATTTCCGAGGCTCAACTTGCACGCGGCCTAACCCCCACCTGACGGCAAATCTGTCACGCGCCGTATCGGCAACGGGGGCCCGGGTTCACGAGCCAATGCACAATCGGCCCTCGTCAGTTTGGGGGTTCCGGTTTTAACGGGGGTTTACGGCGCAAAACGGAACACAACACATCAACACACATCGCAAGCTGAGTCACAGGCTTTCAATAGGTCCAGGCTGGCGGCGAAGATGACAATTTTCAAGGCTCGCCATCACACCATCAGGGTCGGGCATCAGGCCAACCCCACTTTTCCCCCTTGCTTTTCCTTTCTACAGGTACCACACAGGCAGCGGGACACTCCGGGATGGATGCCCCCTACGTCGAGGAGACTGGGCTTTAGGGGATTGGAGACGGTGCGAGCACAGATTATATACCCAAACAGATTGTTCAAGACCGTTCAGTTGCTTTGGTCTCGTGATTTGGTGAATACAGCATAGCCCTCTGGAGGTTCCGTCTCTGTGTGCAACCGGTCATCTCTCTCTACACTACCCGTACGGCCCCGAACGGTCTCTCAATCCCGACACCGACTCTCCTCGACCCCGGTCCGGCGGCGATCGACTTTATCGATTAGTGATCGGCACCCACTCACCCTGCTGCCCCCCCGCTGGTACACAACCTGCTATCGCGTACCATCAGCAACATCATGTATGCGCCTACTTAAGCAGTACACCGATGTATTAGACTAGCAGCAAATTAGGGACGGAGGCGGGGCGCGAGATGTCCATCAGCCCCGCGCAGTGAGGAAAAAATAAAAATTGAAAAGAACTCTTTCTTTCCCCTCCCTGTCTGTGTGTCTCGACTCTACGGCTTCTGATGGTGGGCCGCGACTGCCACTCGTCTTCAACAGCCTTGATTGAAAAGGGGGCCCGGGGGGGGGGAGGGTTTCCACCATGACGCAAGGCTGTCAAGGCCTCGCGAGAAGCCTTTTCCACCGCCGCCACGCAAATCCACCCCCCGGGCACCATACTGTCCACCGTGTGACGACCCCGAGAAGACCGGCCGGCACCACCACGACGGAGCCCCCCTCTTCTCTGTCCGTCGCCGCTGCGGCGGACGGCGGCGGCGGCAGGCAATGGCGGTGTAGGCACGGAGCGGAGAGGGGTCCATCCCTGCACCTCCCGCTGGTGGCCCCCCTTTCTCCAAAATCCACTCAGACCTATTTACCTAGGTAGTCGCTGGTGTGCTACACTTCACGGCGTGCATGTAGTTTTAACACCGGTCGTCTTGGCTGTCTGTGTAAGAAGCTCTTACCGAAATAGAAGCGTCGTAGACATCTGATTCCCCCAGAGAGATCCGTATCTCACTCACGATGGGACCAAGAACTCCAAGGCACAAAACGTTCCTCTCGTCATCGTCGTCGTAGTCGTCGTCCTCATCCTCCTCCTCCTCCACTGCCTCCACTGAGACCTCCCCCCCTTCCCTTCCACACACAGACCCTTCTTGCTACCATGCTGCATCTCGTCTCATCTCCAATCTCATACACACACACACACACACACACACAGACCAAAATCAAACCCAGCATCCCCATGTCAGCAAACAGCACATGACACGCAAGCGCCTACCAGAAAATATAAAGGTTAAAAAAAAAAAAAACGCCATCCCCTTTTAAGATGCAATACGATCCAAGACTGGATAATGCGGAAAACGTGTATGTGTCCACTTTGGAACTTAGAACGAAAGAAAGAATAAGGGGGGATCATTGCTTCCCCCCCTCTCCCGCCGTGCCCACCACCTTCTCAACCTTCTTCGATGCTAATGAGAAAGGAGGAAGGTGGAGGCGGAGAGGCACACATTCCTTCCCTTTTCAACCACGGCACACCTGTTCATTGGACGGACGACACACATCACGCTTTCCCCCTTTTTCCTTGGCTGTGCACGCTAGGACCCGGACGCCATGTTAGCAAAAACCTGACATATGTTGCTGCCATTCATTCAAAGCGAGCAAGCAAGCGACATTACTCGTCTCTCACCTCGCCAAGCAAGCTCATCCTCACACCCGTGTATACTCTTTCCCCCCTTCCCCCTTTCCTGTTTTCTGAACTCTGTACTTTCTTTTATATTTTTGAATCATGTATAGTTTCGACGGTGCAGGCTGCCATATCTCGTTCCTCTGTGTGTGTGTGCGTGTGTGTTCGCTATGCTGCTATCCATCGCGTCTGTCGGTTTCCATGTGCCTGTTGAGAGCCACCATCGTCCCGTGACCAAGGGAGAGAGAGAGAGAGAGAGAGAGAGAGAGAGAGAGAGAGAGAGAGAAAGAAAGACAAGAAAGCCCCCAACACCGTTTTAGTTGTCTACCTGTAGCTCGTCCTTCTATCATGTCTTCTCCGAAGGCTATGCGGATTCGCCACGAGTACTGTAGGCGCGCAGCGTGCCTGGAACGCTCCCACCCAACGCCAAGATGCCGCCTCTACATGGCCGACGCAGCGTGTGTGCTGAGGTCTGCGTGGGTGTCGGGCGTCTCGTCGCCGCTCGAAGATTCCTCTCCCCCAAGGTTGCCGCCGATGCGACGCTTGGCGTCCTTCTTCTCGGCGTCCGTCACGTCCTTTGCGTCTTTGCGCATGTCGGGGCCCCACTGCGGCTGGTCGGGTGCGTGTCCGACAGACATGCCCGCGCGGACCTGGCCATGTTAGCGTAACAATCTCGCCCTCCAGTTGTCAAAACTTACCAGCGTCTCAAGAGCTCCATTCGAGTTGTCCACCAGGTCGTCGTCGAACTTCATCTTGCCCGGCTCGAACAGCAACACGATGGTGCTGCCGCCAAACTTGAAGTATCCAAGTTCATCGGCACGGTTCACCTGGGCGCCCTCCTTGGCGGTGATGACCGTGCTGCCGACCATCATGGCGCCGACGCAGATGACCATGACGCGGCCATGCACCGGGCTGTCGATGGGGCAGAGGACCCTGACGTTCTCGCCATAGACGTCGAGCGCCGAGCGAATGGCCATGGGGTTGACTGTGTAGTACTCTCCCGCAATCGTCTTCGGCTTGTCAAGGATACCGTCCACAGGGATGTGGAAGCGGTGGTAGTCTTGTGGCGCCAGACGGAAGATGCCAAGAGCTCCGTTCTCGAACCGCTTCACGTCGTCAGGGTACGCGTCCCCAAGCAGCCGCTTGATGGAAAATTCGCGGCCCTTGATCCAGACCTTGGTCGCCTGGCTGACGCTGTTGAACACGACGCTGCGGCAGTCGGCTGGGGAGACGACAACATCGGGACGGTCGGGGGCGGAGCATGGCCGTGCACCGGGCTTCAAGGCTCGGTAAAAGAACTCGTTGAAGTTCTTGAACTCCTCCACTGGCAGGAGCACCTCGGACATGTCGAGGCGGTGGAACTCGATGAATTTTGGGATCTCGGCCTTCGAGGCCGGGTCATCGAACTTCTTACCCTGCTTGACGCTCATGCTCTTGAGCATCTTACGGACTGGAAAGGTGGCGTTAGTTGATCGGGGCCGGCTACGGGACGGCGGTGCAGCAACTTACTCCTCTTGGTCTCCATGTTGCTGGACTTCAGTCCCTTGTACAAGAGACGGATGCCGAGTCGCACGTACACGCTCATCTTCTCCTCGTTGATCTGGCCAGTCATGCGGTCCTGGACGAGGATGTTGGCCGAGTTGGCGCCAAGCTTGTATCCACCATACGAGATCTTGGTGATGACCTTGGAGTACCACTTACGCTGGGCCTGGCTGGCGGTGACAAAACCGCCCATGACAAGGTTGTTGACCTGTCGCCAGTCCTGGCTCGCGCATGTAGCAATGTGAGTGATGATGTCGGTGTCCTTGCGCTTGTTGAGGCGGGGCTGGTGGCAAATGGGGCATTCTCTGATCTTGACGACGTGCTCCTCACCAGAACGGTCCTCCGCCAGGTCATCCCGGTCGAGCAGCTCGCCCTCCTCTCCGGGCGTGCTAAGCTCCGGTACGTTGATGGTGCCGTCGGAGGAGCTCGACGCCCCTGTTGAGACACCGCTTGACCCGGAGCTGTTGTGGCCCTGGCCAGCAAGCAAGTGCTTGACTTTGTCGGCGTCTGGCAACATACCCTTCACCTTTTCTCCCACGGTGAGCTGTGGCCGGCTCTTGGCTTCCAACTGGTCCTCGAGGCAAATCACGGCCTCGTCGAACGTCAGATCGGACATATCCTCGCCCTGTGCTCGATGCGGAAACCGCTGAAAGAAGCTGTCAATGGTCGACTCGTGCAGCGTTGATCCCAGGGTGTCCAGCATCGTGGTCAGCTCAATCTTGCTGATGCGGCCGCTCTCGTCCGTGTCGTACTGCTTGAGCATAGACCTCCAGAACTGCTGGCGAAGGGCGGGGTACGGCACGTATTTGGCGCGGATGTAAAGCACTGGGTTATGCTTGTCCTCCCACTTCTTGGCATCCTTCATCTTCAAGGCAACGCTGAATTCGTTGAAGTCCGTATCCTCGGCCTCCAACTCGGCCGTCTGGGCGCCAGCTCCGGCCAAAGCTTGCTCGGGAGACAAGAACTCCGGGTTCAGGGTCGAAGCCTGAGTGGCAGGCGTCGGGGTCAGCGTCCCGCTCGGCGACGCCGTTGTTGTTGAAGCGCTGCTGGCGTTCTTGGCCAAGACGGGGCGTGCCTTGCTCAGACTCTGGGAGGATGACGTGCGGGACATGCCGAGCTTCTTGAAGCGGCGCTGCTGCGGAGCCACGTATTCGTGAGGCTCGGGCACGTGGTACAGACCAGTTTCGGGATCCGCCGTGGGGGCCTTGTCGATGAGCTCCCTGATGGGTAGGGTGCAGTCGGCAATGAAGTCGTTTCCGGAGTACTTGTCGTGATCCATTACGGTAAACGAAAAAGAGTACGTTTGCTCGTGCCCTTGGACCTGGAAGATCATCTTCTCATTGAAGACGGGGTTTAGGTTATGCCGCACTCTTTTAGTTCGGTACGTTTTCTTGCCGAGGGATGCAACTACGAAAGGGTCCATATCGAACGTTAAGCGGGTCGAGTTGGGCTCGGGAGGAAGGTCTGTAATGTTCAAGATCTCAAGATAGATGACACCAACGACATCGCTTCCGCTGTTATTGAATTCGTACGCCTGGTCCCTCTTCTTCTTCTTCAACCCCCTGATCCTCAGGCGGCGCCTGCGCTTTTCGGCGACTTCGGGCTTGCTGGGGTCCTCGTCCTCGGGGGTATCATCTTCGATATCGAGGTCGTCGTCGTCCTCCTCCTCCTCCTCCTCCTGATCGGCATCGGTTTGGTTGCGAGATAACGGCGGCGAGGGGGAGGTTCCGCTGTGGACGCTCATGTTCCGAACAGGCTGGATGAGGGGGGTCATGGTGGGCGTGATCTGTCTGGACCCGGCGGGAAGCTGGCCCACGAGGGCGTAGAACTTCTCGAATATCTGCTCGCGGGTGGCGGTGGTGTTGGACTGGTCGAAGAGAGTGAACTGCAGCATGACTTCGCCAGAGACGATACTTGTCTTCTTGCCGGGCCTCTTGCTCCTGAGGGGGTACCACTTGGGGGGTTGCTCATTCTGCTCGTTGGCGAAGATTTCTTCGAGGGCGAGGTCGAACTCGCCGAGGTAGTCTTTGCCGAAGCGGTCCTTGTCCCAGCATATCACGTCGAGGAGGAGACAGTGTGTCGAGTTTACGGGGAGTTCTTCGATGACGTTCCAGTCGGGATTGAGGGTCTTTGGCACCTCGTGGGTGGTGACTTTGGCGTCGCCGAGGGTCAGAACAACGTACTGCAAACGCTCACGTTAGACAATCGTTACTGAGCGGACGCGAGGGGCTTCTTGGGTTATCGTACCGGGTCGGACGTGCCGTTTCTATCTTTGGCGGCAAGGTTTCGAGCCTGAAGCGCACCAGGGCGCCAGTTAGTAACTGCACTCCGGCAAAGTGTTCCGCGAACTGGCGCTTATGGAAGCGGCCATTGCAGAGGCGGCGGGAATGGATTGAACATACCTTCATAATGACGACCTTCAAGGTCAAACCATTTTCCTTGGGGCTCAAATCTCCCATCTTGCTGGTGGTGCTGCTGCCGTTGCTGCTGTTTCTTGTCGGACTGTTGCTGCGGCTGTTGCGAAGGGAAGAGCTCGACTTGAGTCGGCCAGGGATGATGCGGACCATAGTGGACGTCGGGGTCGGGGAACAGCCCCTAAAGAGAGTTGCAGCAGGCCAAGGAGAGGACGCAAGCTGACGGGCGACCCAACCAGGATGGATGGGGTGGGCGGCGGAGTGACGTATCTATTGGGATGCGGAGCGATTTGGAGGGGTGGTGGTGGGATCCTCTTGGTCGCTTTAGGTCACTTGTGGTACCTTGGGTATCGGGCTTCAGCGGACATCCAATTGTCATGACCCGCCTGTTGATGAACGCGACTCGACCTTGGGGTGGGTTACGTAGCCTGGCCACCTTTTTTGATCTTGCGCCTGGGCTCGTTGGAAGAGTGGTTGCGTTGCAGCAGTGCACAAGAGCTATCCTGCCCCTGAGCGTCGTGGTGGTGGTGGTGGTGGTGGTGGGTGCGGCAAGCAAACAGGCGCGCGTTCCAAGCTGAAGATAGTGCCGCTGCAAGTCACGACCGGGGTCGGTAGCGGTACTCTAGGGTTGCCAGCTTTGCTGTCGGCCCGGTCTTGTCAGCAATTGTGATGCTTCTGGTTTGTATGCCACGATCTGTTCTCCTTTGCCGAACTGCGATGGATGCGTTCAAAGAGGGGACGCGAAGGCGGCGTGTAAATCGACAAGGCGGATTCGGAGTTGTCGGACAAACTGGACAGAACCACTCGTGACAATGGCTGTCGGAAGTCGTGGGGGGGTGGCCCAAGATGGCGTGTCGAGCAGGGGCGGCGCGCTGCTCTAGTTTCGTCGACTCGTCGTTGGTTAGAGACCGATTCCGATTCGGGGTGAATCCGGGTTTTGGTCAACTATGGAGTGTCAACGACCCAAAGAAGTTGAGATGTCGGTGCTGTGCTGTGCTTTAAAGCTGTCACGGAGGAAGAAGATCGAGATGGAACTGAAAAGGGCAAAGAGTCGAACTGGAAGCTGGCAAAGACAAATCAAGAGGAAGGGAGAGGGAGAGAGGGAGGGAGAGAAAAGGAGAGGCGAGATAGGGAGCTCGGGGTCCCTTGGAGCTAATGGTCTGGATAATAATCAAAAGATGCCCAGGGTCGATGATGGTAAGTCAAGTGAAGAAATGTACGGGTTAATTATGTGGCTTATGGTGCACATTAGCTCGGCGCTACCGCCATGTGCAACTGGCACGAAGGAGCAAGCTAGGGATAATCAGGCCGAGCAGGTAAGAAGAAGAAGCCAGAGTCAACAACGACGGCTGAGATGTCCCGAGCAGAGATCGAAGGCAAAGAGAAGAATAAGAGAAGTGGCGCCACAGAACAGAAAGCGAAACAGGCGGCAGGTAGGTAGGTCGTATTGTGGGTGGTGTTGCAGACCGCTTGAGAGCGTCCCCCTTGACGCAGAAGATGCAGACAGGCGCAAGCAAGCAGGTGGTGGGAAGACCAGATAGATACCTTGGTAGATGACAAACATCAAGGCAAAAGAAAGGGCACAGTACCTTGACTGCAACACGAGCGAGGTGTATTGTTTCTGATGCTCTCCGAGTTGAAGCACACAACCGTCCGGGGAGGATATGGGGGTCGAAAAAGGTACCTTGTGGCTTGGTGTGAATAGGCGGTGCAGAAAAGTACCGTCGCGTCCTCGTCTCGTCGTACAGTGTGCTACGTAGGTATGTTCCAGGGTATTCGTCCCAGAAAGGGGGGCCGAAGGTGGTGGCCGTTGGCTCCGGGATCCAAGGCTTGGGCAGGTACTTCGGCTCGTCGTCTCTCGCAAATGGATCGAATGGTGGGGCGCACTGTTTCGGGGTTCGGCGCGGTGGGTTCGCCTGAGAATGTTTGGACTGGTTTGGAGTGAAGAGGGCGGGATCCGGACAGGGAACAGAGCTGGAACCGATGCTTCTGCCCCGGTATCTACCTACCTAGGTCAGAAGCTGAAGCCAGGACTGAAGCAAAGCTGGATTTGTCGCAAGAGACGGGCCAGCCGGCCGGCGGTCTTCTGACTCTCAATCTCGGCAAAGCAAGTCAGTCAACAGTCATCATTCCTGCAAAGCCGAAGTGCAACGAAAAGTGAGCTCGGGAAAGAGAATGGACGACACCCAAGAAGGAGGGCTAAGGGGTCCGGGCAGCTTGGCCCTCTCCTCCATCTGACCTTCTCGCCGTCTTCTTTCATCTTCTTTTTGTTCTCTGCCCTCACCGTATCATCATTACTATGTACACCGTGCCTCTACCTACCAGGTAGGTCCTCGAGCCACTTGCTGCGTACTATACCCAGTACGCCCACCTCACATCAACGTTGGCGAGGGCCGGCATGGCAGGTTACGCCGCCCCAAGGACATTGTGGGTCGTTGATTAAGATACCTACGTACATATAGCCAAGGCGGTGCCTCTCTCGCATACCGTCAAGCAGCAACAGTTTGGCAGCAGTTTGGCATTAGCACGCGATCGAGCATGTGAGTGATCCTGGAGTGCCTGGGACGTGTACTAAACATCATGCAGCCATGTGTTCCAACGAGGCCCATATCCATGTAGCGCTGCATCTATGGAGCGGACCGGGGCTTGATTCGTCACCGCTCTGGAAATATGCGACACATGCCTTTTCTGTTCCGTCCTTTTCCACGGATAAATACGCCTTCTCAAGACGTATCCGGACAACTGCCATCTAATACTGTACATAGTGCCTCCTCGGTAGGAACGGTAGGAACGGTAGGACAGGGCCGGATAGACAAGTGCCTCACATCCATCCCCCTTACCTTCCTGCATGCTGCCATGTGGACCGTGGTGCCTGTGCAGTGCAGTGCAGTACAGCGTAGCGCAGCGCAGCGCGACACCAGTACCGACTGACTGCTTTTCCCACACGTCGCAGTCAACCCGACTCCACCACGAAGCAAAAACCGCGTGGGAAAGGGCGCAGCTGGTTTTGCTTTTTGTTCTGTTGTGCGTCTTGTTTCTCAACTGCATTGACATGTCTCCCACCGCTTCTTTGGCACCCTGTCTTGCGCTCTGTACAGAGTAAATGGCAAACATGAGGATGGTGGGTAATTCGGTGTTATACATACCTTAACCTACCTACCTACCTATTCTACACTACGGGTACGGGGCACGGAGTAGGCAATTACTCTCTCCCCATCCGTCACTCGTCCGTTTCTCTGCCAAACAGGATGCACACAAACTCTCTCATACATCACGAGTACGTGCCTCGGACTTGTCCAGCACCCCGTCGCGGCACAATTGACCTCCCGTTACACCATCTTGTCATAGACTCCTCCCCCCCAAGCGATGCGTAATTGGCCACATTGCTTTCCCTTTGCAGCCTCCCCGACACGTACATCGTAATCGTCTTTGCCTATCTACCTAAGTATGTAGGCAGTAGGTATTAGGTATCGACTCGACGGGTTTATCGCGCACCACCATGAGACCTCCTCGGTCGAGTTGGCCGGCCCGCATCAGCCATCCCTCACGATAAGAGAGCCGCCCGCCTCGGTGGATAGGTAACCTGGGTAAATGGACTTGCCCGAGCCAGCATTCTCTCCTATCGCCATGCTCGAAATCCCGCGTCGAGACTGCCCGAGACTCAGACATGCCCATGCCATTGTCCAATCTTTTTTTTAGGGCGGGGATACCCTGCCGCCAGCTCTGGCTAATCTGCCGCCAACAAGCCACTTTTCAGCCACAACCACACCCACTACCTCCGAAGACCAGCGAAATAGGTAAATGTTAACATAAACCACTTTTTGCCTGGGCTACTACTGTCAAAGTGGGTGCAATATGCCGGCGAATGGCACGGACCTCCAGGCCCATTGGGCCGGATTGGGAAAGGTCTGCGGCGAAATGTCGGTTGACATCTATGGAACGGATTTTGCCAGCCAAAATATCCGGAATCCGATGACCACGTGCATTTGGATCCTGAGGCAACACAACAGCCATAAATATGCGGGGAATCCCATGGAAAATAGCAACATAGTTACACATACATACACCAGCAATTTAACCAGGGATTTTCACTATAATTATCCACATACTTTAACAATTAACAATCTGAGTTTGCAAGCGCCAATTAATATCGCTTAAAGTACTATATACAGTATACATAATATACACCATAGCTATCATTATGACTAAAAACAAGATAGCTACGACGTCAGCAACTCTAAGCAGCCCAGCTAACTAGAGCAATTAGTATATCTAGCTACAGCAACGGGCAGCAGCCCTGAATCTATAGGAGTCAATTAACCCAAACGCTAATAATATATAGCATACTACCACAAAACAACTAGTAAAGCCTCTAATAGCTCTAGATATTACAAACTACCTAATAATGCTATCTATAATAACTAGGTAGGCAATAGATAATACAGTAGACAGCTAATAACCGCTAGATCTAAAAGACATATAGGTCTCAAAGCTATCTTAGCTATTAACTAAAGGATACAACTAACTTAAATATAATAATAAGATATATATATAAAAACAATAGTAATATAAGTAAGATTACAAGGTAGTTAGTAACTTAGTTACCTAGATCTATATAATAGTAGATCTAATAGTAGTTATAAAGTACTACTCTATAAGTAAGTTAATATATATATAGATATATAATATTAAGGTATATATTAGTCTACCCCTATATAAGGAAAAGGAAATCGCTATAGCAAAGTATAAGAAAGTCATAAAAAGAGCTATAGATTATAAGGTAATAGATATAAAAGAGATAGAGAAATAGATATCTAACTAGGAGAAAGCGCTCTCTCACAGTATGTAAGTCCAGTAGTATTTAGCTACAAAGACTAGTAAATAGTTCCTACTACTAATAAAGGCATTAAGGTATATACCACTAGCAGCATAGGTAGAGGTATACAAAAGTACTAACTACATAAGGGCTATTAATAACCAGCTCCTGTATTGCAAAGTGACATTAGCAATACAGGCCTATATTGCCACAGAGCTAGAGCGTCTCTAGGCAAAAGCCGCTCGCGGCGCCTTCAGCTCAGTCACTATAGCAACAGTCACTAATAATATTATAGAAGATCGCATGCAAAAGAAGCTAACAAAGGAAAAACAGTATAATAACTACTATAATAACTAAAATAACAAGAGTAATAACTATAGTAATAAAAAGTGCTTACTATATAATATCTCTAAGTACTTACTATTAAGGTATTACTTTATAAGTAAAATATACCTAAGGTTCTTATAGCAACTGCGCAGAGTAATTATTAACTATATAAAGCAGGCTCTAATGTAGTAATATATAAAAGATAAGCTAAAAGAAGAAGATATATTACTAGCCTCTATATATACCTACCTAGATAAATTTACTATAGTAGTAATAATAGTACCTCTAGTTAAATAATAGTTAGAAGGTAGTAAAGGTAAGGTATAGTTAAAGGGTAAAGAAGCCTTATCTATATAGTTAGCTGCTTTTATAATATCTAACTATCTACTTAAAGACTTTATCATCCTAGATTTAGGGGCAACCCTTTATATCTTCTACTCTTGTTATTGCTTCTTAGAGATAACCCTAGCAAAATCAGATAACTTTATCTAAGTAGGTAATACTACTATCCCAATTAAGAGATAGAGCAACGCACTCATCCACATAAAACAGAGCAATCGCCAAGTATAATTTATACTTAAAAGAGTTACCTATTATCTATTACTATTATATAACCTAGTATTATATATAATACTTAAGATAAGGAATAATTAGTAGTAAGATAACAGTCTAACTAATAATTATGTATATATAGTAAAGGACTACTCTATAGTATTTAATATAGATAAAATTACTAGTTAATAGGTTATTAAGGCTAGTAATAACTATAATAGTCTTTATACTATATCAGCAGTATACCTAGTAGTAGTAAATATAGATATAGTTATAGTAGCCTCAGTACTAACAAACTACCGCTAAAGGAGTAGGCTAGTTAAAGCTAACCACTAGCATAACCATCTCAGCTACCTAGGTAGCTATATACTCTATAAAATAACTACCTAAGCCTGCAGTATATAGATAAAAGGAAATATACTAGAGACATCTATTATATCATATAAAGTATATACAATAAGCAAAATATAGCAGTAAATATTATATTAACTATAGAAGTTAATTAACTATATAGAGGTAAGGAATTGTATTACACTGGATTTTCACCTATTTAAACAAGGCTATAGTAGATATAAGTCAGCCTTACTACTTAGCAACTAAAAATCTAGCTTTACATAGGACTATTACCTACAACAGCGTACTTCTAAGGCTATTAAGATAGCTTTAGCAGACTTCACACAGTTAATTAAAGTACATAAATCAACAGAAGTATAAGTAATTAAGTACAATAACAAGATTATAACCACCTATCCACAGGTAAAGGAGGCTATAGAAAGTATAGGTATCCTATTCAAGGCCTTAGTACCTAATACATAAGCACAAAACAGCAGTATAGAGAGGATTGCTACAGCAATTAAGAAGAAAGCCCGCGCAATGAGGCTAAAATCAAAATTGCTAGCATCACTGTAGCCAGAGATTCTAAAAGTAGCGGTATACTTATATAACCAAACGCCGGCTAAATCTCATAGCTAGAGATCTCTATATCAGATCTAGTATATAGTAAGAGAGCAGCTATTATCTATGCCATACCTTAGCCATTTACAAGTATTTAGCTGCCACACATATGTAATGACTTTAGACGCTTAACTCAGCTATAATTATCTCTAGCACTTCAAAGCAAAAGCATATATTAGCTATCTAGTTAGTTATATATTAACTAACCAGTACTATATATATATCCCTCTAAAGAATAAAGTTATTATATCTTATAATATAATATTTAATAAAGATAGATACTTCTCTAGAAAAGAAGATAAATAGGTAGATAAGTTAAGTAATATAGATAAGGCTATAATTAATAAATGGATCTAAAAAGCAACTAAAAAGAACTTTATAAATGTTACTAACAGTAAGGATATCACAGAAGAAGACATAGTAGAACTTCCAAACTAAACTACTGGTAAAATACTAAAAGGAGTCCATAAATATATAAAGTCATACTTTGTATTAATAATACTGTTAGAATCTTTAAATACTTCATTTATCACACTACTATTAGATATACTTAATACAAGAGGGCAAGAAGACCATGCATATCATAATAAAATTCAATATATCAACCATATTATATATCAAAAGTAAATATATCTATAAGAATCTTAGAAAGCTATATTTATAGCTAGGACCGTTAATAGTCCTTACTGCAGTACTTAGAACTAGTAAGCTACTTATATAGCTAGGACTATTAACAGTCCTTACTATAGTTCCTAAAAAATCTTAAAGCAAGACCTCCTACCTAGTAAAAGTACAAGCTAGCCCCCTAATATCAGAAAGAATAACATAATAAGAGAGGATCTATCTAAATCTAGTAATAAGATAACAGTACCTTAAAATACAGCTATAAGGCTAGCCATAAGGCTATACTAAAAGGATTTACCTAAGTTACCTAAGGCACATGCTAACCTAAAAAACCACCTATTTATAGAGGATTTTTAAGAGGCTAAGAAAGCTTATTTACAAAGCTATAACGCTATAAATAGCTAGGTTAAAGTTAGTATAGAGGAAGCTAGTAATAACTAAATACTTAACTACTAATAGGTATATACCTATAAGCTAAACAAACATAGATTTCTCACAAAGTTCAAGGCACGCCTTGTTATTTATAGTAATTACTAGCCAAAAGATATAATCCGCAATACATATATAGTAATACTAGTAGGACTTTTATTCTAATTACTTATTGCAATTATAGCTAAGTTAGACCTAGAATTACTTTAATTTAATGCAATAAACGTATTTATACACGCTAATATAGATAAGATAGTATTCATAAGACTTCCCCTAGGATATCTAAGCTATGGTAGCAGTAAGATTATCTGCCTATAAAAGGCCCTTTATAGGTTATAACAATTACTACTACTATAGCAAAAGCACCTAGAAAAGGGACTTTAAGAACTTAGATTCACACCAGTCACTAGAGAGCCATACTACTAGCAAAAGAGAGCTATCACATTCTTCTTCTACATCAACAATTACATCTTTGCATTCTCTAAGTTATTATAATAGAAAGCTAATAAGGTAATTAATAGTATAAAAAAAGATACCACTTAGAGGGTAGTAATAAAATATAATAGTTCCTTAGTATAGAAATTCTTTATAATAGATAATAATAAAAGATATAGCTATTATAGTTAGTATATATTAAAAAGATAGTAAAGCTAATTAATAATAAAACCTAGCTACTGCTAGATAACACTCTAATAGGCAATAAAGAACTTCTACCCTTATAGTAGATAGTAGTAAACTACAAAGTTATAAGATACCAGCAAAAAGTCAGATTAATCCTATATACAGCGGTGATGACAAGACCTAACATCGCATTTGCAGCAAGTCAGCTAGCGAGATTTAATCACAACCTATCAGCAGCCTATCAGAGGGCAGCAAACCAGGCGCTATAATACCTTAGGCGTACAGCCAGCCTTTGCCTTAAATTTAGGCCTAATAGAGAGCTTATTATCGCATCAGACGCAAGCTTTAGAGATAACTCAATTAACCACAAGAGCTCGCAGGCTTTCACCATCAAGCTATACAGTAGACTTATTAGCTAGAGGGTAAATAAGCAGCAGACAGTAACTACTTTAACAACTAAAGCAGAGTTACTAGCCCTATCACAGGCCGCAAAAGAATCAATATTCACAAGCTAATTAATTACTAAGCTTACTACTAGTAATAATACTTTAAATATATTACCAAAGG
The DNA here is from genome assembly GCA_016618095.1 of Colletotrichum echinochloae. Lineage (NCBI taxonomy): Eukaryota > Fungi > Ascomycota > Sordariomycetes > Glomerellales > Glomerellaceae > Colletotrichum > Colletotrichum echinochloae. The sequence goes on from JADEZT010000007.1 coordinate 1,130,870, forward strand.
TTATAATGTAATATAATAATTAATAGATAATTAGCCTTATAACCAAGGAATTAGTTTAATTACAAATATACCTTTATTATATAGATATATATTACTACTAGCTATATTAGGAGATTATAGATAGTTGTATTAAAGTTATATATACCCCATTAGTAAAGCTAATAGTAGATAGTTTAACAAAGGCCCTACTAAAGTAAAAATAGCCTATATTTCTATAGTAATTAAATCTTAGTAACTAAACTACATAGTTAATATAAAACCACAAGAAAGAATTAGCTAAGGATAAATTACTAATATAATCAAAGTAATAAGTACTGTAGTAATAGATAGTTAGCTAGTATAGCCCCTAACTAAGAGAGTTAAATTACATAGTCATGCTAGTTAGCAAAAGTAAATTATTACAGAAGATATAACTAGCAAACCCTGACATCATAACTAATTATTAATATAACTAGTAATACTTTAACTATAAGTTTCTTAATAACTAAGTAACATACATAGTTAGCAATTTTATTATTATAATTGCCTTAATTAGGGCTAAAAGTTAATACAAAATCTAATTACAAAAGACTACTATTTTAAGTTAGAAAGTTATAACAAAAGACAAAAGTATAGTTAAAACCATACTTTAAGGACAATCACATATACAGACCCATAGGAGCCATATTAAACATAACAGTAAGCACATAGGGCCTAAGACTACCATAAGTATAATACCGCTTTACCAAGTAAAAGGACCTTAGTTACTACATATTTACATCATCAAGCTCAGACTTATATAAGGGGGCTAGTAAGCTTTATAAGCATAACCACTATTAAGTCTTTTTACCTCTACCTAGGATTAAACCCTAGAGCTCTAGTATAAGTTACTATCTTATACTATAACTATCTAGTAAGAGGTAATACTACTAGACTATATATACTCTAGTTTTAGTTATTATTAATTAATTAATTACTACCTTTTATAGTAAGTAATTAGTAGTTATAAGGACCTATAGGAATACAAAAAGAAGGTATAAAAAAGCAGTAATTACCCTATCTATTAATTGTTTGATTGAACCTGTAAATAGCTTCAATCTAAGAGGGTGTATCAAAGTAGGTGTAATATGCTAGCGAATAGCACAGACCTCCAGGCCCATTGGGCCGGATTGGGAAAGGTCTGCGGCGAAATGTCGGTTGACATCTATGGGACGGATTTTGCCAGCCAAAATATCCGGAATCCGATGACCACGTGCATTTGGATCCTGAGGCAACACAGCAGCCATAAATGTGCGGGGAATCCCATGGAAAATAGCGACATAGTTACATATACACCAGCAATTAACCAGGGATTTTCACCGTAATTATCCACGTACTTCAACAGCAGCTAGCAGCTCACCCTCCTTTACCCGTACTCCCGGATGCAATGCATTGGAGGCTCTCCCCGCCAAGGTAGCATCCTGCTCGAGTAGCCGCTTCCAAGCCTGCGCCCAAGAGGCTTGGTCGATCTCTGTCCTGGCAAACGCAGCCAGGGCCGAGGGAGGCGGCTCGTGCCATCTGAACCTCACGTCAATACCCAAGGCTCAATATTCGTCAGGAACCAATGGGATGCCAATCGCCGACCGTCCTCATCTTAGCACAGGCGGGAGGGCCTCGTCATCAAAACACACTCCATCCCTGCCCGGCTCGTCATTCGAGGCCCTTCTTCGTAAATGGGTCTTCCTGGCCACATCTCGTGGCCTTTTCGCACTCTAATGCGCATGGTCTGTCTGTCTGCCCGAGGAAACACGGCCCACGTAGTCCAGGCGGGCGGTCCCTCTCAAGGTCGCACAGGTACACAATGATACTCCAACACAGTTGGAAGGCCGAGGAACTACACCCAATAAGGGAGAGCGGGTTTTGCAATCGCTGGGGTCATGATTGGCGAAAGACGAAAGAGAGGATGGCCGTCCGCTGAAATTCAGGAACGTCGGCCACTCAAGGAAAGCTGAGGTAATAGAGTGGCGTTCCAGCGGAACACTTCGAGTACATCCGGGGATACCTTTCAAGACTGGCTTCGTCTCTTCTGAGCCCGTACTGTACCTAAGATAGTCGACTCTACAGAGTGCAAGGGAGGTACGATGGCGGCGGTACGTATAGTTCATTAGGAAGGAGCTAAAAATTGCAGCGAGCTACTATGTAGACCTTCTCAGGTAAAAGGGGCGGGGGGGCATGGGCCGTCATCCGGCGATCTAAGCTTCGCGTTGTCAGCTCTATAGTACCTACTTTAGGTACCACGGAGGTATTTTACCATACCTAGCTAGGTATGCCAACGTCGATCAACTAATCTCAGCTGAAATCGTCCCTTGGAATAAGGTCCCAGCCCAAAACCGGCACGACGAGGCGGCGCAGGCTGATGCTGTTGCGAATGCTGACACGACGGCTGCCAAACGAAACAGGCGAGCTAGTTGATCGTCCATCCGCATCGCGAAGGATCATCTGTTTCTGCAGTGCCACATTGCCCCAGCCCCAGCCAAATTGCCAGAATGACTTGCAGCCGCGGCCCTCGATTCATCCAGCAACTACTTGCAAACAGGCGGGGCGACGGGAACCCGCTCGATAATTGCGTACCCGCTCGCTCCTCGGTTCCAAACCCGGGCAATCAAGCCAAGCATTCCTCGAGGCCTCCAGCAACTTCGAGTCCCATTTTGCTCGATTCCAAGACTTCTGTCACGCGGCTCACGCCAGCAAACATACCGCCCCCCAATGGGCCCATCTCCCACCCTCGGATTCAGGACCCGCATCGGCTTCGGTGGCCGACCCTGGCTAGGTCTGGGCTCTAGCCATGACGCAGGTTCACCACGTCGCGCCAGTGGGAAATGGGCTCTTAGCATAGCGTCGCGGCGCCCAGCTACCATGGGGCCAAGCCTCAAGTTCCAGCCGGGTAACTGCCGCCTGGGGCTACTAATCGCTCCCGTGCGCCCCGACCCCCGAGTACCTGCTCTGGACTCATACTGGCGTACGAGGAGCAAAGGTAGTGCGCCAGTGAGCATTGGCACGTTTGCATCTCATCCCACCAAACGTGTCCTGACGTTGTTACGATGTAGTTGGCGTGGGCCGATACCGGGTTATTTGCTTGATGTCCGCCTGGCCATCCCTAGCATCACATCACCCCCTTCTTGTTTTTGGCGATTGGCACCGCCGACGAGGTCAGGTGGTGGTCGTGTTGTGCTGTGACTCGAGATATCGTCCGCCCTCGGTATCCGCGTGAGCGATGCCGTTCAGCAACTTGGGACGAATCATTTCAGTCCAGGGGGCCGTGTCTTCTTGGAACCCAACATCTTGCCATCGCTGAGCCATACTCCTTCTCGTGGCGTCTGCTGCACGCGCCGTAAACCTCGGTCGCCCGATCCTGGTTGCAGAGGGGTTTGTGTGTGTATGTGTGTACCGGCAGTGGAAGCGCATCTCGGCATGTTCTTCTGGCAACGCCCCATGAGGCGGCTCGGAGCCCGGGACCGCAGCTTGAGCCAGACTTATCCGCAGCACGGGCTCAATGCAAAAACCTTACGATGCCTATGGCCTCCGGCGCGTCCGAGAGGTGCGAACACCGGAACTCTCGCACGGCATGCCGATGGTGAGACGACAGTAGCAAGAGGCTCGCTCGGATACGTACAACCAAGCCTCGGCATACGAGACACGAAGGGACTCGTTGCAGAAACGAGTCTTTTAAGTCGGTCAAGGCAGGCCGCTCGGAGCGGGTCCGAATGGGGTCGAAATATACGTGGTTCCGGTAAACGAAAGGGGATTTCATCTCCACGGCGCTGTGCTGGGCCGGGTCGCGAAAGTTCCGGGCCCTGCTCACGGCGTGCACATGCCCGGGGTTTCCGCCGACCTTCTCTCCCTGCGCGGTTGACAGAGCAATGTGAGCCGCCGTCGTGCGTCGATGTTCTGCGCCTCGTGGGGCCGTCTGCCACTCGGGTGGATGGGCGAGACATACTTGAATATTCTGCACCGAGACCTGGGAAGTCTGGAGGTGCTCTCGATAATTGCTGTAGAGCAATCTCTCAAAGCCATGTGATCAACCGCAGCAGACCACCGCCGACCCTCCCACCCCCCGGTCTCCACTCCAAAGACGCCTCAAAACGTTCATTAGAAACCCCGGTTAGATTTGTCCTCGTTTCCGGAGGATCCCCATGGTTTTCCCCCGACAATCACTCATCCACGAATCCGCCACCGGCGTGGGTCGGCGGGGGGTTGATATCGTTCACTGTCCATAAATTTGTCCTCCTTTCGGCTCCCAACGTTGCCCTTGCGCAAGCTCATCTCGGCATTGGACGACCCCGCCCCCAAACTTCTTACCCCCAACTAGAAATGGTCGCGTCCGGAGGTTACTGCCCACGGCTACTTCGGCGCCGTGCCACGCCCGCTGGTTAGTCGTCCTGGGCTATTGTGAAGCAGTGAGCGTCGACGTGGTGCGGTTCGGCCGACGGAGTGGGCAGTAGGTTCAACGCAGGCGACGGGCTCTCTTGGGCGCACTGAATACATGCTCGGAGAGACCATAGATATCCTGATGCCAATTCTCATCGGTGGCTTGTTACTCGGGCTTGCTGACAGTTCCCGTCAAAGGCTGCAGAGGAATCCCGAGAGGCATGTCGGGCGATGGACGTGGATGCTCGCGATGTACAAGATGGGGTGAATATATAGATGTATATAGATTTATGTATAGCTCTTCTTCAGCCTATCTATGCACATACCTTTCCTCAACCGTATTGACATAGGTCCACGCGCGACAGCTGTTCACGACCTGTCCTCGTGCTGCGCATCCCGTGCCTGTTGCTCCTTTTCCGAGCCGTCAATAGCCCCGTGCTGACCATCAAAGAGAACCGACCTTCTCTTTCTCTCTCTCTCATACAAACGAGCGGCGCTCGTCATCAAACGTCCGGTGCCGTGCCGGAGTTGGACGACAGCCAGGTCGTCAGGAGCGAGTCGGAGGCGAGAGAGCGCAGCAAAGGCAGGAGACGTGATGAACCCGCCGTCTCCCCATGGCAGAAGCCGCGAGAGATGAAGCGTATGTGAGGCTGATATGACCCGAGATGGGAAAGGATGGAGGGTGGGGGGAGAGAAGGGGAGAAGGGGAGAAGCGGACATGAATGGCTGGTCATAGAGGTCACGTACTGGCCTTTCCTCTCATACCCCGCGAGTCACATCACCTGCCGCATCGAACTGGGCATGCAGAAGATCAACACTCCCGCCCACCAAGTATTCATTTTCTCTTTTTTGGAAAAAAAGAAAAAAAAAAGTAATCACTCTACGCCCCAAGTAGGCGGCGGTAAGGGCATCCCATCCGCCTTCGTTAGAATGTCAGTAGACACCAGGAACCCTTCCCACCACCGCCCGTCGCGCTTCTGAGTCGACTGCAGCAACCTCACCTCATCAGACAGTCGCCTCCTCATTCACTCACATCCTCTACCGCCCGAGCCGCAATAAAAGGGGTTGAGGGGTTTCGAGATGTCTACTAGACCATCGTTGACGCGCCGGGGAGGGATGGGGGGTTTGAGTTACCTACGGAGCACTCACCCGTCCATCAGGCTCACCGGCGTTGTCCGCCCATCCCGACAAACCTTGACGGAAAGACGCGGAGACAGACACATGTGTCCATTTCCCACTTCACCCCTACTGCCCGCAAGCGACATGTGCTCGCCTCCTCATGTCCCTGAAGGGACAATGAGAAGCAGGAATTGTGACAGCCACATCGGCCTTCTCCATCACGACCCTCCCATGCCTTCAGGGTAGATGGTCTTCCAAGCGAGAGCTCGGGATGATGTGGTGGACACCCTCTACTCACACGATCTCGAGACTAGGATAGGGCTTGCCGAATACCGACTTCACTGGCTTTACCTCGAACGTCACTTACAAGTTCCAGAGCAGTTACCTACTCCTCTCCGCCCTTGGACCGGCCAACTCGAGACAATTGTCACCAGAACAAAGACAACAACGCTTTGGCACGTCGAACCCGGCGGCCTCCTCGCCCTAAAGAGGACGGGAATATGGGATCATTTCATCAGGGTGGGTCTTTGTACAATGGTACAGCAAATGCCGGTAGCGACCGTGTCCCGTCTCCAAGCCGTCTCCTCAATCCCTTCCCGCCTGACATGGCTTGTCCGCTGCGGTCCCGATCGATGGAAACATACACCTCTCTTAGGAAATGATACAAGCAATGGAAGTTCGTCACTTCGAGCGCCCGTCGAAGCACACGGTGGAATGAAATTGTAAATGATGGACTTCCTTCTTTTTCTCGCAACGCCTGTGCTTGTTTCCCCTCGCTGGTTCAATGATTTCGAATTCAACGTGAATGTTGAGCATGTTTATGTGTACAAAAAGGCAGACGCTGTGCCACCGCATCATGAAAACGCTCTTGGTTTGTGCCGAGTGCCGCACTCAGTCCTCGACGGCAGTCTCGTCGGCTGGCTTGGCGTCATTGCTCATGCTAGCCTTGACGTTGCCTCGGGCCTTCTCCTGGCTCTCGACGAATCGGTCCCAGTGGCTGGGGTCGAGCGCCCGCAATCCTTCGCGAACTTGGTCCCGGTCCTCGTTGAAGACACGCATGATACCCTTCTCTTCGACCTTGCGGGTCAGGTCGGGATCGTCGACCTCTTCGATCATTTGGTGGAGCATAGCCATGTGTTTCGGGTCGAGGCCAACCTCGAGCACGCCGCTGAGGAGTCCGTAGTACTCCGGCTTGATGATACCCGAACGGATCTTGTGGCCGGCCCTGTGTATTCTGCCCTCCTCCTCGGCAAGTGCCCTCGACGTGTGCGACAGCACGGAGTTGGTGCGTTGCACGCCCGGACGAACCGAAATGCCAGTCTCGTCCTCGGCGTCGGACGGAATACTGTGCTGGTCTGGGTCCTCGGTTGATGACAATGAGGTTCCGAGCTGATCGCTCTGACTGGGAAGCGTGGTTTCGGATGCCTCATCGGCAGACACACGCGTGTCGGGGAACTCATCTTCGAAGCGCTTGATGATGTTGGCCAGCGTTGCGTCGAGGAACATCAACTTGCGCAGGTTGTGCTCATCCTCCTCAGGGTTGACTCGAGCCTTGGACAAAGCGGGTTGCAACCGCAGACGAATCTTGCGCGCACTGGCGAGCAGATGCTTCGACATGTCCTTGGCCTTTCCTGGAGGGAGCTTCGGCCTTGGGCCTGTAGGCACCGAGACGCCGTCCTCAAAGTCCCTGATGAACTCGCCAGACTGTCTCCTGGACTCGTCGCCTCTGTTCTTGAGACAGCACGTAAGAGCTTTGACAACGCCGGTGCCGCCAATAACATAGTCGTCATCGGGGGCGGACTCGTTGTCAGAGTCGTCCCTGAGGACGTCGTGGCCGACAAGATGGGCGAGGACATCGGGATAAGGCGGCATGGGACCGCCTGGCAATGAATCCTGAGATTCTGCCAGCACTGTCGAAATGACCGAGCTGATGTCGCCGATTGGAAAGCGTTCCATGTTGCGCAAGCAGTACGCCACCACCTGCTTGGCCAGGGCTTTGACGACCTCGCCAGAGTTGTCGCTAGGGACATCGATGTCGACACAGACAATGGTCTTGGAGACACGCGTGGCCGCCAGGAAGGATGCGTACAGGGCGCAAGCCTCTTCCTGGGCTTCTTCCGTCTTGGCGTCTGCAAGCTTGGCCAGCTCGGGGTTCTCAAGGAAACTGATGTGCGCGAGCATCTTGGCTTCGGGAAGAATCTCGGCCAGTGCAATCGCTTGTTCCGAAGTCATGGCCACGTCGGCCAGGTGGACACGCCGCAAACCTTCCAACTTGGGCAGATACCTAGAAACCGTTAGCTTTGAGACACTCGGTACCTGATGAATTGGGGACTACTAACTTGCGCAACAGACCGATGGCGCTAGGTTCCGACTTGCACAGGTCCCGGTTGTGAGAAAGGTCAATGAAGCGGAAGTCTTTGAGCTGCACAAGTGCCGGGAAGATCTTGCAGAGAGATCCAGGCTTCAGGTTGCACTCGGCCAGGCTGAGCGCCCACAGAGCGTCCGTTGGCGAAATCGCACCGGCGATGATGTCCATGTGGTCCCGGATGTCATTGCCGCCCAGGTCAAGTCCTTCGCACCCACTTTGTGAGAGATATCTCGCAACATGGTGAAGGCCCTTCTCGTCAATGTTGTTGTGGGCAAGACCCAGTCGCTTGACACCGCACTGAATGATGCCGTTGATTATTACGCCAAGGTCATCCGAACTCAGATTGTTCTCGCCAAGGTTGAGCAATTCCAGCGTTGAGCCGCCTAACCGCTCGCCAATAGCCCTGGAGAACAACGCCGCGTTGGCGTTTTGGGGGCGATCCTCGTGTGAAGAATGCCGTAGCAAGTTGTGGCTGTGACCGTTCTGCGCCGGCTGGGAAGGGCGAGGGAAAGATACCGTAGAAAGGTCGAGGAATTTGAGCGTGCGGCAGAGGTAGGTAAAGAGGCAGATGTGCCTCCAGCCCTCGGGCCCAATCTTGTTGTTTTTTAGAACGAGGCGTTCGACAAACCCCCCTTGCATGGCAAGGCCATCGGGTTGCGTGTGTTTCCGTCGTTTTGACTCGGGCCTCTTTGTGGCCAGAAGACCGGCGAGTATCACCCTCAACCCCTCGTCTGTGAGACCGCAGTTCTCCAGGATGACCTCTTTGACGGGGACGACGGCCAGATAATCGCCTAGGGTCACCAGGTCGGCCAGCTGCATCCAGTAGCCCGTCAAATCCAGTTTCTGGACCATGCCGATATCGGAGGAGCAGTTAGACGAGCTGTTCAGCTGTTCGGTAATCTTCTTGAGGATGGGCGTTTCCCTCAACTGGCAACACCGGCGGTATATTCTCACCGGGTTCGTGGTGGGAGATGCTGTTGTCTTTGGTGCTGCGGCCGGAATGCCTTCGCTTGAAGAGTCACTGTCGTCCACGTGGATTTCCATGGGGATCGTGCCGTTGGCCTCGGCTTGTTTCCTCTTCTTCTCTTTCCTCGCTTTCCTCTCCTCCTCGCTCTTCTTCTTCTTCTCCTTCTTCTTACTGTCCTTTTCCTTGTCGACGGGGACGCTTGCATCCTTTGCGTCGCCCTCCTTCTTTGTGTTGTCGGGTCCCGTTCCTTCCTTTTCGGGTTCCTTAGGCACAGACTCCCCGGTCTTGTGGATGACACCGTCGCGCTCCTTCTGTTCTTCGAGGGACTTGGGGTTCTTGAGCGCCTCGCCCTCTCCCTTTTCCGTCATCTTCTTCGTTTTTGACTTCTCGAGTGGCTTCTTGGGTGGCGCGTCCGAGTCGACGTACTTTGGCATCGGCGCGATCTCGACATCGACGCTGAACGCGACCCTTCGCAGTTTCGCCTGGTGTAGGTTCGGGATCTGACAGCGCTCGCGATTGCGGTCGACGTTTAGGACCTTTCTCTCTACCAGACCATGGGTCCCTCTCGTGCCTTGTCCCAGAACCCCACCGGACGAGGACAGTCGGCGGAAGACTCCGAGGAAGCCGGCCTGGCCGCGACCGGGAGGCGCGGGTATATAGGGCTGATCGCCATCGTTTTTAATGGCGTGGGGAAGGACGGCGTTCTTGGCAGGAGTCACCTTCGGGGGAACGGGACCTGAGTCCTGTGGCGGCGTGCCCTGGGGGGACTGAGTTGCGTGTGCGTTATTATTACTGTCGTTATTGTTGTTGGGCGAAGAAGAGAACTTTGACGAGATGTTGGAGAACCACGAGTTGCGGCGTGCTGGTGGAGTGCCGTTGGGGCCCGGTTTCTCGTTGGAGGGAGTCCTCCCCAAGAGCGGCCGCGGTATGGGAACGGGAGATGCTGCTTCTGTGATGGCCTTTCCGTTTTCTGTTGCGGCATTGGCGTGGCCATTCGCGTTGCCGTTCACGGCGGGCGGCGGTGACTCTCTCGGGACAGATGTCGAGGAACGTCGTGTGGGGACTTTCGGCGGCTTGTCTGTTATGCGCATTTTGTATTAGTGGGGAGGGGGACGCCTGAATGCTAGAGATGGACACAGGATGGGCGAAAAAGAGGAGGAATGGAGAGCAAGAGGGAGACGGTGGTTTCTTGGGATATATCCACAAGCAAGGAAGTCCGGAGAGATGCGGGCTCCCCAGTGGCAAGCGGTGGTAGAGGTTCAAGTGCGCAGTAGGTTGATTTGCCAGTTGCTTATCTGGGCCGACTTGGCCCGGGGTGCGGGTGCGGTGCGACTGGCAACTAGGCGACTGGGGGTTGGTGGTGTGCCGAAGCAGCCAACTAGGCAGCTGGCCTAGAGAACGAGGTCAGATGAGGCCGTTTTCGCGTACCTTTGAGAGAGCCGCCGTGGGTCATCCAGCTAACATCTACTCCATGAACCTGCTCCATAATGTATGGCGCAGCGACACTGAAGAAGAGCGTCGGCAGAATGACGGATGCCGAACTCTAAGGGCCGCGATGGGCCAAGGTTTCGGCAAGTTATCCTGCTGAGTGAGAGGTGCGAGGTAGTAACAATGTACAAGGAATCGGCAGATGAAGAAGAGTTTTTTTCCTTGGCGAAGGAGGGAGAGGAGGAAGATGGGGAGGAGAAGTAGTAGTATTGGTAGCGGTGGTAGCGGCTGCGGTGGTGATGATGGAGGTCCCTGGCGCAAAGAAAGGGAATGGAACTGTTGCACGCCCAGGCGCGGCAGAAGGGCGACTTTTGGCTTGATTTCTAAAGAGGACGGCGGAAGGTGGAGGGTACTTTCGCCAAGTATGTCGTCGCCCCCGGTCTCAGTCTCTCCTTCTGTTTGCCTCAAGACACCACCTCCGGTTCCGTTCGGAACATTGACTGGGCCGCTGACAAGTAGCTTATCCGACCGGTTGGGTGAGGCAGGTAACTAGGTAGGCTTGGAAGGAAGAGGATGAGAAGGATGAGGTGGTGGTTGGCGGTGGTGGTGACGGGGCGGGTACTGGGTAGATAGATAGGCAGGTAGGTAGGTACTTGGGTAGGAGGAATACCTCTCGTCTCTCAGCTCAGGGTCCGTCCGGTCCGGACGGGCGAAACGGGGGGGAGGGAGGAGATGGTATTGGTAGTCAAGTGGTGGACTCAAGAACAGAACAGAGGAGGGCGTACAGTACCTTGCTGCAAGTAAGGAAAGACCGGACGTGGCAGCTCTAGCGGGGCTCATTAACCTTTTTAGAGGGGAAGCATCTTGTCATTGGTAGGAGATGAACGACGCCATGGCCCCGATTTGGCGACAGACTGGAGGAGCCGGTCTTGGCTGAGTGAAGTCGCTGTGCCATGCTCTGTCATCCCTCTTCCCCGGCTTCGAAATGGGCGCCCCCGCCCCCCTCCCATAAGCAGTGATGGGAGATATCTGGTTGATGGCTATGCACCTCCCACAGTCAGCATTTTGCTTGCATACCAAGATACCCCCACCCCCCGGCTGATGGATAGATACCTAGGTAATAGTGAGTGCCGTTACCCAGGACGCGGACGGAACCTTGCCCTGGGTTATAATCGCCCTTGCTTACTGTTACGTGCCTATGTCAGGTAGTCTGGGCCGATGGAAAGTCATGTGTCAAAGGCTATCGGACGGACGGACGGACAAGAGCGAGCAGCGAACAAGCTTCTCGGAGGCGAGGGTTCTCAAACCATGACCTCGGCCCGCACGTTATGACGGGTCGCGATGCGTTGAGTAGCGAGTGAGGGCAAGTCTCTCCGTCAACGCTGCTGCCCACGACCGTGAGCAGAACCTGACACTCTCCCGGTGCAGAGAGCCCCCCTCCCCCCGTAGCACCGGCATTGCGGTAGTGTGGTGTGCAAGACTACTAGGTACCCACCTACCTACCTGGTAAACGTGTACTACCTAGTATCCATGTCCGAGTAAGGGACCTCCGCTGCCCTACCGTTCCGTCCTACCGCCAGTGGATTTGCCTCAACCACCTTCTCCGGTCGGGTGGGCACAACCGTTTGTTCCCTTTCATTGACGGGCATCGTTGACGTCGGGGAAAGCACAAGAAGCGTGATCACTGACCGGTCAAGCACGACGTGTCCTTCAACTGTCGACCTTGTTCGAGTCGCCCGCGTCAGTTCCCTCTTTTCCAGTCCTGCCTGCATTCTGCAGCATTCCACCGGACCCGCACACTACTGCATACCTTCACAGGTAGCCGCTGCTCTGTAATCGCGCCCGCTTCTACAGCACCAAGCTCACCCATCGGCTTACAAAGTTCACGCTAGTCCATAGTAGCCGCCGTCGTGGGAGACTAATAAAATGCGAAGTGTCCGATTCAGGGGTCCAGATGCTCTGGACGATTGCATTAACCTGGGAAATGGTTCCAGGGACATAAGAAGCTTGACTTATACATGTACACAACGCTCGGTGTTTCTGCTGCCTGCTCAACTAACCGCTTGCCCCCTCCCCCTGAGCGTCGTGAAATCACGAGATCCTCGTTCTATACGATGTAGAGGCGGGGGGTCTCCCTTGTTCGATATTCAGCGGTGACAGACTGAGACACACATTACTGCGAAGGCCACTCCGAAGAGAACGGGGCGTGGAATTCTTGGTTTTCCTGGGGATCCCCCCTTCTGCTCGCCTTGCAGTAATGTCGTCCCATCACCTAACCTGCTGAGCGAGATGATGTGCTTCTAGACCCTCCTTCCCCGCCGCTTTACCATCCGCCCATCCCGTAATTCCCGCGCGACTTGGTGCAAGAAAACCCCTCCTCGATTCCACCGCTCGGAATTGCCCATCTCGACAACATCGTCGGCGTCTGTCAGGCTACTTGGTGCGCCTGGCCCCTCCTGCCCCCTCCCTCTTGCCGTCAAGGTAGCCCCCATTCACTCCTAGACCCAGACTGAGGTACGTACATTACCAAGGTGTACGGAGTACCTCCACAGCAACACAGTTGGAAAATCACAGTACAAGCATCATGGCTAAAAGCATGAAAGAAAGAAAAAATATAGCCTTTTCTGGAGGAGACACAATGTTATCGGGGTATCTTACTACTACGTACCCTGTCAACTGACTTCGCAGCCAGCCGGACAGCATGGATTATTCACCAAATTTCAACCTTGACTATTATAGCGTGGGGCAGTCCAAGGCGATGGATGGGAACAACGGGGGGTCCGGTCACTCAATCCATGATGAATGTGGTCCTTTATCAGCAGGACTTCCTCGGCGCTTTCTCAACGACAGAGATGACGATTTGATGGAACGAGCAACTGGCAACCGGCAGTTCCATGAGATAACACACTGTCTATACCCTGTAACACCAGACGGGCCCATCTCTTTGTGTGTTCTCTCTGCTTCTCCCGAGGGATCGTCTCATCGCTTGCCACTCATCCAAGCAGCGTGGAGTAGAAGTGGAGGTGGGAGGAGTCTAGTTCAATATGAAATCATTGGTGCCCCCCAGTGCGTGGGTCTCGTGCCCTCGTTATTTTTTATTTTTCTCAAACACCACAATTCCAGCGGGTTGGACGGCGGTACGGTACATGGTACTACTGTGCAGCGCGACCATCACGCAATCTAACTTTTTTTTCCCTTACTACCCATGTACCTACTCATTTTCATACTCCTGTCTTACCCAGTTTAGCTACCATCCAGCACCAGTCCCAAACTAAGGCACACGGCCCTAACCGCGCTGTAACTTCGCTTCATCAGTGGTCAGCAGCAGAAAAAGGTGAAAAGGGTCAATGTTTTGTGTGTTCAACAACTTTTGACGTCTGGCATTTGGGATATCTCATTGAATTGTTTAAAAGAGGTGTTCCTTTCCCGTAACCGTCATAAAAATCCCCTTTACCGGATCTTTTGCTTTTTGCCTGATAAAACTCCCCCGACTGCGAAAAAGTCGGTGCCGAAACGTCAAATGCCTGTTCCCAAGTTGTTGCTGTGCCAGAAACCACCGCCGTCGCCCCCACTTCACGCATTGTAAACCCGCTTCTCTAAATACAGGAAACAAAGTTTACTCGGCGCGGAGCTCGGCAATGCGCTCCTTGACGCGCTGCTCCTTCTGCTCCTTGGTGAGGCGCTGGGTCTTGTACTTCTTGGACTCAGCCTTCCACTCCTCCTTGGTCTTGGTGTTGGAGCGCTCGAGCTTCTTCCAGGGGTCCTCGCGGATCGCGGAGTGAGCCTCGGAGTAGAGCTCCTCGAGGCCGTCAGCCTCGACGTCGTCGTCAATGTACTGCTGGAACTGGGACTTGTAGCGCTCCTCGTCGTCGTCGGCGAGGGTCTCCATGTACTCGGCGACGTGCTGGCCGAAGATGTAGTTCTTCAGGGTCTCGGCGTCGAGCTCCTTGCTCTCGATATCGTAACCGGGGAAACGCTTCTCGGAGTGGGGGACGAGGATGCCACCGTCGGAGGCACCCTTCATGGCACCGAAGACACGGGCACCGGTGGAGGTGCGGTGCAGACCAACGTCGAGGTTGGCCTTGAAGGGGCGGCGCTCGCCATCGTCGGTCTCGGCGGCCTCGGTGAGGGTGTACTCACCGTTGGCCTCCTCGACACCAGTGAAGGTCTTGTCGAGGCCGAGCTTGGAGAGAGCGCGGCGGGCGATCAGGAGACCGGTGGCGTAGGCGGCAGCCCAGTTGGTCAGACCGTGGGTGATGCCGTAGGCGGGCAGCTCGTGAGAGTAGGCAGCGACGAAGACCTTGTCACCGGTGATCTCGGAGGTGACAATTTGCATGATAATGTCGCGGTTGGTGAAGCGGACCACAAGACGGTACTTGGGGGCACCGTACTTGTTCTTGGCCTGGGTGATCAGACGCTTGCGGGCATAGTAATCAGTCTTGCCGGCGCGTCTGCGCTTGTACTTGGTCTGGAAGCGGCTGCAAGCTAGTTAGCGAAGACCGTCCCCCTCGAGTAACCTGAGGCCCTTTGTGATGGGTTGCGAGGGAGAGACTAACCTGTAGTACGCGCTGTTCTTCACCAACTTGTGGAAGGCCTGTCACGAATGGAAAGATACCGAGTCAGCAATTTGCGCTTCAGATTTGGCCCATAGGTCCGAAGCATCTTGCATTGACTCCTACGCCCAAGAGACATTTCTGTCTGCTACTGGGGGCCAATTGCCATTGCTGGCAGTGGAGGTGTTTTTTCTCCTTTTTTTTCGGATTCGCAATCGTCGCTTTCGGCCATTGAGGCTGTTGGGACAGCTGACGGTGAAGATTCAACTTACCATCTTGACGGTATTGGCTGGCAGGCGGTGGGCTCAGCAAATTTGTCGGTGGTTGTCGAGGGGGTTGTCAAGGAGAGAAGAAGAATTGTCCGACTACGAGACTCGCGATAATATTCCTGTGGGTTAGCACAGAGCCCTAGAAAGTGGAGACCCACCCGCCTTTTCCCCTGCGGGAACTGTCACTCCAAGCAGGTCGGTGACGAGTCACGTGGGTCAATGTAGTTCGGCTGGGGACGAGCTCAAGGGATGGACGCGGCTGACTCATCCACGCATTTGGATTTGGGCCGAGGTCCACGGTCTCATTCGCCGAGGTGGGGTGGGGGCGGCCGTCCCTTCCCCAGGTTTCGGCTCCCCGACCACCGCAGCTTCTCCGCCCGTGACGGCGACGCGCTTGAGTCGTGCGGTTTCCTACAAGTCTCTATGCCATGTAGGTTTCTCAAGCCAGCCATGCAGTCGTTGGAAGAATCTGATAATTTCTTGGTTGATCATGTCCTGAATGTTGTAGACGACATGACCGACCGTAAGCAGCCCAAGGTGCTGTTGTTCGATATTGGTGGAGTGTGTGTGAGTGGTTTCCCTCTAGACCTTCACGGCTGTTGATTCTGCCCTTCTTATGTCTGCTCAAGTCCCGGTCACGAGCAACGGAATCTATGCCACGGCAGGACTCAGGCCCTTTTCTGACTTTCCAAGGTCATCTCGCCCTTCCAATCCATCCTCGACTACGAACTCAGCCTCGGCATCCCGCCAGGATGGGTCAACTACTCCCTCTCCAAAACCAGCCCCACGGGGTTCTGGCACCGCCTTGAGACGGGCTCGATCCCCATGGACGAGGCCTTCTTCGCGGGCTTCAACGCGGACCTCCACAACCAGGCGCGGTGGGAGGCCTTCTACGCCGCCCAGCGGGCCAAGGACCCCGCCCTCCCCGAGCAGGTCCCCCCCCTACCCGCCATCGACGGGGAGTACCTCTTTAACACCATGATGATCAAATCCGTGCCCCCGGACCCGTGGATGTTCCCCGCGCTCAAGAAGCTCAAGGAGAGCGGCCGCTACATCCTCGCAGCGCTGAGCAACACCGTCATCTTCCCCGAGGGCCACAGGCTGTGGAAGAAGGATTTCATGGACGACCCCGTGCGCAGCCTGTTCGACGTATTTATCTCGTCGGCGCACGTCGGGCTGCGGAAACCGGACCCGAGGATGTACGAGCTCGCCCTCCAGATGCTCAACGAGTACGCCGCCAAGCACGCGAGCTCCGAGAGGGGCCAGGCGCTGGGGTGGGCCGACGGGATCAAGGCGAGCGATGTCGTGTTTCTCGACGACATTGGCGAGAACCTCAAGGAGGCGAGGAGGCAGGGCTTCGGGACGATCAAGGTCCACCTGGGGAGGGCGTACGAGGCTGTCGAGGAGCTGGAGAAGATCACGGGCTTGCAGTTGGAGGGCGTCCATCCCAAGATCCCGGTGAGGCCCAACTTGAAGGGCAGCAGCGGCAAGGCGAAGCTTTAGGTAATGCCGCGGACGGTGTTTTCCCCGCTAGACATGGGCCCAATCTACAACCTTCGAGCTACATAGACATACACGGCGTCCACATTCACAACCTTGCCATCGACCGCGTCCTTCTCCCACTCCTCGCGGAACAGTGCCCTCGTCTTCTGCTTCAGCTCTTCCGTCGCAAGCTTGACAGTCAGCGAGGTTCCCGTGATCCAGTCAAACTGCTCGTCGACCTGGTCCATGCTGTACGTCGTGTCGCCTTGGCCAGACAGCTTGTCCTCAGATCGATCCTCTCCACGGCGTAGCCCGCCCCCTCCAGGACCCTTGTGAACGAGTTCTTATCCACGATCCAGGACCTGTTGCTCGGGAATCTCGTGCCGGCCCGCCTCACCGCGCGCTCCAGCAAAAGCCCAATCTTGAGGTTGTCCTCGTGGGTGACATCGACGACCAGCCGGCCCCCTGGCTTCAGGTACCCGCGCCACGACGCGACGACCGCCCCGGGGTCGTCAAAGAGGACGAACGCGCTGCAGCAGAGAATCGCGTCAAAGGTCTGTCCGTCCAGCTCCCGCAGCGTCTCCAGATCCGTCACGTCGTGGTTGAGCAGGCGCACGCCCGCGCCGGGCCCGCGGCGCCGCTGCTTCTCCCTCGCCTTGGCGAGCATCGCCTCGGTGACGTCGACGCCAACGACCTCGCCCCCGTCGCCTGCCCGCTCGGCGGCGATGAAGACCTCCAGCCCGGTACCGCAGGCCAGGACGAGGGTGCGCTCGCCCGGTTGGATGTCGGCAACGGCCATGAAGCGCTCGGCGTAGGCCGGGTGGAACGAGTCCTCGTAGCGGTCGGCTCGCGTGGTGTACATGCGCTGAGAGGACGCGACTTGCGTCTCGTGGTCGAAGTCCATGCTGGGTGGTTGTGTGGTGGTGGTAACGCACAACACGGGATACTTTTGCGCTGTAGTGCAACTCGTCTTACGTCTTGGTAAGGTTGTCGAGAATTAAAAGGTTATGTTGGCGGCCAACTATCGAAGTGCGTGTCCAACAAAAGTCCACTCTCACTCTGACTCATCCAGCCGCACACAGTCCGACGATCTGCGGCTACCACATGCACCCTCATTCTCATTCGATGAACGAATGACGACGGACTGACGTGAGTCATCGTGTAACTGAACTTGAGCTCCGTTTCTAGGGGTTTGCGTCAATCAGCTATTATTACCCGAGCGAACAGGCATGTTACCGAGCTCATCCGAGTTCCGTCTATTCGGAGCCTTGAAGCTCACAGTGATACGTAGGAGTAACTGGATTCGAAATTATTGTCATAATCGTTTGTGTAGTATCTATTGTGCGGTGTGTTACCGAAAGGAAAGTTGCAAAACAAAATGGTATCGTGGAAGCATATCCCCCAACTCCCGGAGCACCCCGCAACCAAATCTATCCATCTTGGCCGGCGCCGTCTCAAACAACTCTGCCATCGTCCACCGGCTTCGGCCCGGCCTTTGTCTTGCCATTGCATAAGACGAACTTGTCCCAACACCCGTCGTCGTCGAGGTCCAGCGCATCCAGTCTCGCCGTCCAGTAAGCCGTGAGCCGCCCCTCCTCGTCGAACGGCCCGAGGCCCGCCCACGCCGCCCACATCCCCACCACGGCCCGCGCCTTCTCGACGTCGACCTCGAAGAACTCCTTGTGTTCCGTGGTCTTCCCGTCCTCCGTGCGGCAGCCGGGACACGCCAGGTCCCGCCTCCGCTCGTTGGCGAGGTGAAGGTGGACAACCTTCTCCATCTTGACGTGGTGTGGGGCCGAGCGGACGAGGATGGGTCGGGGGGTATAGTGGCAATTCGACTGCCACTGCCGCATGCGCCGCTCGGGGTTGTTCGTGAAGCCGATCTTGATCATCCGGTCGGTGTCGGTCCCAGAGGCCGTTGTATGTCCTTTAGGGAGCTTGTAACCGTAGATGTAGCCCGTGCCGACCGCATTCCGCTCTCCATTGGTAAAGGGGGCGAGGAGCTTTTTGATGATGTCCATGTTGATTTTTCTGGTGGACGCTGGGCATTGGTAAGGAGCAAAGATATGAAGGGTCGGCTTTTTGAGAGTGTCTGGGCAGACGGCTGGTTTTCTGGGCGGGGGGTTGAAGGGGATGCTTCTGAGCCTGGACTTGCAGTCATCGGCTTCTTCCTCGACGATCTCCTGCTTTACTCCCAAACTGACAACCCGCTTTTCAATTACGGGCTTCGACTCGGCACCACTGGCAACGGAAAGTCCGCCGGCATTCGACGGCTTGGCAACACTGCCCCCTGTAACATTCTTCGCCGAGTCCGCAGCTGTCCTCGACGTCTGTCCCTCGGACCCCGCTTCCACCTTTCCGCCTTCTTGCTTCCCGTCCCCGTGTAGCCCAAGAAACTCCCGTATCCGCCGCTTCCACTCGGCAGTCTTGTCCGCGATCTGCTCCTGGTGCCACCTCTTACACAGCACCAGGGAGGCGAGGCGCTCGAGGTGCCTCGCAGCGGAAGACAGGCTCCCGCTGTCGAGGATTTCGAGGACCACCGACGATATAGTCTGGCGCGAGTGCTTGCTGATGGGGTTTCTGCAGGCGGCCTTGGTCTTCGCGCGGCCCTGACAGTTCGTGCAGGAGCCGATGGGGGCCGAGAGGCAGGCCTGAAGGTCGTCGAGGGTTCGGAGCCACTGGGGTTGGATTAAGACTGCCATGTTCAACGTCTGTAGAACGGAGCTGCTGGTTATATTGGTTATGTTGGAATAAATGGTTGCGATATGCCGCGGAATCGACGCATTGCGGCCTGCGCATTCCATACATATACCCCAGAACGAAGCATCACGGAGGCCTCGACAAGGCATACAGCTTCGGGCTTATGTAGCAGACCCCCCTCTACCACGCATGAGGCTGTGAAATTCATACAGCCACGGAGCCAGGTGCAGAGGAGACCGGGGGTTACGGTTCGCAGGCTGTTGGTCTGAATCTGGGCCAACTGAACCAACTATCTAACCAACCAACCGCACGGCACGCATGCTGTGATTGTGTCTGCTCGCGCTGGTTCTGCAAGATCCTCTTCCAAACACTAGCCTTCCTGAATTCGCGAAACAAGCTTCCTCTCTTCGTCTTTTGATAGTGCGTCTATAATCCGCCTCCAATCCGTCATCGTCGCCGCCGCCGAAAGGTTTCTGCTGCACGATGGCTGGTCTCTAATGACAATGGCACCAACAGTAAACCCAACAGACTCCCATGCACGCACTTGCAGGAGAGAAACCGGCTATAACCCGCACACAGCCAAAAATGCCTACGGTCGTTGGCAGGCGCAGTCACCCAAAGCGGCATTCTGCCCCGACGCCGAAACACGTTCGGGGCCGCCGACCCCCCGACCCCTTCCCCGGGGATTCAAATGATGGCGCAGGGCAGATAATGTAGGCTTTTTCCAAGAGGAAAAGGAGAGAAAGCCGCCCATGACGCAACGCCCTGCTTCTTGACCGCATAGCATCGTTGGCGACTGCGTCTACGCATCTTGAACTCCCCCCATCCAACCATTGGCGGCTATGAGGACGAACCGAGGCTTGGCGCGGACATGTAACGTCTGAATCGGCACACCATCACATCACGTCTGCCGGGGCGCCTCTTCCGGTTGGCAAAACCCATACATAAGTCGTGGGCACAGGAGGGAGGGGAGGGGGACGAGGAACTGGGTGGGAAGAAAGTATTGTATTGGTTGGAGAGAGAGATGGAACCAAAACAATTATGGAAAGAGAAAAGGATTGAATAAGTAGAAATTTGTGAGGCCATTTCTCTTTTCACGTAGGGTATGGAACCAAAGGCGTTCTTGACACTTAGCCTTGATCAACCGTGGGCTACCCTCTCAGATGTCTTGAGTGGCGGTTTATCAAGAAACAGCACACTCTTCATCAAACCTAGCCTTTGGGGTCTCAACACTGGTTGAGGCTGCTGAGCATGCAAAGGCCCTTGCCGTGAAGAAATATATTGGCAAACAATCATATAGCAAGTGACGCTGCTTAAGCCAAAAGGGCTGCCTTCACATTCCGGACTGTATCGTGAGGGCATCATATTAATCTTTGAGAAAAGTGTTTTGATTATCATCCCCTTATCCTCGGCAATCCAATCCCTGTGGGGATAACAGAGGATCTCGTGCCATCTCCATTCATGATCAACGTAGCCTCTAGTGCACGTAAAGGACTCCTCCATGATTCTTGACCACACCCCCTCCTTTCCCCTTCTGTGTGTGAACAGCTACATGTCTTGCTGCCACCGCCGTGTCTGGTCTCTATAAGGCCATTCCGCAGCTGTAGGAGGGAAAAAAAAAAGATGAGCGAGAAACGAGAAAAGGGGAAAAAAGAGAAAGAAAAAAAAGACAAAGGGAATCACTCTTGTGAAAATTGTTCGCTCGTATGTCCAGCCCATTGTCCCGCCTCATCTTTGCTGGATTATCTAGCTCTCCGCAAGGAATCCCAAATACGCCGCCCCTTATGCGGAAGTCGTGTCCCTCATACATGACAAAGGTAATATATATAAAGTTCCATGGTACAAGAAAGGAAGCAAGGAAAGGGGAAACTGGATTAGGTTACCCCAAGCACACCTGCAAGGATCTTGCTGCCCTAAGCACTCTGGGGTGCCCCGGCCGCGCCATCGTTCTCCGATTCAAAAGCTAACTTCCGGGCGTTGGCGCTTTCGACCTTGGGGAAGACTGGCTTCTCCATGCCGGAGACTCCGCTGTCGGTCTCGCCGAACGTGATGCCGAGGGAGTCTGCGTTCTTCTTCGCCTCCTCCGCCCTCCGCCTCTGATCCTCTTGAGTCTCTTCTAGGTTCATCAGCGCCGGAGGGCGGTGTCGCATCTGTCTGGCCTTGGCGAGGGAAATGGTCTTTTGCTGATACGTCGTTGTTATCGCCTGCGTATCATCTCGGTCGATGGTGGCCTTCATCAGGGCTGCCATCCACAGTCTTCCTGACTTGAGGTTGGGAACTGCAAAGTAGTGGACCGTCGGCTTCGTGAAGTTGACCGCACGGGACAGGCCTGCGCGCGGCGGGACAAGCTTGAAGATGAACATGGTGTCGTCTCCCTTCTCCGCCGAAGGGTCTACGTCGGGACCCGTGGCCATTCCGGCCCCGGTGAGCTTGGCATGAAGACCGGTTAGCTGTTCGTTGTCTGCAGGGAGAACGCGGTGAAAGGAGATATCGATGAGGCCCTTCTCCTCCTGGTCGCTCTCAGAGTAGTAGTATGATAGCCGACGGCCCTTGAGCACGAACAGTCGGGGCTTCCAGGTCGTCATCAGGTTGGAGCTCTTCTTTCTCATCCATCCACTGTAGTCAGCATCCTTGACGGCCTCTGCCGGGCTGATCTTGAGCAGACCGCGTTGGTAGGCACTGGTCTCCTTCTTGCCCTTCTTTCTGCTGCCCTTGCTCGCCACGGTGGTTGCGGTGCTGGGGCTCTTTGCTGTGTCAGGCGAGTCAAGCTCGAAGCTCGGTCCGGCGGAAGGCGAACTCGACCCGGTCCTAGCAGGCGAGGGCAGAGGTGAGTCCTTGACGGACGGGTCGACAGGCGAAGCCGACATCTTGTTACGGTCTCCTGATATCGAGTCTGAAATTGCCCGTAGCCCGGCGACCTTGACCGAGGGCTTCACGACGGCGGAAAGCCAGTCGGCATGGATGCCTTGTCGTGACGCCGGCGATTCCAGCACTGGCGAGGCACGAGTCTTGGCCTCCAGCTTTGTGACGCTGGGTGCTCCGACGTCCTTGACGGGTGGCACTGGCCGTGCAGACTGAGTGGTGCTTGTCGACGCGGTTCTTCTATGGGGGTTGGGTTGGATGTTGTAGTACTTTTGCGCCGCCGGCGACGCAACACTGTCGCGGGTCGAATCGACGCTTCCGAACCTCGAGTGTCTCGAGATGGTAGTGGCGCTACGTACTCTTTGCTCCTCAGCGTAGCTGTTCTTCCTGGTGTGACTGGCGGTGCTGTCGCGTTTTCTAAGGACGTTGCGGCGTCGGCCGTCGACGTCGGTGCCGCTGAAGTACCCTCGATCGCTGTCAAGGGCGGACTCCGGTGCGTGTAGGCCGGACTGCTGCATGATGTCTTGGAGTCCCGTAGAAGAAAGGGGCCTAGTTGAGGCGCCGCCAAGGGTCCAGTTTCTGTCGAATGAAGGCTGCTTTTTATGGACGCCATCTGACAGAGGAAACGTCCCACTCGTGGTGAGCTTCGGTGTCGCTGTGTTGCTCATAGGGGCTCCTGTCAAGCGGAAGTCGGTGGAGGCCGAATGCCTGCGCGAGTGGTGCAGATCCCTGATGGAAGCAGCCGAAGGCCGTTTCACATGGGACGGCCGGGTCGGGCTGTCAGCGATCGGGGAGACAGGCGAGACGACGGACGAGTCCAGCCTGGACGTTTGTGAGAAGGAAAGGCGTTTGCTGGAGTCCACGGGCGTCATCATCCTGGGCACGGGGCTGGTCAGGGTGCCGGCCCGGCTGCGTGACCGCTTTGCATCTTCCGAGCCAGCGTCGCTCCCGTACGTCTGGGTGGTCCTTCGTGTCACGGTGCCCGGGTGGTTGCATTCGTCCTGAAGAGACTTAATCTTCTGCCATGTCTTGAGCCGCCTGCCAACGGAGCCGAGCTCGAAGGCTTTGATGAAGAGGGAGCTCTGGTCCATGCCCAAGAGAACCTCGCCGGTAATCTCTTGGTCTCGGAAGACCTCGCAGTGCGACTTCTCTACACCGACGGTGAATAGGTATTCGGCAACCTGATCCGACGACCAGGACTCCACCTCGGACCGGCTGTGCATGTTCTCCTCCTCCTCGTCCGTCTCTTCGCCATGTATGTAGGACATGCGGTGGTCGAGCTGAGCGCTGTACTCGCTGCCGGAATCGGTAGGGGCTCGCAGCGCGCTACTACTGGGCGTGGAGCGCAGATCGGTGATGTGCTCGTCGATCACGTTGAGCGTCTCGCTCAGTACGTAATCCTGGTTTGTGTTGAGACGACCCAGGGCGACCGAAGGCGGGGGATTCGGCGTCGACGGCGGTTTCTCGATCGCGGGGGCTGTTTCCTGCTTGATGTTGCTCAGCGGCAGGGTGACGGGAGCGGGCGACTCGGGTGCGGGCGTGGAAGCGGGTGGAGCGGCGGGGGTAGTAATCTTGTCGGGGGCGGCGGCATCGGCCGTATTTGTTTGCTTAGACTCATTGGCCACCTCTGGCAGTGTCGCCAATGGTTTGGAGAAGTTGTTGGTCGGAGCGGTCTTGGGGGTTGGCCTGGTGTAGACTGAAGGACGAATAGTGAGCCTCTTGCCGTCCGAGGAAGTCGCGTATCGGAGGGACGTACCTTCGGGAAACAGGCCGCTGTTCCCGTTTACCATGTGCTTGCCCAAAAACCAGCCATCGCCAAACTCATCGTCTCGCTCGATCAGCTCGACTCGGTCGCCTTTGATCAGGCTCAATTCGTCGGAACTGCGAGCGATAAAATCGTCTGCAGCAAGGGTCAGTTGATCAGCACAAGGCCCGCGGAGAGGAAGGCAGCAGATGTGGTTGCGTGTCAAGAGCGGGCGGGGAGAAGCTGCGGATGCATGATACGGCGGTACAAGGTCGACGGGTGTGGTCGTTGGCATGAACAGCGGCGCGAGAGGGATTGGAACTTACGGATGACCAGGAGGATATCACCAACATCTGGCTTGGGAGAAGCCATGTTGCCGACGATGCCAGGCGCCGCGAGAGAAGCGGGTGGCGTTTGCTAGAGAGGGAGAGTTGTGACGGGATCAATACATAGGAGACGAGTTCGCTGGCTGGGCAGCCTGGCCTGGGCGGCTCGACTTTGAGTTGGGGAGCGACTCGCAGGGGGTGGGCGAAGAAGCGCTGTCGAAAATTGCAAGGAAGCAGCCAGGGATGGGTCAGTTGTTCGGCAACTGGGATCAGGTATGTAATGCGTTGCGGGCGGATACGAATAAGGTGGTGGTGGTGACTGGTGAGGGCGGGCGAGGGAGGAGTACAGGACACAGACAGTGCCGCGGTGGGAAGAAGGAGGGCGAGAGACGAGGGTGGTGGAGTTGGAGGTGGAGGTGGAGGTGAATGGGAGATGAATAGCGACCGGGGGTGAGGGAATGAAGGAGCAATGCAAAGGCAAGATTCGGCTCTTCTTTGACGATGGGCCGCCCCCAAATATTTTCTCTCCTTTCGTTGTGTTGATGTTTTTTTCTTCTTTCCCATTCCGAGTTTTCGATGTGTCGAGGATGGCGAAAGATGGTTCGTGATCGACGTTCCTTCTGCCGTGTGGTTTTTGTTTTCCCCCCCTTCTTGTCTTTCCGGGCTTCGCTTCTCTCGACTCTGGTATCTGCTCTCTGCCAATGACGGGTGTGTTGTTGGACTGTCAAGCTCGCTGCCAGTAAGAATGTGGCGCGTGGTTGGATAAGGGTCGTCGTTGCTGGTGTGATGTAACCATGGGATAGGTAGGAGGCAAGTACGGGGCCGGTGTACAAGTACCCGAGTAGGTAGGTACCTACCTACCTAGGTCGGGAGGTAGTTTACTTTAGCACCTCCGGGAGGCTGGAGTTGCTCTAGGCTGTGTTGTCAATTGTGATTGGGGGACACTGGATTTGGCGTGGAGGTCCTCTATTGGTTCATTGCGACATCGAGGTACCTAGGTAGGGAGGAAGATGAGGTGAGGCGCATAGACGACGCTATGGAGGTGCAGGAACGGATGATGTCCACGTCGATGGCAAGGTGGCCCAGGAGGGGTTGAACTGCCTGCTGAGCCGCTGCACTTTGTGGGAGGTAAGACGAGGTAAGGCAAGGGACGGACGCCGCACCGCTCTGCAAAGTTGCTGGGGAATGGCTGGGGGGCGTTTGTGGCTGCCGCAGGCCTCAAATGGTCCCGGCCAATGGATGCGATGCAGCTGCACTAGTCGTCGGCCCAAGTCGCGGGTCGTACGTCTGTGTGCGTGTAGTGGTATGTTTGATATGGCGGTGCCAAGGAGATGCGCGGGCGGGATGGATGGATGCCCGTACTGGAGAAGAATACCAAGACGTAGTCAATTGGCTTCCGAACCGGCTGAAAGAGATTGTGAACGAGAGAGAAAAATGAGTGTCTCGAGTTCACAGTACGACGAGGGAGTGCAAGTGAGCAATTTGTTTCTTCCCTCTTACTCGGGTAACGCAGGGATCGGTGGATGGCTTGGATGCAAAGAGGCCAGAGGATGATGATGGGATGGCGGCCTCGTTTCGCAAGTTCGGAGCTCCAAGTTGGAGACAGAGGAAGGAGCGAACGACGACCGAAGATCAAACCCGTCCGCTGACTCGAGGTGGTCACGGACGAAACAAGTCTGCGTCGGTATGTGAATGGATATGTGTGTTTTGTTTCTCGGGAGACCCCAAGACGATTGGTTACACAACACTCGAGCCTGCAGTATCGCGAGGCAAGGCAGTGTGTTCGTATGGAATGGAGGAGGGCCGAAAGAAGGAATGGGGCGGTCGCGAATGCAAAGGGGCCGTGTGACGATGGCGAAGCCCGCGATGCGCAACGCAAGGGACGGCAGCGTCCGTGAACTCGTCCGTTCCTGTTGTTTGGGTCTTCTGGGAGGGGGGATCGGAGCAAAGCCCGGGGTGCACTTAAGGATGTTGACGATGCCGTGGGAACGCGTCAAGACTCTCGAAAGTGCGAGACCTGGGTTATCGTCCTCAAGTCAAGTGGATGGTTTTCCCCCTCCCTAGCCAATTGCGTGTGTCTAAGGCCAAGGACCTCTTCTGAGGCGCAAGAGGTCAGAGAGAGAAGAATGAGAAATGGAGAGAGATGGGGCTATGAGTATAAAGAAGTGTCTAGCTTCACGACAACCCCCACACAAAGACGATGGGAAGAGGCGTCCCAAGCCAGAGAGGCGGAAGGAACTACAGCTTGGATCACCAAGGCAAGCACCGTTGAGGATGGACGGCAAGCTAAAGTAGAGCGGTTTTAATTACCGGGAGGCAAAAACCGTATGCACTAGGTAGATAGAGTAACGCGAGGCAAAGAAAGAAGAGGCTGGACGATGTGTCCGGGCCATACCAGCCGGGCCGGAAGGTAAAGTACCTACCTACCTTCCTTACCTTGGGTTAGGTAGTTGGCGTGCATGTTGGGCCTGACACCTCGACACGTGGATGGGTGGGTGAATGGGTGGTTGTGGGAAACACTGAAAACGCGAGCGGTGGAGTGAGTCCGGCGTGTATGGCGGTAGTGACGGCGATGGCGATGGCGATGGCGAAGGCGAATGGAATCGTCGAAGGGAACAACACGCCCTCCACCATCTGACGCCATCTCGTTTTGTCTGTCTCGAGATGCACCATCAGAAAGCATAGCAAGACACCTACCAAGCCTCCCCCCCACAAACGGTAAGGATGTGGTAGCACATAGTAGTAGAGACTGAGTAGGAATGACAGGGGACTGAGTACAGTCTGGGCTTCAACCCATTCGTTTCTGTTTCGTCTCCCCACCTCGTTCCATGCGGCTTCTAGTCAGCCTCCCGGCCTCTACAACTCCTCCTTCGGACTTGGATAATGGTCCGGAATACACAAAGCCAGTTCGACGACTTTTACACACCACAACGCACCGCATCGCGCCCCGGGCGAACACAGATTGTTTCCTCCGTCGCTAGGACATGTCTGGCTCCAAGGCTCTTCCATTGCGTGGACAACCGAACGGACACTCACGACCGTGGTCACGCGTCTCCCTTCCTCGCTCTACAGGCAGGCAGGTATACAGGTAGGTACCTATGTATATGTAGGTATACTAGATATGGGTACCTATATTACGTCCGTACCTAAGTACAGATACCTAGATGGGTATAGGTATGTACGTACCCCTGAAGGACAACTCACCGGCTCATCCTGTGCCGTGCCGTTACCACGTCCGCCCGCCATTGGCAGACCTTCCAAGTCTCGGACACACCCACCGCCTGGCCCCGGAGCGACAAGGACCCCTTCCCGTTCGCCTCGTGGGCAATTACGATCAGGGAGGGGGCGAGGACGAGGAATCATGACCGATAGATTGCATCTTGGGCCCGAGTGCGGGTATTTGCCCCCCCCTGTGGTTTGTGTATCTGGCCGATTTATCTGCTTTTAGCAAGAGCACCCATACCGAGGTGGGTAGGGAGGTACAAAAGAAGAGTGCTACTAGTAGCGTTTGCCCCATAAAGGCGCATCGTCACTTCCCTCATCCAGACTCACTCACATCGCCACGTGCACTATGTAGAAGAGGATAGTTTGAGAATGGAAAAGAGAAATACAATGTATCGCTTTTCTTCTGTACTGAAAAAAAAACTTAGGTTCAGAGGTTAGGACTAGGGTTAGCGTTAGAGCAGGGAGTGTGTTCCTGGCTGAGGGGTATTTGAGTCGGCAAGAGAACTATTAGATGTACGGGCCGAATAAGTGCACTCCGGGCCGGACTACCTCGGCGCTGCGGCATGGTGGCATGGGTGCGCGAATGGATGTGTTGAACTTGCGCATCTACCTACCTAGGCTGCGGAATCACGAATACCGCACTACAGAGTACGACCACATATGTATCTTGGTATGGCAATAAACATTGTGTACCGCTGCCCCGGCAAACACGCCCGACTCATTTCAGCGCATGCATGGCAGGGTTGATGCTGGTCCCAGTGCCCCTAATCTGCTTTGCGTTCCCCCTCCCTTGACGGTGGGCGCGTGCTGGTCGAATCACGGCCGACTGTCGAGACTGACAAGCCAGGGCTGGCCGGGACGCGTCCAAACTCACGTGCTGGCCTCATCTCCCATACCTGGATGGAAACCTTCTGTTTGCAGCTGGGCGCAGAGCACATCACCGACATTACCAAATCCGCCCGCCAACCATGGGTGGGAAAACAGAATAAGCAATTCAACAATCGAAGCCAGGGGAGCCACCGGAGTTACTTCCACAACAACATGTGGTCTCCGACTCGGCTGGTATCAAAATGGCCTCCGGATGGCACCTACCCGGATATTCGCTCACTTCCCCGGCGAGTCCACCTCCCACAGCTTCTGGTGTTATCCCGGAACTGTGGCAAGGGGTGGTTGGTGTATGTGGTTGAAATAATTACTCTCCAATGGTGCAAGGAGAACCAACCGTGAGCAAAAACAATCAAAACATGGAAACAATCGCTGGCCACGAATGGGGCCCCTTTCGGGCATACGACGAAGCAAACAATCGAGGCTTGAACCTACTCCTACCAACGGTAAGACGACATCTCCACGTTCGAGGGGCAAGAGGGTCCGGTCAGTCGACGACAGGGGGAGAGGCAAGGGTTGTGATTACACGACCAGGCCTGTAAGTGACTGACGAGAAAACAAGGAAACAAGCCGCAACCGGACGGTTTGTCGGAGAACCTCGCTGGATGCTGTGTAATGTCGGTCGACGTGCATCTGCAAGCCAAGGTCACAGACAGCGATAAAGCATCCGACAGGATGACTCTTGGATAGCCATCGGAGAAGCCACACTCACGACAGAATGACTCTTGAGTAGTCATATAAAAAGCCACTGAAAAATCATGACTGGAACCGGATGGAGGATAGAGAAGTAGTGGAGGAGCCAATACGTCTTGCGAACCCTAAGTCGACTGAGCTTTGCAGCTGTTGCGGCGCGGGGGTTTAGGTTTAAGCTATATCTGTTCCCCCTTCTCCGCCTAGAGGGAGTCATAGAAGAGAGACAGAAAGAGTCATAGAAGTCGTTTTACTTTTCCCACATGGCCAATAATTGCACTACCATGCGGTCGCAAAAGGACCGACGGCGGACAATTCCCTCTCCGGAGCCCGGTTGCGAGGCCTCTCTGACACAATTTCCAGAGAGATCTGTTTGTCACATGTGGTTAACCGAGAGGAGATAGAGAGAGTCATTCAACTGACCATGTAGGTGGCGGAAGTCAACTCAAGCGGCTATATGCTCACGGTAATACAACTTACAAGTGCAGTCAATAAAGCCAAACCCAAATCAAGACATGGCAAATGGTTGACTGGCTACCGTACTCCACCAGAGAATGGCAATCCCAGCCATAGGAAACTGCCAAAGGCGGTTCTCGATAAAAAAATTAATTTTTTTTTTTTAAAAAAAAAGCCAAGCCAGGAATAGACCTAAAGCATGCCATGTCCAGACTCCAGCCGCCAAGGTCGTCCCCCCGCCGAGGCTTTTCGGCTCCAACCATTAGCCCAGCAAGCACCTGTAGTAATTATTCCACCCTAAAATTGTTGCAACCTGCTGTTCTCTCTCGCTCCAATCTTTCCACTTTTGGTACCTAGTCATTAAATTACATAGGTAGTCCAGTCGTCCCGTTCGTTCCTCCCTCAGCGCACGTCCCCTGCCACAACCGACCAGTAGTGTACTTTGTCGCATTTGCTGCACCTGGTCCCAACGCCAGCGCCGGAGAATTTCCAGGACCGAATGACGGCTTTGTCGCGAATCTTTGGAACATTGGCTACCTGGGTTCATTTCTCATCTTTCCCCGAATCTTCTCGACCTTTCTCTGCACAACCCGTGGCGGTGTCTTCGGTCAGTAGTCGAACGACGACAAAGAGACCGCCCCCGTCATCGTCGCGCATCGTCGAACAACACAGCCAGCCCCACATTGCGAGAGTGGCTTGCAACACTACCAACTCGGGCATCGCTTTGCAGACATAACTCCACGAGCCAGCGGCGAGTACCGTACCTGTCCCGACCTCCCGGGCCATCCACCCAGCGCTTTCCCGAGACCAACACTGCCTTGTTGCTTCAGCTGGTCTTGCCTTCCTTACGGGACACCCTCGTGAAGGCTCTAGCAGCGCAAGAGGAGGTAGGAGGGGCGAACCGCGTTTGTTTGTCGCTCCTTCCACCATAACCACTCCACGACGGTCTCTCTTGCCCCGCGGGCCCGAAGCACCTTCTTCCCACTCGTTTCGACCGACTTCTGGCTTCGAATTCGATACCTGCAGGCCCGACTCATCCATTCTACAGCTTAGGTAGTCGGGACTTCGTCCTCATGGTGTGTCTTCACCACTACACACCCTCTCGCCACACATCACACTCCGTGCTAACAACCATGGCCGAATCAAGTCTCGCCCGGGGTCACAGTTCGTCATCGCCGCGCTGCAGACGCAAAACTCGTAAACCACCAAAGAAACCCAGCGCGATGCCTCCCGAGGCCCACAACCGACCCGGAGGCTGCCCGTCAGATGTCCAGTTCGCCGCCTCGAACCAGACACTCAACTTCATGCTGGGCAGCCGACATCAGCCGTCATGGATGACGACGGCCCAACACTCTAAGGCCTCGTCGACCGCTCCCCAGCCCAACACAGCACCGGTACCGAGCAACCAACAGGGGGCACACGGTCCTCCGAGGCGACCGCTCTCCCGGCCCCCGAGCCGTACATCAATAACCGGCACTTCTGATACAAACACTATGGCAGTTGGGAGTCTCGTCACACCGCCAGTTTCGAATCCGACTGATGGCCCTCGGGACAAGTTTGCACCCGTACCTGCTCCCGGCCAACAGATACTGTATTTTCCCTATCCTATTTCGTCTTCTGAGATGCCTCGATCATTTCCTTCTCCGGAACCGCCACATGTTTTTCTAACGTCCTCTGACAGTGACTGCTTAGCCGCTCTTCCTTCTCCAGCTCCGACTGACCAGCCCAGTCCTCCCATAGCCAACTCCAACCAAGGCTCTCACCGGAATCCAGACTCTTGCGTCCAAAGCCCTAGTCTGGACCACGACCACTCGGTCAATCTCTGGGACGCCATCCCGCCTCCGTCTGGTGGAGCGGTTACCGGCGACCAACCCGCGGATGCTTGCCAACGTGGCTTGGGGCTCGTCTCCGAACCCGCCGTCTCGGGCCTGAACAACACCGCATTGTCGGAAAACGGTCACTCCGCATCGAGGTTCGTCCCGCCCGGTCTTAGTGAAAACCCTACCCGCTCCGAGCCTTCCAATACACCTCAAGACAGGCCCAAAGATCCCATCTCCGTGACCCGGTCTGTCGCCCCTCTATCCATGCCAGCGCCCGCTCCCATAGCGGACCCACAGCGCCAGTCCAACCAAGCTGCGACGTCACCTCTGCTGGACGAACAGCAAGCTGCCCCTGGCCATCGCCCACTACAGTCTCCCGGTCAAGGTAATAATGATGCTCGGCAGACTGTTGGACTGCCTGGAGCCAACACCCATCTGGCGGAGAGTCTAAGTCCCAAAGTCATGGCCGAGAATCTCGACGCCTTCGTCCGCTCTTGGGGTGGCCTTGACAAGCTTCCAGACGACGGTACCTCTGTGCCAAGAACTCGACTTCTCAAAGAGGCCATTGAGACGGGTGACTACTTCTATATCGTACTGCATCAGGTTCTTTGTACGTGGTCAATCGATGGGGAAGCTGTGTATCACCTCCTTGGTCTTGCCCCCGACGTGGCTGGGGACGCACTCGGCATCATACAGAGCACGCTCAGAAAGAATAGAAATATGATGCCAGAGCTAGTTCGTTTCTTCGCAAACTTTCCCAACTCGCGCACTTCTGGTCTATGGGAAACCGAGGTCTTCCGCAAGCACGCCGGCGACGTCTCGGTTTTCCTCAACAATCTCCATGAGCAGTGGAACAGGATTCACATTCCGGCCATGAGACCTCGCTCTGGTAGAGGCTACCCCATTCTCGTGGACGAGTTGCGCTATCAGCTCAAGCTTCGTTCGCCGATATTGGAGAGTATCTTCTTCACAGTCACTAGGAGACACATTAGCGTCCCTGATGGCCCCATTGCGGATCACATGATGGCGCTCTTCCGACAAGACGCCCAAAACGATCACGCCAAGATGTCCGAGCACCATCAGAGGATTGCTCAGCATTCGCTGATAACCAGCTACAAGCATCTTGTGTACCAGAATGAACATTTCAACCAGCAGCGGCGGCAACAGCAGCAGCAGCAACAACAACAACTGTGGCAGAAGACCAACCCTTCGCCGGCCCCCAGAGCCCAGCAACCCCTGGCACAGAACACGGCCAGGCCGCACGCCATGCCTCAACAACTGAACATGGCAGAGCAGGGGAGGAGGCGGCCTTCCACCAATGTCTCGCCCACACAAGCAACGACGCAAGGTCCGGCGCAAGTCTCCCCTGCTCAAAGATTCGACACGTACCCTTCTTCGCCCGTCCAGAACCCCCACCAATTCCAACGTGGCTTTCCGGGCAGCCTTGTTCAGGTGTCTTCGCAGTTGAGGCTGCGAAGTAACAACGCCAGTCTTATCAACAGCGGAACTGAGCAGCCCGTGCAACAGGGCCCGATGCGCGTGCCCCAAATGATGGGCCAGACGAACCAGCCTCTCACTCCAGCAGGCTCTCCTCACTACAACAATGAGCAACTGCCGTATGCTGCTAGGTTGCCAACAAGTCTAGGCCAAACACCTCCTGTTTTACAAGCACCTCTGGGAGGACTTTCTATTCCTATGCCGACCGATGCTCCACCTACACAGTCTATGGCCCCTCTAGGTTTTGGTGTTCCTTCGCCGGGCTTGCCCCAGGACCTACAGATGCCACGGATGTACGCTTTCAATTCTCAGTGGCCCCAGCAGGCTTCAAACGTACATCCAGACCCCAGACGTCAGACGGCCCAGCAAGAATATCAACGTCGTGAAGTCCAGGCCATTGTACAGAGGCAGGCTGCGAATCCGATGTCGCCGCAGGCGCAGCAAGTGCCCTCCCCACGGCTACAGCAGGTGCAGCAGGTATTCCGTCAAGGGCAGGCTCATGCAAATGCCACTGGCCATCCGCATACGAATCCAAACGCCCAAGGGGCTATTCCGGGAGTGGCTCCGACGGGTGCGAATCGCCAGATGCCAAGACCACCCGCGGCTCGGTCCAGAGTAAGCTGCGACGCATCCGATAGGCCAAGAGGCAGCGTGTTTCCACCACCTCACACGCAAATCCCTTTGGACCGGCTGCCCCATACACCTTGGGAGCCAAAAGCACTAGGCATAGCACTGCACCAAGTCCAAGCTAGAAGCCCAAGACGAGTGCCACGAGATGCCGCTGGCACGTCGCTCCCGACAAAGTCAGAAAGATACTACCAGTCTATCAAGAAACTTGCAGTTGGGCCTGTCGCAACGCCGGCCAAGCAAGCGCTGCACCACCTTGTCTTTGCAGTGCCTGAAGAGGATGTGGGCAAGCTCTGTTCTAGTCGAACCCTGGTGCGAGACGGCCTTCCCGTGTCGGAATACTTTAACGGATCTCTCCGGTACCGTCTTCGCCTTTGCGAGCTGCCAGTCAACCCGGCAGCCCCGATGACGGTTGCAGAATCGGCTTGGGCGGTGGCACCGACGTATTGGCCAGATCACATCAACATCTTGGTCAATGACAAAGTCGTAACGATCCGTCGCAAACAACACAATGGGCAGCACCAGCCTGTGGAGCTCACCCCTTTGATCTTGGCCGGCACGAATACGATATCGGTCGCGATATCACCGCCGTCGCGCCCCCCAAAGCCAAACACAATGTACTACATGGCGGTCGAAATCATTGAAACACTGGGCCACGAAGACATCCTCAACATGGTATTACAGCACGGCGTCATTTCGGCTGATGCAACGAGAGAGGCGATCCGAAAGCGTCTGAAGCCTGTCGCCGAGGATGGAGATGACGAGCTGGCGGTGGTGGGCGACGATCTCAGCATTGACCTGGCGGACCCGTTCAGTGCCACGATGTTCCAGATCCCAGTGCGCGGCGCGGGGTGTACGCACATGGAATGCTTCGATCTCGCCACTTGGCTGCAGACACGACCAGCCAAACCGAGGTGCACCATCCATGCGGCCGGCAATGAATGCCGCCTTTGTAACCACGGCCTCGAGGCGAGACCCGAACCGTCGGCGGTGGACAAATGGAAGTGCCCCTTGTGCGACGGAGACGCTCGTCCTTACAGTCTTCGGAAGGATAATTTCATGGCCGAGGTTCGTTCCGTGCTCGAGAGGGAGGGGAAGCTTCGCACCAAGACGATATACGTTGCCGCGGACGGAAAGTGGAGAGCCAAGGTGGAGGAGGCGGGTGACGAAGACGACGAAGACGCGGAAGATGAACAACCGCCTGCGAAGCGGGTCAAGACGCGGGCGACAACGTCAGAAGTAGCAACCGCTGTCGAGGTTATCGAGTTGGATTGATATCAAGCGAAGAATGAGGGCGGCGGGACAGCGGGGGCTAGGTCACGACGTTATGACCTGAGAAAGGGCGTTTTGATATGCCCTCATCGGGGGGCGAAGTTGACCTCGGTTTGAGGGGGGCTTGCTTTTGCTTGAGCATTGGGGCGACGGAATGATACCATCTGCAACATCTGGGCGTTTTGGGGATATGGCGAAGGGCACACAACACAAGCCCCTGTAGAAAGACAGACTCTTAGGTCTCGAGCATGAGTGAGTACCGGGTAGGCCACTGGGCCGGCCATGTTTAGCTTTTGAGAGGGTTGTGTATACAAAGGCATGCATCAAGACGCTATGTTTTTATCTATCATTTGGAAGCTGGAGTATTCTCCAGGGAGGTGAAGTGCGACACGGTCCCTCCTTCGTCCGAAGTGATGCAAATACCAATAGCTCGCGTTCTGGCACGGGCGTCTATTTAAGGTGCGATGGACATTGGGTGTGTGCCAGCCAGCAAGGAGTACCTAACAAGGTACCTAGGTACCTACCTAGTGAGGAGAGCCTCTAATGGTGATTGGGCGAAACCCTCCTGGTGACATGAAAGCTGCCAGGCCAGAGCTTCTTTCACTTGGACACACGCGTACATGGGTAGGTACCTAGGCATTAGTATTACCTACCACCCATACAACTTTTTTCCTTCTTATTTTCTTTGCTTTCACCTGGTTGGTTCTTGGACTTGCAACCCTGCTTTTTTTTATTTTATTTTCATTTTGCCATGTTTTGTCCAGCTTTGCTCCTGGCTAGGAATGTACGTACGACTGGTGGTAGCTGAGAGTGGCTTTGCAGCTTGAAGGCCATCTGAGCTTGCCTGCCTTGCCTACCTAGGTAGGTAGGTACCACCTACTCGTGGGCTCAGTTCCGCATAGCAAGACAGGTAAGTCAGCTCGACCAACGAGGCTTGGAGGAGAGAAGAGGAGAGGAGAGGAGAGGAGAAGGGGGCTCAGCCACGCGTCCGCGTCGTCTTTTCGACGACGAACCGACATCACGTCGGCAGCAAGAAGACGCACAGGATATAGGGAAGCTGCGGTCTTCTGACCCGCCTTATGGATACAGCGACGACAGTCGACACAGGCGCTTCGCTTTGTTTCTTTTTCTCTCTCCCACCCCCCACCCACCACCTCTCTCCGTTGCTTGCCGTTTCCTACTCATCCGAACGATCCCCCCCCCCCGTCTCGGATTCCCAAGGGCTTCGATGAATTGAGTTGGAAAAGTTTCCCCTCACTTCCTTCTCCGTCTTGAGAACTTATCCAAGGTACCTTGCGCTTTTGCACCCAGAATCCACCCCCACTTCGTTCTGCTGCTGCCCCTCTCGTTGCGACTTGAGGCTCTCGCACGGTGCGGTGCCGTAACGCTATTTTAGGTACGCTCGTTCAAGCGAGGGTGAAGCTGCTGTTTGTGACGTCGGTGCGCCGACATCTGACCGACTACCACCTTGGACAAGAGACAAGACCCGGTGCAAGCAAACAGATACATACGGGGAGGGGGGGTTATTGCCACGCACGCTCACCCACCCGCACATGCGTACAGGTACACACACACATTCAGATACACCTACGACACCACAACTCAACGCCCGCCGGTTCTCAAGGACGAACCCCAAAAGAAAAAGTGGACTGAGCGGAAATCCCGACGGTCGCAATCATGTCGATCCGGATAGCGCTCGACAATGCGCCAGAGTTCTACACCAACCTCGACTCTGTTACCGGCCGCGTCGTCTTGCACCTGAGCCGGCCCGAGCAAGTCGGCGGCATCGTCGTCAAGCTCGAGGGCGAGTCCAAGACGGCCCTCGGCCTGCCTCAGGGCTACGACGACCGCGCCCCACGGCCCGGCGGCGGCCCCGGGAGCATCGCCAGCGAGAACCACAAGGTCCTCTACCGCGTTGCTCAGGTCTTCCCCACCTACGACGAGGACCTCGCCGGCGGCAGCTCCAGCTACTCCCAGACCTACGTGCTCCAGGGCGGCCAGCATGAGTTCCCCTTCACCTTCAAGCTGCCCATCAACAACGCCTGCAGCGACCCCGTCGCCATGTCCAAGATGGGAGGCATCGGCGGCATGGGCGGCTTCGGCGCCGGAATCGGCCCTTTCGGCCTCGGCGGCGCCCGCATCATGGACGGGAGCAAGCAGCTGTTCCTCCAGCACGTCACCAAGACCCTGCCGCCCTCCTTCACCGGCTTCCCCCGCCAGGCCGAGGTCCGCTACTACATCAAGGTGACCATCCAGCGGCCCGGCTTCCTCAAGGAGAACTGGCGCTACCAGATCGGCTTCAAGTTCATGCCCATCGAGCCACCCCGGCCCCCCGCCACCACCCAGGAGGCCTTTGCCCGCCGGCCCTTCACCTTCAAGCCGCGCCCGCAGGGCCTCCATAAGAAGAAGTCGTCCCTCTTCTCCTCGAGCAAGGACGACGCCGGCTCCGCCGCCGCCGATGCCGCCGTCTTACCGCCTTCCATCGAGCTGTCGGCGCGCCTGCCACACCCGCCCATCCTCACCTGCAACCAGCCCCTTCCGCTGCGCCTCATCGCCAAGAAGCTCGTCCCCTCGCACGAGCAGGTCTTCCTGACCTCCATCCAGATCGAGCTCGTCGGCAAGACGATGGTGCGGTGCCACGAACTCTTCAACGTCGAGACCAGCAAGTGGGTCGTCGCCACGCAGACGGGGCTCAGCGTGCCCATCCTCGCCGACCCGGCCTCGGAGGACCTCTCGCTCGAGTCCGTCATCCCGGACGATCTGTGGCGGAACATCCCGCTGCCCAACACCGTCGCCCCGACGTTCGCGGCGTGCAACCTCCAGCGCCACTACGAGCTCGACATCCAGCTGGGGCTGTGCTGGGGGAAGCCGCCCAGCCCGCGCGGCTTCCTGAGTTCGTCCAAGGAGAGCCCCGCGCCGCAGTCCATCTTCCTGCCACTTCACTTTTCCAAAATCCAAGTCTACTCGGGCATCGCGCCGCCGCCGCAGCTGCTGGCGGCGCTGCGGGCGCAGGCCAACAGGCCCGGCGCCGCGACGGTCAGCATGCCGCCGAGACTGCCCCCACGGACGGCGCAGTCCGCGCCAGTGACGACGACACAGCAGTATCGTCCCGGACAGCAGCGGCCGCCGGCTGCTGCGGGGCCGGCAGCGGCAGCGGCAGGATCGCAGGCGCCGCAGTACGACCCACTATACCCGCCGCAGATTGGCACGCCCGGGGCCGCGGGCTTCGACGAGGCGCCGCCGAGCTACGACGAGGCCTTGGCCGCAGGAGCGTCGGGCCCAGAGGAGAGGCCGGCGTACAGCGGTGTGACGAACGAGAATGCCCCGAGTCAGATCCCGGAGAAGGGCTAGGTGCGCCGGAGGATGGGAAAGCTATTTTCTTCGCGCGAGGAGAGGTAAGGAAGGGTTCCGGGAGTCCATTGGCCTGGGATCTCCAGTGCGAAGCGGGATTCAGAGGAGTTGGCGGCGTGATTTTCGTTACCTAGATCAGGGTATTGCATGGGCTGGCGGCGTGTCATGGGTTTAATGTTGGTATGACTGAACTGACTTGACTGATCCCGGGGGGGAAGGGGGAAGCAACTAGACGACAGAATGCCGAAGACAGCGGCGGCAGACCACCCCTACCCCGCCCGTGACGCGGGCGAGGAGTTGGTGCGGCCTTTTGTGTTTTTATGATATACCATTCGAAGAATTCTACGAGATATCCCCTCGACCAACAAACCAACGCATCATTTTTACTGCCTGTCCGCGATTGTATCTTCTCCGTCGGCCTGGCGCTAGTGCGGCCGTACTCTAGCTTTCTCAGGGAAGGGAGAGGCGGCAAATCAACGAGCCCACCCTAGGTGGCCTCAGAGGAGGGCGAAAAGAATGAGGATTAGAGGTCCTAGGCCCCGTCGTTCTCTACACTTCCATCTCTACCTACCGTCCCTCCCGCGGCTCTTTGAATCATCTCACTTCTCATAGGCACATACCTCTTATGAAGAAGGGAAATATATGGGACAAGAGGTGGTCGGTACGAGGTGAAGAACAGCAGGTGAGTGGAAGGATACTATGTAGAGGCCGGGCTCCCGGGGGGGGGGGTTAAGGGCCACCCTTTTCGCGCGAATGGTACAGTAGAAAGAAAAAAAGAGATGCAGTGGGCGAAATGATCCACGAGCGCAAAGGGGGGGGAGGGGAGGAGGGGCGGTCTGCCGGGGATGGGAACCCGGCGTGGCTCCGGCCAACCGACGTCGTTTGAACCAGCATATCCTACGTTGAATAGTCATATGTCGCACGAGGCGGCCGAGACGTGTACTCTTCTTTGTCGCACCTCTTGGACTGCCCCCTCCCCCCCGATCTCGAAGACCGGAACACTTCTATCCAGGGTGGTTTGTTCACCCCAGTTTCCTCGGCGGTGACGCCTGAACCCCCCACCCACCCCTGATTTATGCTCCCGTGTTCCCATGTTCTTACACAAAATGTCTAGTCGCGCTTACACCACATCACCCCGGCATTGGTTTCTTTATTCTTCGAACGTGATCCCACATATCCTACAGACGTGCACCCCCACCCCCCTCACAACCCTTCTTTGGCTAGCATATCGGCGATATCCAGGTAAAAGGCAACTGCGTTGAACGTCCGCGTCTGCCCCATCCAGACCTTGCGGAGCGTCCACTTGAGCCTGTTGGACCAGTTGATCAGGTCCAGGTGGCTCACATCCAGCAGCGTGCCCTTGTACTTGCCCCACCGGCTGCTGGCCACGCTCACCAAACCGTCGTTTGGCCCCTCGGCCGCCTCGAGGATCCGGTGGCTCTGCCGGAACGGACTCAGCGGCGGCGGCCGATCCGTGCACGCCCCGTAGCTGAAGTAGCGCACCTCGTCGCTGTCAGGCGTCCGCGGGTTGAACTCGTCGGCCATGTACTTCTGCGTCAGCTGCTCGAACGCCTGGGTGCCCAGCCCGGCGCGCTCGATGAGGCCGTACAGGTTCGCGAGCTTGATGGGCCCGCGCCCGTCAAGCAGAAAGTCGGCAAAGGCGCTGCCGCGGTGCGGCGTGGCAACGGTGACGAGGCTCATGACCTTTACGTTGGCGGGCTTGAGGTGGGAGATCATGTAGCGCGCATCCAGGCCGCCCATGGAGTGCGCGACGATGTTGACAGCGCGCCCGCCTGCTTTCGCGGCGATTTCGTCGCCCAGCTTGGCGGCACGCTCCTCGATGGAGCCCGACGGCGGCACCGACGTCGTGATGATGTTGGACGGGCCCGAGAGCGTGCTCAGCGACTCCGAGATGCCGCGCCAGTAGTGGATTGGCGGGACATACGAGCCCAGGCGAAGCTCGGCGAACCCCATCAGCCCGTGGGCGAGTACGATGGGGTGCTTGGGTGCCTCTGTCTAAGTGTCAGTGTGTGTGTGTGTGTGTGTGTGGGCCACCCATGTTGGCGCTGCGGGGGGTGGGAGGGTCACAAAGAAGGGCACGGTAAGATGTGGGAAACGGATAGGATGAGGAAGAGGGGTGGTACCATAGTGTTCTCTGACCACGGCATACTCGTCCGAAATCTGTTTGCCCAGGTCTCTGAACCTCGGGTCACCATCGTGGTGCTTGGGCCGCAAGGGCGAGGCAGAAAGGCATCGGCTGTTGCCTGCCATTGCAAGAGGGCGAAGCAAGCGAAGAGGCGCGGTTGGCGCACGAATTAGCCCGTGGGAGGGCGCGCGAGGGCGGCACCTCGTCAGGCATGCGCTGTTCATGGCATGGGAGTGCTGATGACGGGAGGAGTCGAAAGGGCGGGCTGACACCCAACTCAGGGGCGTATGTAAGTGTGTATGCGTGTGTGTTTTGTGCGGGCAAAGACAAGTCTTCCAGTGTGCTTCCTCTCTCTCTCTCTCTCTCTCGCTGACTTTCTTGGTTGCCCCCTCTTTTCTCCACGTTGGTCGGCTGTGATAGACAAGTATTCCTCTTCGAGTCTATCTCTCTCTCTCTGCGTCTCTTAGCTAGCGAGGTGGCTAAGGATTTCCTTACAGTCGAAAAGTGGTGTGTGGACTAGCCCTGGAAACGAAGGAGGAAACGCGACGGCGAGATGCACACGCCAAGCATGTTTAAGCGCCCGGCTTTTTGACGTCACGCAGAACCGCGGCCGGGAACGGCTTAGCGCGATCGGGGGTCTCTCCCCCGAGAGGCCCACCAACCGCGACGGCCGCTAGTGATTAGTGGACGGATATGTCCCGCCCGCACAATCCACCGCGCATGGGCCAGAGCTTCGTCGTGATCTTCCCCTGTGCCCCCCTCGATCCTCGTCCGTCCTCTTCTTCTTCTTCTCTCCTCCTCCTCGCGTCCAGATGAGGTGACAAGGGTGCGGGATAGAACAAGTCATATATTGAGGCCTGCTGCAGGCATCCATGCAAGGAGCGCCGAAAAGTTTGTCAATACCTACCTACCTGGCGGCCGCATCGGCATCAGTTCTGGCTCACATAGTTCCGCCCCCCCCTTTTCTCTTTTATCTTCCAAGATTGTGCCGGCCAGTCATCCGACGGCAGGTTCGTCTCCTTCTCATCGGGCCATGGCCCATAAGGGTGGCCGCATCATGCACCCTGCACTGCGTGCGTGCGCACACAGTTTGTTGCACTGCGCCTGTCATGAAAAGAGAGGAAAGTTTCGGGCGTTGCGGCCATCGTAGCCTTGTGTTGATCTGCCTACCTACCTGTTACTCTCGCATCCTTCGCACCCCTTTGTATGCGGCTAGTAGCTGCGCTTGGTCGACACCAGACATGACTGCCTTGGAGCCGTCAACACTGAACAGGAAGCTCGTAACCAGGCTCTGTCGTTGAAGAAAATCCAGTCTTGGCCCTTTTGCAAATGATATGGCGACATTGGCAGACTCCCCCGCTCCTGAGGCCACTCTCTGATTGCCCGCCCCCCAACCTCCAACCTCCAACTTGCTCACTGGCTCATAGTCCTTTGCGGCGTAGCAGCTTGGAGCCCAAGGACTGGTTGATGGCCAACGGGTTCGACACCCTCCCGCAGCCAGGCTGTAGGGCAGATGGGGGCAGATGGGGCAACGGCCGTGACCTTGGTTGGACGAAGCCCCCTTGCTCACCGGCCACCGTTGACCAACATGGGTTCACTGAATGGCCCTCCAATGTAACCTCCTCATCTGCGCCGCCCGCGGATAAACAGGCCACGACCGCCAAACGCTCCTGGACGATTGGCTTAGAGTGCCTGCTGAAGAGGGTCAGGATCTGCAAACATTTCGCCTGTTGCACCAACGAACCGTTCCGCCGGGACGGCTTCGTCTCTTGAACACCCATCACCTGCGCCCGCACCCGAACCTAGGCCTGTTTGTGATTTCGTTTGCCTGCCCTCCTGAGCACTTGTTGTTGTGGTGGGGAGTTCACCAGTTGATACTACTTCCTTTGCGTTTTTGTCCAAAAAACAGAAAAGAGGGGGAGGGGGGGAAGCCCCTCAGCCCTGCTGGCAGTCTCTCTGACTTGGAGCGACGCCAGTCATCTTCAAATATCGTCATCCGTGTGCGATTGGACTGAGAACGACGGTTGGAGGTTGACTGAAGAAAGTTCTCGTTGGTACAACGTCTCTTCCGTGGTGGATGTACCCATAACGGATGGCACCCACGGAAAGCTGATGGTGTGCCCGTTTGGATCGACCCCAGCCTGGTCCTGCGTGAGCCTGCCATCCGGGCCGCTCTTCTCCATTGTCTATCATAGGTACTACCCACAAGTCTTCTCATCCGATTCAGCAGTCGCTATTGTGCAAACCGGCTTGCTGGAAAATGGAAAAATGCTTAGCCCATTCCTCACCGGTTCTCTGCCGCCGCGTGTATATATCCCCAGTGCCCGACGCGCTTCTTACTCTCCTGTTTACTCTCCCGGCATGCCCAGCCGTCCGATGGTGAGGCGAAGCGACAGTTACC
The DNA here is from genome assembly GCA_016618095.1 of Colletotrichum echinochloae. Lineage (NCBI taxonomy): Eukaryota > Fungi > Ascomycota > Sordariomycetes > Glomerellales > Glomerellaceae > Colletotrichum > Colletotrichum echinochloae. The sequence continues at coordinate 1,173,444 of JADEZT010000007.1, forward strand.
GTCGCCTGTCGAGTGGAACGAGAGCACAATGACAGGCGACTGCGGAGACCACTTGTGCCCCTACCCGGGGGGCTATACTCAATACTCACCCTCTGTTGTCGGCAGTGCCATCTTTCTGATGGCCTTTGCCCTACAGGTGCCTTTGTCTCTCTATCAGGGCTTTCGGTTCAAGACGCCCCTATTCGCGTCGACCCTAGCGGCCGGTCTTCTTCTGGAGGTCCTGGGCTTTGCCGGAAGGGCAAGGCTTCGGGACAATGCCGCCAGTTCAGCCTCGTTCTTCCTCTGGCTTTTCGGCTCCATCTTGGGCCCGACACTGATCGCGGCTGCCATCTGCCAGATCCTGCCTCACATCATCGCCCTGTACGGCCTCGGGATTGGGTTCACCCGTCCGAGAGTCGCAGTCCTGCTCCTCACCCTTTCCCTTGCTCTTGTTGTCGCCTTGGAAATCGCCGGTGTTGTGTCTGCCGTTTTCGGGCTCGGCGGCGTCCAGGTAAGTAGCCCTCCGCCTCAATTTCCAGAAACCTCAGCGTTGACCAGTTCCTTCAGACGTCATCCATCTTACTTGCAGCTCTAGGCGTCCAGATCCTGGCACTATTGCTCTTTGTGGGTCTGTTTCTCTGGTTCACCCAAAAGATCCCAGACCCGAAGCATGTTGCCGTATACCAAGCCCCGCGGTTCAAGAACTTTATCAGAAGTGAGTTGGCAGACTTCCGACAGTGTCGAACGTTGATCTGACCACCCAACCTAGCGACACCACTTGTTGCTGTTGCCTTGATCGGGCACACCATTTACCGCCTCGTCGAGTTTTGGAACGGCCTCGACAGCCCTCCCCAGCGTTCCGAGGCTGCATCCCTAGTCATTGGCGGTGCTGTACCACTACTGGCGTCTTCGGTGTTGTGCATATACCATCCTGGTGCTGCATTTGGCCGGGCATGGAACATGACCTCTCCACGTTTGCGTTCTGCATCGTTCCGGTCACGTCGTCAGTCGGCCCCGTCACCTCTTCAATCGTCCAATGTGCGTTGGGACGAGAATAAAGGACCGCGCCAGCCGGGATTCACCGCCTCGCACTTCCCTGACAAGAAGATGTCGCCTGTCGGCGTTGGTCCGGTCCCGTTGGGACAGTCCACGATGGCAAGCAAGGTCGCCACGAGTCCTGGCGAGAGGTCGGTGACTTATCCAAGCCCGATCGCATCAACTCATAGGCTGAGCCCCATTGCCTCGACACACAAGCTGAGCCCAACCTTCCACAAGACGCAACAGCAGTCGGCGAACCCGGACCGCCACAGCACCAGGTCGAACGGGAAACCCATGGTCAATAGCGAAGAGTTGTGGTAGGCCCACAAGACAGTGGCCAAGACCGGGCCGGAGGTGAATGTTGACAGGTACACAAGAGCGTACAACCTTTCTTTTTCGCGGTAGCGTGGCGTTTGTCAGTTTCTGGGTCGGATGTTTGGGTTATTTCGGACGGGGGTTTTCAGGCGATTTTCTTCTTCTTTTTTCTCATTATTATTTGGACGAGAATTTCTCTTCTTATAGATCCCTCGGGCAGCCAGAGTTGATCTCGGTTTGGGTGGTTTCCCATGACTTCTCCCTATCGGGTTGTCGATAGCTTCATAAATTCCAAGCTCCTGTAGCTTTTCTCCAAAGAAAGTAGCCTAGACCAAAGAGTGCACCCCCAAGGTGCCCAGCGTGGCCTACTCCAGTTTCTCGGTCAGTACTCAAGCAGTAGGCATCCACGGCGAACATGCCTAGGACGACGAGGCGCAGCGGCAGCACCTGGTTCGTTCCAGAGAGGCGAACCTTTAGCGTGGGAAACATGCACGCCAACGCCGTGCCAAGCCCAGCCAGGACGCCGCTGGCCCCGACAGCCGTTTTTCCCGCGACACTCTTGGCCCCGTGCCGGCGCTTCGCATTGTATACATGGGCTTGACTGGCGGCAAGACCGCTGCCCATTGCGAGGAGAATAAATCGTATAGGCGAGATCCCTAGCAGATAATAGGATTGCACATACGTCTCGTATGTTGACATATTGACGAAGAGGTGCAATGGCTGAATGTGACTAAAGGCCGAGGTGAACAAGGTGAGCAGGCGAGGGTCACTAGGTCTGAGCATGAGGTATCGATGCAAGAAGTCGGATAGGCGCTTGCGATTAATCGGCAGCGAGGAGAAAAGGGGATGGAGGGCCAGCAGCCAGGCAAGATGCACAACGACATTCGTCAGGGGAACGCCATAGAAAATTGCAGTCCATAATGCTCCGATATTGCTGGGTCCAAAGCGTGCAGGATATCGGAGACTCGAGAATGATGCCATCATGAAAAGATGCCGAATAATATGATATGTCCATGTCGAATCACGAAGTAGAATTGAATTCTTGTCAGGCTTCTTCAGACAGTTGAACCGTGCACAGTCGACCCCCGCCACCCACTCCTCCAAGGCCGTGTTTTGTTGTCCAATCAGCACTGTACGTTCTCTACCTGCCTACGAGGTAGGAAGGAAACCAGTCACATGCACCTTCGGTTTCCAATGACTTAAGCCGACTCAACTTGGCAGTTGCAAGCACGCCTCTCGGCCTCGGAAAGAAGAAGCCGACTTGGTCTTGAAATTCCCCTCCTCTCCTACTCTCCTCATAAGCTTCCTGTCTCTAACCAGTTGCCTTTGCCTGTGCCTTGTTTCCTGAACTTGCATTGTCGCTGAGATCGACATCGTCCATGGTATCTCTCTGCTTGGAGATGCGTCCTCTATTTTGTCCCTTCTCCAGATCCACCATCTCGATGCCTCCGGCCGGAACTTCCTTGGCATGGTCTTTCGAAGGCTCACTCGGGAAAAAGTTTGAGCTGCGCGACGAATCGCTCACGAGACTGTTCCTCTCGGGCGTATTCATCAAGGTGGCCGTATCCCTCTTATTCTTCTGAGTTGTGCCTTCCAGCTGACCTCGCCACCCCATCATGAAGGACGCATGCCTGACCAGTGGTTGCAGCGCAGGGAGGCAACCAACCCAAAGCCCGACATGGAGCTGGGCATCGGTCCATGTTGCAATACCCAGCATCTTGTACGTTCTGCGTGGTGTGTCAGTGGCCCAACTGTCCGGAAACCCCAAGCAGCTCTCGTCAACGCCGGAAGCACTTACGTATTCTCGTTAAAGTTTGTTGTGAGGATTATGATGGACCGAGTGACACCAGTCGCGACAGCGAATATACCGAGAGAGAAAACGAACAAGATCTGGATCGCTTTGACGCCCATTTTCATGTAGCTTGTGACGACCCAGAGCGGGAGGGCCACCAGCATGCAGTCGACGAATACGCAGATGACGGATTGGGCAAGTACCATCGATCGCTCCTCACTCTTGTCTTTACACTGCCTCCATGTAGCGCCAAAGTCGAAGACGTCGCTAGACCCCTGCGTCAGCAAAGAACCGACTCTCAAAGGAGGGCTGGTGGCTCCTCACGGTATTTGCGAACATTCTGTCAAAATGAAGAATACCCCTATCAGGCTCACGGATACAACGACTGTGCTGAGGCCGTATATCATCCACATGTACACCCCTAGTAGCGTTGATCAGCACAAGACCCCTGTTTGCATTGGCCAGTTTCGTACTATTCTTGCTTAGGCGAGGCAGAAATGCCAATGTAGCCAATCGAACGACTCCCGAAGCGACGATATAGACGAATTCCAGGATGGTAAGCTTCTGTTGCCCGTATGTCAGTTGTTCGGGTTCCCCGTGTTGAGTGCAAGGCCCTGCTAACTTTGAAGAATTGAAGAAGTGTCTCTCGGGGCACGTCATCCATGTTGGCACCCGTACCATAGTGGGTTGTATCCATCTCGAGGGCCGAGAACACCACACAGAGTACCTAGGCCTTGTGTCAATATCTCTGTGCAGGTTATTCAAAAAAGAGTCGTGACCTACCCAGGCGACGGTTGCGATTAGATCGTCCCATCCCAATGCCTTGACCAAGAACTTCCGCACGAAGAGGCGGAGGAACACCAATATCGTCGACACGATGATCAATGACAGATTAAGATCGAAGATGTGGTGGCCGGAAGAGTCTGGATGGTGCAATATCGATCTGTTGATAGCAACAACATCGAATGGATGGCTGTCTGCCATTATACCTGCCGTTCCTCGAATGGTTCGAGAGTATTTCCAAAACTGTAACCGTAGTAGGTGAGAGATCTCTCCCGATGACCCGGGAGGCGGCCGGTAGTTATGAATGGCTTAGAATCACTAGCAATCAACTCGTACTAACCACGTGTGACCCATATAGACAGAAACCAGGAGCCCATTTTGCACCTGATAGACAGTTCAAGACATTCTCAGAGAAATTGAAGCGCTTGCTGACGGTTTCCTCCAAGGACGGGCGAAGAACACAAGCCCGACCTAGCCCTCGATGGCAAGGCTAATAAATCGCCCAACGCCACTGATCCACCAATGACAGTTTCAACTCCGGACACAGAAGCCTCCTTTGCCGCTGGAAGGGAGTAGACAATCAGGCCGTGGAGTTTGGTTTTGGTCTTCAGGGGCTCGCAGCCTTCTCAACGCCGTGTCATCTCCAATTACCTACCACCTGTCACTGTCTTGGTGCCAATGGGCGTTTGTCCTCCACGCGATACCAAGAGAATGGGTAATATCAGCGTCATCAGGGGAGTGAGTCAGTCGGGGCATCACGTACAGCGTTGTTTGAGTGAGACCTACTGTTCTCGGATGCTGGAACAGTGTGTTTTCCGGCGCCAACAAGGTGGTGAGCAGCTGGCTGTGCGCTTCATTCTCGTAGGAGACGGTTCTGGAAACTGATAATGCTTGTTCAAAGCTTGTTGTAGACCTTGAGAGCTAGTTGACGCTTTCGTCAATACAAAAGGTCTAGGTAGGATAATGGGCCTGCCCGGATGATCTCAATGCACAGCCCCACGGCTCATGCCAAGGAATGTTGACATTTTGCTTCTCGGCACGAGGCAGCTCCTGATAGAACCCTTACGTTCCTTGGCCAGTGCATCTGGGGCTTTTCAAGCTGTTTACTTGCATTGCACTGAAGATCGCCGTTTTTGCATTCCTCTCCATTCCCGCCTACAAGCCCTCCCTTGCAGAAAAAGGCATCTGCACCAATCTCACAACCACGGAGCCTGCCATCCCTACAAGACGAACTTCTGAGTAGGACCCTCTCTAGCGTACATGCTCTCTACCCATAGCGAGAAAGATGAATAGCTCGTGCCATGTTGAAGGCAATTGTACTAACCAAGTGAAGTAGATAATCAACCAAACTGGCCCAGACAACCTCGTCATCTAGCCGTCTCACGGGTTGCCGCATTGTTCTACTGAATTTGGCTAGTTGTTTTCTTTCGGTCGGTCTTGGCATTCGGCGTCTTTTGATGAATGCGGGATTCGCTGGCCTATGCCAATATGTCGTGTCTTGATTCCACATTCTGCCCCAGCTGCCGGCGTCACTAATCTGCCTGCCCGGAGAGGCGGCTTCGAGAATTCTCATTTCGAAGCTTCCACCGTATTGCTCAATCCACGGCCCAGGTATGCGCTTTGAAGGTCGACATGGGCCCGAATTGGGCGTGAATAGAAGGGATTCTCCTCTTTTGTTCGATTAGAGCTAACCTCCAACCAGAGCGAGCTCCTGCTGTCATCTCCCGGAGCCGGCCCTTTGTCGATTTGGCAAACAACGCCATGCTGTCATCTGTCCTGACAGACAAGAAGATCATCACAAGCGGTACTCATCCTCCCTTGACGCGCAAACTTGGGCCAGGCCCAAAATAAAGCTGCTACAAAAAAAAAAGAAAAGGGAAGGGAACACTCTCCACTCCCCGGCGCCACCCACGCGTGGCACAGGAAACCCAACCAACACATCGCCGTTTTCGTCTCTAGACGCACGCACAGCGACAGGGATCTCTGGGGAAACACAACTGCCAGAAGCCCAAACACCAAGCCCCCTTCCCGCTCCTCATGGGTCGTATTCCATCCGACGCCGCCGCCATCACCCGAACCGTCAACGCGCTTCTCCTGCGCGCCCTCGCCCTGCTCCAGACGCCCCTGTCTGTCCTGACGCTGCACCAGGCCCTGAACGCCGCAGATCAAGCCCTCGCGACCGCCTCGCACTTCCACCGCTTCGACCTCGAGCCCCGCGCACACCTCTACCGCGGCCATGTCCTCCGCGCCTGGGGCCGTTGGCGCGCGGCGCACGCCGCCTACGTCCGCGCCGCGAGCGCGAGGGGCCAGGGGTTCTCGGGGACGGACATCCGGGGCCTGGCGAGGGACTGCCTCGCCATGATCCGTTTCGAGAACGAGCGGGAGGCTAGACTGAGACGGGCATACAACGCTGTGAAGGAAGGCAGGGAAGGCGAGAAAGGGTCGAAGGTGGTCAGGTTCTCGGATGAGCAGAGAGTTCCTGTCGCCACCCGCTACGACAGCGACGACAGCGACGACGACGAGGAATCGGGGTCCGATTCGAGTTCGATTAAGATGCATCTCATCCTAAACGTCAATGGGGAGGTCGTCGGTCGCCGGGAAAGCCTGCCCGACTTGAGAACTGTACGCGGCAGGTCGGTCTGCAGGTCGCCAACGACATGAACTGTGGGGGAGACCAAGATTATGCTTGAACTTTTGTTACTGTTACAATTATGATGCAGGCCACCAGGGTAAGAAGACAGAGAGAGAGAGAGAGAGAGAGAGAGAGAGAAACTGAGACGCCTGATCAGCTGAAAGAAATCCGAATAATGGAATAGAATAGACCCCATGGGCCGATTGTCTGGCATACCCCTGTCCCCGATTTCTTTATCAACCCAACCCCCTTGGGGAGGGACGAAGTGTCCATAGCGGTTATATAGCGATTTAATTCATCTGGAGGAAGCATAGACACCGATACCTTTGAGCTTCACAGGCCCCTTGAATTGCCCCTGCATCTTTGCCGGCCGGAAACGTGGCGGTCGCGGGTTTCTGAAAGAAGATGCTGCAAGTCACGTCTCAGGCCCTGAGGGTTGAAAATGACATTAGAAGCCCAGCATGTCCAAGTGTAGCGAAGTATCTATATCTTCCTTTTCCCTATGAACACCCTCTACCCAACTCCTGAGCTGTCTCTTTAAGCCGGCACGATCAAACTTGTCCTTCCGTATGTATCTTGAAGTGTTACTGAGAGATCATGCCCGGAAATGACGGAAAGGCAGACCCGGCCAACAGGGAAGAAGTCGATGGTTCCGACGGCAACAATCGAAAGCATCCTACCACTTCTGATTCCGCCGAACATGACGCCTTCGCTTCCGAGTCCAGAGACGCAAATGTGCCAGGCAACACTGCCGGACTCGCGCCGGAGCCCGGCGAAAACCACAAGATACCCTCGGGGACTGGAGAAGAGACGGTGCAGGAAGATGCCTCTACGAGTGATAGAGACACGCTTTTGCCACCACAGGCGCACCCGGATGATGATGCAGATGCCGCGCCGCGAAGCACCTTGCCAGTTCAGATGCAAGACCCTCGAGCTTGGTTCCCCTCTGCCGGCGCGGAGTCTCTGCGGCCTGCGCTGTCAGACAACACTGCGTCGCCTCCCCAACAAGCCAGGGCGGGAAAGGGGGGTTCTCAGGGACAGGAACTTGCCATTCCCGTCGGAAGTGACGATGCTGAGATCGTCAGCCCCCTGAACCTCAGCCACGGCCCGGAGGCTGGTAGTCCAACCCCCGAGCTCCACGAGGGAGGGCCGCGTCCGGGGGTCCAGAACGCCCCTTCGCCAGAATATACCGCTTACGTCCCTGGCGAAGAAGGCAAGGCCCCGAGGAAGGTCTCCGACCTCGTCTCCCACGACGTCTCAGGGGCAGGCTCCGATGCCAACCACAGGACCCTTCCGCCCATACCGCACGCCCCCGGCGCCGCGATCCCAGAACCTCAACCTGACAACGCTGCCGCAAGGAAAGGATCGATTATGTCGACGGATTCCGTTGACAACAACGTCACCGCCGTCGCGGACGACCGCAGCCTTGACCCTTCGGTGACGATGGGGAGGAGGTCGGCCAGCCCGACTGTACCCCTCCCTACATCCAGTCCCTCGACTGTGAAGGAGACGGGCCGGCATGGGGAACTCGAGAGCCCTGGATTCCATATCCCCGACTGTGAATCGGAGGCGAGATCCTCAAGTTCGATAATCAGCAGCGATGTCCCAGCACCTCTGAGGGTCCCCGGGCGAGGCCAGGGTGCCGGAAAGACACAAGACATCCAGGGAAGTCGAGGAGCCCCGAGCGAGAATCCTCCGCCGGTTCAAGGCGAAGCACAGCCATCACCCACCATTCATACCCCGATCCCAATCAGGCCGGTGCAATTCAACATCTATGGGTCCCCGCCCTACGTCCCGGGGCCCCTGACATCAAACCCTCCGCCCCAACAACAATCCCAAGCCTCGTCGCAACAGACCACAACTCCAACCCAAGAGCGCTTCCAAGCCTACAAGACCGAGCCTCCCCGCCAGGGACGCGGCTTCAACCACCGTCACGCCCCCACCCCGCCCCCCGGCACGACTGCGCGCACCCACATCTTCGTAGCGCCGCAGTATCTTCCAAGCGCCGAGCACGCGAGCATCATCGCGGAGTACAACAAGGCCTTCGACGCCACCTCAGATGCCACCAAAACCCTTCTCTCGAAGCGCCATCGCTACCCGGAATACACCCGCGACGAAGCCGCACGACGCCGCAAGCTCGAGTTCGAGGCCGTGACGGGGGAGAGCATGAATGACGCCTCCTACTACGCCCTCTTTGACCTCGAGACGGCCAACGACGGCATGATCTCGGCGCTGCTGGAGTGGATGCAGGGCCGGGTGTGGGTCAAGGTGCCCCTCGTGAACCGCATCATCCACCAGGTGTGCCGGCTCATGTTCACGTCCGCGCAGGAGGAAACGCGGTTGCGGCTCCGGTTTCAGCGGGACTTCCAACTGATAAACGCGGCGGCGGACGAGAACATGGCGATGGGGAAAATGCAGGTCTCGTGGCGGCGGATGAACGTCGTGGTCAAGGACCAGCACCACTTCGCCAAGGCCAACGCGGCCGGTTTCCGGAATCCGGACAACGTAGAACGCAACTGCGAGCATGATGCCGAGCTCTGGAATACCTTATTCGACAGGTTCACCGTCCTCATGGATAGTCGGGACGAGTTCGAAGGCCTTATCATGGACCAGGGCAGGGTTCCGGAGGATGTCTTGGACCACCTCGAGCTGGTCTACCACGAGCTCGAAAGTCTCAACAGGGAGACCAACAAATACATGACCAAGAGAAACGAGAAGGCCAGGGACCCGGAGCTGTTTCACAGCGACAGCCAGGGGGTGCTAGGCTTCGCAAGGTACTTGAACAAGGTCGTCATCAACGAAGAATACACGCGCCAGACAAGCACGAGCGAGTTCCTGGAGGCCGCCACCCGTCGAATTCGATTGCGCGGCAGGCACGCCTTCTCGGTAGACCAGAGTCGGGAGGATCTCCCGGTGCCGCCAGACAGCCCTCAATCGGAAAGCAGCGACCCTGCGCCGGTTCAATCCTTTTACGGTAGCCCGGGAAGCTCCGGTGCCGTTCGCTTCACTTCTCCTTCGCAGGTTCCTGCTTACCCACCCGCAGACCCGTTTCCTACTCAACCCAGCCGGCGTCAGGCCGACTCGCGGCTAAACTTCACGGACCCATGGGAGGAGGTTCAATTAGCGAGGCCGAAAGAACAGTGCCACCGGTGTCGGATCCTGGAACGGGAGATCGAGTCCATGCAGGAACAAGTCGACGAGTGTCGCCGCGTGAACCAGGCCCAGTCGAATGAGATAGAGAGGCTTGAGGGAAGCATCAGAGCAATCGACGACAAGGACATGCAAGCAGCGCTCAAACACATCGACGGCTATCAAGATATGGTCCGCGCAGAGCTGCGCCACGGCCTAGAGTTCGTCCTGCCGCTGCTGGAGATGGATGGCCAGCGCGCCTACGACCAGGCAAGCATCCTTGAGTCGTCGCTCCTGTTTTGGCAGACCGGCGGATCGAAGAAGAACGTGGTGGCCGAGCTCCGGCCGATGGCCGGTTCCGTCAAGCGTCTAGCAAACACTATTCGTGACGTTAGGTCACAGATCACCAACGAGCTCGCGAAAGTCGATTCCGAGAAACAAGCCCGCCAGCAGCTGCTTGACGAGAACGATAGGCAGAGGCGTTCGATCGAATCTTTGAAAAAGGAAAGGGAGGACATGGAGGCGCGCGCGACCGAGGTTGCAAAGAACCTACAGCAGCAGATGCAGGAAGAAAAGGACCGTCTCAAAGAAGAGATTCGGGAATGCCAGAGCCAGCTCAAAGAGCTAGGAGACAAGCTCAAGGAGCGAGACGCGGACGCTCCGCAGACGGCGGACAGCAGCGTACAGGAACTGAAAGAAGAACTGGGGAGAAAGCAGGCCGAGCTGCGTGTACTAGAGGCGGAGAACGAGGCTTTGGAAGCGCAGTTGGCAACTACCGCGGAGAAGATCGAGGCTCTCGGCAAAGCCAAGGACGAAAGGGACGAGCAGGTCAAGAATCTGGAGAAGCACGTCAGAGAGCTTCGAACCAAGCTTGAAGCCAAGGCCGAAACTGCCAAATGGGCTTGGGGACATGGCCGAAACACGAGTGATGCCAGCTTTGACGATCAGCACGGCGATAGAGTCTCTCGGCTGCGTACGGAGTTGATGATGGAACTTGGGAAGACCGGCTCAAAGCCGTACCAAAACTTCAATGCGGAGAGGAAACAGCCCCTATCGAGCCTGGCACAGAGCGTATTGTGGCCCGGGAAACCATCGGCGGCAAGACTGGCGCCTCACGAAGATTCCAAGGCCTTTTGGAGACTAGCGATGTTCTCGAGGAGGCGAGGCGAAGTGGTAGCAGCACTCGAGCAGAGGGATCTGGCGGGAGCGTCCGCGATGCTCGACAGTCTCCAGGCGTGGAACACGGAAATGGGCTCATGGCAGTCAGAGGCCCAGGCAGCGGAGGTTCTTCGAACCATCAACTATCTCCGCTCGTGCGTCAACCTAGAGATGGGCAAGATTGAAGGGTTTGGCGCAACTTCGTCGGAGAAGCTCGATTTAGCCAAGAATATCTTCAACCGGGCGGCTTCCTCAAACGATACAGACACCCAGATATCTTGGGATTCCTTGAAGAGTCACCTGGGTGAACAGTTAAGTCGTCTTCAAGACAGGCCTGTGTGCGAGTGCGAGTACAAGCCACGGGTTTGTGCAAAGCACAAAAGTGGTGGAGCAAGGTACTATAACTTCGTGGAGGAGGAGGATGACGATGCGCAACAGGCCGACATAGAGTTGACGCAGGAGGCGCACGGGTTGCTTGAACCACATGCCTCGGTCTTTTAGGCGCGTGTGGCGGCGAGATGGTTTACAGGCGCTGCGTACGTCCAAATCGAACCCACAGTCCTGAAAAGAGCGCGTAGGGAGGTGATCTGCAAGAGTGGCTGTCTGGGAGCCGACGAGGGGCAAATGAGAGCGAATTTCATGTGCTTGTTGTTTGTTTACCATGTCACTGTCACTGTCGACCCGTGGTTTCGACGGATCGTCTCCTCGTCCTGGTGTTGAGCGCACATTCTGGAACCAGTGTTCATAAGTCGAGAAATGGTCTACTGCGTAGATGTGTCTTAGTCTTCCGCGCGGCCGTCTGAGCCTTTTTCTTTCTGTTAAACCGGATAACGAAGTGCTGATGGAGGCCTTTCTCTCTCCCTGGGCGACGGCGGCCGCGATATTGGAATCTGGCAATGGCAAAAAGTGGTTGAGGTTGGAATAATTAGAGCGGAAATCTCAGATAAGACACGAACGGTGGGGCCTCTTGATAGGGTAAGTGGGCTGTGTACTTAGACCGCTACCTCCTTGGTCACCTATCATCCACGCGTACTGAAGTACCCACCCTGTCACCTTCTTACCCGCGCGCGTCAATCGCACCAAGTGGGGGTGCTACTATATAGTAATTTTTTTTCTTTTTGGGCACCCCACTGTATACATTCCTCATTGACACCTTCCTCATCTCTCGCTTCGAAACATGCCTAGGTACTCAACACTATGACGCCGATGGTAACTCGACTCTTTTCTCGTCATTCAACACGCAGCACCTATGTTTCGTGATACATCAGTCTCAAGGTCCAATCTTGTCCGATCCAGCCTCATTACGGCTAAGCTAGACAGATCGGAACCCTGTCTCGGGAGCGGCATTTTCGAGCCTCCTTCACATAGCCAGACAGTCGTGCGGCCCAATGCATACGTCGATGGTCTCAGTTCAACGTGGGTGGGCCAAGGACTGAATGAGAGAGGGGCGCTACTGCGTTGATCATCGCTGAGTGATGTGGGTGGCATGCAGAGTCGACCTCGATCCTGGAACTTCATGCTTAGCCGCGTCTGCTGTGACGGAGACAGGAGAGTACGCAAAGAAAACAACCCCACCTGGCTTGCTTCAAAATCTGCTGCTGCCCGGTCCAAGGCACGTGGACGAGAGACTGCCCACCGTAAAACGCGCTCGGTCTGTCACAGGCTGTGGAAAAATCGGCACTCGACGTGAAGGCAGCAGACCCGTGACGCTGAACCAATCTATGCTCATCTACCAGCCTGCCAGTCAACTGCATCGTTCCGAATCCGGCGTCTCGCTTGGCATACGGCATGGCGCGCGTGGGCCAGGCCGGCCGCTGTACCGATTCATTCTTTGTCTCCTGACTGAATCAAGGTTCCTCTCACACCGCTCCCATATTCTTTGGGAGACAGCTGCAGAAGGATGACGAACGGGCAGCTTCTTGAGCGTGAAGATGGGTCTGGGGCGCACGATGCAACACAGTCGAGTCCGATGCTACGGCATCCTGGCTCGGAGCAGCTATTTGTCCGCCCAATCCAGGTAATAGCCAATACTGCGTATACGGAAAGACGGTTCGGGCAGTGTGACCGCCCAAAAGTCCCTGTCTCCTTCGACGGTTGCGGTTACCAGGCATACTGTTGAAATGGTACTTAAGGGCCCTCAACTGATAGGTCTGTAGTGTAACAAAGCCAGGAGCTCCACTTCTTTTGCAGATTTGACACATACAGATTACAGGACCAAGCCACTCTCCACCTAAGTACTAACCCACCCACTCTAAAGGTTACTGCATACTTCAAATTCTCCAACTCCAAGTCAGACTATTATTAGTTTAATTAGATATAGAGTGAATTATATCCCTTAATATATAGCACCCTCAATATATAAAAAATCAGAAGAGATTTCATTTGAAATTAAAATTTTCTAAATAGTTAATTTATATTATCAGATTTTAGATATACTTAAAATTAAAAGAGATATAGCTGTTTTCTTCTTTTTTATTCTAATAGGGCTTAGTTGGTCTGTGTATGGTTTAAGCGAGACTTAGTAATTAAGTGGGTGGGTACTTTAGGAGGTGGTGGGTTTTAGTGGTTTGGTTCTGTAATCTGTATGCCTGATAACCGCAACCCCTTTGACTCCAGATTGATTAGATTGTGTCCTGGCCGCATCTAATTGGCCACCGCCGCTGGTTGCCTCCTTACTGACAGCCGCAGCCCCCTCGAAGCTCCTCCTCTGACTAAAGGCGGCTGGATCCGGCGATGACGGCAACGAGCCCCGGGCATCTTGGAGGGGATGTGCCGCGACGGGTGGGCTCACTCCTCCATTGCATTACTTTGAGTTCCGGGAACACCTCCTGGCACACCAACATCAAAGCAAGCCCGACTGAGGAATGCTTTTGTGCGGCCTGTCCTGCGCCACCCAACGCATATACACGTTCTCAAGCGCTCCCGTCCGCCTCCTCTGGTTCATCCGTGTCCTGCGCCGTCCACCAGTGGATAGACAAGCATGTGCATCGTTCAACGACCGAAATCACCCGCTCGGGGAATTAGGCGCCGCTTGACAACTGGCGATAATCACGACAGGCGGGTCGAGGCTCGATGCAGGAAGGTATGGCAACCAGGGGGCTTGCTCGTTTGCCCGTCAGGGAGGTGACATTGAGGGAAAAAAGAATAAAATAAAAGAAAAAAACACAGAATGCATGTGCATGTGCATGTGCTGCTGACAGGACATTCCAAGCATTTTGCCGGCGTGGGATTTGCCTTGGTTCTCGCCTGGCAAGACACACGACACGGCCCGTACGACGGCCTCTGCAACCTTGTTTCTGTCCTGTTCAGGCAAGTCAATCTATCTGCCAGATGCAGGTAGGCACCGTGATACCGGTGCCCCACCTCGAATGGCACGATGGGGATGCAGCTCGCTGCCGAAGTGCCATATTGCAATAACATTTGGCCAACCACTGACAGCGTCCGGGTCGTAGGCTAGACATGTTTCTGCTCAAACTTCTCGGTGCTGTCTTGCCTCATCCATGGTCGGCGCAATTTAGCCAGAAAAATGCCACACCACACCACCCCCGGTACTTCCCTATTCGGCTACGAAGGCAACGAGTCCGAGTCTGCGGCATGCTGCAGATATTGATGGCACACACACCAGGGAAGGGATGGGAGGGGTGGGGGGGGGGGGAGTCGTCTGTCCACTTGTCCCCGCGCCACAGGCCACTCTACTTCAACCTCCATCGACGTTCGTTCGCCTACCTACTTTACCTCCCTCCACCCCCCCTTGGAGACCAGCTCCCACCGTGGCGTGCTGTCCTGCTGATCGAGGCAAAGCGACACAAGCAACGCCCAGCGCTTTGTCAAGCTTACAAAACAAGGCAGCCGGCCGGCCGAGATGGAACAAGAGCTTGCGGCCGCCTCTTTCTGGACAGAGGGATGTAATATCAATCTAGATCCACGGCCCGTGAGATCCCTTCCCCAGCAAGCAAATTTCTCCTCGTCCGCGTCCCACTGTCCAGAATCCCTTCACTGCGAAAAAGAGAATGCCAATGGCGTTTCGTTGCCACCGGCTAACGGCATTGAGAGACCCATCAAAGCTTGGTCTGGCGCATATCCACATAACAAGCCACGGCCCAATTACGTCTTCACGTATGTCGCTTATACTTTGTCAGCGGCCAGTTATCCAGGAACGGCTCGATTTCATCCACATGGGCGGAAGGCTTAGCCTCGAGAGCCTTAGCGGGAAGCTACTATGTAGACATAGGTAGGGGAGGGTATATCTTCTCTGGCCAGACCGGTACAGGGGCTAGTTGACTACCTATACCAGGGACGTGGCGCCTCTTTTACATGCCATGGCGTTTGAGTGATGTGCGGCCCTGGCATGAGAACGTCCCTGGAAGGGGAGAGGGCGCATGTGTAAGTGCATGATAAGAGCATGGAAGCGGTAGGAACATGGTATAGGGCCAAGTGTGTCGCCATAAAGGGAAGGTTTTGATACACACACAGCACGGCACAACCATTGCGACATTCATCGGGCGACAGCGCTAATTGCACCTGAGATGGTGATACACTCTTCTCCTTATCTGAAGGTTGTGTCCCAAGGTCTGAAAGGAGAGAAGTCGACATAAAAAGTTGAATGGCAGAGCGAGTCTTCGGGGTCGGAGAAACACACGAAGGGGCAAGCCACCGTGGTCTAGGCAGGTCTGTCACCGCACCCATCCATAACAACATGTAAGTGGAAACCTGCAGGTGATTGTGTAGGTTCAGTCAAGTGACATGACTGTCTTTCAGAGTTTCGGATCAACAACAATCTTGATCTTGCGCGCCTCCTGGAAACACGCCTCTGTGGAACCGCGAGGACGAGTTCAAAAGGAGAGAAAAATGAGTGAATACCAGGGAGGAATCATTGAAGGACTGCTTTGTGACACCCGACGTTGGGAGCTCCTTCCCAGGTGGAGCTTTTCTCTCCCTAAACTCTAAAAAAACATGCTGCCTCTTCTCTCTCGCTCGCAAGGGTGACAGTTTAGATTGGAAGATCGGTTAGGTAGGTACCTAGGTAGGTAGATTGGGAAAGCACAGCCCGGGAAGTCGACCCGTACTCTGACCTCGCTCCTTCCCGCAAGTGACCTCCTTCCTCGCCTGCCCATCTGCCCGTCTGCATTGTACCTAAATACCTACCTTCCTGGCTGTCCTATGGATGTCCAACGGCACCCTCCTGCCCACCCACTCACTTTCGCTGGCCTCGATATTGCTTCACCTCACCTCATTGATTCTATGCATGCCGCAAACGGGGGTCTAGATTTCTTTCAACCCATACATACACCCACTCTTCTGCCGGCTCCCGAGGAAGTCTTTCTGCGCCCTGATGCGGAATCCAAGACCTTCCGTTCCTCGCTTATTATCCTCGCTATTTCACCTGACTCCTGTCCCACTCCAGAATATCGTCATAACAATATCTCTTGTTATAAACTTGGCACATTCCCGACTCTTGCCATACAGCCAAGTGTATTACACCTGGCTCATCCACTCGCTCGACCAACTCAACGCCAAACGCGCGTTCGCACATATTTTCACTCTCCCAGAGCCACAGATAGCTTGCTTCTCTTCACCACCTCACACACCCATCTTGCACACTCACGATGGCCGGACACAGTGGCGGAGGCCCCGCGGCCTTCCCCAAGCTGTTTGCTCAGCGCTCCCGCATGAACCATGAGGTCGTCACCTACTATGCCACTGCTTTGGCCGCTATCATGGGTGTTTTCATCGTCTTCCATTTGACCCGCCTGCTTGCCCAGAAGACTGGCATTCATTCGAGGCTCTCCCTCGCTGCAAAGCCTTTCGTTTTTGTGTCCCGGTGAGTCCAACAAACACAAAATTCCTCCACCTCGCCAGGTCGTCTCACAAAATCGGGAGCTAATTCCCACCCAGCATCATTCGCAGGGTTTCTGTTCGCAAGGTTCCTTTCTTGCCCTCCACTGGCCATGCCGTTGTCGCAACCATCTACGTTGTGGCCAACATTGTTCTCTGCCTGACGTACATCGACACCTCGACCCTGCCGTACCTCTCAGTCATTGGGTCTCGTACAGGATGGTAAGTGCCAAAAAGAATGAAAATGAAAAAATAATAACCCCGTATCTCGTTGAGACACAACCAGAGAAAACTAACAACTCACAGGCTCTCCATCGTTAACATTGCCTTTTTGGTCTTCCTGGCTCTCAAGAACACCCCTCTCGGCTACCTGACTGCTTGGTCTTACGAGCGTCTCAATGTCCTCCACCAGATTGCTGGCTATGTCACCATGGCCCTGATCATTGTACACGGTGTAACCTACTCGTCGTACTTCATCGGCCAGGGCAACCTCGCACGCCTCCGCGTCCATGAGGAGATTTATGGCATCGTCTCCGGTTTCATGTTCCTCGTGGTGGTCCTCTCCGCCGCAATTGTCCGACTGTGGTACTACGAGCTGTTCTACATCCTTCACGTGTCCGGCTTCGCCATCTCGATGGTCCTCGTCGGTCTCCACCAGCCCGAGCTGTCCGAGAAGATTCTCTACATCACGGCCGCCGCCGCTGGCATCTGGCTCCTTGACCGCGCCATTCGCCTCGTCCGGGTCGTTGCTTACAGTTTCAACAACACGGCCACGGTCCACCCCCTCCCCAACGGCGGTACCCGTATCACCCTGAAGAAGGCCCCCTACGGCGCGAGCTCCGGCGAGCATTGCTTCCTGTGGATACCCAAGATCCGCGCTTTGGAGATGCACCCTTTCACCATCGCGGCCATGGACCCCCTTGAGTTTGTTATCAACTCGTACGACGGCTTCACCCGCGACCTCCACGAATACGCCGTCCGCCACCCGGGTGCGACCCTCAAGGCCTCGGTTGAGGGTTCATACGGCACATTCCCTAATCCGGCAGAGTACGACAAGGTCATCCTTGTCGCTGGAGGCAGCGGCGCCAGCTTCACCTTCGGTACGGCCCTCAACATGCTCAAGCGGTTCACGCGGAGGTCGGGACAGAGTATAGTCTTCGTCTGGATGGTCAAGGAACACAGTAAGCCACTCGCGATTAACTTTTCCATGAAACAATCGGCTGATCTTGATTTCAGCCCGTCTGGAGTGGTTCGCTCACCATCTCTCTACCATCAATGACACGCTGTCATCGTCTATTCTACTCTACGTCACTCGGCCTCTTGGCTCTTCTGGTAGTCCTTTCACAACCGAGGACCGCTCCCGTTCGACAACCGTCTCGTCTGAGGCTTCCAGCCCCATCACCCCAGCTGATGAGAAGTTCGACATCGAGAACGGCCTCCCCCAGCAACCCCCAAAGGTTATGACTCGCACCATCTCTGATCCTGAGAAGTCTGGCTTCGAGTCTGACAGCCCATTCCCTGCATCTCCTCTGCAAAAGAACGTTGCCCCTGCTCACATCAACACCATTCCCATCAATTATGGACGTGCCGATGTTGCGGCCATCATTCGCAACACCATCAATGAAGCGACCCCGGACCAGCGCGTCCTCGTCATGGGCTGCGGCCCTGACAGCCTGATGGCCCAGGTCCGCAATACCACAGCGTCCTGCATTCGTACTTCTGGTCCGGCAGTTGAGTTGCACTGCGAGCAGTTTGGTTGGTAAATGTGAGCACTTACATGCACACAGAGAATGCCTGCTAAAAGATGGATTGGCTTAATGCCATTTCTTTCTTGCTTTTTGCTTATTGGCCTTCTCTGAGCAAATTTCTTCATGACTATACTTGAAAAAAACTGGTGTCTTCTTTTCTTCCATGATGTGTTGGGGTAGTAAATATGGGCAAGGGAACGGTTTTCATTGCAATTTTCACGGCAGCTTTTGATGACGGAAAGGGGTACCATGACTGCAGTCATTTTTCTTTGGCTGGAAACTTGAGGCAGAGCGAGAGAGAGAAAGAGAGAAAGGCAGGATTGCTCATTATTGATGAAGCTGTCACATGAGTTCATACCCCATACAGAAGCTTGGCCTCGGTGGCCGCACTGTAATCTTGATGGTGAATTGGGAAGAGGGACGAGGCCCTCAATACCAAGATTTCAAAACCATCAACACCCCCTCCTAACAAATGCCAAACTCCCACATGCGCTTGGCATCGAAGATTTTACATGGGAGGGTGTAACATTCATGATCTAAAGTCTTGAAGCATTTGTACACAGCCCAAGTAAATCTGCCAGCACAGCATTCAGAGGCCAACGAAGCCTCTTTCGACGTGAGAGTATCAGCTAGAAATGACTGGCATGGTCATCCGGCTCGGGGGCCTGAAATTTCGGCCGCGTCTGGGGAAATGTATATTACTGTGGACCGCCACGAGACCCGGCAGCCCGGTCCGATGGTTCCTCCTTCGAACGCCGGAGCGGCACCCGCCGAGCGTCGACAGCCAGGGCCAGAGAGACTACGACTCAGAACCAAGGCCAGATAAATTACCGCCCAGACACCCCTTACGGTCTCCGCCCCCCTTTCCCAGAACTGTCCCTTGGTGGTGGTGGTGGTGGTGCAGGGTCTCCCTGCCTCGACCGGACCGTCGTCGTTGCCAAGTTGAAACATAAAACAAAAACATCGTTTGCACCGCCCAGACCGTGTGGCCCCCGCCGGCGGCGTACTGAGAAGAACGGGTGGGCGAGAGGTCGAAATGGGAACCTAGGCGGGAACACGACGCGGCGTGGGCGTGGTGCATCGAGATGGATCGATGATCACGCAGGCCGCCCCTCCCCATCCTCTCCCCCCCCGAGTCACCTATCTCACGAACAGGAGGTTAATTTCCCCAGATGCGGGGTGCTGTAGTGAGCGGCTTGGTGGGAAGCCAGGAACCGACACCGGCGGAAACGCCATCACAAGACGATGGTCACGAGGTAGAACAACCGGGCACTAAACGACCTGAAAGGAGGAGGGGGCTGGCCTTGATGACTCGGTAAAGCCAAGCGAGCGCCCGATCCATCCATCCACCTCATCCGATGGCATGATCTATTCAATAGTTCAATCACGGAGGTGTATGTCCCGTGCGGCATCACGATCCTCGTGGCGTGCAACGACAAAGGAGGCCTCAGTCCAGGAGGAGCCATGTTCCCTTTCTGCTTCCTCGCCGCGAAGAGGTCGCAATCGGATGGGAATGCCCTTGGGGGAGGGAGGAGGGAAACCTGCGGACTTCTGTGCCTCGATACCTGTAGGCCGGGGGGTGGATGCGCACTCGGGAGTGGTCGTGGGTTCGGCGAGACGATGCGCTCTGGCTTCGGGTGTGGCCGCTGCCCTAATCTATGATTCGGCATTCTGGGATGGGCAGCAGTCAGTTCCTCCTTGGCAAACATCAGAGTTGCCATCATTAAACGCAACCAACAGTGGATCAGTACTGAACAAGTGTATCTTGAATAGTCCCCTTTCTATTCTTGTATTCGGTCCTTCCATGAGTCCGAGAGTAGGTATCATTGTTGAACAGATTGCTTTAGTAGCCCTTCTTCCCATATTTTGCCCAGCGCCATTTGTTGAATAAATGTTACCGGAATGCCGCCTGGCCCCCTTTCCCAAAGTTTAGAAAATAGTAAAATCCGCATCTCGAGGCGTCCCAGATCCCGCCAAGCATGCCGACCTTCGCTTAGAACAGGCCATCGATCTCACCGGTCTCGGTGTCGACGTCGACATTCAAATAACCGGGAGCCGTGGGCAGACCAGGGATGGTCTGGATGTCTGCGGCGAGAGCGTACCTGTGACCGTGTTAGTTGCATCCACATTAGCTGGGGGACAGTCCTCAACTTACAAGTAACCCGCACCGGCGGCCATTCTGACGTCACGAATAGGGACGGTGAAGCCGGTGGGAGCGCCCTTCAGGTCAGGGTCGTGAGACAGGGAGTACTGCGTCTTGGCAACGCAGATGGGGAGGTTGCCGAAGCCCTGCTTGGTGTAGGTGTCGACCTTCTTCTGCGCGAGCTCGCTGAACTCGACAGCAGCGGCGCCGTACATCTTCTGGCCGATGGCCTCGATGCGCTCCTGAACGGAGCCCTCGAGGTCGTACAACAGCTTGAAGTCCTTGGGCTTCTCGCTGGCGGCGATGACGCCCTTACCCAGCTCAATGGCGCCCTTACCACCCTCGGCCCAGTGGTTGGAGAGGATGGCGTCCTCGGCGCCGGCGGCGATCGCCTCCTCGCGGATGACGGCGATCTCGGCATCAGTGTCCGTGACGAACTTGTTGATGGCAACAACGACGGGGATACCGTACGCCTTGGCGTTCTCAATGTGCTTCTTGAGGTTGACGCAGCCGGCGCGGAGGATGTCGACGTTCTCCTCCTTGTAGACGGCGTTGAGCGGCGCACCAGGGGCGATAGGAGGACCGCCGCCGTGAACCTTGAGGGCGCGGACGGTAGCGACAACAACCACGACGTCAGGCACGAGTCCGGAAGCGCGGCACTTGATGTTGAAGAAACGCTCTCCGCCCATGGTGAAGTCGAAGCCGGCCTCGGTGACAACGAAGCCGGCCTTCTCGGAGTGGTCCTCGTCCGGCTCGGTGCCGACAATCTTGAGGGCCATCTTGTCCGCCAAGATGGAGCTGTTGCCGACACTGATGTTGGCAAAGGGGCCGGCGTGGACGAACACGGGGGTGCCCTCCAGAGTCTGCATGAGATTGGGCTTGATGGCGTCTCTCATCAGAGCCGTGAGGGCGCCGCCAGCACCGATATCGTCGCAGGTGACGGGCTCGCCGCTCCTGGAGCTGGCGATGACCATGCTTCCCAGGCGTTTACGCATGTCAGCCAAATCGGTGCTGAGAGCCAGAATGGCCATGCACTCGCTGGCGACAGAGATGTCGAAGCCGGTCTCACGGGTGTGACCCTTCTCGGTCGGCGCAACGCCGACAGTGATTCCTCGCAGGTGACGGTCGTTGACGTCCAGTACACGTCTCCATGTGATGGTCTCAGGGTCGATGTCCAGACGGGCGAAGCGGCGGATCTCATCCTCGGTCAGGTCGTCGGGGTTGGTCTTCTCGATACCCAGCTTCTTGAGGCGAGGCAACATGACAGGGGCAAACACCCTCTTGCCGTTCTTGGCGGGCACAAGGCGCTTGTAAAGGGGACCGTCCTTCTGGGTGTTCTCATGGAACATGCGGGTCTCAATCGCGGCGGCGAGAAGGTTGTTTGCCGCGGTGATGGCGTGAATGTCTCCAGTCAGGTGGAGGTTGAACTCATCCATGGGGATGACCTGGCTGTAGCCACCACCAGCGGCACCGCCCTTGATACCGAAAGTCGGGCCTTGGCTGGGCTGGCGCACGTTGGCGAAGGTGACGCGGCCCAGGTGGGCGCCCAAGGCCTGCGCAATTCCCATGGTGGTGGTAGACTTACCCTCGCCGAGCGGCGTAGGAGTGATGCCTGTGACAACAACATACTTGCCGTTGCGGCGGTGTTCGAGGCGCTTCAAGATGCTAAGATCGACCTTGGCCTTGTAGGCTCCGTAAGGCTCAAGCTCGTGGGAAGCAATGCCGACCTCCTTGGCGAGGCGGGTGATCTGCTTCGGGTTCTGGGACCTCGAGACCTCAATGTCAGAGGGAACGGGCTCCTGGAGGCGCAGCGGAAGAGGCGAGATCTTCCTCTGCTTCTGCCTCTCAAAGGACTTGACTGTAGACTCCACAACGTTGGACAACAACATGGCCACGGTCATAGGACCAACACCGCCAGGAACCGGTGTGATGTGAGAAACAACCTGGGAAGCTGACTCGTAGTCGACGTCTCCGACAAGACGCTGCCCCGACTTCTTGGAGTCATCGGGAACGTAGTTTGTGCCGACATCGATGACAACAGCACCCGGCTTGAGCCACTCGCCCTTGACGAAGCCGGGCTGGCCAATGGCCGCTACGACAACGTCGGCGGCCTTGAGGTGCTTCTCCAGGCCCTCAGTCTTGGAGTGGCACACAGTGACGGTCGCGTCCGCGTTGCGGAGGAGGTAGCTCACAGGGCTGCCGACAATGTCGCTGCGTCCGAGCACAACAGCGTTCTTGCCCTTCAGGTCGACGCCGGCCTCCTGCAGCAAGACCATGACACCCTTGGGAGTGCAGGGGATGAAGAAGGGGCGGCCACCCTTCTTGGCGAGCTCGCCGATGTTTCTCGTTCCAAAACCGTCGACATCCTTCTCGTCAGCGACGGCAGATGTGATGACGTACTCATCGAGGTGCTTGGGAATAGGCAGTTGGACCAGGATGCCGTGGACGGCAGGGTTGTCATTGAGGCGGTAAATGTGATCAAGCAGTTCGGGCTCAGTGATGGATTCGGGCAACTGGATGAGCTCGCAGTCGACGTTTGCCTAGAGCGGTTAGCACCCTCTTGGAATGACATCGAGGCAATGTCGAGCAATCACCTCTTTTGCGGCCTTTTGCTTCATGCGCACGTAGGTGCCTGCGGGGTTGTGAGCATGGCGACAAATTTCATGGTGGGGTAAGCACGGCAGCACGACGTACTAGAGTCCGATCTCTCGCCGACTGTGGGAGAATGTGGTCAGCGATGCACAGGCGGAATACAGTTCGAAAACAGCTCGAAACATACCTTGGATAATGGTAAGCTGCGGCTGGAACCTGGGGTTCAGCCTCTGCTTCTCGAGAACGTCACTGGCGATCGATTCACGGATCTGCTTGGCGATGGCAGTGCCATCGATCTTTTTGGCAACCATTGCGGGTGAGGATGTCGCAAAGGACCTGCTGTAGGAGATTGTGTCGTAGGGAACCAGGGTCCTTGCAATGAGCGGACGGGAAGATTGCCAAGGGACCGGTGAAGCAGCTCGAACTCGCAGGTTACCAAACGCGGAGGCTGTGGATTGACGGGAGGAAGATGGCGTTATCGGGACAGATACCGGAGTGTAAGCGGGAGCAACGAGAATGAGGGGTGGGTGAGAGAGGTCCGATGCGGATTTTAGCGCTCTGCAATGCCGGCGGCCTGATGGATTCTGACCCGTAGCTACCACCCCAAGGTTCTGGTTCTGAAACAGGCTGGACGCGGGAGCCTGAGCCAGAGAATGGTGAGTGCCCGATGCTGCAGCTCTAGAGGACAAGCCGCGGGTTCGAAGCCGAGCATGAGACAAGTTGGGCAGACGGCATGGCCAAGACAGCCTCTGCGTGCCCTTCAACTGGCTGATAGACGACATGCCGAATACCGAGATGTTGCGTTGTGCCTTTGCCTGTCCTCACCAACAAATTCTCCCTTTGCGCAATTGGGTGGATCTAAGCGATAAGGTATATAGGTCGAAAAATTTCGGGCGTGGCCCCGAACCGCCCCCGGCTTCAAAGCCGATCGATAAGAGAGACGAGTTACGGGTATCAGGGGGGGCCGGCGGGCACTTTAGTATCGACTGCTTGCTGCGGTTGTAAACAACCGACACACTCGATGTAAAGGCGTTTCCCGAGACGAGGCAACGTGGCACGAATTGTTGGTTACGGTAGTAAGTTTTACAAAACAAAAAAGCTCAATATGTTGAACAGAGAAGATAGAGTCGATGTCGACAAGAGACGGGAGGGAAAGGGCATAGAAGATACAAATACGGATATGGTACAAGACAAAGAGCACAGCAACGGCAGCCCCGAAGGTCTGATATCCTGGCTCTCGCATAGAAAGTCTCCAGCCAGACAAAAAGTTGTTGAAACCACCTGACTTCAAGTTACCTCAAGGCCCCCGAGGTGGTGTTTGGCTGCTGGGGATCCAAGTCCGGAAAACGCATTGGATGCACAAGAACAGGATTGAGTCAATGATGAGTCGAGATTGCCCAAAAAGGATGCAGCGTTGATTCGGCCATGAAGCGAATGGCAGTCGCTGGAGTCTGGACTGGACTGGACTGGACTGGGAACTTCACTCTATGAAAGAGATAGCTTTGATGAGCTTCTGCCGTGACGCGCCGGCTGGGCACGCTAGACTCCTGCGAGCAACGCCTCTCAGTGAGTCAGCCAAAGCTAGACTGCCACCTAACTACCTGTACCTAGGTAGGTAGGTACCTACCTATCCTGCCCAGGTCAGAGCTCGAGGTGTCGAAAAGCAGGCTGTGGTGGCTGTCAGTACCACACTGCCACCGTGCCTAAAGGGCAAGGCGGTGAATGGGCTGCTCACCTCAGCCGGCAGAATGGTCGCGGGGGAAAAGTGCGCCCCACACCAGTGCACCGAAACCCACAATGTCGAGGTGAAGGGCAAAAATTGATTGCCAGACGACATCGCAAGCCATTTCAAGACCGACGTCCCCTGCCGCAACACCGCCCTCCGCAGACAGTAGCCCCAAGATCGAGAAGCGCAATCCTCCTCGATAAACAGACAATATGAGGCCCGTTCTTTTGGCCGGTCACGAGCGTGCGCTCACCCAGATCAAGTACGTGTTTTCTGTACCCGCCTGCGAAATTGTCCAGGGAAAGAGGGGAAGAGGGAGATGCGAAGCGCCCAATGCTGTCCTCACACTCACACAGCCCCCCCTCCCCCCCTTTCACTTGAACGAGAGGGGTTGCATGTAACTGACATGACGCGCCATCGTGAACAGGTACAACTCGGATGGCGACCTGATCTTCTCGACCTCCAAGGATCAGCAGATTTGCGTTTGGTACGCACACAATGGCGAGCGTCTGGGAACCTACCACGGCCACGTCGGTGCCATCTGGACCGTCGACGTCGACCCCACCAGCACCATGATCGCTTCCGGTTCCGCCGACAACACGATGAGACTGTGGGATATCAAGACGGGCAAGAACCTCAAGACCTGGGAGTTCCCCACCGCCGTCAAGCGCGTCGAGTTCAACGAGGACGGCACCAAGCTGCTCGGTGTTACGGAGAAGCGCATGGGTTTCCTCAGCAACATCATCGTCTACGACATCAACCCCGACCCCGAGGCCGAGCAGACCGACGAGCGCGCCTTGACCATTGTGTGCGACGAGAGCAAGGCCACCGTCGCCGGCTTCAGCTACCTCACCAAGTACATCATCGCCGGCCACGAGGACGGTTCCGTCTCCCAGTACGATGCCAAGGTGGGTTTGATGAGACGTAGGCCACTCCATGGGGGCATGATGCTGATTGTCTCTAGAACGGTGACCTGATCTACAACGAGCCCGTACACGAGCTCAACACGCCTATCACGGATCTTCAGTGGTCAAAGGACAGAACTTACTTCATCACTGCCAGCAAGGATAAGACATCCAAGGTACATATCTCGCCACGGTAGACCCGCTCGGCCGAAAGCTGACCCGATATAGCTCATCACCGCCAAGGACCTCGAGGTCCTCAAGATCTACGTCGCCGACACGCCCCTCAACAGCGCCACCATCACGCCCAAGAAGGACTTTGTTATCCTCGGAGGTGGTCAGGCCGCCATGGACGTCACCCGTACCTCGGCGAGACAAGGAAAGTTCGAGGCCAGATTCTACCACAAGATCTTCGAAGACGAGGTTGGCAGAGTCCGTGGTCACTTCGGCCCCCTGGTAAGCTGCCCGCCCAGCTTCTGTGAGAATGGTGACCCTGATGACTAACACTCGTCTAGAACACGGTCGCCGCAGACCCCACCGGCAAGGGCTACGCATCCGGAGGAGAGGACGGTTACGTCCGTGTCCACCAGTTCGACAAGGGCTACTTCGACTTCATGTACGAGGTCGAGCGGGAATGGAAGAACAGACAGGAGAACTAGAGGGAAAGGGAGGGACTGATTTGGTTAACAACAAACACAAAAGCAACGCCCTTCTCTTTTACGTCTTCTCGTCTTCTTTCGCGGCTTGCATTAGTACGGCGTTCTGGGAAATCTCTGGGGGATGGTTAGATTGGTTTTTGTAAAAACCTAGGGCAGTCCGCGAAGATCAGACGAACGAAAAAAGAATGGCTTTGGTACGGATGATGTCAAGACATTTTGCTCTCTTTCGCCCTGGCGCAGAGGCGACCCGGGGATGAAATAAACCAAGACAACAGGGTAATGACGAGTTATCTGGCACCTAGTCTCGACATGTCGTGGGATGATTGTGGTTTTGCAGGCCTGTTTCCGTGCTCATGACTGAGATATTCATGGACGCGGACGATCTGAGTGAGGGACAATCCCGCCACCATCACCTTAGAAAGAACCCCCCTTATCTACCAAATAGAGTTGGCACTCCACGCAGGGTCGAGAGCACATCCTTTGCTTACACCTCAGTCTAGGTGAACTTGATGATCAGACAAACCATGGCACGTGATGCTATCCCGGAGCCAGACAGACCTTGCCGTGAAACAAGATGTCTTGCAATAACTCCTAATAGCAATTCAAGGCAATAAACGCAACATCACACAGCGCAGCAAAAAAATTCCTCAACGGGCTCCCGAACATATGTGTGTATGCAATACTATCGAAACCACAAGCGAAGCAGCAAGCAGTGTGTGGACAATACGTTCCATCTGCAAGCTCTGACAAAAAAGACAACGAATAAAATGAAAGGGACGAGACTCGAACTCGCGCGGGTTACCCACCAGGAAACAGATGTTAAGCTGACCTTAACCTGGCGCCATAACCAACTCGGCCACCCTTCCATGACGATGATAACCGGGGGGTAGCCCAGTATAAACTGTAGTTGAGAGTCGAGGCTGACAGATGGTTATAGAAAGGACTGACAAGGTTTTGGTTGGGATTTTGGCGAAGTGTGTGCATGAGGTGGGGGAGCTGGCAAGGGAATCTCGTTGATTCGGATAGCGTAGTAGTAGTGGTGGTATCGTAGTGGGGGAGGAGGGGGGAAGCCGACCGCTGAGTCAAGGGTCTTTCACGTGGTGGTTTTGAATGGTCTTGGAAAGCATCCAGGCTCAGGACACCTTGATGGGTGGAATGCCCTCTCTATCTCGATCCGTCCAGGGTATGGGCTTAAAAGGCTGGATCGATATACCCGCTATCGTCCGCAAAGGTCATTGAGATGTCTTGTTTCCGACCAGAGAATCTAGGTGGGCTGCTGGAATGAAGGCTCTGGCAGGTTCGAACGAATGTGGGGCACCGACAACTCGCCTAGGTGTGACTCTTGAGCAAAAAGAGGAGGAGAAAAAAAAACGGGGTCGGCCAGTCTGAGGGACTTTCAAGGCCCGCCCGCCCGGCGCTCGATCGAGACTTTGGAGGTGTGGTGAGATGCTACCGGTAGTTAGGATGAGTAGACGACCTCGAGTTGGGACGAGCCCGAAGTTTACAGTGGCCGATGTTTGCCATGTGTTGAAACATGTTTTGGTTTGTCGCGGCGTGCTTGCATAGCTGACGGCCAGGAGATCCGAAGTGCTGAAACACGAAGCCTCACGCGGGATTTGCGGTAGAAGACGTCACTTGGAGAACAGAGGTTGCGGTACTTGAAATGTTTTGTTTTTGATTATCCCCGCGGCGGTAACGGCTCGACTATGAAGTCGCCGTCAACACCGTCAAAAGTTCGACAGGGGAAACGATGATGTGTGTGTGTGTGTGTGTGTGTGTGTGTGTGTGTGTGTAGCTATGGGCCGTGGACTAGCTAGCCGTCCTTGATTTGGCATCATCGCAATAAACAGTCCCAACCTAAACACCGCCCATGCACCTTCAATAAACCAAACCAACGCCTCTCGTGACGCACCCCTAATGCTCAAAAGTCCCTCTCCTCCCAATCCATTCCCCCCTTTACCCTTCCTCCAGATAGATGTACGTCGATGCTCGCTCAATTCCGTCGTCAAGACATGTCTGAAGAAACCGTGGTAGACAAAGGAGACAAGATCTTGGTCGTCGGAAAGTTCCCTAGTAGACCGCAGTCAAAGATAGAAGTATGTTTGTAGAATGTCGCCGTCGTTGCCGTCGCCTCCCAGTCGACCTATGTGTGCCGACTGCGCTTCGGCCCGCCGCCAAACATGTTCTTATCCAAGCTGCTGAGGTCGAAGATTTCGGCAAAGTTGATCTTGCGCTTCGACCCGGCGCCGCGGCCGAGGTTGTTCCCTTGCCTTGACGCTGAGCGAGGAATATTTGCCGGGTGCCGTGGTCTTGTTGTGCGGCCCCCGGAATTGGTGTTTGCCGATGTCGTGTCGTGTGTCCGAGAATCAGACAGGTCCAGGTTCGCAAGGTTGAGATAGGCGTCTTGCTGAGATTGTTGGGGCGGCCAGGGGTGCGAGGATTGGAAGGTGAACGAGTCCGCCGTCGGTACTGTAATCGACACAGGTTCGGGTTCCTCCTCTTCCTCGACGGCCTGAGGAATACTAAGGGATGCTGAGTCGGTCCCCATTTGGCTTTCGCTCCGCATCGCTGACAGTTGAGTGCCGCTGTTTGTCCTGTTGAGCTCCGGGGCCGATACGGCTTCCGCCTTGTCCGCCTCGTCGTCACTTTCGGCATTTTGAGAGCTTTCCCTTCCGTCCAGCCGTTCAGTGGCCCAGCTCCGAACCCTCCAGCCATCGCCGTCGCCCAGGCCGATTTTCTCCTTGTCGAGGAACGCCAGCAGGTCGTCGAGGCAGTCCTGGTAGCCGTCCATGCGAGCCTTGGACTGAGCGGCCGCGGAGGTCTTGTAGAGTTTCGTCACCGAGAGCGCCGCAGCCTTGAAGGCGTCGAGGAGTTGCTCGGGGGAGTCATTTTGTGTCGTCTGCCTTGCGGACGAGGCGCCGGGCAGGGAGGTGTTGAGGCTTCGCATGGAATCCATGGTGGTTGTCTCGTGGGTTAAGGAGTGACTGAAAAGAATCAGTATGGGATCAAAGAATTGGAAAGACAAGTCCCGCACCTCTAGCGGTGTAATGTAGGTCGTTGAGATGTCGGGTAAACAAATCTTGATGCAGGAGTGGGGTCTCCAAACGGGGTCCCCCAAGTGACTGGCGATAAGCTGCGGTGGTGGCGGTCTTGAGTGCAGATACGCGAGCGAGGTTTGAGAGGCGGCTCCCTTTGACGCCGAGAACGCATCGATTGAAAGGTCGAACACGTGCGTGATGGAGATTGTCTAATGGACGGCGATGCAAGATGCAGTTGTTTGTCGATGAAGGAAGGTCAGCTTGCCGTCAGCGTAAGGTAGAGCACATGACACTGGGAAGTGGCACTAACCGAGAGTCAGCAGCAACTTTACAGGCCCAATTTACGGATACCTTAGGTGGCTTTGACGTTCCCCTCATGGTCAGTGCGCTAGTTTTCAGCGGCCGATCCAATCCTGGAACGGACGGTGGAGCCCCCGTGCGGCTGTACAGTAATAATACCTCTTGTCTCTGGCTGAGGTGACGGAGACCTTCTGGTCGGAGCCTGCCTTCTTCCGCGTCCGACCTCCCGGGGCGGCTGCACTCCACTTGATTGACGGGCGCACGGGGAAAGACACGGCGAAAACACGCTAGTCCTGATTGGAGTTTGTCTTCTACAGCAGAGGGATCCCACCTTTCCTCCATCATCTAAAAAACATCTACGACCGTTCACTCTCGCGCAGCACCAGAGCACTCGCCCTGTTTTTGAGCGCTTCCTCAATCACCGTCGCCTCCAAAAGTTTTGGAGCAACTGAAAATCACCTGCAGATCCTGGCGCGCGCAACATAGTCGAAAGAAACGCGTGTAAGTCGCGTAAAGTGATTCCCAGCCGTCAAGATGGCGCCTCGCTCGAGAGCTGCTGCGGCCGACACCGACGCGTCAATGTCGGACGCCGCAGGCGCTCACCCCGCGGAATCGATGGTACGTGATCCTTCTCAACTCCTCTTGCACTGTTATGCTCCACAGGCCGCTACAAATCGCGGCCGGATTGAAACCCATCTGGCTGACATGCATATAGGACGTCGACGAGACTCCCGACTACACCGACTCGGATACCAATGCGAACACCACCGCCAGTAGCGTTATCGGCGAGCCTCTTGGAGATGGTCGTAAGAGGCGGACTGAAGCCAATCAGCTTCGTCGTAGCATCTTCGGCAAGAAACACGATCGCTTGGGTGAATCAAAGGTACGCTAGGCTCGGACTCCTGACGTTAGACAACAGCTCAGTCAGTCGGCGGCGTGGTGCTAAACGATGTTCCCAAACAGGAAGAAGACAGTATTCGACGATTCCGATACCTGCTGGGTCTGACGGACCTCTTCCGCCACTTCATCGAAACGAACCCCAACCCCAAGATTCGGGAAATCATGACAGAGATCGACCGACAGAACGCAGAGGTATCAAAGAGCAAGAAAAAGGGTGCGCGACAGGGCGGCGCTAGCAATGAGCGCTTGCGTCGGACTGAGGCCGAGGAAGACGCCGAACTTCTTCAAGACGAGAAGCACGGAGGCTCTGCCGAAACGGTATTCCGCGAATCGCCTCCCTTCATCAACGGCCAGATGAGAGACTATCAAGTCGCCGGTCTCAACTGGTTGATTTCTCTTCACGAGAATGGTATATCTGGCATCCTCGCCGATGAGATGGGTCTCGGAAAGACCCTGCAAACAATCTCGTTCTTGGGTTACCTGAGACACATCATGGGTATCACTGGACCCCACATTGTTATTGTGCCAAAGTCAACATTGGACAACTGGAAGCGCGAGTTCGAAAAATGGACTCCCGAGGTCAACGTGTTGGTGCTTCAGGGGGCCAAAGAGGAACGCAACGCGCTCATCAACGACCGTTTGGTCAACGAAGACTTTGATGTCTGCATCACGAGTTACGAAATGATTCTGCGCGAGAAGAGCCACCTCAAGAAGTTCGCATGGGAGTACATCATCATTGATGAAGCACACCGCATCAAGAACGAGGAATCGTCGTTGGCCCAGGTAATCCGCGTTTTCAACTCCCGAAACCGACTTCTGATCACCGGTACACCTCTTCAAAACAACTTGCACGAGCTGTGGGCTCTGCTCAACTTTTTGCTTCCCGATGTTTTCGGCGACTCTGAGGCCTTCGACCAGTGGTTTTCGGGTCGAGAACAGGACCAGGACACTGTCGTCCAGCAGCTCCACCGTGTGCTGCGGCCCTTCCTGCTCCGAAGAGTCAAGAGCGATGTCGAAAAGAGCTTGTTGCCCAAGAAGGAGATCAACGTGTACCTGGGCATGTCCGATATGCAGGTCAAGTGGTATCAGAAAATTCTCGAGAAGGACATTGACGCTGTCAACGGCGCCAACGGCAAACGGGAGTCGAAGACAAGACTGCTCAACATTGTGATGCAGTTGCGTAAATGCTGCAATCACCCTTACCTCTTCGAAGGCGCCGAACCTGGCCCGCCCTACACCACCGACGAGCATCTGATATACAACGCTGGCAAGATGGTTGTTCTCGACAAGTTGCTGGCTAGGATGCAGAAGCAGGGCAGCAGAGTTCTCATCTTCTCACAAATGAGCCGTCTCTTGGACATACTTGAAGACTACTGCGTGTTTCGGGAGTACAAGTACTGCCGCATTGACGGTGGAACGGCCCACGAGGATCGCATCGCCGCCATCGACGAGTACAATAAGCCAGGTTCCGAGAAGTTCATCTTTTTGCTCACGACGAGAGCCGGCGGCCTGGGCATTAACCTCACCTCTGCTGATATTGTCGTTCTTTACGACAGCGATTGGAACCCTCAGGCCGATTTGCAGGCCATGGATCGTGCTCATCGTATCGGTCAGACCAAGCAGGTCGTTGTTTATCGTTTCGTGACAGACAATGCGATTGAGGAGAAGGTTTTGGAAAGAGCGGCTCAAAAGCTTCGTCTCGACCAGCTTGTCATCCAGCAAGGCCGTGCCCAGGTCGCAGCGAAGGCTGCTGCTAACAAGGACGAGCTTCTTTCAATGATCCAACACGGCGCTGAGAAGGTCTTCCAAAACAAGGGCGCATCCGGTGTGCTGGCCGAAAAGGGCGCCGACCTGGATGATGACGACATCGACAAGATTCTTGCGTCTGGTGAATCGAGAACCAAAGAGCTCAACGCGAGGTATGAGAAGCTTGGAATTGACGACCTGCAGAACTTCACGTCCGAGTCTGCCTACACCTGGAACGGCGAGGATTTCAAGACCAACAAGAAGGACATTGGCATGAACTGGATCAACCCCGCCAAGCGTGAGCGAAAAGAGCAATCGTACTCCATGGACAAATACTTCCGCCAGACTATGTACCCTCCCAAGGAGAAGGACACCAAGCCCAAGGCCCCGAGAGCTCCGAGACAGGTCCCGGTTCACGACTACCAGTTTTATCCGCCTAGATTGCGCGACCTTCAGGATCGTGAGACGGCGTACTACCGCAAGGAAATTGGTTACAAGGTTCCGCTTTCTGATGGCGATGATGAGACCCTTGAGGAGCGTGAGGCAGAGCGTGCGCTGGATCAACAAGAGATCGACAATGCGACGCCACTCAACGAGGAAGAGCAGGAGGAGAAGCAACGCCTGTCACAGCAAGGGTTTGGCGAATGGAACCGACGCGACTTTCAGCAATTCGTCAACGCATCTGGGCGCTACGGCCGTAACGACTACGAAAGCATCGCAGAGGATATCGACAACAAGACTGCCGCCGAAGTCAAGCAGTACGCCAAGGTCTTCTGGCAGCGGTATACGGAGATTGCGGACTACAACAAGTACGTCAAGGTGATTGAAGATGGCGAGGAGCGCATGCGCAAGATCGAACACCAGAGGAAGCTGCTTCGCAAGAAGATGTCTCAATACCGCGTCCCCTTGCAACAGCTCAAGATCAACTACTCCGTCTCCACCACGAACAAGAAGGTGTACACGGAGGAAGAGGATCGATTCCTTCTGGTTCTTCTTGACAAGCATGGCATCGACTCGCCCGGCCTGTATGAGAAAATGCGAGATGAGATTGCTGAGAGCCCCCTGTTCCGGTTCGACTGGTTCTTCCTCAGCAGAACGCCCGTCGAGTTGAGTCGTCGCTGCACTACGCTGTTGACGACCATTGTCAAGGAGTTTGAGGATGTCCATCCCACAAAGGGGGCAAATGGCGTTAACGGAAAGGTCAAGAGAGAAGCTGAGGACGAGGACAACGACGAGGACAGCATCCTGGGGATGGCACCAGCGAAGAAGAAGTCCAAGAACGGTGTCAAGGTAAGAACGCCACGGACGAGCTCCTGAACCGCGTAGAGACGTTGCTGACCATGATTGTAGAACAAGGCACTGGACAACGTCAAGTCAGAGGCCGGAAGCAAGAATACATCCGCGGCCCCTTCCAGAGCGTCGAGCGTCACATCGTCCAAGTCGGCCAACAATGCCAAGAGCAAGAGCAAGGGCAAGAAGAAATAGACGGCTGACAAACCTGCACGAATGAATAAGATGTCTTTTTTTTTTTTTGAGTGTATGGCTTTGTGTCAGTGGCTGCGAATAGAAAAAGGCGTTTGGTCTGGCATAACGTTTCGGTCGGTTATATCTCTAGGGAACCCTGTTGTGTGGCTATCGCGATAAACGGCCACTCTGGCTGTGTCTTTAGGAACTATGTATGTTGAGCTCGGTAAACGAGAATTGAACAGACTTTCAAAGATGCCGTGTACCTACCTACCTACCTACCTACCTACCTACCTCCCACTACCATTGGTCACAGTGTCGTTTGCAACAAAATAGAATAGGCGTTTGGGCGTAAAGTTCACATGAGAGAAATGCAATATTGTAGAAGGGAAAAACTGACCCTTTTGCCTAACCGGGAAGTCACGGGTCTGCCTGCGATACATACCTAGAGGAAACTCCCTTTCACGATCTTGGCAGCGAGGTGGTTGACATCGGGTTGGCACGAGGATTCACCCTCGCACAGGATGAACAAGCAAAAAGTGGAAGGATTATGGCTGAAAAGGACAAGGTGTGTGTGGTGCGTTTGGTTGATCAGGTGTGCAGAAAGAAAAATGGAAAGAAGAAGTGCAAAATGTTACCGCGATCCGTGGGACTCGAACCCACAGCCTTCCGATTAAAAGTCGGACGCTCTGACCAAATTGAGCTAGGAAAGCGACGACTGTTTGTTGAAATTACATCTAGATTTCGGTACCTATATACCTATAGTTGAGGCTGGACGAGCCACACCCACTGTGGTCTGACCCACCACATGCTTGCAGACTTACATGGTCAATCCACGGCGACCCAGAGACGATTTGTGCTTTTACATAACGCATTTAGGTGAATAGAAGACAGGGACTATATACGAGGACTACAGCGGTCGATACTGATTGCTAGAATGAGGAACTAGACAGTGGCACTGCGCGTCCAATCTACATCTTGGAAAAGGATGTGCGCTGTGGAAACCGCGATCAAGTAGTACAAACCGAGGGCATCTGAGCTAGAACTCTTATTCAAGCGGTGGTCTGAGTGCGTTTTGTGATGCGTAAGTGTAGGTAAGCGCACCATCCCGGCAACCGGATAGATGGTTACGCTGGGCAGGCTAGGCACACTTTTGTAGGAAAGAAGCCCCATTAGCCATCAGAGTAATTGCCTTGTTCTCCGTTGCCTCGTAGCGCACTTCAGGCGAGATGCACCACCAAAGTAGAATGTCTTCAACAGACTCCAGGCTGACTGAGCGAAACTGGTTGGCTGAGGTGGTGAGAGGGAACGTCATGCATGCCCCGCAACAGCACTAGCACTGCCCCTCCATCCACTATTCCCGGATCGCCATCCCAGCTCCAGGTCCAGGTTCCCACTTGATACCGTCGACCGCCATTGTGGTGCCTGATAGCTTGTAGCTGACACTCTGCTCAACCCCCGTCTCTCTCCAACACATTTCGTCTGTTCCATCGTCTTCGTGCAGCGCTTCGAGGGGCCCAATCTGCATTGCATCCCAGTATCGGCGTGTTAGGAATCCAAATCATGTCTGTCACCATCGAAAAGATCCTAGCTGCTTCGCCCGCTACCCAGCGCGGCCAGCCGACGCAGCTCTCCTCCGACAACAAAGGAGAGCGTATCGCCTATGCCGTTAGTTCAGCGACGCCCCTCGGCCAAACAAAGCTCTAGCTAACAGTTCATCCTCTCAGGCCGGCAAATCCATCTTCCTCCGATCCATCGACAACCCCTCCGTGAGCAAGCAGTACGTTGGCCACACCGCACAAACGAGCGTTGCCCGCTTCTCGCCCAGCGGCTTCTACGTTGCCAGTGGAGATGTCTCGGGCGCCGTGAAGGTCTGGGACGCCGTCGAGGCCGAGAACACAAAGGGTACAGCACACGCCCAGGACACCCAGTAGACGGTTCCCGATACTGATCTGCTCACCAGGCGAGTACCACATCATTTCGGGTCGCATCAACGACATTGCATGGGACGGCGACTCCCAGCGCATCATCGCCGTCGGCGATGGCAAGGAGCGGTTCGGCCACTGCATCACGGCCGACAGCGGTAACTCGGTCGGAGAGATCAGCGGTCACTCCAAGGTCATCAACTCGGTCGCCATGCGGCAGCAGCGCCCGCTACGGGCGGCAACGGTCTCCGACGACGGCTCCCTCTGCTTCCTGCACGGCGCCCCTTTCAAGTTCAACTCGAAGCACGCATCGATCCACAAGGGCTTCGTCTTCGGCACGGCCTTCTCCCCCGACGGCAACCAGCTCGTGACGGTCGGCGCCGACAGGCGCATCCAGCTCTACGACGGCAAGACGGGCGAGCCCACAATCTCGATCGGAGAGGGGGAACACACTGGCAGCGTTTTCGCGGTTTCGTGGGCCAAGGACGGCACCAAGTTCGTCACTGCCAGTGCAGACCAGACCGTCAAGCTCTGGGATGTCGAGGCGGGCAAGGCCACTCAGACGTGGAAGTTTGGCAACGGCGTCAGCGTGGGCGATCAGCAGGTTGGCGTCGTCTACCCCCACGGCAGGACCGACGGTCTCATCATTAGCTTGAACCTCAACGGCGATCTGATCTACCTGAACGAGGGCAGCGAAAAGCCCAGCAAAATCGTGCAGGGCCACAACAAGAGCATCACGGCCTTGGGTGCCTCGTCCGACGGCAAGGGCCAGACACTGTGGACCGG
Source organism: Colletotrichum echinochloae (assembly GCA_016618095.1). Lineage (NCBI taxonomy): Eukaryota > Fungi > Ascomycota > Sordariomycetes > Glomerellales > Glomerellaceae > Colletotrichum > Colletotrichum echinochloae. The sequence goes on from JADEZT010000007.1 coordinate 1,210,034, forward strand.
CAGCTTCGACGGCCGCGTCTGCCAGTGGGACGTGTCCTCGGGCACCGGCTCGGTCGTCGACGGACAGGCGCACACGAACCAGGTCACCCAGTTCAGCGCCGAGGCGGGACAGACGTACAGCGTGGGGTGGGACGACCACCTGCGGATAGTCGACGAGTCGGCCAACACGTTTGCCGGCGAGTCCGTCAAGCTCTCGGCGCAGCCCAAGGGCGTCGCGGCCACCGGCGGGAAGCTGTACGTGGCAACTATCGAGGGCGTCGACGTCTACGAGAAGAACAAGCTCCTGTCCGAGAACCGCCTCGGTTTCGCCCCCGGCGCCGTCGCCGCCTACGGCTCGACGGTGGCGGTGGGGTCCGGGAACTCTGTCAAGATTTACACGGCGGACAGCGCGGGCAAGCTCTCCGAGACAAAGTCACTCGACAAGTCGACCTCCCAGATCTCCTGTCTGTCTTACTCCAAGGACGGCCAGTACCTGGCCGCGGGCAACCAGATCGGCAAGATCGTCGCGTACAAGACGGCCGACTGGGAGGTTGCGACGGACCGCTGGTCCGCGCACACGGCGAGGGTGACGTGCATCAGCTGGAACGACGCCGCGACGCACGCCGTCTCCGGCGCGCTGGACACGCACGTCTGCGTGTGGAGCCTGGCGAAGCCCGGTAGCCGCGTCAAGGCCCTCAACGCGCACAAGGACGGCGTCAACGGCGTTGCGTGGGTCGAAGGCGGAAGCAAGATTGCGAGCGTCGGTGGCGATGCCGCCATCAAGGTATGGACCGTAGCCGGACTGCAGTAAGTCGGGCCGAAAGTGGTTAGACTCGTAGACACACTTTCTGATAGTCATGACTGAATGAAAGAAAGAGAAAGAGAGAAAAAAAAAAGCGATCATGTTATCTTCTCCTAACCAAGAACGCCGTATGAAATTGGGTATCTCCCGGGGCGTCTAAAATAAGCCTTTTTCGCCACGAACCGTACATATCTGCAGCCATTATTGCTTCGTCTATTTTTGTTTTACCGAGCTCATGAATCGTCAAGAATCATCTCCCACTACCAGAAGGATGAAGTCGGTGGCCAATGCCGATGGTGCTCCTAGTCCATCGTCATCTGCGCGACCTCCTCCCGCTGCACCTCACCGAGGCCAGTAGCAGCACTTTTGCTGCCGTTAACCTTGGCCGTCTTTGCAGGAGGAGCAGGCTCCCCCGAGTAACGGCCCATCATGGCGCTGCTGACCTGCCACAGGTCTACGTTGGCGGCGGCCACTTCGCCGTCGACAGAGTGAGGCCGGAACTGCCGCTCGGTCTTATCAAGCTGCAGGGCCAGCTGCTCGAGGGCCCACGAGATGTCACCGAGGCGGCCCCAGATCCCGTAACCTTGGCGCTGGATCTCCTCGGCCAGCTCGACCTGGTGGTTGTCCTTTAGAGTCGGGTTTGGGACGACGACAAGGGGGACGCTGACGCGCATCCCGTCAAGAATAGTCCCCGTGCCTTTTCCGATGCATAATGCGGGTCAGCCTTTAAGCTTCCGGAGACTGCAACACCAAAAACGCGTTTCTGTTCTCCTTACCTGCATGGCAGATGACCACGCCGGCCTCGCGGACGCCCGACTGGGCCCGGCACTTTGTCATCTCGACGGTCAGGTCGTCGACGAAGTCGAAGGCGGTGATCTCCAGGCCAGGATGCCGGTCTAGGAGGGGCGGCAGAACCTGGCGGGAGAAGTGCTCATAGTCCTTGCCGCACTGCAAGGTGAGGTGGGTGTAGCGGTTCTCGGCGAGGAAGTCGAGGAACGCGGGGCCCAGGACCTCGTTTAGCAGCTGGGTGAAGCGGGCTGTGGCGCCTACTGTGACGAGGCAGTGACGCTCGGCACCGATGGGTTTAGTTTCTTTCGTGGCCATGTCTGAGTGTTTCCGCGGTGAGATGTTTCCAGTCAAGTGGGAGTTGGCGTTGGTGTTTAGATTGACAATGTTCTATGAGCGAGAGCTTTGGGAGAGGTAAAGCTTCACATTAAGGCGACGTCCAACTTGAGTGCTATAGGGGGCCGATCAGGGTCCACCGGCGTGGGGTTAGCAGGCACCAACTACATACCTAGGTACAGTGGGGTGTCAAAAGTACCCGACTAATACAAATTCACTATACTAAATCTACTAAATATATACTATTAAGAGCTCTATAACTCTTAACTTTAGATATATAAGAATATTAATAAAATTGATATAAGTAATTAATAGCATAAGAAGTATATATTACTATTTAAATCTTATTTTTAACTCAAAGTAGCTATATAATTTCCGTTCTTAACCGGTAATGCCGAAATCACCCTCTCTCAGGCTGGCCTATTCAAAATACCGTTACTACCAATTTCACCGTCGTAAAGTCAAAAGAGGGTTTGCTGTAATGGCTGTCAAATTGCCTTGTTTGGAGGTCAAAGCCTTGATTTGTACCTACTTTAATAAAATACTTGATGCTCTCTAGCGAAGTATTTAGAGGCTCGATTCTTTCTTGCTGCAGTCTGCTACCCTTCTTACACAACCACACCTATTGATATCTATCAGCAGTACTTTTTACGAGTAACCATTATTTATTTTCTATATCCTCTAATATGAAGTCTTCCATAGTTAGCATATTGCTTGCTCTAGGTGTCCAAGCAGAAGGCAACTGTTAGTAAGTGCATCAATAACAGGGAGTTGTTATATGCTAACCAAAGTACGAAGTTGTTCTAAGGGTGGCGTGAGAAATGATACGCTCACTGTGGAAGCCTGCCCTGTCAACAAGATGCTGCAAAGAGTTGATCGCCATTGGGTATGCCACTTTACAGGGCATGAGTCACACTGGAAGAAGGTTAGCATTCAGAGAGAACAACAGGTTTTATGAATTTGACTAACGAAATGTACAGATATGCGTCATTAAGGACCCGCAAGCCACTGGAGACTGTGGCTAGATACTATGAGTGGTAACGTCTTCACAGACACATAGACATTAAACCAGGAATATCCCACCCACGTATGCATTCTACAACAGAAAGGACCTACAATAATAGGATCAAAATACAAGAGCAGGCTATTATAGCTAAAAAGCAAGGGGCTAATAAGAACTAGAATCATACTTAAGTACTTAAGAGAGCTACACTGATTTGTCGATATCGATCAGTAAGGTGCACTTTAGTTCTTGCTATGCATACCCTAGTCGACCGGCCCTCATTGTGTATATTGGAGACTGGTCTTAATTCTTATTCGAGTGCTATTGGCCCCCGTCTGGGGCGGCGGTGCGCTGACCAGTATCCCAAAATGAATATTTAGCCTGGTAATTGGTAGGAAACATATTGCGTTGGAGGATGACTGGTCTCGTTGTCTTAAGCCCGTTGGCCTCTTGCAATGGAGCTACCAGATCTATGCTCGACTAGTCCCCGCAAAATCTTGCCTCCTCTTTACCGGTCACTAAAAAACTGTTCTCTACTGGTCTAGAGTATTCTCCATCTAGGCGCGTTAAAGTGCTTGCAATTTCGTTAAACTAGGCTACTGGTCACTTCACCCGGTTAAGCTGGGAAATGCATGGAATAGAAGACATGTGAGCAATCGATACAATTGGCTCCTCAAAACGGACCTCCGAACAGAGAGACAGGGATGAAAGAATGGGAAATAGAGCAGCCACATGCCAAGAATAGGTACGGCTGGGACTGGGAAAGCAGAGAATCATAACCAGGTACCTCTTGGTCATCCAAGGGGGCAATTATCGCACTGGTGGACACCCTCTGCTCACCTTTGCTCACCTTCGGCTCAGGTTAGAGCGGCCACAGAACAGTCCCCACACCTAATGCAGATCTGGGACGCAGTTCCTGTCGCGGGCGACTACATACATAGGTAGGGAGAAACTCAGCACTCCTTCGCCTATGCAACTCTTTACTATAGCAAACAAGCAACGGACCTCACGTCATATCCCAATACACCTCTGTTCATATGGGTATCAAGTTCGTCCTGGCCTATTCCGACATAGTCTGCCTTTCCGCTACATGCTCATACCGACCGCTTCTCTTCTGGTCTCTCCAAAACGGCTCGACGCCCATTTCTTGGAATCTCTTCCTCTCATACACCCTGGTCACCATCCAGCTGCTCACGAACATGGCCAATATGACACCGAAAATGGCAACGCAGGCAACCAGCGGGGCCAAGATAGAAAAGACTGTAAACCCGTAGCTGACGTTCTGAAACGAGCTGTCGCCGACGAGCTTATCCGTGGCCAATCCGACTTGCATAGCCGTTAGGACGATGACGACGTAACCGAGGATCGCTGCGAGCGTCGCAAAGTTATCCTGGAGCAGGTCCTCGTAGACCGCATGAGAGGCTACTTTGGAAAACCCTCGAAGAATGTTTCCCAGACGGACCCGATAGATCTTGTTCAGCCGGCTAAGACGAAGCTCGCCGTACCAGTACCGCGGGTTGACGGACGCATAACAGTGGTTCTGCACGATCTGGGCCGATAGTGCCTTCCAGTCGTACCAGGACACCTCTTTCGGAATAAGGCCCCTTTCGGAGGCGATTCTATAGTCGCTCTCGTACGCAATGAGGGCGGTGTAAGTGAAGAGGAATCCGAGCGCACATGCGGAGAGCTGCTGCTTCCGCGGGCAGCGCTGTTCGTCCGTAGCATCAACAGCCAGGTGGACGGCCCAGAAGTCTGGGCACAAAAGCCATCGAGGTATTGGCTTGACGAAGATTCGGTTCTTAGTCCAAACGAGATGAAGTTCCGGGTTTTCTGTGACGTGGACTTCGCGTGAGACCAGCGCCTGGTAATGAAGAGGCCGCGGCGGCATCGGACGGCCGCAGATCCAGAGGAGGTCCTGGATATCGTTCAGCCGTTGCACGAGGAGTTCTCGTTCCAGAAATTCAACGTCTTCGGCCTGTACCAAGACGACACGATCGTGTTTCGTTCGGCTTGTCGCCGGCATGAGACCGCCGAAATCTCGAGGTTGTCGCACTGGTCTTGCGGGTATGTGGTCATTTTCGAGGGCCCGAACGGCGAAAGGCACAAACGGCGACTTCTCCATATTGCGGCTTGAGGAGGAGCCCAACGCCAGAAGGACTTTATGCCTTGTATTGGTCTTCGGAGTGTCTGTTCCGGGCTGTTTTGCTCCCATCGACACCCGCAGCCTTGACAGCGAAGGTATGGTTTGCTTTTTATCAACAGGGTGACCTTTTGGCTCCTGGCCTAACACATTCAATCAGTCCAGGCCTGGGTTCAAATATCAGGCTGTGTTTTTGTGGCAGCGTCAACCGTAACAAGGCTTCAATTGCGAATGGTCTATACGGTGGCTAGCGAGACCCGGGGAGCCCTTTTTGGTTAAGATGTCAGCAGGCAACCATATTCATTGGGGTCCAAGGGTCGCTCCCCTGTCATTTGAAATGAGCCTGGGTTCCATTTTCTGATCGAATCGCTGACGCACTGCAGAACTAACTGCTTACGGTGGTCGGGCAGCGCTACATACTTGGGGGCAATCGACTGAGCTGAAACCACTATTGTTGCCGTTGGATCATCATGGACATCACAGGATTGCATTGCATTATGCGGCTTACGCCGCTAAGGTCTTTTCGGGCCGCTCGACTGCAGGGGCTCACTGGTGTTAATGAACGCTTCTGGCCCCCAACCTGACAGCAGCCCCGTGAGGGCATTGCTTACTATATGCCGCTGCCTGGCTCCCGTGGTCTTGTTCAAAGCTAGTTGTTTCCCAGTCTCCGATAGACGCGTGCTCCGTGGTTGGGATACTGCAGTTCAGTGACCAGCAGCATCATGTCTATACGCCGCACAGGGACGAGGAGAATGCCAAACGGCAGCGCTCCAGGGGCCCCGAAGCTCAAGACAACCTACCAGACAGTTCAGCAGGGTATCAAAGAATTGTACAATCCTGAAAAGGAAAAAAATCCCGCCAATATCGAGGTCGAGTATGTTATCTATACCGGGGTGGTTATAGATTCGCTGCGAGAATTGACATTTTGGCAGCATTGTCTTCGTACCGGGGCTGGGTGCACACCCAGTAGACAGTTGGAAATCCGAATCTGGGTTCAACTGGGCCACAGGCGTCTACGATGGCGTCACGAAGAACTCGTCCGAAGCCACCAACAAGAAGGATGGTCTGGCAAGGGACTTCCCCAGAGCTCGGATACTGTTGTATCAATACGAGTCTGCGTGGGTCGGAGATCTCAAAGTCAGGGCCTTTTTGAGGGACATTGCCAAGTCAATGCTGGAGAGCCTGCAGGAAAGCCGAGATGTGAATTTTCCATTAACTTATCCTGCGGCCATGCGAGGATGCTGATACTAGTGTTAGAAAATCCGAGATCGTCCCATCGTATTTATTGGGCACAGCATGGGGGGGTTGGTCATTGCCCAGGTGAGCTTTGGGTTGCACATTGCTTCCAAATACTAGCCCGGACTAACAAGTCCCACAGGCCATCATACTTGCCGCGGACGCACTCCGTGATCTTTTCCCCAGGATGTTCGAATGCGTTGCCGGATGCGCGTTCTTCGGGACGCCTTTTGCTGGAGCTCACGTTGCCGCTGTAGCCTCCATGCTCGGAGACATCGGCGAGAAGCTAGGTTTTGCCAGGTCTTCGGAATTGGTGAAGATGATGATACCTGGGAACGAGGGCTTGAGGGATCTGCGAAACGACCTTTTGCGGTTGGCCAACAAGTTGAGCCCGGCGATCCAGCTCGCGTGTTTCTACGAAACCCACCCGACTTCACACAAGAGAGGTACGGCGCAGCCATGTCAAAGCTCGCCAAGACCATTGTCCCCAAGAATGCCCAAGATTTCGTAACAAGAGAATCGGCAATCCTGGAAGGTATTAGGGAAGTGATGCCACTCGCAGCTAATCATCGAGACCTTGTCAAGTTCAGCGATTTGAAGGACCCACGATATAAGCTCGTGAAGGAACCTCTGAAGAGGCTCATCAACGGCGCTAGCCTTGTAGCCAAGGGCCGATTGAACTCGACGCGTGGCATTGAACCAGAAGTTGTAAATGAGGTAAAGGAACTGCTGAGCGGTGTTCAAGTATCGAAGAAGCAAGACATGCTCAAAAACCAATTTCCACCATCTATCTGGATTCCTCAGGAGCCGGTATACCTCGACTGGTTGGAAGAGGACCACGACGCAGAGAGCACGGCGCAGAAAAAGAGAGGACAGGCGCTATACATCCGCGGGCCAGAAGGAAGAGGAAAGACGCGAGCGACTATGGCAGCGCTGAATGGCGTCAGGAAAATGATTGAATCTGATGACAAGGTGAAAAACGGGCGTTGGCCGCTCCTCTCTGCGTATTTCTTTTGCGAGCCTTCATCGGACTTGTCGACTGCCGAGGATTTACTCAAGTCCCTGGTGCGGCAGCTCATCGGCCAGCAAGACACGTTGGCTGTATACGCAAAGCACTTTGTGAAGAAGAAGGGCGATGATTCCTCAAAACCCTCGGCAAAACTCACAGTTGAGAACTTGTGGCAGACCCTTCAGGATATGCTTACGGATGAGTTCATCGGTCGAAGGGTATATTTTATCATCAACAACCTGCACGTCCTGCCAGAGGATGCCGATTCGACAAAAACGTTGATGCAATTCCTCAACGCCGAAATGAGAGACCTCGGAAGCGAGGACGACAAGCGGGTTCATACAAGATGGCTTCTCACGAGCAGAGAGGTTTCGTACGTTGAGGATGCCCTGAAGGTGGACCATGTCCGGCTCATCGATCTCGAAGACGACAAGTACTGCGACCAGGTCCAGCTAGAACTGCGGAAGGCAACCCAGGACAAAGTCCAAGACCTGGGCAAGTCGAAGAAGTACAATAAGGCGCTCACATATTATGCGAGCAGTCTTATCGGTAAGCGGGCATCGAACAGTCAATGGATCAAGCTCTCCTGCATGCAATTAGCCGAGCTGCCCGATGCTGAGAGCGATCTCAAAATCCGACACATGCTGGAGAGAATGCCTCAAGAGCTCGACGCCCTTCTCAACGCAGCGTGGTCGCAGATTTTCCGTTCGAATGAAAAGGACTCGGATAAGATCAAGGAGTTGCTGCGGACGCTTGTTCTCACGTTCGAGGAGCCCACGGAGGACGAGCTCGTCGTCCTCGTCGGGTTTCCCGCCACCCCGGACGGCAAAGCAGAACTCCAGGACCTGGTCAAGAAGTGTCGGCCGTTACTGACTGTGAAGCGGAGTGGAAAGAACGAGAACACGGTCGGCTTCATGGACACGGTCGTCAAAGAACATCTTTTGGAGAAGGAGACATCGAAGAGAACCCTAGGCATGACGAGTGACGAGGGGAAATGGCAGCACGGCATCATCGCGCTCAGGTGCTTGACACATGTCAAGGAAGCCTTTGACTTCCCTCCGGAGGAGAAGCCTGCTGAGGAAGTCCACGATGGAGACAACGACCCAGAAGCCCAGCCTGCGGAAGATCAGGAGGATGACCAGGAAGAGGACGAACAATCTGAAGCAGACAACGACCATGAGACTGAGTCGGAAACGGAAACCGAGAGCGATGGCACAGACTGGGACAGCGACGAACCCACCTACGACCAAAACGTTGATAATGATGATACCGAAGAGGTTCGGTCACTGGCCAACAAGGTCCTACCGTATCCCATCAAACATTGGTTGCATCATGCCAGCAAGGCCACATTGGAGATAGCTGAAGACCTCAGCAAAGACGACTTCTGGCAGACCGAGTCCTTGATCCGATATAGATGGCTGCTTGTCTACAACGCTATGACGAAGGCCCTCAGTGGCTTTGAATGCAAGGATCTGACTGCTCTGCACATTGCCGCCGCCGTCGGCTTCAAGCATCTTGTGTCAGCGCTCATCGATAACGGCCATGGGGGTGATATTAACAAGCGAGATAACCTCTTCAATACTCCAGTAAGCCCCAGTATCTCATACTATCCTGTCGTCTAGGAGGAAAATACAGAACTGTCTTCTCCTGAATCACCTACCAACACTGTCGTAGCTCCATTTTGCCGCTTATTTCGGAAGGCCAAACACGGTAAACGAGTTAATCAAGCGAGGCGCAAACATCGACGACTGCATCGATATCGGCGAGCAAACCCCGCTACATATGGCTGCATTTGCCGGTCATGTCAAAGTGATGGAAAGGCTGATCAAGATGAAGGCGAATGCCAACGCAATTGCGAATGACGTTGGGCCGGTGATGAATGCCGCAATATGGTCTGGTAATCATGCCGCAGTCAGTTTGCTCGTCAGAAACCACGTTTCTCTAGCTGTTGAGGATGACAACTTCGATTCGCCCCTGGCTTTGGCTGGTCTACATTCAGACATCTCCATGTTTGAGCACCTCACGGAAAAGTATGCTGACAAGCTTCCCAAAAAAGAGTTCGATAAGGCTTTCGTCAAGGCGGCCATTTCGGGCAGAGTAGACGTCTTCAACAAGTTGCTAAGCTACTCTCCCTCCCCAGAATGTTTCCAAGACGCTTTGGAAGTAGCAACTCTGGAGGAGAATTGGGAGATTGTCAAGATACTTCTGCAGGAACATCGGGACCTCAACTGCGACAGTCTGTTCTTGAGAGCAGCAACTACGGCGGAGCACCAGGACAGTGTCTTGGAATCTGTCTGGAATTACAAAAACGGGAACATCTCTGCCGAAATACTCAACCAAAGTCTGTATGAAGCCACGGATCATGAGAAGCAATCGACAGTCAAGTTGCTCGTCGAGAGATTTGGCGTCAATCCCAACGCGACCGGGGAATAGTGAGTACCGTTTCTGCAGCACAAATTTGCAGATGAAACTGACAATCTGAAGCTACGGGACTGCTTTGACTGCTGCCGCGTATGACGGGACACTGGACATCATCAAGTTGCTCCTCGACAATGGCGCTACAATTGACACCCCGAACGGCTGGGCTCTCCATGCGGCTGCCTTGGAAGGCCATTACGACGTAGTAAGAGAACTTCTCAACCGCGGAGCGGACGTGAATGCATTCACTTCGAACGAGAACTTCCCCCAAGGGACGGCTTTGCAGGGGGCAAGCGAGACAGGCAAACTGGAAATCGTCAAGCTGCTGCTGGAGCGTGGTGCAAACCCCAACCTGGGCGGCGGAGAATATACCTGCCCGCTGCTAGCTGCTGCCTGGACAGGAGAGCAGGATATCCTCAAAGCGTTGGTGGAGGCCAAAGCAGACGTCAACGTATTCGCTGGCTGGGACAACTCGACAGTGCTGTTCAATGCTGTTTCTAACCTCCCCGTTGAGTCGCTTCAAGTGCTTGTCGATGCAGGCGCCGACGTTAACCTGGCTAACGAGGAAGGCGACACAGCTTTGCTCATTGCTGCTTGCGACGGAGACGCAGAGAGCGTCAGGTTCCTCTTGGACAACGGGGCTGACATTTTCCATACGAATAAAGACAACGAAAACGCACTTCAGTCGGCGATCGAATACGGGTGTGATGAAGAATGCACTAAGATAATTGTAGAGCGCATTTCGAGGATCATGGCGGCTTTGAAAAAGGCCATGGTAGAAGGAAACACGGCAATTGCTGACGTGGTACTGGGTATCGGCGCCGGGGATCAGGGCCTCGATTGCGACGATGAGGCACCTCGGCCGTCACAGTTGCAGGAGGATGAGCAACCGATGGCCAGAGGCACGCAGCCGGAGGCTATCGACAACAAGGTGAACGAACGGTCTGATGAGGAAGACGGGGAGAGGGCGGGAGAGAGAGCCACAAGAATCGAGTCGTTTCCGAACAGCGCTGGAAAAGCCGAGCAAGAAGCAAGCGAGACGGAGGACAGCTCTTACCGGCCGGTGAGGGAGCTATCGAAAGAGCTCGAGGCTGCCCTGGCTGCCCAAGTCTCGCTTCTTCACCAATACACGTCTGCGCCTTTCAGACCAGAGAAAGTGCCGGAGAAAGAGCCCGCGGAGCTTCCGCCGGCAACCGTTCCAGAGCTTGCTCGGGAAAGACATCCCCAGCAAGGGAGGGCGGATGCGTCCTTGGGCTACTACGAGTTTGACCAGCTGACTCTCATACAAGAGCTGCCTGTTGAGCCGTCTGAGCAGCCAGCCTCGGTGGACCAGCCAGCGCTGCAGTGGGCCTCCCAAGCCGGAACTGTCCCAAGTGAACCGGTGCTCTCACCGAGTCAGGTTCCCATCCGTCGAAAGCCCGCACCCAGCGTCTCGTTCGGCGCAGCGTATGCCCAGGCTCTGCCCAACAATCAGTACCAGCCTACACCACAGCAGCTACATCAGAGGGCGAGCTTCGACCACCACCCCGCTTACCAAAATTCGGCATCGTACCCCGGAGCACCGACGTACCAAGGTGCGGGATACCCCGGCACAGTCCAGATGCAACCACAGCTTCCCACCAGCTCGGTGGTCGACAATGAAAGCTCAACGGAGTACTCACCAGCGCTGCAGCAGCCGTCGGGCGCCCACCACGCCCCCTACAACCCAGCAGCTTGGGGCAGACCGAGCATGGACACACCGCAGAAGACGCAGCCATTCCCGGATCTGCCATATACGGAACCCGGGGCGTGGCAGAGTAGTCCACCTCTCGGCGGAAGCCAGCAGCAGCAGCAGCAGCAGCAGCAGTCGTATTTCGGTTCTGGCAACGAGTCACCGCCTCAGCAGCAGGAATGGTCAGGCCAAGACCCGAGGTGAGTCAGACGAAATGATTGCCGCGCGCCAGGATTGGTATGCTAACCTTCGAATGTAGACCTGACATGAAGTCCCATCGTTCGTCGTTCATGGGCATGAAAAATACGCTGGGCAAGGCGAAACAGTTTAGCACCGGGATCATGAACCGCAGGCCATCTGGACTCTGACATCGGGGGATGGATGAATCATATAGAAAATAATTGACGATGGGTAAGGCGGTGGTTTCAAGTAGCTAATGGTGGTTACATCACCAAATTTGATGATATGCTCACCTTCGACGGCGTAGCTTCGTCTTGGTTGTCTCTTGTTTGGTCCTTTGAATGTGTGGTCATACTCCTCGAATATTCAAAAGGTTGTTTGAGTAATCATAGTCATCTGGCGGACGCGCTGGTCGTAAATGCAAGGGAAACTTGACCTCTAGGCAATGTACTTGTTTGCTTGGTGTTCTCAATGCCGAACACTCGATCACTCAAAAGCACCCGATTACGTAGAATACCGTGCAGAACCATGGTTTCACGTCATATGCCTAACTGCCCATACAAAAACGTGACTGTCAAAGTCGAAGTCGAGTACCTAGTGAAGGTGGAAGGAAAGGGGGGGGGGGGGTCGTTAGGCCAGTGGCTGGTGAAGGAGTGGACCCACTTTGGTGTGGTTGACAATGGGTGGGTGTGGCTGGAGCTCGATCCAAAAATTTCCGGGGACAATTCCCAACGCCATTCTCGTCAGAGCGCGACAACCCAGGATTCAGCATTGCCCTCGGCCAATGTAAAGAAACAACCCACCCAACATGGCAGCAGCAGGGCAAGCATTCCGACTCTGCGTCCGCAGTTGTCGCCGGATACCGACGGCGCCGCGCATCACCGTCGCGGCACCCCGAGCGTCGACACGGCCATTCGCCCACACGCAACGACGGACATTCGCCGCGAGCTCCACGAGACGGGCACCACCGAACGATGAGGCAACCCCCGAAGGCGAGGAGGGCGAAGAGGTTGTCATCTCGGCGCCTCGCGAGACGCTCGAGGAGATGTTGCAGCACCTCAAGCCCGAGGAGCTCAAGGCGCTCGAGGGCGTTAAGAAGCTCGACCCGTCGGCCCAGAACATGTCGCTCGAGCAGTTCCTCGAGAAAGAGATGAGCCAGGACGAGAAAGAGCACGAGAGGTTGCTCACTCCGCATGAGTGGAAGCAGGTGGCGGCCGAGGGACGTCCAAACAAGACGTCCTTCTGGTACGACGAGGATGACCCAACGGCCCCGACAGAAGATTTGGTGGACGAGTTTGACGAGGACGACATTACGCCCATGGCGCACGGAAAGCTAGATGAGATCAGGGAGTATAGACACTACCACCGCATCATGGCGTGGGAAATGCCGCTGCTGTCCAGTACGTTCCCTTTCTTCTTAAACTGCCTTGTGGACAGGGGTACCTCTTGGAGAGGCTGAGGGCGCTTTTATGTCTTTTTCCCTTGTTTTTTATTTTTTTTATTGACTTGTTATGCCAGAGCTGGCCAAGCCCTTTGAACCGCCCCAGGAGGATCAAGTGCTGCGTTTCCGATACACGACGTACATGGGCGAGTACCACCCGGCGGAGAGGAAGGTGGTGGTGCAGTTCTCGCCGGCCGACCTCAAGCTCTCGCCCGTGGAGGCGGACAAGCTCCGGAAGCTGGCTGGCCCGCGATACAACCCGGAGACGGACATCATCAAGATGAGCTCCGAAAAGTTCGAGCACCAGGCGCAGAACAAGCGCTACCTGTCGGACTTGGTGGACAAGCTGATTGAGACCGCCAAGGTAAGCAGGCGCATTTCCAGCCCCCCCCGGGCCATTAGGGTTGGATAACGAAGAGAGACAAACAATATGGAGTGGAGAAGAAAAAGGGCTGACAGCATAAACCATGACAGGACCCCAAGGACACGTTCCAGGACATACCCCTGGACACGCGTCACCACGCCTTCAAGACCAAGCCCAAGTTCCCCAAGGAGTGGCGCATGACGGAGGAACGCCACCGGGAGCTCGCGACGTTCCGCCTGCGGGCGCTCGAGGCCGACGCGGGCAAGGAGGAGAACGGCCGGGTGGTCGACGGCACCGCGAAGATCAATGAGGCCCTCGCGACGTTGGAGGAAAATGCGAGCGAGGAGGCGGCTCAGCCGGTGAGCGTCCGGAGTCGGGGCGCCGTCAAGCAGAGGGGCGCCCGTTGGTAAGGAGGGACCAGCCGTGCAGTGCTAATCGGGCCCCATCCGAGAAGCAGAGGGAGACAGACCTATGATCCCCCGGACCAAGGAAAACAAACTGTGTATGACTACCTAGGCGGGCTGCCCCGACAATGGGCTCGGCCTGGCCCGTGTAACATCTCCGTGTATACATCCGTGCAAGAGCGGAACTATAGAAATCCGAGAAGAAGAAAAAAAACCCAGGGTGGCTTTTACGAGTTGACCCTATCGCTACATATGGCATCTACCAGTGGTAGGTATGGAAATGGGCTGTTGCTTTTTGAGGTGGTTAGGTACCGATCATTCATTGGTTTGGCGCGGTGTGGCTTGGTCAAAACCAAGCCAAGCCAAGCCGAGACTTTTGGCTGAGATAGTCATCGACCGACCCTTCGCATGGCGGGATTACAGTTGGTCAAGTCAAGCTTATATCGACAACAGTCGTGCTTACTATGCGTACTAGGCACTGAGGATACAACACCATCGCATGGCCTTGGATCCCCTATACCTACCTACATACCTATCTACTAGTACTAGGTCTGTACACTAGTATGCCCACATCCAAGCGCGCAGGGACAGGGGTGCGATGAGTGGCTAATTGGTCAGCTTGCGTTTAATGCAGGTCTCGACGGGCCTTGGTGACTTTTTTTTAATACTCCGTAGTACGTACCTAGGCAGTGTACTGGTACAATGTATTTGCAGGGGGGGACGCCTCGTATGTGGGGAAGAAACGAAGGAAGGCAAGTCACAGGCGATTCGCGACCTGGCTAGAACTTCGAGCTTGATTGACCATTGTTGACCTTTAGTGTTTACCTAAATCTACACTAGAGCTTCCCCTTGGCTCGGCAACTTCCAGGGCCGGCTGTCTTGACAAGCTAGGTACGATGATGGCGGTAGTCCGAGCGGTGTTGACGCAAGAATGTCATCAGGAACCAATGGGCCTTGTACTTTTAAGCGGCGTCCCCCCCGTTCGGACCGGCTCCGTCGGGGTATCTTTCTCTCCATTCCCTCTCTCTCCGATGCGCCGGGACTGGGGATGCCCGCAATGAGGAATGAGGGTGATTAGTGACAGACAGCATCTGTTGATGGACGCTGTTCACATGCAAGCAACTGGCGTAGCGCACCGTTCCCCTCTCTGCGCCGTTTGGGAAACGAGCTCGTTTCCAACGTGCAGCGGATTCGCCCCCCCTGCCTTCCCTAATCGCTCACATTCCTACCTGTCAGATAGGTAAGCTGGTAGGTATACTTCATCACCTGGGTAGACTACTTGATCACCTTTCGACTTCGCAATTGCTTTGCCTTGCCCATCCGGTCAAAAGCAGTATCCGTACCGTGGTATATCACATCTCTCCGGAGAAGCTAGCAATCATCAATAAGACCCCCATCCAGCCCAACCAAAGACGCGCTGGACTGACTGCTGGACCCCCTGGATCCCTCGTTCGAGCCGAGGTCTCCAAGACTCGTCACCTGCATAATACCTACTACTACCTAGGTAGGTCTATAGACTGTCGTCTCATGTACCAACCACCCACGGGCCACGCGGAGGCCGAGCACGGGGGTGGAGCTTTGCCGCATCCATCAAGCTGCCGACAGTCTTTGCACCTCTCTCATCTGCTTGGCCGCTGGCTGATACGTTGAATTACATAAAGTCACGGCAACCCTCACAACTTTAAATGACTGCTTCTGCTCCTGCTCCTGCTCCTGCTACACGTCCACCCTGAACCCCGACTTTTACCAACTTTTCCCCTCACGGACCTCTCTCCCAGCTTCCCACGCCGGTTCATCGTGACAGCAAGCAAACAATACTAGTCCCAAGGCAGAGAGCCCCGCTCATCCCTTTTGAAGCCGTCATCATGTCGCTCGCACTCGACGTAAAGATTCCCGACTTCACTCCCACCTCCACCGACGACATCTACCGCATCACAGACAATCTGCGCGCCACTTTCCGCTCCAACAAGACCAAGGACCTCAAGTACCGCACCCACCAGCTCCGGAAGCTCTACTGGGCCATCAAAGACTTCACCCCCCAGCTCTGCGATGCCCTGCGCAAGGACCTGCACAAGTGCAAGCATGAGGCCCTCCTCTCCGAGATCGAATGGTGCGCCAATGACTGCCTCTACATGCTCAAGAACCTCGAAAGGTTCGCCGCCGACGAGAAGTGCGAGGACGTGCCTCTCACCTACGCCATGCTGAAGCCCCGCATCCGCAAGGAGCCGCTCGGCATGGCCCTCATCATCGGCGCCTTCAACTTCCCCGTCCAGCTGACCCTCGTCCCCCTCATCGGCGCCATCGCCGCCGGCTGCACCGCCGTCCTGAAGCCCTCTGAGGGCGCCCCCGTCACCGCCATGGTCCTCACAAAAATCGTCGAGACCGCCCTCGACCCCAAGGCCTACGCCGTCGTCAACGGCAACGTTCCCGAGACCCAGACCCTGCTCGACGTCAAGTGGGACAAGATCATGTACACCGGCAGCACCGCCGTCGGCAAGATCATCTCCAAGAAGGCCGCCGAGACCCTTACCCCCGTCGCCCTCGAGCTGGGCGGCCAGAACCCGGCCTTCGTCACCAAGCACGCCGATGTCAAGCTCGCCGCCCGCCGCCTCATGTGGTCCAAGTGCCTCAACGCCGGCCAGGTCTGCATCTCCCAAAACTACATCCTGGCCGACCGTGCCATTGTCGACGAGCTCGTCCGGAGCCTCAACGCCACCCTCAAGGAGTTCTTCCCCAGCGGCGCCAAGAACAGCCCCGACTACTCCCGCATCGTCAACCAGAGGTCGTTCAAGCGCATCAAGAAGATGATTGACGAGACCAACGGCAAGATCGTCATGGGCGGCGCCGTCGACGAAGACAAGCTCTTCATCGAGCCCACCGCCGTCCTGGTCGACTCCATGCTCGACCCCGTCATGAAAGAAGAGTCCTTTGGCCCCCTCTTCGCCATCATGCCGTACGACTCTCTCGACGATGCCATCAACATTGCGAACCAGGTCTACCGTACCCCCCTGGCGCTCTTTACCTTTGGCAACGACGAGGAGAACAAGAGGAGTGAGTAGACCCTGTGCTGCCCTTGGTGCAAAAAAAAGCAAAAAGAAGAAAAGAAAAAGCACACCCGCTAATGCACTTACAGTTCTCAATGAGGTGACCTCGGGCGGCGCTACCATGAACGACGCCTTCTTCCACGCCTCCATCGCCACCGTCCCCTTTGGCGGCGTCGGCGAATCGGGCACGGGCAACTACCGCGGCCGCGCCTCCTTTGAGGCCTTCACCCACCGCCGGTCCATCGCCCAGACCCCTTCGTGGATGGAGAAGTTCATCCGCGTTCGCTACATGCCCTATTCCCCCAAGGAGCTCGCGCGCCTGCAGGGCATGACGTCCGGCAAGCCCGACTTTGACCGCAACGGCGTGCAGATCCGCGGCGCTGGATACTGGGTGCGTCTTGTATTCGGTCTCGGCGCCAAGGGTGCCAAAGGTGCGTTGTTGAGATGGGTTCTTGCTTTGGTAACTGCGTACACCCTAACCCAGAGAAGGTCTCATTAGGGCCTTGGTTGGATAAAGAGGTAGAGGGGAGAGATGGCGTCTCATACTCTTATCACAATTCCCCTCGCAACATCATGACCTACATTTCCGCGCACACACGCACACTACACCAGTATTTCCCAGGTGATGATTCGGTACATCACACCACCGTGCCCTGTGTCATTTTGTTCTTCTTCCTGATTTGACCCCCCCCCCACTCGGATGTGCCCTGTTGGACAATTGGGTGGGCATTCAAAAGCTTCAACTCTGCATGACACACTCGCTAGGAGTGAGGAGGGTCTTCGTTGCCTGGGTGGTGTAAAAAGAAGAAAAAGGGAGAGAGACCTCGGCGGGTTTGGATGGCGGTCTTTGGTTCAGGCGCGCTTGTAGGATACTGTGTCATATACCATCTTTCATACATTTCGAATCGCGGCAATGATGCGAGCAGGTGCAATCACTGCGTCTTTCGACATTCTTCCAGGTCCGCTCTCTACTGTGCAGCTGGCTCGGGACCCTTACATGGAGCACGACCGCCAAAGATCGCTTTACCTCGTCTGCCACAGTCCGTCATCTTGCGGTACCAATGGGGACCGTCCACGACCTCCTCCCCAGCTCGACAGGGACATTCATCTCCAGCCGGTCCTCGTCCCCCACTCCCACTTCTGCGACCGTCGCGTCGGTGCCGCAGCTCGGCCCTCGCGGAAACGGGTCGGGATCGAAGTACCCCGGCCTCGCGTCCGACCGCTTCCTCTTGCGCCGCCTCTGCTCCCCGAGGCTGGACCCCACGAGCGACAAGAAGGTGGCCGACCTCTGAGTGCTACGCGGCGGCGGCGAGGCGTCGGTATGTCGTCCCGCGTCGTGGCCGTCGTGGTCTCCCGGACATGGCGCGTTCTCTCTGTCCTTGCCCTCGTTTCCCCCCCTGGTCTTTGGGACGTCCAGGCCCGTCTCCTCGTCGACGTGGTTTCGCGGGGGAACATCGCCCGTGCCAGGAGGGGCGGCGTCCCCGACGGTCGGGCCGTTGATGATGGATATTACAACGGCGGCGGCCGGGTCCTTCTTCCTCTTCCTCTTCCTCTTCCTCGCCTCCTTCGTCTTCTTCCGCCCCGTGTCCCTCTCGGCCCACATTCTGTCGCGGTCCGCCTTGTAGCTCTCAAACCCGGCTTGCGCGGTGGGGTCGCCGTCGACGAAGCGCTCGAGGACGAGCTCGAGGCGGTCGCGGAGGCGGACAAACCAGCGGTACGGCGTTGCTCGCGGACGGCCGTGGAGGGCAGGCGGGTTGGCCATTGCGACGCGTTTCGAGGCTCTGCTGTCGAGTGTCGACAAAGGGGTCAAGCCCGGCCGATGTAGCGAATCTTGCTTCTGCTCGAAGATGGCCCGCGACAGCTGGCTGTCGGACGTGGTTGAAGCCGGCGTACAGGGAACAAAATGGCGTGGAAATTAGGTCGTCCGATTTATCACTCGTCATCCTTGTGCACCTCATTTCGCCGTTCTACGAACCCCTGAGTGACAGGGTCGAACAGCAAACATCATGCTCGGATCATACTGGTTCCGTCTGTGCTACGCCCACGACATCCTACACATCGCTCTCTTGAAGTTCGCGGATTCGAAAGAGGGGACACCGGATCATCAACAAAAGAAAAAAGAAGAAGCTTGCCATTTTCTGTCTCTCTCTCCCCCCCCCTTCTATAAGTAGTCTGGTAGTACAAATCCCACCGTTCGCGCCTTCCCGCGTCTCCCGTCATCTCCTCGCCCGAGGGGAGAAAAGACATACTCTCAGTCGTCCAATGTTAGGTTCAAATACCCCTGAGCTGCGTATTATCACGGTCGTCGACCCGCTGGTACCGCTCTGCGAGCACCTCCTTGACCGACTTAGTCAGCCCGCTCGGCTTCTCGTACCGCTGGTGCAGCGCCCTCTGCACCGGCGACGCTGCGGGAAGCACATTGCCATCCGCCTTGACGGTGACCTTGTCCTCGGCCACGCCCGCCGCCTGCTGCGCCGCCACAAGCACAGCCTGGCCCTGCTGCTTGCCCTTCTCCACGGCCTCGCCCACAGCGGCCTTGACCTCGGCGGCCTTGGCGCGCGCCGCCTCCTCGGCCGCGAGGCTCTTTTCCCTCGCGCGCTCCCACGCGCTGCGCGACTCCCTCCGGGCGCCCTCGCCTTTCTCCTCGGCGAACGCCGCGCCTCTCGCGGACGCCTCCCGCGCCAGCGATACCGCCCTCTTCTCGACGGCCTGCTCCGCTTCGCCGGCCTTGTCAATAGCGCCGCCCCAAAGTCGGGCAGCGCTGCTCTCGAGCCCCTCGCGTACCCCGGACCAGTCGGTACGCTGTGCCCACCGGACGGCGTTCTCGACCTCGCGGTTCCAGCGGTCCTTGGCGGTTGTGACGATGGTTTCGCGGTCCTTGACGGCCTGTTCGGAGCGTGTCAGGGGCGGTGGGATGCGGACCTGGGGCTCGAGGGCGGAGGAGAGAACGTGGGTCTGCGAGCGGAGGATGTGGGATTGCGCTTCGCGGTTGCGTTGGTGGGCGAGAACTGTGAGGTAGGCGATGCCAAGGGTCACGGTCACGCCGCCGGTCTGTTACCGCCGAGTTAGTTTCCTGGCGTGCTAATTGGGGAGTTTAGAACAGGAGGCGGGCGGGGGGGAGATGGCCACGTACGAATCCTGTGGTGAAGCCCATGGTGCCGCTTGTTCGATCGCGATTTACGGTGCGGTTGTGCGCAGTTGAGCCGTGTTTTATGTTGTGTGGAATCTCTCCGTGTGCAAAAATAAAATCGCGTAGAATCAAGGTATCATGATGCGGTTCCGAGGGCGACCGTCGTGAGTTCGGATTGGCGTTGACGCTTTTTGGGTGCTTCCGAGAAGCGGGACGGCCAGCTTCGGTGGGAATGACGTGAATTAATCGGGCTTGCGAGGGCGAGCGAGCAACTTTCAGCCTCTCCGGGTGGATTTCGGCGAGCCGTCGCAGGGGTAGAGGTACCTTACGGGGGGGGTTGACCCGCATGGGCGCGCCCGCCAAGCCAACCAGTGGCCTCTGAAGGAGTCCACTTCGGTGCTCAGGAACGACCATCCCGGGGATACGCCGCCGCGCCCGAGTGCCAAAAATTTGGTAGTGAGAGACGTGAAAGGCTATCGCATCGCACCAATTCGGTCTGCCCTGCGAACCACCCGGCCCCCGCCGTCCAACAATCGTACCGATTAGAGAGCTTTCGTCGCCGAGCCTCAACGAAATTCCTCGCTCGTTCACGAGTTCTCCCCCCGATTTCACGAGCCTGCCGATTCAATTGAGCCGATTCTCACGACGAACACACAGCAGCCATGGCGGGCGGTCTCGTCAAGTATAGGCATTTGAGCCGCAACTCGTCGGCACGACAGGCCCTCCTCCGCGGCCTCGTCACCTCCCTCGTCGCCCACGAGCACATCCACACTACCTACGCCAAGGCCAAGGAGGCCCAGCGCCTCGCCGAAAAGCTCATCACCTACGCGAAGCGGGACAACGAGGAGACGAGGCGGAAAGCCCAGGCCATTCTCTACGTCAGTCCGCCCGCGCCCGCCAACCCCCCTCGACATGCGAACGTGTGAGAGCAGGAACCTGAAGAGCTGACTGGCTGACCGTGTTCTGTCTACAGACCCCCCACGACCTCCTCCCTAAGCTCTTCGGCGAGCTGCGCGAGCGCTACTCGGAGCGCCCCGGCGGCTACACGCGCGTGCTCCGCACCGAGCCGCGGAGCACCTACGACCAGGCGCCCTCGGCGATCCTTGAGCTCGTCGACGGGCCCCGCGACGCTCGCTTCATGATGACGGCCAAGGCCGTCGCCTTCGACAAGGACTCGGGCAAGAGGCACACGGAGCTCACCAAGAAGAACGTCTCCAAGGTCACGAGGTACCGCAAGGACGGCAAGTCGGCCTTCGCCGACATGGTCGCCAGCTTCCGTCAGCTTAGCGCCAGGAGCAACGGGGGCAAGGGGAAGAAGAAGGGCGAGACGGAGGAGGCCGAGGCGTGAACACCCACCCCCGATAGGAATTTCCTTTGGGGAGGAAAGGGGGGTCTGCGTGTGAACGATGGGGCAGACGAGGTCGTGCAGAAATCTGTTACTCATTAAAAGAAACGGTGTATCATCAGTAGGAAATACCTGGCCACTCTATAGATTACGGCCGTGTAGGGTATACATGTATACTACGGGAAGCTCCAAAAAGACAACAAAAACTTGTTTACGTCTGCCGCCATCAGGCATAAACACAACATTCACTCTATCCGCAGCTCCCCTGCCGTTTCTCTTTTTTTTCCTACACGAAATCAAAGGTATCGCCCTTCTCCTGGATCATCTTACCCACCCGCTGCGTGCCGACGACCCGCTCGAGCTTCATGACGTCGTACTTTGAGAACATGACGCGGACGGTGCCCTGGCCGGGCTCCAGCTTGAGGTCCGCCTCACTGCGGGCGAGGTAGCCTCCGGCAATCTCGCGGTAGAAGATGGGGTTGTCGGGCAGGCTGTACATGATGACGCGCCGGACGCCGCGCAGCTGGTAGCGGCGGAAGTGATGCGCGCGCTCCGTGTACAGGAGGACCTTGTGCCGGCCGGTGAGGAAGTGGGAGCGCGCGCGCGAGGCCTCGGGCACATCGGCGTACTCGGAGATGGTGCCAAAGGAGAGGGCGGATACGGCCGGGTTCGTGGCGAAGTAGTTGCGCACCCGGACGAAGTCGAGGTACGAGGGAATGAAGATGAGGGTGCCGGCGGAGTCTTTGGCGCGGTTGATGAGGGATGGGAGAATGGCCGAGACGAAGTAGTCGAAGCGCGCGTCGGGCTCCTTGTCTATGGACCGGCACTCGAAGCGGGAAAAGGTCTGGCGGGCCTTTAGGCCGAGCTGCGCGAGGACGCCCGCGTAGTCGGCCTGGAAGCGGACCTTGCCGGCCCAGTTGTAGTACTGCGTGCGCAAGAGCTCGGTGAGCTCGGGGGTGTTGAAGGCCGACAGCATGATGGTCTGGCGGAAGTACTTGGACCAGTCCTCGAGGTACCAGCTGCGGACGCGACTAAAGTCGCAGCCGTGGGCGTCCTTGGGTTGGAGGTTCATGTGCTCGAAGATGTACTCGACGTGCTCCCAGTTCTGCATGAGCAGGGCGTCGGCCTGGTCGACGACGACCATCTCGACGGAGCTTAGGAAGTCGTAGTCCATCTTCTTCTTGTCCTCCTCGGCGCCGATGGCCATACGGAGACCCAGCGGACTGGCGAGGAGGATGTCCGAGTTGTAAAACTGCGAAAAGTATTT
The DNA here is from genome assembly GCA_016618095.1 of Colletotrichum echinochloae. Classification (NCBI taxonomy): domain Eukaryota; kingdom Fungi; phylum Ascomycota; class Sordariomycetes; order Glomerellales; family Glomerellaceae; genus Colletotrichum; species Colletotrichum echinochloae. The sequence continues at coordinate 1,232,629 of JADEZT010000007.1, forward strand.
GACCGTCTTGCGCGTGAACTTCATGCCGATGCGGAACATGTCGTCGTCGTTACCCTCGAAGAGCTCGCGGAAGTCGGCGGGCTTGTCATCGCTGAACTTGACGTCGTCATCCGTGTACGCCTCCTCGAAGCGTTTGCGGTTCTCCCGCTGGTCCGGCTCGCACAGCTCCTCGATCGTGTTGACGATCTTCAGGCAGGACTGCCTCGTCGGCAGGATGAAGAGGATCTTCGGGCGCGTGAAGCCCTGGTCTCTGAGTTCGAGGTCCGAGTTCTCCTCCTTCGCAAGCCTGTAGTTGTTCTTGATGACTCTGTCTCGGGTCCTATGACTGTGTGAGCGACTTACCCCTGAACTGGGTTGTTGAGGGTGTTCTTACTTGAATACGTGGTTGACGGCATGCAAGCACACAAGTTGCCGCAACCCTTCAGAGTTCTGAGTGTTTCGGTCATCGTACAGGACATCAGTGTAGTTGAAGATAGTAGGAGCAATAGCCTGTTGTAGCGGGTTGAGCGTGGCCAATTTCTTGGAGGCAGTCTCCCTCAGTTTCTGTTTGAGCTTGAGCCCGTCCAGGCTGGAAATCGGCGAAGGAATCGCTGGTGCGTCTGAGCCTTCCACTTGGGGATACGTCACAACCGCCTTCGAAACCTTTGACATGGTCCGCTTGAACGCCCAGTCCTTCTTCTGGATCGCCTTGACTCTTTTCGCGGTCAAATCTTCATCGGGTGTCGTGAAGTGGCTGTCGAACGGATCTGAGGCGTCTACCTCGTCTTCGTCGTCGCTTTGCTCCTCTTCTTCGGCCATATCGGCCATCGGGTCCTCAGCCTCCTCAACCCTGTCGACATCCTTGCCTTCATTCTCGTCCTCATCGGACTCGGATTCAGACTCGACCTGTGCAGGTGCCGCCGACGCACCACTTTCGAGTTTCCTCCTTTTAGCGCTTGGCTCCGAAGATTCCGTGAAACCTTGAAGAAGTGCCATATACGGACGGGCGTTTTGGGGCTTCTCCTCCTCTTCATCTTCAGACATGGAAACATCAGAATCCTCTTCCATTTCAGAGTCCATCATCTCCTCCCCGGACTCATCCTCATCCTCTGACCTAGTCAAGTTAGTTTCGATACAAGAATATGAAGTAGGGATTAGAACAGAAGCATACTCCTTCTCTTCAACACGAGCAGCATCGAATCGGGATGAGCGGCCAAATGACCTGCCTCCTCTGCTGCCTCCTCTTCCTCTTCCTCGCCCTCCTGCGCCGCCACGTCCTCTGCCGCCGCCGCCGCCGCCGCCGCCTCTCCCTCCTCCCCGAAACCCAGCACGGCCTCTACCTCTCAGACCCATGATCTAATACTACAAGTCGCGGAAATAATGATCCGAGACGATATGAAGTATGTAACCAAAAGAAAAAAAGTAAAGTCACTGGAGAAAACGGCATTCACTTGTCCTGTTGCACGGTGAAAAATAAAACGCTATAAGTCGTCGGCCATGTACTCAACCTTGCAGAAAATCCCAATGGTCACCAGCCACAGCGGGGCACTCCCGCCACAGAAACCCGTTATCGAGTCTTATCTTAGCGCGCACAACCCGGTCGGGGCCAACCACAAATCGCAAAATCAACCCACTGGGAAAGCAAAAGGAGGGTACGGGTGCAGAGTTCGACGCATTTTTTGAAGCGAACCATCGCGAAAAAAGAACGCCCGTCAGCCAGAGACCGAAACCCACTTCCCAAATTTTGGCCTGCGCATCCAACCCGACCTCCCCCCCTCTCCTGAGAACAACTTCTCAACTCTCTCCCGCCCGCAGGTCCCCCCTCCGAAAAGTTCAACGACAACCCCGAAAATCCCATATTCTGCCCAGTATGGCTGTCGCCGAAACTGAGAAGTTCCTCCACCTCTCGCGGCCCATCGCGCCGGCCACGATTGGCATCCCAGGCAACATTGCCCCGCTCACCGTCAACATCCAACCCCAGGTACGACACCTCTTGCTGCGCTCAACGGCCTAAGGCCATGTACCCCGAAGAGATGTCTCAGACTTCGACTCACGTCTTGACATTCATACGCATAATCTTCACGTACCCCTCCAAGACAGCTCGTCGCTGACCCCACCTCTCTTTTTCTCCTCTCCTGCAGGCCATCCTCTCCATCCTCGACCATGCCGTGCGAAGAGACATCCGCGATACGCAATCAACCCGCGTTATCGGCGCCCTCGTTGGTGTCCGCTCCGAAGATGGCACCGAGGTCGAAGTGCGCTCCTGCTTCGCCATCCCTCACACTGAGAACGAGGACCAAGTCGAGGTCGACGTCGACTACCAGAAGAACATGCTGGCCCTCACCCTCAAGGCCAACCCCCGCGAGTCCCTTCTCGGCTGGTACACCACCACCCACGAGCTCAACTCCTTCTCCGCCCTGATTCAGAACTTCTTCGCCTCCCCGGAGACCGGCACCTTCCCCCACCCCGCCGTCCACCTGACCATCAGCACCGACCCTACCTCCAACATTGAGGCCCGATGCTACATCTCTGCCCCTGTCGCCGTCAACGCCGAGCGCGCCGCCGAGAGCTGCCTCTTCATCCAGGTTCCCCACAAGCTCATGTACGGTGACGCCGAGCGCAGTGCTCTCGAGGCCATCTCCATGGCCAAGGACTCCGAGAACCGCACTGCTCCTGTCGTCTCCGACATTGAGGGACTCGCCCGCTCCATCGAGTCCGGCGCCAACCTCATCGAGCGCGTCAGCGACTGGGTCAACGGCATCCTCGACGAGGACGAGGAGCCCAACCAGGCCCTTGGCCAGTACCTCATGAACGCTCTCTCGCTCGCCCCCAAGGTCGACCCCGAGCAGATCGAGCACGACTTCAACAACCACATCCAGGACGTCCTCATGGTCTCCTACCTGGCCAACACCATCCGCACGCAGATCGACCTGTCGCAACGGCTGGCTGTGGCCAACCTCACCAGCGGCGAGAAGGATGGCGAGGGCAAGCCGACCGAGGGCGGCGAGAAGGGCGAGCAGCGGGGTGGCGGTGGCCGTGGCGGCAAGCGTGGCGGACGTGGCGGCGGACGTGGCGGCGGCCAGAGGGGAGAGCCCAGAGAGCCTCGCGAGCCCCGCGAGCCCCGCGAGCCGAGGGAACCCACCGAGTAAAGCAGCTAATCTTTGTTTGAGAACGTGTTTCCCTCGCATGCGGAGCCATGGAGGAAATTCACGAGAGAGAATATCGAACAAGTCCCCCTCCCCCCCCCACTTTCCCCCTTAAAATGGAGAAAAACAATGGAGACGGAAGTCGAAAAGAGACGAGAGAGCCGGCAAAGCGATGCAGGCATTTTCCGCCGCGAGGTTAGCAAGCATGGCATCACGAGGAACCCACACTTGATAAAACCATCATGGCGTTATGGCAGTGGCAGAATTAGACGGCCTAGGGCAGAATGCGCTAGGCAGTCGCAATGATGAATTATTCACGCTTTCATGCAAACATTCCAGACACGAGAGGACTGACCAGACACCGTGAACCTTTCAAGAAAGTTGAGTGACAATTAAGGTACGTAAGTGTTCTAGCATGCAATAGCCTACATGATCTGATGCCATCCTATCCCTCCTTGTGAACGCCAATATGCTGTACCTTCAAAGACCCTCCCATGCGCCGTTCATTCTGCCGTAGACCTTCCAACGTCGATTGCTCACCTAAACACCCATGTTTGGCTTCTGCGGCAAGGTGGCAGGATTGCCATAATGAGGAAGGTGGCTGAACGTCTGCCCGGCCGGACCCTGGGGGATAGTGGGCTTGTTGGGAATGTGGGGAGAGGGGTTTTGCGGAAGGTGTTGCGGCTGGTGCTGAGGGATGTGAGAACTCGGTGCCGGGGGAAGGGAGTTGAGGTGGTGAGGAGGGGGGTGGTATGAGTGAATCGAGTTATTCGATCCCTGCCGGGCCATGGCGTATCCGTATGGTGCCGGCGGTCCTGGCTGCTGGTAGCCGGCATATGCCAAGTGAGGCGAGCCAATCTGGGGGCTACCATGATGGGAGCCAGGTGCGCTGAATGGCGGCTGAGGCAGCTGCATCGGGCCCATGCCACCGCCAGGCACAAACGACTGCGTCTTGGGGTTGAACGCATGCCGGTTGTAACTACCGGGAATGGGGTGCTGACTCTTAGGGTCGTTCGGGTTAATGTGGGCTGGTAGCTGTCCGTACATGTACGGAACCGTGCTTTGCCCAGGCGGTGCAGACATGCCACGCGGGGTGTAGGCCGTGGCGCTAGCCGTAGAAGGAGGAGTCATCGGAACCGGCGCCGGTCCGAATCCTTGCTGCCAACCTTGCTGCGGAGGAGGAGCCCCTGGCCCAGATCCACCAAAGTTCCTGGCGCTCGTAGGCGACTGGAACTGAGCTTGGCTTGCCTGCGGCGGGTACTAGGACCGATTAGATTCATGTCTGCTGAGTGTGAAGTGTTTGGCTTACTGGTGGCATATTCGGGTACGGCGCATTGTAACCCGCATTGGGCATCATAGGCGCAAATGTTTGGGTAGGCGTGGTGTTGTAAGGGGCTTGCATCTGGTTCGGGTACGGCTGCTGCTGTACTGGTGCGCCGTACTGGTTGGACACAGGGACGTATTGGGGTTGCGGCATCCACGTCTGCTGCTGCGGGCCCCAGTACGGAGTGTAGTTGTGCCTCGAGTCAAAGCTATCGGAATCGTCTCTTCTCTGCTTGCCCGTTTTACCCCGTTTGCCAGACTGGGACTTTTCTCTGGCAGAGACTGAGCTGGCGCGTGAAACACCATTTTCACCATCGTTATCTAAACTACAATCAGTGTGAGGTCAGGCAATATTCTCTGGATATTCATACCGGGTGTTGATTCTCCAGTTTTCTCGGAGTTACCGAATATCCTTTCACGGGCCTGCTTGTACGCCTCTTCGCGTTGTTCCCTCGATAGTCTACAACAGTCAGCAGAGCACTAACCCTCAAGGAGATGTATAAACATACTTCTGATTGGCAGAGCCAGACTTATCCTTGGAGTCACTGCCGGTCTCGGAAGTAGGCTTGGATGGAGAAGCGCTGTTGGGGCCGAACTCTCCCTCCTCTCCGCGTCGCATGATCTTTCGCGGCAGTACCGCAGGTGGAGGTGGTGCCTCGGCATTGGTCTCCGGAGCAGCGATACTAGCCAGCGACTCGGGTACCCTGGCATAAGGGGTTCGGAATATTCGCACAGATCCAACACGAGCTTCATACTGATGTGTCATCCGATAGTAATCGGCCAGCTTGTGGGTGAGCATTCTACAGAAGGAGTTGGATGGAGGGAAATCCATATAAGGTTCCCTAAACGGCCGTTAGTCACGTATATACGTATGCTTAGGTCGTTCTCAGGTGAGCTTACTTGGAGTTCTGGACAAACTTGATCAACTCGGCCTCCAGTCGCAACAGGAACAACCGGTCTTTCGGGGAAGCCATAGCCTCCAACAACTTCTCGTCTGGGGCCTGTCCGTAGATGGTATTCAAGAGATTAGCCGAGTCGGGGAGAGCGGCCGATAAAGTGTTAGCAGAGGGCATTGGCGGCTGATCCGAAGAAGCGCTCTGCGGCGTGATCATGCCCTGGCTCAGAGATCCAGAGATGGGCTGGATGAGGCGGCGATCTGGCATGTCACCAAGCTGGATAATACCCCTCGCACGCGCGGCTATATCAGAGCCCATCCTAGAGTTGGGTAGATTCGGGCCTCGGAAGGAAAACGAGTCGTCATCTTCGGCAGCCGCGGCTTTCACACTGGCGCTGTCATCCGGCCGCAGTGACTCTTTCTCATCCAACGCGAAAGTGGTTCCAGACGTAATACTCTTCCCGTCTAAACTGGGAGGCTTAGTGCCGAGCTCTGAGCTCGAGTCAGCTCTCTGGGAATCGTCTGAACCGTCCTTGTTCAGGGATTCTGATCGCTCAGTGAGGGAAGATCCCGTTCCGTTCACGACGAGACTTGGCGTTCGTTGTCCAATGTTCAGGTCCTTCAGTCCATCCACAACAGGGTCGATCGCGTTGGTCTTTTTGGACAGGGCGGGCTCGCGCTTGGCGACAGCCGGTGCGGGTTTCGTGGAGCCCATGGCCAAAGGTTGGTGGCGGTCGGCTTCGTTTGCAGCGGGGTGTGTAGGAAGAGAGGCAGCGTCGGAGGATGAAGCTTGGTCTGGGCGGTCTTGAGCCGACGCGGTTATTCGTCGTACAGTAGTGACAGGTAGATTGTCTTTTGATGCTGATGCAGCGACCTGAGAGATCGCAAGACGCGTTAGCATTTATCGCCAGGCAACCACTAAGCTTCGGGAACGAGGGGCAGCTCGAAAGCGCAGCGCACCTTTGCAAAAGAGGGCTTAGGAAGGTCGGATGGCATGTGGGCAGTGGCCATAGCTGGAGGAGAGGTTCGGATGTGGCTCGGATTCAGCCGTAGGTGGTGGGATGAAAGTGGACGTCGTCTTCTCAAAAGTGAATCGCGCTTGGGGAGGGGGGGGGGGGGGGGGTTATAGTGACGCGCGAGACGAATTGAAAACCGGAATCAAAAAGAGGACTCAGGACGATATCCGAAATCAAGAAACAAACTGGATCAAGGCGGGCCTGCGGAGCGAGAAAGGAATACCGTGGATCATCGTCGGGACAAGATCGTCATCGTAGCTGGTGTGTTCCTGGATGGTGATGGTTGATAGCCCCGGTTCTCGTCAGAGGGGAGAAACAGGCGTCGTCGGATGCTTTAACCAGGTCTGCGCCTGAGTGGTTGTCCGTCAGCGGTTGCGGCCCGTAACTTGATCGCAAAAATTGGTAAGTGACCGCGCAACGAATGAAGCGAGGCGACTGTATTTTTTTCCCCTTCTCTGGCGGCCTGCGAGGCAAATGGCTTGTCACGGGCTTGGGAAGAGGGGGGTAAAGGTGTGGTGTGAGTGGTGTGGTGCAGACGATGTTAGGTAGTGTGGGAGGGAATTGACAGAGAGAGAGAGCTGTGGTGTGGGTTTTCGGGATTGCACTGGAAAGGGAAAAAGAAGATGGGGAAAATGGAGAACCGACAGGTTCCCTCAGTTGCAGCAGGCTCGGGCTCGGGCTCGGTCTCACTCACCCTCGGTACTTTGGTCCGCTATCTCGCTCACGCCTACGTGCAAACAAGCAATCTGTATTACAACAACGGGACTCTGTCGTGATGCCTCATTCCAGGAGCGTGACGGCTCTCTTCTCTCCGAATCTCACTCCCTCGGTCGCAGAGCGGCGGTAGAGGAGCTAGAAGCTTAAATGCCGGCAACTCCCAATGGAGCGGACAGCGGTCTCAAGTTGGTATAATATGGTGTCAGACGGCTGACATCCCTTCCGCGACGTCGTGTGGGACGTCAGGCTGAAGAATCGAGTGGTGGTCACAAATTCTGATGAGGATTGAGCAGGTCTCGTCTCGGGCTTAGTAGGCTGGTGGTAGGTGGGCGGCGCTGGCGAGAGACAAAAGACTAGAGCCTGAGCCAAAAGTGGCTTAGTCTCGGCAGATCTAGACGGGAGTGTGGCTGGTGAGGAGACCAAGAGGCTGATGCTTTTCCGGTCAACGTTCGCGGATCTTGTGCACTTACATAAGCGACAAACCTCATGCTTTGGTGTCGCCTGTCTTTCAAATTAGGTAGCAGGATAGAAACGCCGAACGAAGTAGACGACGGTGATCAAATCAGCTTCATCCCATTCCCACAGGAACGGAAATTCTACCTCCGACACGACCTATCTTTTCCACAACGAAGTTGTTACACACAAGGCTCAGATTCTCGCCTGGCAAGAGAGACGAAAACCGGTTAACGTGCATTCGGGTGCAACATCGCATATCACATCCCGGAATAGATCACGCCCTGGTACAAGACGCCGGAACAGCGAGAAACTGGCGGCAGCTACCTCAGATCTCCAGCAATCAACCAGAAATCTTCAAACATGCACTCCTTCAGAGGACGTGGCGGCCCTCGCCAGTCCACACCAGCAAACGTCCAGTGCCAAAAGTGTCTCAAAAGAGATGAGTTCATCATTGGTCATTTTACCACAAACCATTGGGCTGACTCCCACAGAACGTCACTACTCATACGAGTGCAAGGAGCCGGCCCAGACCAGGCCCTACTTGTCTCGGCCCTCGCGAACTCAGCAGTTGCGCAACCCGAAGCTCATGCCAAAGTTAACGAACGAAGTCCTAGACGACGCCGAACGCAAGTAAGTAATTCGTCTTGCATTTGCAATTCCATTGTTTACTAACATAACATTCAGGAAGGGCATTGCAGATGCCGAACTGGCGAAAAAGGAGGCAGAGAGGGCCAAGCAGCGAGAGTTGGAGGAGAGGGACGATGAGCTCATCAGGAAGACGGAAAGCAAACGCCGACGGTCCGAGTCCGTCGACTCCGTCTCCACCATTTCAACGAGCCGTTCTGTTTCGCCGCCGCCGCCGCCGCCGCCTAGACGGCGTTCACCTTCGCCAGTGCCTTCTCGTCGGAGGCAGAGATCCCCCGAGGACCGAAAGGCTCCTGGGCCGAGGTCATTCAGTCCAGAAAGCGAGGATGGCCCTTCCATCTCCAGGCGCTCGGTCAGGAGCAGACACACCCAGTCTCCGCCCATACGTCGTCAGAGATCTGTGTCTCGTGACAGCCGTTCGCCCCCTGGAACTTACGAGAGGAGGTATCGTGAGAGAGATGACAGCCGCGTGAGACCGGCTGGGAGAAGCTTTGCTCGTAATCCCCCTGATTCAAGAGAATCGTCCATCTCCCGTGATGGCGGCGCTGACAGTGTTGGGCGGTCGCTGTCGAGGTCGCCTGGTGGACGGGGCGCGAGAGGCGGTGGCCGTCCAGGTCGGGGTGGCGGCAGAAACTCAGGCTACCGGGACGACCCCGAACGCCGGATGGACCGGGGTGCTATGAATGAAGGGCAAGGTAGACGGCCGGAGCAACAACAGCCAGCACGGGAGCGGAGCCTCAGTCCGTTTTCCAAGAGACTCGCTCTGACGCAGTCCTTGAACATGGGCAGGTAGTCGATGGGTATCAATTATTTGAAGATCAGGCGGAGAGTTTACCTGATGCGAATGCAAAATGCAAGCAACTTTTACCGTCCAGACATGATCCTTCCGGCTCTAAGCAGCCAAATCGTCATCCTCTTCCTTCTGTCGTCTTTCGTCCTCTTCTTCCTCCCTCTCGCGGACGCGAACTCCTTCGACCAGCGCAATGCCGTCCATCCCGGCCGCATCGCCCTCTCTGCTCCCTGAATCGACCTGCTTCGCCTGTGTTGCTGCATTCTGCGCCCCCGTAATGCGCTCCCTCACAAGCTTCGCGATTGCATTGTCCGTCCGCACGTTGAGGATCTCTAGCTTCTTGTCCAAATCCCTTTTCAAGTCCCAGTTGGGCTTTTTCGGCTGGAGCTTGAACAAGTCGATGCCCTTGTCGTCTCGCGATTCCTCGGCCGCCTGCTTCCTGACGTCGGCCTCGATGTCTGCCGCAAGCTCCTCGAGCGTGGGCTGTTCCAGATCTTGTGTTGGAGGTGCCTCGAACCCGAGCTTGGGCCCTCGTGCTTCGGGGTCGTAGTTTCGGCCGGAGAGATGCAGTCTTGAGACATCCGGCTCTGCTGGCGGCGAGGCTGCGCGTTCTGACTCGGGGGGGACGACCTCGTCTGTTGGTTGTTTTCTCTTCAGGTTCTTGAGCTTCGCCAAGCGCGCTTTGCGGTCGTCTGTGACGGCGCTCAAGGTTCCTTGCGAGCTCGACATGGTGGTGGGTTTCGTAAGATAACAAGTCCAAATGTTCAGAAGATCTGGTTGTGTCGGTTCGTGAGGCCGGCAATTGGGAGTTACAGATCGATGGGCTTTTCCCTAGCGCGTTCAATCGAGAAGTTGGCGGGCGAAGGATAGGTGTGGGGCGGAAATTTGACAAAGCCATTGCAGGCAGAGCGGAACACTTCCACAGAATGCGCTAAAGCTGCACGGGCTTCCTGCGGTTGCATTTAGCTCCGGGACGTGCAGGGGGGTGGGTGTGCTCTGTGGAGCTGTAGTTAATTACCTAGGTAGGTAGGTAGGTCGGTATTAGGTAGCGTCCGAAATTTCGCGATATCAGCTTTCGACTTCTCACCCTCGAGCTGCTGCCTCACCAGTCCGGCATCCCCTGTGCCGGTCCTATCTTGGTAGCCGCGCCATGTCGCAACTTTTCGTTTGCCGTCCATGTTTGCAGCACATCCAGAAATATGGCCGCCAGTCAGTCAACGCCGGCCGAGTCCAGCTGTTCCTACAAGCTCGACACGAGAGCACCGTGGTCAACCCGCCTTCGAGCCAAACCCCAGCCAGATTTCGAAAGGTCAACCTAGAATACCCAAAATCGACACCCGGTCTGGGAATGAACCAAAATCCAGTGGAAGCTGCCTTTTTCGCGAAACAAGCCAGACATCGTATCGAGGCCCAGACGGCCACAACTTCGAAAAACACAAGCCCATGGCCGCAAGAGCTGTTAAGAGAAAAGACGACGAGATACCAGGAGTATGGATATCTGCGGCACCATCTTGATCGGCCGGAACTGAAGCGCTTCATGGATTGGAAGAACGACTTAGTGGTGCTATACAAGTATGCAGCTTGGGGCCCCGATTACAAGATACCCAAGAGGCTGAATTGGATTATGGACCGTCAAGCCGTCGAACATGCCATCGAAAACTGGTCATCATGGCCTATCCAGAAGAGGACCGAGTCTGAAACTTGGCATACGCTCATGTTTTCTGCTCTGTGGTCTTGTCCTGATCGAGCGCTGTCTCTCCTTGAGGTTATAACCGAGGATGTTATGCCGCCAGGCTATGCTCTCAAGGATGCTATTCACTTTCTCGCCAGATGGCAAGGTCTGGTGATGGCTGACGAGGAACTCACATCTCACGCCGATGCTCTATGCAAGTTTGTCATCACGATTATCAACAAGACGCCGCATAATCATATTCGTCTACGACAAAACACCATTCATAACATTACGAGCTCCGCGAGCTTCGAAAATTGCGCGGCTCTTTATCACTGCATGAGGGAAACTGGCCACGGTTTACATCATTATTCGCTGTTGACCATGGCCAACAGACTTGCAAGGTCCCCGGAACACAAGGAGCTTGCTTTGCAGCTGGCCATCGAATCCATTGAGGGAAGTGGCAAGGATCTCCACTCTTCTCAGTGGGCAAGGCTATGTACCTCCATTCTTGCTCTTGAGCCCGATCAAATCAGGCTAACTGATGAGTTGCCTGATGAATTCTCCGCTGCGGACGCGTTCAGCGTTCTCCTAGAGTATGGCTTCGCCCCTAATATGGTTCACTACACGGCATTGATCAGGTCGTTTTGCTTGACGGATCAGCTCGAGAAGGCTTGCGAGATTTTCCAGCATGTGAAGCAGCTCGGAATCCGGCCGGATCCCGTCATGTGGTCTACCCTTCTCGACGGAGCGAAGAGGGCCCTTTCGGCCTCTACCGTCCGAATGGTTGTAGAGGGCGCTGCCGAGCACGGCGCAATCGATGAGGCTTTCCTCAATGATCTGCTGTTTTCTCTCCTCCACTTCTCCGAGGCAGAGGCTAAGGAGAATACAGGTGGCGGCCCCGGCACTGTCCCGACCTTCCGGCCAATGCTGCACTTCTACTTCAAGGTCTTTCACTTTGCGCCTCTGCAGTCTCTTATCCCGCTCAACCTTTCCATTTACCTCGATCCCTCTCGGGGATTGGAGATGCCCGCGAGCTGGCAACTGGCCCGCGAGCTGTTCCCCGCGCTAGAAGCGGCCATATCCGCTGTTCCACACAAGCTGAACCCGACGAGCGCCACATTGAGCATCATGTTCCTGGCCTATGTGAAGAGCCTCTCACAGCCGATCAGTTTGATATCGCTCTACGCCTACTTCAGACAGCTCGTCTCCAACAGCAACCCTATCGCGACGAACCTTATCCAAGAGAGAGGCAGTTTCGCGTACGACGTTATAATCAAGGCGCTATGCGAGTTTCCGGGCATGCTCCGTGCGGCCCTGGATATCGTCGGCGACATGCTCAAGGACACGATCGAGAAGCGAAGCAAGTCCACCAGCCCATCAAAGGAGGCAGCGGCCGAGAACATAGCCGCTGAACCGTTGTCGCCGTCGCCGCCGCTCCACCCCGCCCCGAGCGTCTTCACCTGGAGCATCCTCCTGCACGGGCTTCTATCCCATCAGGAGACGCTCTCGGCGGAGCGTATCCTCACCATGATGCGTCGGCACGGCGTGGAGCCGAACCTCGTCACGTGGAACACCTTGGTCGCAGGTTATGCCAAGGGCCAGGACGTTAATAGGACAGTGCACTCACTGCAGCGGCTCGAGGCGGCTGGCCATGAGGCAGACGACTACACGCTGAGAGCCTTCGCCCGATTGGTTAACAGGGAGGCTGCTCTAAGGAAGATGGAGCAGACCATTGATATGAAGAAGGGGGACGTGGAGTCGAGAGCAAAGCTTACTAGGCCGCAACTGTAAGACCTGGGAAACTAGGGCGACGGCGATATATCTTTGAGCCCAGGCATCCACTGCGTGGCGTACATAGAATCATTGTCACATCTAATCGAACAATACACCCACTCTTCTCACTATACTATTCAGGCTCTTTAGGGGGGTTGATGTTCAACATATAACAGACACTGCCGACCCTCAGCAACGCAGCCGGCGAGGGAACGATGAAGCCCCCAAGGAAGAATCCTCATCGGACGATGTCGAAATTCTACCCAACCTTTCGAGCTCGTTAGTCAAGACTCGTTGATCTTCATTAAATCGAAAAGCGATGGCCTAGCATGCTCACAACATCGATATCGGCCTATTAGGTGATACTTTTGTCTTTAGCCTGTGACAAGACACCACAGGATGACGACTACATGTGCCACTCCTGCAGCAACGCTTTGGTGTAAGCGGCCGCCGTGGCGGCAGCGTAGTTCTGCCATCTCTTATTCTTGTGGCTGTCGGCATAATCGCACACAGCCTTGATGACGAGACACGGGAGCATGTCCCAAACCCCCGCGCCCTCCATCTCGAAAGCAATCACGCCCGTCTCCTCTGCGATGTTGTCTCGGTCCTCCCCCGACTTCATGACCTGGTCCGCACAGGCGATGTAGCCAAAGTGGACAACCGGAGCCACGGCCGACGATCCGGACGCTCCCGCACCGCGGATGATGGCGTCGAGCCTCTTCCGAGGCACGAGCTTGCCCTTGTCGCAATGGAGCTCGGAGCATGCAGAATTACGCGCGGCGTCGCAGATGAAGTTGGTTCCGTCATCCGATCTGGAGCATGTGCGGCAGCCAGACGTGTCGTTGTGCTTGTGCCGATAGGTTCCTTCAAACAGCTGGTCCTCGGCGCCGCCAGGGTACTCTGCTTCGGACCCGAGCTCCTCTCTTAATGTCTGAAGGTGTAGGCATGTCCTTTCCTGCATCCACTTGCGGTCCTTTCGGCCCTTGAGTTTGTTGATCAGCCCCCGCAGTTCGGGAGGCGGCCTCCCGGTAACGGATTCTGCGGACCCCCTCATCTCAAACTTGTCCGGGTACCTCTTACCGACGTCGTATTGCACGAGACCCTCGCTGACGATCACGTCTCCAAGGATGATCTCCTGCTTCCCCTTGTCGTAAAACGGGACGCCCCCGCATATCCCGACCACGAGCGCGAGCTTGAGACCCGGGAAGCTGTTGCGGCAGTTCGTCGCCACCATCGCGCCGTTTCCTTTCCCCATCCCGGGCATGTGGACGAGCGCAGCGGGGTGGCCGCCGATGACGCCGAAGGAGTAAGCGTTGGTGTCTGCCGGGGACTTCATTCTGCTCCGCATGGAGCCTTCGATCTTCCAATGGTCGTCAAAGAGCTCGTGGACGGCATCGGCCTCCAGGGTCAAGGCGCACACCAGAGCGATTTTAATGTGTTCTCGGCTTCTGTATGGACCTTTCGAGTCTTCACGGAGGTCGGAAGCCTCCGGGCCTCGCTTTTTTGATGGCATGTTCTGGGTGTCAGACTCCGTGAGAGGTAGAGCATGTGTTTCGTCCGATGCTTCCGCTTGATGAGCCTCCGAGCTTGCGAGAAGAAATGTATCTTTGGCAAGACATCTCTGGTGTATGACAGAAGCCCTTGTGGCCGATGAAGGTTGTATTTCCTTTACAGTCTCCGGCACCTCATCACAAGAGCATGCTACACAGGCGTCCGTTGGTACTACGGCAGCCGAAGTCGTTGGAGCAGATGGGCTCCGATTCTCTGCAAGTTTGTTTAGTGAGCTGCTAGTGAAAGAAGTGTTGTCAGTAACGTGACGATGCGACATGACAGTTTCATCCTGGCTTCCTACGGGGCTCCTGACACTCAGCGTTAGTGTTTCTTCGTTCAATAACCAGGTGACGCTGAGTTACCGGTAAAAAGAGGTGGGAGACGATGGAGTTGTAAGTTCTTCTGCGGGTTTTGGGCCGTTGGAGAGCGGCAATACAGTGCTCCTGCGAGGTTGGAAAGACGGGAATCGATGCTCTGACTCCGGGGCATCCCCTATTGAGACGAGCGCACCCAGGCCGGGGTGCTCTGCGAACAAACGGCGCGGTCCGAGAAGCAGTACCTGAAGGGGTGTTTGCGCTTTACCTGCCGCGAGTTCCTCGCCAATTCTTTGAAATCGCATCGGCCAGTTCCTGGTCGCGTCCTGGAAACGGAGCGGGATCATGGCGAGGTTAAGCACAATCGGCACGTGGAGGATCATTTCACAAGTCTTGCGCAGCAGGGCGAACCAATCGTCGCAGTCTTTGGCTTGCATGAACGATTGGAGGTTGTCGAGGACAAACTGTAGAGGGCTGGGTAGCGTGGCACAACGAAGGGCCTGGACTGTCAACTGTTCAAGAAACGACTCTGGCGTCAAGTTGGGTAGCAGTCCATCGGCAAGGGACGGAGGGGGGCCACCAAGCATGCAGATCACTGCACGCTGCTTCTCGAGTTGGTCTACCAGCTCCAAGGCAAACTGGTGGGCGCGGGGGGTTGTCGTAGACAAGGTCTCCAGGAAGAGTGTCAACGGTCGGTCCGATGTCATCCAAGATTCGACGTGTTGGTTTGCCCATATGTCCAGAGTATGGCTTCGGCCTCTTCCGCAAGCTTCAAGAAAAGCACCGAGGCGTTCCCTCACAAAAAAAGGGTCGGCAAAGCGGGCGCGTGGCCGGCAGAAGGTAAGGAGCTTCCACACAAGAGCCTGATCTGGCAGCGGGCTGAGAGAGTCGCGCGGGACATGGCTGCAGCGGCGCTCAAAGTCTGGAACTCGGTGGTCAATAACTTTCGCTTGTCCTAGGCTCTTGGGGAAATACCTACTTGAAATTCTGTCCCGAAGATCTCTCAAATCGCGAGTGTAATCGGGGCCTTGAGTTGCGATAGTGATAACCCCGCAACTAACTGCTTCACTGTTCTTCTGATGGCTTCGCCCCGCAGCATCACACTCGGAGATCTGTCGCTGTATCTCACGCAATAGATAAGTGGGCTCGCCCTCCATTTAAGAGGTCGCCCGATTCAAGTCGACACTAGGTATGTGGATGTCGGTCTCTTGAGGAGTTGCCTTGCTTATTCAATTGAGGTAAAGGCCGTAGAAGGCTGGCGACCTGGAAATTCCGCAGACAAGGCTCTGGTGAGGATTTTGGTGCGAGGTCGGCAAGGGGGTGGTTCAACTCAACGCTGGGTGACAACTCCTATGTATGGTCATAATTGGGGCCGGCTGCCTCACGTAGGTGTTGTCTCCTCGCCATGTTCGTCGATAAGCACGATGGCCATCAAATCCAGCAATGAGGCGCCTCTTTCGCGTAGCCCTTTGGTTTTGGTGCAAAGTCGCTTTTCCCCCAAGCATACAAGATGATCTCGGAATCTTGTTCCCTCATCATCCAAACATCATTCCAGTGAACATCATTGATGACAAGGAGAAGAATATATACTTGATGGTGCGTTTAACACAGGGAGGTGCTGCGGTTTCTGGGCAATACCACTAAACCAAAAACAGATACACAATGTCTCGGTAAACTGTCCTATGAAGGATGCTGGTGACAACCCAGCAGTCAGGTAAGACGTGCAGCCTCTTGGCTGCCCATCGGCTACAGGCAGCGATCAATCCCATACCCAGCCGCCTTCTTCACTTCTTCATAAAGCACGGCTTGTGTTCATGATGGGTAGTGGACATCGTAACGCCAAACGGCCTCGGGTGTCATACCGAACAAATGTCCACGGCTCCTCGTCACTCGTGAGAAGTGACAGGCCTCTCCCGAGCAGTGAACGCTATCAAATTCAGGCTGCCAATGGGGCGTCTCCGCTCTCACAATCGCGCCTGCCATCAACAAGTCGAGAGTCGAGCCCTGGAGGCTCCAGTGCAGGTTAGAGAAGTTTGATTGACTACCTGTTGGCAAAATAACTCACATTCAGGAAAAGAGTCAGACGTCCACGAGAAACAGCCTAGGTATCGACCCATGACAACCATCGACTGGCGTGCCGAGCTATGCAACCTCCTGGATCTGGATCCAAGCGTGTCTGATAACGAGTTGCTGAACACCAAGGAATCTGCCATTAACACGCTTAAAGAGGCGGCGAGGTTGAAGAATTCGGCCTTTCAAAAAGAAGGTCCTCCAAAATTCGAGACCATTCATAGGATCCGATGCCCCGCCACGAAGCACGAAGGACTGTATCTCGACGTTCCCTGGGTGGTGGAAAGCGGCCCGTATGACGCTCATCTCAGGGGGAGCAGGGCCATTCCTCACTTGGAGCTTCATTTGGAGCGAAACAAGGAAATCACGTTCATAGTTTATCGTAATTTCGAATGCTGCCGAGCACCACCCCCGACTACTTTCACTTACCATGGTCGCGTAGCGAACTCACTGAGCTCCGATCCCTCTAGCTTCTTGAAAAGCGAGTACATACACATCATTTCCGAGGAGCTATCTGAAGGGTTACAGGAGATTGCTTGCAATGCCAAGGACGACATCCCGCATCCCAGCTTCGATAGGACTCAAGATGACGAGATCTCTTATCCCTATCTCTGGTGGTTTCATCGTAGGCAGAAAATCGACTCCGCCATTGAGACACTGGACCCGACGTTTCAAAAGCATACGAGCGTTCTTCGACAATACTTACAAACTCGATTGGAAAAGGAATGGGACACCGTGAACACTTTCCTTGGTGAAGGCCGGATCACGGCCGAGTACATTCGATACCTGTTTGTGTGTCGAGCTACACGACCGCTAACCGGCTTTCATGTTCTGACTTCATCCTAGGTGCCCAATAGCATTCTCTTATCCAAAGACGAAGGTTTCAACCCGGAGCATTTACGAGGGGTGTCCGCCGTCGACTGGCCCAAAGTCGACAACTCAACAGCCCAAGCCTTTTCTGCAACCGTCAAAGCCAGCCTATGGGAGTTCCGTGGCAGTTTTCAGCGGGTCCAGTTAACACTCTCAATCGACGAGCTTCCCACAGCAGATCCCGATGGCTCATTCTTCATCGAAGACCTCCCTGTGTACCCGATGGAGTACGCAAGCGAGGGAACAGTCAAGGCCCTGCGAAGGCGAGGGCGGATGTTCTGGAAATGCCGGCACCGGAACTACGTCTCATCATCTCGATTCTCGGATGATGCTATCCAAGCCTCGGTATGACCGGTCCAGCTCGCTCTCATCTGCCAACTGCTGACCACGGGATGCCAGTCCGACTACAGATTCATGGTTGACTTCAATACATACAGTCAAATGCATCTCCAATCAAATGATGATGCAGGAAACGATGGTATTGGACCCGCGACGATGGCTCAGGACGACCCCGACCTCGGAGACGACTTTTTTCTATGTCTCCCAACCTCGATGTATGGTTTCAACATGCACAAGAAGGAATGGGGTAAGTTGAATATCCGCCAATGTTAGCCCGGTCTGACGTCTGACATTTCGTTTGTCTCAGTCAAGTTGGAAGTTGCTTTCCTTGAAGATGTCAAATGGAATGATCACGCATTTAAACACCTGGTGATTGATGACGAAACGAAGGAGCTGGTTAAGGCGGTCGTTACGACCCAGCTGAGGGCCGAGGAAAACACAGACCTGATACATGGCAAGGGAAACGGCCTCTTCATTCTGCTTCATGGGTACGGTGCACCCACAATCAGAGGCACTGAAGGCTACAGCAGCTAACATTTTGCAGCGGCCCCGGTACCGGAAAGACCTTAACAGCCGAAAGGTATAGTTCGAGAAGCCTCTTCTGGTTTTTTTCTTTTTGTCAGTGATGACTTACTTCGATAGCGTCGCTGAGATAGCTAGAAAGCCCCTCTACAGAGTCACTTGCGGAGATATAGGGACCAAAGCAGAAGAGGTAGAAAAGGTAAATATGGAAATCTAGGCGTTCCTTCCCATTGATCATGTGGTTGACGACTTCTGTAGTACTTGGACGTAGTTCTCCTCCTTGGGAAAACCTGGGGTTGCGGTAAGGCCTCTGACTCAACACAACACTCGTTTGGTCTCGCTAATTTTGAATGCCAGTGGTCCTTCTTGACGAAGCCGATGTCTTCCTGGAGGAACGGACACTCAAGAATCTAGAGCGAAATGCCCTGGTATCTGGTAGGAACCGTTATAGAAAAGCCAACGCCCCTATACAGGAATCGGGCACAGTTAGACACGTTCGGGCTAACTCCCTTTTGCAGTATTTCTTCGAGTTCTGGAATAATACGACGGTATGCATCCTGACCCTACAGGACATCATGGAAAGCTGACATGTCTTTCAACACAGGTATCCTAATCCTGACGAGCAACCGAGTCGGAACATTTGATGAAGCATTCAAATCCCGTATCCAACTGAATCTACGGTACAAGAACCTCGACCATAGCCAGCGGTTGCAAATCTGGACAAATTTCATCGACCGCATCGAGAACCTGGATAAACGACGCGATGTCGGAGTCGACGCCAGCAGTGTCCGGCAGGATTTCGGGGTGAACGCGGACGAGATCCGGGCCTATATTCCCAACCTTGCGAAGACGGAGCTCAACGGGCGGGAGATCCGGAACGCCATCTCGACGGCTCGGCAGCTGGCAGTGTACCGTCGACAGCCCCTGGGATACGAGCACATCAAGTTCGTCATAGGGGAGGCGAACAAGTTTGATGAA